>JANUYF010000001.1:229541100-230182350 GCA_026167975.1 Phrynosoma blainvillii
TTTCACATGGGCATATTGCTAGTTTTGGATACAAAACATACTGAAACATGCTCAACTGTTGCTACTTTTTCTGTTATAGGAACCTACCCCTATTCTTTGCATGTTATTTGCATGGTAGCAAATTTTCTGTTAAAGAAGTAATGTTTAGGCATACACAGACGTTGGCCTCAAAAGATGGCCCAAAAGGGTTACCATCAGGCCACGTTGGGGGTGTGGCATTCAGATGGTGCATGGCCTGAACGCAGCCAGAAACTGACCCAGATGCAGCTCTTTCCCAAAGAACTGGCCCAAAAAGGAGTGGTTTGGTGTCCACTTCAGGACCAGGGCAGCAGCCTGGATCGAGGCTGGGCGTGTGCAGCTGCTGCGGTCCTAGGGTGAACGGTGGCAGCGTTGTCCCAACACAGACCTTTTGCACCATCTGCTTCACCCATTTGTTAACTGAGGTATACCTGTACTACAATGCTCCATCCTTCTAAGCAATTTAGTTGCTCACTTCTGCACCTTTCGCAGCTGTACAATATGTTCTTTTGAAGTGAAATATCCAGAAATACACATTGTGTTCCAGCCATGGTTATGTCATAAAGATGATACAATATTGTTATTGGCGTTATATGGTGTTATATGGTTATATGTCAATGTTTGTTTATTTTTATGTGTCAATTTTTTGAATAAAAATTATTTTAATAAAAGATTATGTGATACCAGGAGCTTTATTTTCAGTCCCTTTCCTAATAACTTCTAATGTGGAATCTGTGTTTTTCACTGTTTCCATATGTTTTTCATTAGGCTTTCCACCATGCTGCCTGGCTCAAATGTAAAAGTGAAGTTATTTCCAGAAGTGAAGCCATATTTAGTATGTTCCAATAAAAAAAGGGAAAGTCTTCTGGCACCTTGAAGACTGACAAATTTATTATGGCATACAGGTGTAAATTCAGGATTGTCCATTCCATTGTATTTCCCATTTCTATGTACAATTGTGAAAGCTGGACAGTGAAAAAGACTGATAGGAAGAAAATCAACTCATTTGAAATAAGGTGTTGGAGAAGAGTTCTACGGATACTGTGGACTGCTAGAAAGACAAAGAACTGAGTCCTAGAGCAAATCAAGCCTGAACTAGAAGCCAAGATGATTAAACTGTCGTACTCTGGACATATCTTAGAAGACATGACTCACTAGAAAAGGCGATAATGCTTGATAAGGTAGCAGTAGAAAAGGAGACTGCATTCCAGATGGATAGACTCAATCAAAGAAGCCACAGCCCTGAGCCTGCAAGATGTGAGCAGGGCGGCTGAAGATAGGATGACTTTGAGGTCTCTCATTCACAGGACCACCATAAGTCAAAGCTGACTTGACAGCAATTAACAACAACAAATAAGGGTTTCTGGGCTCCTGTCTATTTCATTAAATGCATGAATTGTTAGACATTTGTGTGCATTTGTGTACTTATAACTCAACATAATACTTCATGCATCAGATGAAGTGAACTGAAGTTCATCAAAGCTTATGCCATTAATGTGTCACAAGACACTTTCTTTTTTGTTAGTGTGTTTTTTTATTGTTTACCCCATATGTATCACTTTACACTTACTTATAATACATTGCATGTGTCATTTTAAAGAACATCCATCCAGTCTAGAGAGGTCCTCTTGAGCTCTTTCCATTTTTTGTTCTCCTCTCTCTCTATTTTCTTTTAAAATCACTTTGACTGAACGTCATCAGCAAATCTTCCACTTCCCTGCCCAGCCCTCCTTTTAAATCCTTTATGAACAATTTTTAAAAACACTACTGATCCTTAAGGTGGGGGAGGGGGGGGAAGAGATCTCTATATCCACCTGTGAGAACCATTCACTTATTCCCACTCACTGCTTCATCTTCTTTAACCAGTTATTGATCCATACTTATTCTCAACACACATCTGAGGCTTCATGTCATGCAAGCCTATAAAATGCTCTTAAGAAGAGGAAAACAAAACTTTCCAGAAGGAGAAAAGGCTTCTTCACCGGAATGCAGACCTTTGCGTTCATTAGATATAGCCCCCTCAAACTGACTTTAAAAGCTTGTCATAGAGGTAATGCTGCAATCCAAGAACATTCAATAATTGGCAGGGAATAGTCATAGAATATTTAAAAATGGTCACAAGTTTACATAAAAAGATTTATCATGATTTTATCTGGATTTAATTCTGGTGGCCTTCCTCAAATGCTTCTGGAAACTAGGATTGAGAGATCACTACACACCCATCCTGTCTTAAGGAACCATATTCCCTGTCAAGTTCCCTGAGGAAAAGGCATAAATTGGTTTGATTTATAGTATAGATGTGCCCTAAGTCTTACTTTTGATTAAATATGCACAGGATATCTGTTTCTACTTCACATTTTAGAAAAAGAACAATAACATTATGGAGCAATTACATGATAGTTACAAATTCATTAACTTTAGAATGGACAGCTCTAATTTAGCTTTAAATGCAGATACATTCCTTGAATGATAGATGATGTATCTTACCCCAGCCTGCCAAGATAAAACCCCACAGGTACTTGGTATCCGAAAAGAAAGCCACAAATATTAAGCTGTGCAGGTACAAGCCTTCAACCAAGATCCAGTAGTAGTTGGTTGCCAAGAAATAAATAAATATCACCACGGTAATCTTGCACCACACCTGTTAATCAAACCACAAAGAAATCCAGTTGCTGTAGTTGGGGAAATAATTAAATCCAATAATATACTTGCAAATTGACCCTAATCTTCCATCTTTAAAGGTCTTACTGTATTTATTAGAGGAATGAAAATCAAGATTAGATGTGTCTGATGGACAAACACCAACATGTTTTACCATTCTTTTTTTTTCTGTATTAATTAGTGACTCATGTTTAATGTCTGCAAGAATAGCCAATAATGTTAATAATGAGCTTTCCACACAGTTATTACCAGCTACTGAAATGCATTTTCTACACCAGTTCCATACCTTTGCAGCTACTGTGCCTACAGTGCAACACTGCTGTTTTGTTGGTATTTTCTTCAGCAACACGAATGAGAATTATAACCGTGTTTGCTTAAATATCCAAGTGCATTGGAATACCCCAATGAAGCAAACTGGATGCTTTCACTGAATAAGAACTTCTCTCTATCTCTTAAATTACCACTGTTGCTACACATCGTACCACTACACAACCTTGAACCTACTTCAGCATGTGTAATCTTGACAAGCAAAGTAGGGTGGGGCCTGTTTAGTACGGATGGGAGATCATCAGGAAACACTAGGGACTGCCACGTAGCACTGGAAAAGAATCCTGTTTCAACTCCTGAAGATGACAACTCCTGAAGATGACAATACTGAGAGAGATGGACCAAGGGCCTCATTAAGTTTACCGCAGCTGCTCATGTTCCAGGGGCATCACTTGGGGGTGCAGGGGGTGTGGGCCACAGCAGGTGACAACACTGCTTCCCAAACCCTCCTAAGGGAGGGTAACAACACTGCTTCCCAAACATTTGCCTTTCAGCAGAAATAGACTGTGGCATTCACCTGCATCCTTTTAAAACTCTGGAGAGATGGCATGAGTGGGGTTCAGTGGGGGAAGAAAGAAGAGAGTTTTTTAAAATTTTGATTTTTTTAAAATCTTTTTTAATTTTCTTTAAAAACATCAAAGCTTACCAAATTTTAACTTTAACCACATGAAACTATTTATGTGTAAATACATTTAGGCTGTGCATATGACATTGTAATTTAAAGGTCTAATTTTAATTTTGTTAGTTATTTATGTCACAACCAATACCATACATTCAGTGGTATACGGAAATTACAACTTATGAGTAACATTACTACAATAAATATTACTAAGGATTCAGTATGGAATAATATGGGAGAAGGTCAAGGGGTGATACCATGAGTTACACCAGGTGATGCCAGCACTTGTGATGTCACTTCCCAGTATTTTCAGATGACTGGGTGCTTTGAAAATACATTTAATTCTGTAATTTTTCATATAGTTTTGAAGCAGCTAAATGGACTCAATGGGACAATAATACTAGTTCAAGGAGTAATCACATCAGGAGCTAAGCTTGGGATATATTTAAACAGAGCACAGCATGTATTAGTTGATTCCCATGCGTCACTTTGAAAAATATCATATTGGCTGAACAAGAGAATATTTGCCAGTAATACCATTTGTGTAGGTTGGAGGAAACAGGAGGAAAAGAGAAGTACTCACGTACTGAGACTTGTCTGTGACTGGAGCCACTATAATGTTTCTTAGATCACCCAGTGCATCAAGCTCTTTCACTCCTATATGAGTATGAACTACTTTATCCTTAATAAAGATGCTGGTAGCCCTGAGCATGAATGAGACAAACAAATGTAGATGTATGTAGTTCCGGGTGCAATGGAGCCTCCTGTGGGAAACGGGGGGGGGGTGTTAAAGAGAGCACAAAAACTTAACTGGAGCCCTAATGGATCAGATCTAGCCTAGCATCCTGTTTCCAGTTGTGACAGAGTGTGAAGTCAATGGCCTTTCTTATTGTTTTGCCCCATGATCCAACAACCAGAGGTATACTACTTCTGAACATTTAAATTCTCCTTCATATCAAATACAAGGTGCAAGTACTGTCCTGGGTTCTGTCTCCAGGGTGCTTTTGAGATACTTCTCTCCCTCCCTCCCCACAACTCTCATTTGCCTGGGACTGTACTAGTTACCTCACTGCAGAAGTGGGAATTGTATAGCCTATAGCTTTCCCAATAGTTCTCCCGCTGCTGCCCTGGACAGAGCTGGGCTGAAGCTAAGGAGTTTATCATATGGGGGGCAATTGGAAGTATATACAGTGATTAACCAATGATAATCCTGCAATTACGCTAACGGTTTTTACACAATGTGTTCGAAGTGCTATTATCCTGTAAATAACCCATGATAATCCCACAATTGTGCTAACGGTTTTCACATGATGTCGAGATGAAATGTGATTAAAGTGCCATTATCCTGTGAATAACCAGGCAAGAAACAGGGGCAAATAATTCACGGTATTTTCCTGTTTTTTGCTGTTTATTGCCTGGTTATTCCCTGGTTATTCACAGGATAATGGCTTTTGTGTTGATTTCATTTTAATCACGTTTTAATGTCAATTACATGATTTTCACAGGTTAATTACTGTTTAAACTCCTAATTTCCTCCCATGTGATAAACTCCTAAGAGACTCTGCAAGTCATCAACCACTGTAAAAGACCAGACGAACTGTGATTATTGTTGCTAGTGCTGAAACTCATTCTCACTCACTCTTCACATCCTAAAGCTTTCATCTTTCTCCCCCTCAGCCTTTTCTAGTTGCTTTCAGAACAGACACCTTTCTTTTCTTAATGCCTGCGTCTGCTCTGTTTTCTCCCCGCCTACCCCAAAACTGGCTGGTTTTATAAGTTCACTCCCTTTGTTGCTAACCTTGTTAAAATTAAGCAGGTGTAGTGTGTAGGCATGTGTTTTGGCACTACTCACTTCTAGCATTGGCCATGTCTGCCATTAGCAGGTGGCTCCTAAGAGAATGTAGCCCATAGTATTTGAAGAATTCCCCACTCTTAGCAGATAATTTAAAGGAGAATGGTCAGACCTTGGAGGTAAAATGGCTAACTCACCTGAAGTAGCCAATGATGAATATTGCTATGGCCAGAGAGCTGAAGGAGATGGAATAGCCAACTGTATACATAATGTAGAGGCGATCAAAGAATTCTCTCTGGAAGAAACAACAAGAGAACAACTTCTAGGATGTTTTGCATCTGGGTGCACAATTATAATTTACACTAAAAGTAGAGGTAGCTCTAATGGTTATTATAAAAAAAAATTCCAAAATCCAATTACCAGTCAAAATGTTTCAAAAAGTAGAGGGGATGAGGAAGAAGTAGAACAGACCTGATATTAAAGTCTCGCCTCAAGATCAATTCTCCCTTCCATCCACTTCCCTTCCTCTGCCTGTTCTAGAGATCCTGATGGTTTGCACACACTTCTCCTTCTTTTTGGTGGACCTGGGAAAGTACTGCCACAATATGGATTCAGAAATTCTAATTTAATCTTAAAAAGCAAATCTGAAAATAAGGTCTGTTAAGTAAATGTGGTCAGGATCTCGTGATAGGATAAGAACCCAGTCCACATGATTCTAGTATACATAGAAATAAAGCCTAGCATTGTACAAAAAAGTTCACTGTGGCTGCATCCACACTGCAGAAATAATCTAGGTTGACACCCCTTTAACAGCCATGGTTCAGTACTATGGAATTTTGGGAACTGTAATTTTGTGAGACATTTAGCCTTCTCTGTTGGAGAGAGTTCTGATGCCCCAACAAACTACAGTTCCCAAAATTTCATGACATTGTTAAACTGGTGTCAAACTTGGATTATTTCTGCCATGCAGATGCAGCGTGATGCATCAACACCTGGGAAAGAACTTTCTGAGGATCATGAGTGCTATATAATGCCCCTTGATTTTTATGAAAGGGTTTCTGCATTTCTGTAATGAGGCTGTGTCATCACAAGGCAATTTTTGTTTGTTATAATGAGGTTTGGAGGGGGCGTTGAGCATTTTTTTCTAAATGCCCTCTCCCATTTGGTGACACTGGAGATTTGCTCTGTCTTGAAGATTATACAAAAGTGAGCCTCTTCACAACCAAGTAACCTCAGAAAAACACATTTCCCATTCAGTCATTACCATCATGAATGCCTTATCTCTTATAGAATGCTCTTTACTCAATGGAATTAAGGATCAGATTTGATATTGTTGCTATGGTTCTATCTGATCTTGGAAGCTAAGCAGAGTCAGCCCTTAGATGGGAGACTGCCAATGAACAGCAAGTGCTGTGGGCTGTATTTAAGAGGAAGGAACTGGCAAAACCACCAAGTGTTCCTTGCCTAAGAAAACCCTATGAAATTCACAGGGTCACCACATCTTGACATGCAACTGGCCCACACACACAAAGAGACAGTTAGGATACTTAGCAGCAGCATTGTCTAACCAAAAGTAGCTTTACATCTCCAGCCCTTCTCTGGAGAAAGAGCCCATACCTTTCCGGGGCTGTTTTCTGTCTGCAGGAAGTGAAGGCATTCTGAATAATTAGACCATGTTCGATTTAAACTCGGCACATATGCCCACGACCCATTTGAGCTACAGTGCCTGAATGCTGTCCCTGAAAGAAAGAAAAGAAAAGAAAAGAAAAGAAAAGAAAAGAAAAGAAAAGACTTCCATTAACCAGTTTAGTGATGTTTCTCCCTTGTTCTGCCCAACCTAGGTATTGTGAAAGATAAACCGAGTGACGTATGCAGATCTGGTACCTTTGTGATTGAAGTCATATATATAAAGAGGGCACGGGACAGCTATGGTTTTCCCAGCTGATCCCCTGGGCCAGCAGATTATGCCATCCCATTCTGGAAAGCAGTCACCTCCTGAAGAGAGAAAGAGGGAAAAAGAAAGAAAGAAACACATTGCGAAAAGAAGCCACTGGGGGGGAAAAACACGAGAAGTACAATGTATGTCCCTGCTTTCTAAATGCTCCCCCACCCTCATATTAGCCAAGTTCAGATCAATGGTAAGAAGCATTTTCCACCTAAGAAATAAGCCTCATGATTGCATGAACTTCTTAAAATAGCACTTTGATTGCATGAGCCAACAGTGAACCAAAAATACAGATAAGGACAACTAGGATGTTTTTTAAAGACATTGCTGTGTTAATCTAGAAAATCATTATGCAAAGGGATCTAGTAGTACCTTAAAGAAGTTGGGAGTATGAGCTTTCATAAACTTGAGCCTAGTTCCTCAGATGCATGAAGTAGGCTCAAGTCTATGAATACTCATGCTCCCAGCGTCTTTCTTTCAATTAGCCTCCAGGGTGCTACAAGATCCCTTGGCATAGGATGCTTTCTGTGTACAGCTGATGAATTTCATCATCTAGTATACAGAATTTCCTTGATTGCCCATGCATTAACAGTGGAATTTTCCTATTAGAATAGAATATTTACAACAAGCTCATTTACAACATGCCCCACTCAATATTCTAGATGCAGAATTTTGGACCTGCTGAAGTTTCTGAACAATTTCTCATAGACTGCCAGTCATCCAAATGAAAAGGAAAGTAAATGTGTCACTATTGTTGTTGTGTGCTTTCAAGTTTTTTTCTGTCATGGGGTTTTCTGTTGGAAGCAAAGAGTTATCAATGGTTTGTTTGTTTTTTTAATAATTAGGGGTAGAGGGAAGCCCTGAAGTGTATGCCTGCTTCCACCTTCATTTCTTGATCTATGTAACTCAAGCATTTTCTGCTTAGCTGCAGAGGTCACTTTCCTCTTCTCTCCAAAATGCTAGTGTTAGTGTTTTACAGCCCTTGGTCTGAGAAGGAACCATCCATGAGGATTTTCAGCCTCAGGATGGCTCATATATGCACACACGAGAGTCAGCATTGGGCATTCTTTTACTGAAGTATAGATAATCATTCTTTTGCCTATCTACTTTCTAATCTCTGATGGATTTCTTGTAACAATAAATGTTAATTTTTACTTTTTTATCTTGCCAGAGCATCCTGCATATTTCTATCCTGTCTTATACCAGAAGCTCATGTTGCAGTGGGCCACTCTGCAATTTGTTTAATATAAATACCAATATTTCCTACATTTTATTGGAAAGGTTTGTTCAGAGGGAGTTAGCTTTTGCCTTCCTCTCTGGCTAACAGAAGAATGTGACTTGCCCAGGCCACCCCATGGGTCTCCATGACTGAGAAGTAATTTGAACCCTGGTGTCCTGAAGTCCTAGCCCAAGATTTGAACCACTACTGGTTCTCACATGGTCATATTTAACCCCAGATTTAGTACAACACATCACCCCAACAGAACTGAGACATGCAACTAAAGTCAGAATGATAAAGAAATAGTTTTCAGACTATATGATAGCAATAATCCACGACTGAGCTCCTGCATCAGAGGCATAGATACAATATTGTACTTGCACTCCATCTAGTGCTCCAACTCCCAAACCCACCAAGTCAAGCCCACCACCTTCACTGCTTGATCTGCAATGAATATACATTTGTCAGTGACATCACATGAGCTGACCTTATGAATGAGTCAACAACTGTCCTGCTCTTGCCACATCTTGTGAGCAGTGAAAAGTGTTGTGAACCAGGGCATTCTGAGTTTCCCACTCTACCAAGTAGGGGTTGGAAAAGTTACTTTTTAGAATACAGCCCCCTGAATCCTCCAGCCAGCAAACTGGTTAGTGGATTCTGGGAGCTGCAGTGCAAGTTCTGAACTGGACATATATTCAGAAGCATTGATAAGTTCAAATTTCTACAGGATCTAACTAAAAGTGGGGAAGGGAGTTCTGTAAATCCTGCTAACGGTAGAAAACATTCATGATTACTTCTAGATAGGTGTATAGCAGGCAAAATGCACCCCTCCAGGTGTTGTTGGACCATAAGGCCAAGCCACCGCAACTAATGATGAGGAACACTGGAAATTGCATATGGACAGCTGTAGTTTGTCCATCCTGGTATACAGGAACTTGGAACTCATGCACTTTGGCAGCAATCACTGGAACAGTGTCTCAGCAGGCCATAGGATGGAAAAGGACTCATTTTCCACCTCAAGAGAAGGGACTCTGATTCCAGAAAGAGCAAAAGGAGGCATACTGGGGAATAGATTGAGGAGGCTCTTAGACCAACTGGATCCCAAGTTTGCCTGTTTCACCAACATGCCACAGAACAGAGAAAACCTTATATTAGTTCTGGAACTAGTGCTGTTTATCTCCCTCTCAAAGGGAGGGAAAAGTCAAAAAATAACAACAGAACTGCTATCGAAGATCAAAGAAAAGGGGGAAATGACCCCTTTTCCCATTTTCTCTCCTGCATGACAGCTCAGTTGCCTCCAATTCTCCTCCCACTGCCTTCCATCTCAGATTTTTCTTTCTCTTAACACAAGTCTCAGGAAAGTAGGTTGTTAACAATATTGCCAACCTTACAGCTGCTTATGATGTTTCAATGAATAAAGAGCACAAATAGGACTTGGGTTTGGGTTCATGTTTATTTAACCTTAGCAACCTTGTTTATTACAGATAAAGGATGCAATGTTTCTTTGTAGAACACACATCTCAGAGATGCTTTCCTCATACCTACACTGTGGCCCTTATATTGCCAGGTTAATAATAATAATAATAATAATAATAATAATAATAATAACAACAATAATAAATTTATTTATACCCTGCTCCTCTTGCAGAGGTGTTTACAGATCTTTTAAATATTGTCCTGAGATTATTTTAAAGACCTTTTGTGTTAAATTTTGTTCTGTGTACAGGTATTAATGAAGCAGATGTGTTAACAAAGCAGTTGTGTTTCTGGACATTACGTCTTTAATAGAAAATTTGGTACCACAGGCAGAAATGACATGGAAAGAATTGGGATAGATTCTTACACTACAAAAAAGAATATGTTTGTTCAAAATGTGTCAGCAAACTTTTATTCAAAACTGGCAATGTGCACATGTGAAATGAAACAAGAAGGTCAGGTAAGCATAAGTGAATAAAAACATTCTAGAGACCATTTGAAAGCTTCTTCCAAGATGCATGCAGGGATTACTTTTTCTTTCACCAGTCTCCATTTTTCTTATGGCTAAACTTATGTCTATGTCTATGGAGTTTATCACACGGGGGAAATCCCATGCGGAAATGGGGCTTTAAATTAGAAAAAAAAACGCAAAAGCAGTTAGTTTTTCAGATGACGTTGTTATTAAAATGGGGTTAACCCAAATGGAAAGTAGTCAGAAACTGCTTCTTTTTACTTTCGGAAAATCCCAAAAGTAAAAAGAAGTAGTTTCTGACTACTTTCCGTTCGGGTTAACCCCATTTTAACAGCGATGTATGTGAAAAGCTAACCGCTTTTGCGGGTTTCCCCCACCTTTTAAATCCTGTTTCTGCATGGGATTTCCCCCGTGTGATAAACTCCTATGTTTGCTTGTTTGTTTTTTAACATGCTAGGGATAGCTGGTGAAACAAACTTATCTGCTCTCCCCTTTTCGCTGTTTTGCTATTCACACATGTTCACTGAGGATTCAGGAGGAGCTGTGGTTTCTTTAGAGGTCTTTAAACAAAGGCTGGATGGCCATCTGTCGGGTATGCTTTGATTTTGAATTCCTGCATGACAGGGGGTTGGACTGGATGGCCCTTGGGGTCTCTTCCCACTCTATGATTCTATGATTCTAACTTGCCTAGTGTAGGCAGGAGCACACAGCTACAGTAGGCTTGGCTACAGTAGAATCCCTCTATGTTCCCGATCAAACTTTGTTTAGTGCATTTTTTGCTGCAGACATGCTGCTGCAATCCAACTTTGAAAATACGTGTTTCTCTAGGTGTCCTTCATCATTCTTCATCATCCAATGTTTCTAAAAACTTTCAGCTAAATAGGAAAGGAGGGGGCTGTGCAGGTGTTTCTAAAAAGAAGCTTCACTGTCAGAAGCTTCATTAACAGGGATATGGCTTGTTACGATAAGTGGTTTTGATTGGGTTTTGATATCAAGATCCCTTTGGATCTCTATCAGAAGCCCTAGGCTGGAAAGGGCCTTCATCGCCATGGGCTTAAGGCGAACACATCACGTAGGCACTAAGGTGAATCTGCATTTACAAGCCATTTGTTGCAGATCAAAAGGCCAGGCTTAGGAGCTGCAATGCAGGACATTCACACCTGAAAAGATTTATGAGCCAGTCAGGATGTGTCCTTAAGGTGAGGAAAAGTAAAAAACCTATATCCCATCTCCCCTTTTCTGGAAATTGTCCACTTCAAAGCATAGCAATCGGAATCCTTTGATGTTCAATAGCAACTCTTCGCTTCTAGGGTTAAATACTCCCCAAAATCTCAGGGAAAGGGGGGGGGGTCTGGATAGATTTCATGATGGTCCTGTACCATCCATGATCTCTAGCTAGAGTCTCCGGCTCTACCTACTGTTCTTTTCGGTTGAGTCTATTCATCATTGAAGCAACATCTTTACAGGTAATTATCACCATTAGAAAGCCTTGTGTTCCTATCCAAGCTAACTACTTTACTCCTCAGTTCTTGTGTGTGTGCATGTATGTTAGGGTGTCTCTGTATGCTTGAATCCTCAAATAAAGCTTTGTTTCTACATCAGTCTCTTCTCTAGCCACCTCCATAAACATAGGATAAAAGATCCCATAGAAGACTTGGACTTTAGTAATTCCCCAAGTTCAGAGTCTTCTCATTACAATTGGTGGAGAATCTTGCGGGCAAATCCCCAAAGTGTGGACATTCCAATTTGGCCAGCTGGACTGTTTACACTCTGGACGTAGAGGTTAAAAGAGCTGGAGACTGAACAGATTCAAAAGCCAGAAATTCTGTGTGTGTGTTGTTCTGTGTGAGTGGCCACAAGGGCTTGGGACTATCGTGGTTGGCTGAAACCATTTCATTTCTTTGGTTGGTTGTTCTACACTCTGGCTCTGGCTGCGGAGATTGGGTCATCCAGGTGTGGACTTCCAGCTGTCCTTGGGCGTGGAGTCAGAGCAGTTTCCTGATGCCCTATTTTTATTTTCATCTATCGTGGGTTGGGCTCCAGTGTTAGGATCCAGCAGGTCCCTTTCCTCCTTCCCACACTATACCTTCAGGACCATCCATAACTCAAACCTCAGGCAGCATTTAAGTTTGAATCCTGCAGCCAAACCCAGGCTTTTGTGCTGCAGTGCAAAGTATTTGTCCTCCGAAGGTGAGACATCCCTCAGAGTAACTTTGAAGTTTGAATCCTGCAGGCATTTGAGCTGCAGTGCAAAAGATTTGTCAGGGATCCTCTTAAGGTGCTGACATGCTCTGTTTGGAGCTGGAGCTAGTGAGGTTTAACTCCTGGTCTTCCCCAAGGGTGTCCCTCTTAAGGTCGACCCATCTAGCTAGTGAATTCTAAATCCTAGCATCCTTTGCCGATGTGCCTTTTAAGGGACACCTATAAAGGTTTAAGTTCAGCATTGAGAGAGTGAGTGTGTACCACCTTGGTTGGGCACAGGCAGATACAGGAGAGAGACGTCTCTGATCTGTGGCCATAAGACCTCTGCGCAAGGTGGAGAAGAAAAGCCTTGGTCGGGCACAGGCAGGTACAGCAGAGAGACGTCTCTGATCTGTGGCCATAAGACCTCTGCGCAAGGTGGAGAGGAAAAGCCTTGGTCAGGCACAGGCAGGTACAGCAGAGAGACGTCTCTGATCTGTGGCCATAAGACCTCTGCACAAGGTACAGCAGAGAGACGTCTCTGATCTGTGGCCATAAGACCTCTGCGCAAGGTTGTAGGAAAGAAAACCCAAGGTAGGAACTGAGGTGGGGATTCAAGCTCTTGGAATCTGTTCAAGTCGGCTGCTGCTAGCTACAGTGGGGCACAGATTCCAAAAAGCTCCCTACTAAAAGTTCTGGGGCCTGAGTCTAGTCTAGGGAGAAAAACCTGGAGGAAGCGATCAGTTCCCTAGGTGAAGAGGGTGATAAAGGTTTCATCTCTGACCATGGGTAGAGAAGGGACACGGGGTTCCTAATGCTCTACAGGGAGCTTGAATCCTCAAAAAAAGCATTGCTTCTACATCAGTCTCTTCTCTAGCCACCTCCGTAAACATAGGATAAAAGATCCCATAGAAAACTTGGACTTTAGTAATTCCCCAAGTTCAGAGTCTTCTCATTACAGGCTGTATAATTTTTATTTTTGCTCTATTTATTTTATTAAATTGTACTGTGGTGGTAGCTTTAACCTATCATGTTTAGATTTTTGTGTTTTATTATTTTTAATTTTGAAACCATATGGAGGACTCTACTGAGTGGAGTAGGCAGTTGTTATTAGTTCCAGCTAGGGCATACCACTGAATAACAGCAATAGCATTAGCATTTATAGTTCTATACCACTTATCAGTGAATTCAACACTTTCTAAGCTGTTTACAACATGTAAGCCAATTGCCCCCAACATGTTGGGTCCTCATTTTATCGATGTACAAAAGGATGGAAGGCTGAGTCAACCTTGGAGCCCTGGGATCAAACACTGCATTTAACCACTGCACCACCAGGGCTCCTACAGTTGTCTCTCCATTTTCATGGGGGATCCATTCTGGACACACACACCCTGCACGAAAACGGAAAATCGCCAATATTCAAACCCATTGGCTTGAATGGTGCCACACACCCATGGGCACATGCCCCATTTTGTCCCCCTCCATTTGCCGCCCACAAACAGGTGAGGGATACCAACTCCAAGTCCACAAAAATGGACTGTACTTTAGATGGGAACAGAAACAGGAAAGGTACAGAAAAAGTGGCACTACATTACACTTACAATAAAAAGATATTTTTAAAAACTTAGGCTGATTATATTTTATGGCTGGAGAGAATATCTGAATACTTGTGGGGGGCAGGGGGAAGCAATCAAGGAACTTTTCAAATGTCCAAAAACTTTGATAAGGAGAAACTTCTCAAGCCTGGTACTTGGGTTTTTCTCAAGCCTGGTATTGCATGTGAGAAGAGAAGACCAGAGAGAGGGGGGGGGGGGGCTGCAGCCTCTCTCTCTCTCTGGCCTTCTCTTCTCACATGCACCTTTGCACCGTGAGACAGGAGACCATGTGATTTCTACCTTTCCCTCTCTCCATTCTTCTCTATCACTTTTGCCACTCATCACAGAAAGAAAAGTCCTAGTAAAAAGGGAAGGGAGGCTGTAAGGGAGAGGGAAACAATGAAAGGCTATCCCTACCCCATCTTGTTAATTGGAAAATGTCCTCAAAAATTACAATAGCCAATTTCACTGGGAGAAAAGGTATTTTACATTCTGGCTTAATTCCCACCCCCACCCCCCTTCCAAAAACATTATTTAACCCAATTCATATTAACACATTGGTTCTGATATCTGACTAGTGAGTGAATTTAGCTACTTCTTTTTTTAAGCAACATATACCAAAAAATCTAGGAATAACCAATTTAAAAGAGCAACAACAACAACAACAACAGTGATGATCCCTGGAAGAATGTTAGCAATAGTACAGGGAAACGTACTTTAATGCCCCTGTCTCCAGATGTTGTGGGCTACAAATACCACAATCCCTTACTACTGCTCATACTGTATGGAGTTGATGGATGTTGCAGGCCAAGGCATCTTGAGGTCCAAAAGTTCCTTCCCCATGATTTAAAGAACTGTGACATTTGACTATTAAAATGTGACCACAGAAAAAAGGTTCAGATAGCTGATTAACCACTTATTTGTGTTAAACATGTAAAATTTATTTATAATAAGTAAATGAAATGCCTACTCTTCTGTTTTCCAAAGGGATATCCACTTGAGCCAGTCACTGTCTCTCAGTCTAACCTACTTCATATTTGCTTTTTGGAGGAAGGGAAGATAAGAAGAGTGACAATAATAAGGCTGTGGATGACTGTGAGATTTGAAGGCTCTTGACATAAAGATATGCCTGAGAATCTGATCATGCTTGGATCAGCTCTAAAAAGGAGGGTATATTCCCCTGCATTCCATTCTGTTCTGTCCAAATACAGAAAGCAAGTTTGCATTCACATGGCTCCATCAAACTTTCAGTATAGGGAGTGGAAGCTGATATGTCCAAGGTCAATGGGGTGGTTCACGTGCTCCAGATTTTAGTCTGAGCAATCCAACACGCTGTATCTGATCCCAAAAATAGGCTCCATGCAGTCAAAATCTTGTTTATAAGGATCAGAGTAAAATGCAGAGCAAATTTGCCACCCTGCTCACACAGAAGCCAGCATCTGCTATCGAACAGTGAAAACATTCTATAAATTGTGAATAGAAGGGTCAGATGGGATATGGAGCAGCACACAAAGCTTATTTAGATAGTTCACCTCCTTCTGCCTGTAGCTGAGATGAGATGTTTTGCTCACATTGTACTTTAGCCTCCAACAGCAGATGAATCTGTTCCTCCATTGTAATGGTATAATCGAAGTCATCCTGTCAAAGAAGAGCCCACACAGAAATATTATTAGCGATTTATTTATTTATTATATTTATTTATATCCTGCCCTTTTCCCAGGACTGGGACTCAGGGTGGCTTGCAACAATAAAAACAATACAATTAAAAACATACAAAAATAATACATTAAAATAGAATTAAACTACTACAATAAAATAAAATTAAAAAGAAGGTAAAATGTTTAAAATACATTAAAACAATATAGCATCTCAGGCTGTTCTTTAAAAGTTTTCTGTTTTGAATGCCTGTCTGAAAAGGAAGGTTTTCACCAGTTGGCAGAAGGCCATCTAGGAAGGGGCCATTCTGGTCTCCCTGGGCAGTGGAGTTCCAGAGTCTAGGGGCAGCTACAGAAAAGGCCCTCTCTCGTGTCCCCACCAACTGTGCTTGTGTTGATGGTGGGATGGAGAGAAGGGACTCCCTCGAGCATCTCAGAGCTCTGGCCAGCTCCTAGAGGGAGATACGGGCTGCCAAATATCCTGGATGAACATGATCTATATAGGGCTTTAAAGGTCATCACCACTACTTTGAATTGTGCCCGGAAACAAACTGGCAGCGAGTGGAGCTGTTTCAACAGGGACGCTGTATGATCTCTCTAACCTGCCCTTGTTAGCAGCTTGGCTTTAAAAAAAGAAGTAGCTGAAGTTTCCAAACACTCTTCAAAGGCAGCCCTGAGTAGAGTGCATTACAGTAGTCCAAATGAGATGTAACCAAGGCATGTGCCACCAAGGCCAGATCTGGCATCTCAAGGAACGGGAGCAGTTGGCGCACAAGATTTAAATGTGCAAAAACATTTCTGGTCACTGCAGAGACCTGGGCTTCCAGGTTCAAAGCTGAGTCCAGGAGTACTCCCAAACTGCGAACCTATATCTTCAGGGGGAGTTGTGACCCCATTAACACAGGCTGGATTCTTATTCCCTGGACTGCCTTCTGACTGACCAGGAGCATCTCTGTCTTGTCTGGATTAAGTTTCAACTTATTTGTCCTCATCCAGTCCATTACTGATGACAGGCACTGGTTTAGGACCAAGACAGCCTTCTTGGATTGGGGTGGAAAGGAGTAGTATAGTTGAGTGTCATCAGCATATTGATGACACCTCACCCCAAAACTCTGGACAACCTCTCCCAGTGGCTTCATGTATATGTTAAATAGCATAGGGGACAACACAGAACCCTGAGGGACCACACAGGGCAATGGCCAGGAGGTCGAGTAGGAGTCCCCTAGCACCACCTGCTGGGTTCATCCCTCCAGGAAGGAATGGAGCCACTGTCAAACAGTACCTCTAAGACCCATCCCAGAAGGATACCATGGTTGGCGGTATCGAAAGCCACTGAGAGACTCCCCCTGTCTAGTTCCCTGCGTAAGTCATACACCAAGACGAACAAGGCTGTCTCTGTTACATAGCCAGTCCTGAAACCAGACTGAAATGAATCTAGATAATCCATTTCATCCAGAAACCCCTAGAGTTGGGAAGCCACCACACATTCTAAAACCTTGCCCCAAAAATGGTAGGTTGGACACTGGCCAATAATTATTCATTATTGTGGGATTCAGGGATGACTTTTTTAACAAAGGCCTCACAACTGCCTCCTTTAGGCAAGATGGAACTCCTTTGACTACCTCCTTTACCCAATCAGTCAGTCCCCCTCTGGCCTGTTTAATAAGCCAAGAAGGACAAGGGGCCAAGACACATGTGGTGGCTTTTACCTCTCTAAGAATCCTATCCACATCATCAGGCTGGACAAGTTGAAAAGTATTGATTAACATCGGACAGACAGGTGCCATAGTTATATTCACTGGCACTGTATCAACTGCAGCATCCATGTCGGAGCGGATCTGAGCGACTTTATCTGCAAAATGCCATGCAAATTCTTCACAGTGGGCCTCCGAGTGGTCTGCATTTTCTACTTGAGGGTGAGTGTGTAAGAGACCCCTGACTACTCAGAACAGCTCTGCTGGATGGCTCAGAGCAGATGCAATGCAGGCAGCAAAAAATAATTTCTTTGCTGCCCGCACTACCATGGAGTAGGCCTTCAAATAGGCTCTAGCCCATGTTCGGTCAGATTCACTGGGAGTCTAGTCTCCATCTCACTCACTTCATCACCATCAGTTCCCTGGAGAACCAGGGGGCTGGTTTGGCTCAATTCATTAGAGGGGACGCTCAGGAGCAATTGTGTTCATGGCCCTGGCCATTTCCCCATTCCAAAGGTCAGCCAGGGCTTCAACAGAATTGCCTACTGAGGTGACAGAAAACTCCCCAAGAGCCCTCAGGAATCCATCTGGATCCATCAGCCTTCTGGGGCAGAACATCCTAATGGTTCCCCCACCCCTGCAGAGGTTCTGAGTCCCAGTGAGTCTAAACCTGGCCAGATGGTGCTCTGTTCATGACAACAGAACTGTGGAGAGTTGCTCCACACCAAGATCATCATCACCCCTTTGTTCAGTAGAGTGAAGAATAAATGCTCGCATTTCCACAGGGGCTGTGTTTTCAGCCTGGGACCAACAGATCTCTACATAGTGAGAACCTAAAGCCATGGTCATCATTCAGTACGTCATCTGTTTCTTTTGATCATTTCTCACATGAATCTGGTTTTGTCGTGTCACCTTGGGCTTGAGAAAGCAAGGTTGTTGTGGTTTTTTCCTTGCAACTGCTCCATTTCATATCATTTTCTAAAGACAGGGTGAGACACACATTTGTGATACCTTCAATAGAACAAATACCAACAGTAGTTGATAAATAAAGGTTTTTAAAAAAAAAAAAAGCCAACAGTTGTTGTGTTTGTCATGATAAAGATTCCAAATCTGTATTAAAGCAATCTCACCATAGGGTTTTCAAGCATTAAAAGCATTCAGGGGTGGTTTACCATTGTTTTATTCTACACAGTATCTGAGAGATCCTTCATCAGCTGTTCAGTAGCTGTTTGGAATTATTCTGGCTCCTGAGTAAAAGCTAGGTTGACATGGAAGGTCCCAGCTTTCTTTCTTTCTTTCTTTCTTTCTTTCTTTCTTTCTTTCTTTCTTTCTTATTTTGGCACCAACCCTGTATATGGCGCTTTACAAACAGTTACAGAATAAGACATTTATAACTATTCAGGAATATAAAATATTAAAATACAATGGGAGGAAAACCCACACAGAGACATAATGCAAAATAAAACAAAACAAGCAGTACAGATAATCAAATACACTAAAAATATAAAACATCTACCAGCAACAATGCTATTGCTACCAGCAGTAATAAACAGTCCATTTGTTCACTGGACCAAATAGATTCACAGCCATAGCAACAGAACTGTTTATCTACAGAGACAGAATTAATTCCAGTTCTAACAAAATATTGCTACCAAATATGAAAAACAAAACAATGGCCCACAGACTAGAAATCCCCAAGACAGAAGAAACCAAGGATTGTAGAATCAGACTACAGACTACAGTATCAGACTACAGTCAGCCCTCCGTTTTCATGGGGGATCTGTTCTGGACACCAACACCACTCCGCAAAAATGGAGACTCACCAATATTCAAGCCCCATAGGCTTGAATGGGGCATGCCATTATGGGCATGTGTGGGCATACACTCAAAAGGGCACACCCCATTGATCTTAATAGAGGTCACCCCTCTATGAATATTCAAAACCGCAGACCTCAAGTCCATGAGAACAGAGGGGCAACTGTACTATATTGATTTTCCATGCAAGCAAAGTGATGTTCAAGAAAGATTTTTGCCATATATGGAGCAAGAAACGCCAAATGTCCAAGCTGGTTTCAGAAAGAGAAGAGGCATACTTGAACAAACACCTAAATAAGAAGAATGATTTGTTAAGATGCTAGAAATGAGAAATTTTGATAAGCTTTCAAAAGAATTAATGGAGAGATTATAGTAAAAGAAAGAGAATTAGAAAAGGACTGGAACACAAATAGTGAATATTGGGAAACGAATTGGAAGAATAAGAGATAAAATATGTGAGAGAAGGAAAAGACATATAAAAATGAATTGATGACAAAATGTATAAGAAGGTCATGATAATATTTTCCTTTATTCTTTTATTCTTTTTGTAATCCTTTTGTTTAAATCGGAATTGAAGATACAACAAAAAGATGTAGATTAATTAATAAACAAATTGAAATGTTGCAAAAATCAAGAAGAAGCCTTAGAAGGAGTGAAGAGCAGATCTGGAGCACAAATATAAGTTAACATATATAAGATATGAAACAAAGATTTATGTAAATTCAAAACACAAGGGCATTTGCTAAAAAGAAAAATTTCAAAGATACCAAAATGGAAGTAAAATGTAATAATACAAATAATTATTGTATTTTAATGTTTGTTGAAATGTTGTCAATTGTATGTAGAAGTGCTTGTTTGAAATAGAAGAGGCACCAGAGATCATACTGCAAACATTTTTTGGATAATAGAATGCACAAAAGAATTTGAGAAGAAAATCAACCTTTGCTTTATAGATGACAGGCCAATTAAAAGATTGCCAAAATGTCTACGTTATCAGGATACCCAAATCTCTTCATGAAGCATTATCAAAAGAAGCAAGTTGGGGGGGGCAGTGTAGGATAAGAGGCTCACTTGTTATTGACATCATGGTGTCTGCATGATCACAGCCTTGAAATAAAATGGACAGGGGAAGAGAGATCTTTAGACTTTCAAATGAGGGACAGGAAGTGTGACTGATTAAAACCTCAGGGCCCACAACTTCTGAGATTGGGAGCAGGATGAGCAGAAGTTGGGAGTCCACATCTTTGGAAATGGAGGCCCCAAAGTTATACTGGTGCCCATCTGGCAATGTGATATCACTTTCTTCACTGATCCTCCCTTCTGCTTTCCTTTACACTGCTCAAATACTTGTAGGTTGGGGGTGTCCCCCACCAGCCCCTCTCCCTAGCAGTTCTGCTGTTCAATGGAACCACCCTTTTTTTTTCCTACTTCAATGGCTACTCCAAAAACCAACTTTATCTTGGAATACGTTCATCATTTACTGTTCATTAAGAATGAAACAAAAGACAAGACTGACAACTCTTGCCTTTCCAAAAGTTTTACACAATGTGTGTGGGTTTTTTCCATAAATTTCTTTGCACCATACAACTGCAGCCTTAAACTGCAGTACTTTTTTTTAATAGCTTGACTGGTGTTCACTAAATCAACTGCTCAGTTTGCCCAATTAAGGCATGATGATCAGCAGCTGTCAAACTCAGGGGGGAAGCAGACAGGCGGCCATGGGCCACCCCAGGAAGCTGCGGATCGGGGCCGAGGTATCCTCACACCTCGGCCCCGCGGCGCAGCTTTGCCGCCCCTGGAAGGAGCGCTAAAATAGCGCTCCTTCCACAAATCGCTGAAGGTGCGCCGCAAAAGGCTGCCGGCACACCTTAGGCGGCTCTTCCGCTGCAGCGCGTGCGGGCGCTGCAGCGGAAAAGCATCCTTGGAGCGCTGGCCGTGCGGAGGGCTGGCTGCTCCAAGGACATTTTGGGGAAGGGGTTGGGGCGCCCAGCGTGTGGCTGCCCCTCCCCTTCCTTGCTCTGAAGACAGCGCTTTGCGCCGTTTGCTTAGCTCCTAAAAGAGAAAAAGCTTCTTTAAGAAGACTGCTGTTAGCAAATATGGTTTTAATAAAATTTTGGGACATGTGAAGTTCCCTCTATGACCCCGAACTGACCTCTGTGGGACGTCAGCCATAAGCCTCTAGATCAGGGGTAGGCAACCTTTCCCCTTTAAGGGCCGAGGGACTTCAGCTCCCAGAAGCCTCAGCCATGTTGGCCAATAGTCCCATGTTGGCCAATAGCTCCTGGGATTCTGGGAGCTGAAGTCCCTCGGCCCTTAAAGGGGAAAGGTTGCCTACCCATGCTCTAGATGGTAAGTCAGGTAGGCACAGGAAAAGGCCTGCCCAAACAACTGGAAAATTCCCTACCAGACAGGTTTGGGAGTTGCTAAATAATAATAATTATTATTATTATTATTATTAATACCCCGCCCCTCTGTTAAAACAATCGGGGTGGCTTACAACAATTAAAATTACAGCAAATACAAACCAAACCCCAGGACCCTCCCCTCCCCCCATTAAAAAGGTGTTAAACTACACATATTACAATTTTAACATAAAATCTCAAGAAAAAAAAATAAAATAATTAAAACAATTAAACAGACAAATACAAGCCGCGAGCAAGCAAGCGCAGAAAGAGGTAAGGAGACACTGCTAAAGGGGAAAGACCATCCCAAAAGTCAACATAATAGTGCTTGTTTGTCCTGAGTCTTACTCCTGATGGGGCAGTGATTAGATTTAACTGCACCCTTTTCTTTCTGGCCTCCCTCCTTGATTGTGTCAAGACCCAAGTGCATTGTTTAGATCAGAGGTAGGCAACCTTTCCCCTTTAAGGGCCGAGAGACTTCAGCTCCCAGAATCCCAGGAGCTATTGGCCAACATGGGACTATTGGCCAACATGGCTGAGGCTTCTGGGAGCTGAAGTCCCTCGGCCCTTAAAGGGGAAAGGTTGCCTACCCCTGGTTTAGGTCATCCTCACACCTCGGCTTAACAAAGCCGAGGCTTCAGCCAAGCCATCAAGTCTATAGCCAGAAGCTAGATATTTCCTATACAAACCCCTAGATTTCTAGACTCCACATGCTATCTTTAGAGTGCATCTTGACTCCACGTCAGTCTGTGCTCTGATCATAACTCCCTCGGCCATCCCTTTCCCCCAATCTCAGTGGCCATGCATCATCATCATCATCATCATCATCATCCACATCCACAGTGGATATCGGAGAATCCTTCGGAAGTGAGTATCTCCCGTAGTCTGGCCCACCTCAGTCTATTCCCACTTTCACTCCTTTGCTTCTAAGTGTGCAGTGTGTGTGTGTGTGTCATATTTGTATGTGTGCAGTTTTCCCCTGTTAATAAATATTTAGACCTTAATTGAAGAAGCTCGTCTCAGCGTCATCCATTGTGGGATCTTTTAGTCCTCTGTATACACAACGGTACTCTGGTCTCGCAGGATGTTGTTAGGGCCCTACTCTTGCACATTTTGAGCTAATTATAAATTCCCCTAATTAGATCCTTCCTAACACTGCCACAACTGTGATAGGAGACAGCTTGGCATGGCATTTTTCTACATTGGGAATTTGACAACTAGTTCCTGGAGTTTCTATTCCTGCTTTGCCAACAGTGCAAGGCAGCTGTGGTTCATTCCCCAGAATGCTAAAGAGAACATTCTGACACACAGGATGGAGGCAGTGTATAAAGCCAGCCTATATCTAATAGTGATAATCTGTTTCCATGTGGCATAACTACCTTAGAGGTAGATCCCTTCTGATCTTGGAAGCCAAGCAGGGTCAGCCTTCTTAGTACTTGGATAGGAGACCACCAATGAATACCAGATACTGTAGGCTATATTTCTCAGGAAGGAATTGGAAAAATGCATAGGTCACGTGCAGCACCCAAACCCCTTCTTTGCAACCCCTATTTTTCTGAAGGTCCTTTTTCAAGCCCTTGTATCTGTCCAGACACCCCCATAATTTCCCTAGGTGATTTTTTGGGCCAAAAATGAATTAAAAAGAAGTAAAAAAACACTATGGTTTTAGACCCTCAACACTCAACCCCTCTCCTTAACCCCCCAACCCCCATTCCTCCACCTTGGCAAAAACAAAAAAACACCAACAACCATATATTGAAACATAAGTGGCATCACATGGTGTGGACCACTCTGTGTGTCTGGCAAGAATGTAAAAACTGTTCCTGCCCCAGCACAGTTGCCTACCCATTACACTGCATTCTCCTAAATGTTCAAAGGACTTTTAATACAATACCATGACAAATGTTACAAGCTAGACAGGTAACAATATGCTGAAGTATGGAGTGCTCCTGTTCAGGATGGTTGGCCAGGTACTAGCCAGGTACTCTGCCAAGGTTCTCCATCCATTCTACTCCTCTGCCCCAGTCCCCAAACCATAACATAAAAGCAGTTGATAGGCTCCTGGGACACTGAAACTCATACTGAGTTTTTGTCCAAATTTTAGAAGAGCCTGCTGAAGTACTGAACAATATTCACCAAGCAGATTAGGCACCCTGGCCAGCTTCATGGAAATCTGTCACAAAAATGGAATGGATTTGCTGCTACTGGCACAGCAAATTTGACCCCTACTGGCACAGGCACCATCAGCACTCATACATAACTCTGTATGAGTCTGTATGTACACAACAGTGACTCTAGATTTGATTTTTCTTACCAATTCCACTTCTCTTGGTTACCCATGGTATCAATGCTGTATATATGTCACAAACTATTTAACAGCATGCTCCAGAGCTATGTTGATTGGGCACTTCAGTTCCATCAGGACAATTACTTTTGCAGAACACCCACTTATTCAATAGAAAGGAAAGGAGAGACTAAGCAGCATGAATACAGTTCTTGCTATATGTGTGTCAAGAATGTAAAAAACTGCTTTCCAGAGGGGAAAAAAACTTTCCAGAAGAAGAGAGAGGGCATGGTAGAAAATTTTTGCCCAGCCAAATCATGTCATCAGAAAAGACAATGTGTCATCACATCATCATTCCAGCTAACATATTGGGAGGTAACTATAATTGAACAAATGAGAACTGCCTCTTGGCACACCCTACTGATGAAGGGTTGTAAGAGCTAACTAACTGTGAAGCTATCCATTTATGGGGAAATCTAATCCCCTCGCTACATGATACAGTGGTGCACTGTTCACCAAGGCCACTCATTTTGCACTGCTGGGCAGGGGCAAAAATACTTATTTCTTCTTGATTTATTAAACTTTTTATATGCCGCCCTATATCACAAGATCTCATGGGGGCATACAAATAAAACCAATCCAAGCTGACTAAAATACCATAAAACAATAAAAAATAGTTCAAACAGAAAAAGAACATTAAACCATATTTAGAAGTTTGTGGAAATCTATTCCATTGACCAAATGCCAGAACTTAGAAAAGCTACTGAGGGATTCTG
The DNA here is from genome assembly GCA_026167975.1 of Phrynosoma blainvillii. Classification (NCBI taxonomy): domain Eukaryota; kingdom Metazoa; phylum Chordata; class Lepidosauria; order Squamata; family Phrynosomatidae; genus Phrynosoma; species Phrynosoma blainvillii. Next base: position 229,566,032 of record JANUYF010000001.1, read on the forward strand.
GGAGTTTTAGTCCAAAAAAATAACTTTCCCAGGCATACCTGTGTCCTATTTCATGTGCTGGACTCTTTCTAAAAAAATGATTCCTGTTATTCCAAACATGTGTCCAATCCCCCAAAACAGCAAGTCACAGTATTAGCATCCTTTTTCCCCATCTGGTAAAAGGAAGCAAAATTCTGCTGTCATGCCGATAACAGAGGTAAATACAGCCTGTGTGTTTTACAGAACATTGTAAACAGATGAGGATGGGAGCTGGATAGGAAGTGAGGCAGGAAGGTTCAGAACATGGAATAACAACACTGAAAATTAATTCAATAACGTTAATTATTAGAAACTGAAAAAATGAATCCATTGTCATAAGCACTAATTATTGTGTTATTGTTAGTTAACTCATGAGACCATGGGATTTTTATAGAATGGCACAGAGATTGACACTGTTGGTTTTAGGGAAGCACATTTTGTTATTGATTCTTTCAAAAGGTGATTTTTGTTCTTTTAGTGTTCCCTTCCTCCAACCTCAATTTTTCCCCAACATGGACTACAAACCCCATAAAATGGCTGCTGTCTGAGAATAGTGAAGGTCCAAAATGTTTGCGAACTGTCAGGTTTAAAACAGCTGTCCCAAAGCATGGGAGCTGATCCCATAACTTCTTCAATTCAGTTTCCCATTAATCTGTATCTCTCTTCTTTTCACTCCCACCAACATGGACAATTCACTCACTTTGCAAAGCCTTATTTGTTAATAAAATTAGATATAAATTGTATGCCATAATAACTCAATGGAAACCAGTCCTGACTATAACCAATAGAGAAGTTGGTGCTATAGAGAGAGTCACAAGGTGCACAGACGCACATACCCACCCCCTGAAAAACTCAAAATACTTTCCATCTATAGATATTTGGGGGACATTTGCCTTTCAGACCTAAAAGGCCTGGCATTCTAAAAGGGTCTTGGCTACTTGAGGACTAAATAAACAAATCAATTCCCCAACCCCTATTCCATTCCCAGACTCTCTTTTTCCTTCTTATTTTCTGTATCATTTCTTCTTTTGTATAAACCCAGCCCTTCTGGTAAGACCTGAGCCCAGAAAGTTTTCTGTCTTCTCCTCCTGCTTCCCTATGCCTTCCCAAAGAAATCACACAGATTACTGTGCTTAACAACACAGCCATGTGATGCATTTCCCCTAGTTCTAAAATATTTCTTCTCCTGAAGTAGCATTTCTTTCTGTTTTTTTTAATGTGAGAGAGACAGCTTCCCTACAAATTCTAATATACCAAACTTCAAAGTGGCTTTTCAACTTCAGTATAAATTGAAGAATCAAGTGAATTAGGGGAAATCATTAAAATAAAAGCCTAGTGAATTAATAATCTAACCAGTTAATTAGCAAATTAATTCCAACCTCTGAGAAGGCTTTGTGTGCTCAGTCATATTGCGTGTTATGCTTATATGTGGGAATCTAGGGTCCGAAACCTTTGAGAAAGCATGATCTCTTAACCTAGCCTTTCTCCAGGAGTTACCTTAAGGTTAAAATGCTCCCTTTCTTCCTTGAAGGAAAGATGAACTGTGCATTTAGTGGATATATGCTCCTAGGAAAGAAAATATGATATATGGAGCATAAGAGAATAAGGATACCTGGGCTCTCATATTACTTAAGCAGGGGCTCATATATTCTGAAGCTTGCATGCTGTAACTTTGAACCGCTTCTTCATTAACCCAAGGGATATGGAAGTGGGCTCTGGTCATTCAGAGACGTGAAAATATACTCTGACTATAATACACTGGAGTGTCTCCAAATGCATCTGAGGAAGTACACTTAAGTCTATGAAAGTTCATCCTTCTAATTTCTTTCTTTTAGTTAGTCTCAAAGGTGCTACAAGATCTCTCTACATACTGATTCTACAAACTATATGGCTATAACTTCATTATATACTTAGAATTAATAACTGCATAAATTCAGTCTACATGTCTTAAGTTTTTAATCTTCAAATAAAAACCATAGGAGGCTAGGCTCAGAGCCAGGACTCCAATGTGAAGGGAGGCTGAGTTTGTTAGATGGGAATTATCTGTTCCTCCCCACCATTTGCCTTCCTGGTTCCTTGAAGGATGTTATCTGGGAGAGAGGAAGCATACCTTCATGACTGTGTGCAAATGCAATGGATGTCTCTTATCTCAAACTAAATAACCTTGAATACTAAATAACCAACAGAACAGCAGCAAACCAATGCCTTACATCTGAAACTGATCTGATGTCTGTGTGATTATTGCACAATTTTCAAGGCAAAGGAATGGGTATGCAATACAGTGATCTTCTGGAAATCTCCACAAAGGGAAGAGAGGAGAAAATCATGCATATTTTTATTCACCTCTTTAGATACTTCACAAGTCTGTACTAAGCTGTCCTAGGGCTCATTCTCACTTACATTTAAACCAGTTTGTGATTCGCCTTCACTCCATGTCAGTGAATCAATTCCAAAAGATCTGTTGTTCCCACTATGAAAGTGGATCTCTCATTATTCCCTTGTAAACATTTCTTTTTTGGTATGATTGTCATTCCCACTAGTTTGCACTGCTTCAAAATGCACATCAATCATCTGCGCGTCATTGGTGACACAAGCAGCAACAAGGTGAGGATGGGGCCATTCCAGTTGCTGAGTGGGGCGACTTTAACAACTCAGTCTTCCTCTGCCCCTTAGCAACCCAGGATGCTCAAGCACATTATTCCCCTTTAAGCAGCCCAGCTTGAGAACTATATTTTTTTAAAAAAAAAATACAGAATATGTGATCCACTGGTTTTGCAACTACTTGCCTCGCTGAGCTAAAGTCCACCCATAATTGCAAGTAGTCGCAAATATGATGGATTGCATATTCTGTTAATTTTTCATTAAAAATATTTTTTCATGTGCCCATAGGTCTCACCACAAGCACAAAGGCAGCACGGGGGGGGGGGGGGGGGGGAATGGCTGGTTTCCCAAAAACTGAGTACAGATGGTAAACTCCCCTCTGCCATTAGTCTCTCCCCTCCAGTATGATCCAATTCAGATCCATCTTTCCCACTTGTTGAACAAACTTCAGAATCTATTCTTTTCAAAAGAACCGCCAAAAAACTAGTGTCGGGAAACAGTGGGGTTTTTGTGTTTGCCTCACTTCATCGCGATTGCAAATGAGCTCAATAGGATTGGAACCAGTTTCAAGTGGGGAAAACGGTCATATAACCTGATCAACAATTTGGCTTAAATCATAGTGGGAAGGAGGCCCCAGGCCCCTGGAAATTGTCTTCCTATGAACAAGGCTGAAGGAGCTTTTTGACAGAGCTCAAATATATCTGCAGTTTGGGAATAACCTTATTCCTCCTGGGGTATAATCACAATGTGCCCTTGGCCAGCCTACTTGCCTTCTACAGAATGATTGGAGTGTAGTAATAGAGGGGTATAACCTATTTTAGAGAAAAAGAATAAACAGATAGGGAGATAGAGCAGCATTATACATTAAGGATTTGTATACATGTGAACGGATCCATCAGTTAAATCCTAGAAGCCAAGTCAAGAACACCTGGGTAAAAATTAAGAGGAAGAGAAATAATAGGGATCGGGGGGCCTGCTACAGACCTCCAAGCCAAAGTGAGGACTTTGATTATGCCTTCCTGAAACAGACCACACATTCACAAAGGAGAAATGTAGTATAATGGGTATTTCAATAATCCTAATATTTGTTGGAGGTCAAGCTCTGTCAAAAATTTAAGGTCCACCAACACTTACCTGGAAGACAATTTCATTGTCCAGAAGGTGGAAGAGGCAACTAGGGACTGATCTGGTTAATGAGGTGGAAGTGGCAGGATCCTTAAGTGGGAGAGACCATGTTCTCCTGGAGTTTGTTATATACCGGAAAGGGGAAGCCAGGTATCATCAGACATGTATTCTTGACTTTTAAAAATATGATTTCAGTAAACTTGAGGAAATGCTGGTAGTCACGCCATGGTCAGGAATGCTAATAGAGAAGGGGGTTCATGAGGGATGGGAGTTTCTTAAAAGTGAAATATTGAAGGCACAATTTCAAACAATTCCAATGAGGAGGAAAAAAGGGAGGTGTCTCAATAAACCAGGATGGATTACTAAAGAACTTTCCACTGAGCTAAGACTCAAAAGGGACATATAAAAGAAATGGAAAAAGGGAGAAATAACCAAAGAAGAATTCAAACAAATAGCCTGCTTGTGTAGCGAGAAAGAGAGAAAAACTAAAGCACAGAAGGAGCTCAGGCTTGCTAAAGAGGTTAAAAACAATAAAAGGGGCCTTTTTTTGTTATGTCCACAGCAAAAGGAAGAATAAAGAAATGGCAGGGCCACTGTGTAGAGAAGATGGCAAAATGTTAACAGGGAACAGAGAAAAGGCAGAACTACTCAACACTTTCTTTGCCTCAGTCTTCTCCCAAAAGGAGAACAGCATTCAATCTGGGGAAAATGGAGCAGATGAAGCAGATAAGGAAATGCTGCACAGAATATGTAAAGAGGTAGTGCAGGAATGCCTGCTACTCTAATTCAAGTCTCCAGGGCCAGATGAACTGCATCCAAGGGAATTAAAAGAACTGGTAAAAGTAATCTCAGAAACACTGTCAATAATTTTTGAGGACTCCTGGAGAACAGGAGAAGTCACAGCAGACTGGAGGAGGGCAAACATTGTCCCCATCTTCAAAAAAGGAAAAAAGAGGACCCAAAGAATTACTGCCCAGTCAGCCTGACATCAGTATCAGGACAGATTCTAGAGCAGATCATTAAACAGACAGTATGTAAGTGCTTAAAAAGGAATGCCATGATCACGAAAAGTCAGAATGGGTTTATCAAAAGCAAGTCATGCCAGATTAATCTTATCTCATTTTTTGATAGAGTCACAAGTTTGGTACATGAAGGGAATGGTATGGGTGTAGCATATCTTGATTTCAGTAAGGCCTTTGATAAGATCCACCATGCTATCCTTGCCACAAAAAAGCTAATAAAGTGTGGGCTAGATAATGTGACTGTTCAGTGAATTTGTAATTGTTTGAATGACTGAACCCAAAGAGCTCCTCCTCATCCTGGAGAGAAGTAACTAGAGGGGTGGCACAGGGTTGTGTCCTGGGCCTAGTGCTATTCACCATCTTTAGCAATAACTTAGATGATGGAATAGAGGGCATGTTTATCAAATCTGTAGATGACACTAAATTAGGAGGGGTTTCTAATATCTCAGAGGATAGGATCAGAATTCAAAATGACCTTAACAGATTAGAGAGTTGGGCCCAAACTAACAAAATGAATTCCAATGGAGAGAAATGTGGGATACTACACTTGGGCAATAAAAATGAAATGCACAGATATAGGATGGTGACACCTGGCTTGACAGCAGTACATGCAATAATAATCTAGAAGTCTTGGTGGACCATAGGCTGAACATGAGTCAACAATGTGATGCAGCAGCTAAGAAAGCCAATACTATTCTAGGCTGCGTGCATCAATAGGGAGTATCATATCTAGACCAGGGGTAGGCAACCTTTCCCCTTTAAGGGCCGAGGGACTTCAGCTCCCAGAAGCCTCAGCCATGTTGGCCAATAGTTGGCCCTTAAAGGGGAAAGGTTGCCTACCCCGATCTAGACTGAAGGAAATAATACGAGGGCTAGATACTACTAGTCATATTACCACTCTATTATGTATTGGTCAAACCTGGAATATTATGTCATTTTGGTCACTAAAATTCAAAAGGGATTTTGACAAGCTGGAGCATGTCCAGAGGAGGGCAACCAAAATGGTAAAAAGTCTGGAAACCATGCCCTATAAGGAGTGGTTTAGGGAGCTGGGTATGTTTAGCCTGGAGAAGAAAATGTTAAGGGGTGACATGATAGCCATGTTTAAATATTTGAAAGTATGTCATATTGATGATAGAACAAGCTTGTTTTCTGCTGCTGTAGAGACTAGGACACAGAGCAACGCATTCAATCTATAGGGAAAGAGATTCCACCTAATTAGGAAGAACTTCCTGGTGGTAAGAGCTGTTTCACAGTGGAACACACTCCCTTGGAGAGTGATGGAGTCCTCTTTGGAGTTTTTTAAACAGAGGCTGGATGGCCATCTGTCAGGAGTGCTTTGATTATCTATTCCTGCATGGCAGGGGGTTGGACTGGATGGTCCTTGGGAGTCTCTTCCAACTCTATGACTCTGCTCTATGTTGAGCAGCAACACTGGCAATGCAGCAACACCACTGGCTACAGGGCTGAGTAGAGACTGGGCGGAGTCTTCAAAGCCGCCCTCCCATTCCCCAGTGGCGCAATAACAACACCAGCAGCACAGCAACAACACTGGCTGGAGGGCCAAGTAGAAAACTGGGTGGGGCTTCAAAGTTGCCCTCCCATCCCTCAGCGGCGTAGTAGCAATAGTAACAACGAGGTTGGGAGGGGGGCTCAGGAAGAGGCAGGGAGCTAGCATGGAACACATTGTCCTCCTGTGATATTTCTATCTCCTGCAGTGGATACTGTTTGGGAGAATTCAGGGGAGAACGCTCCCTAGCCTGCCTTGACTTCACTGCCATTGGCTGCAGCCTTGCAGAGGGGGGAGGGGAGTTGACTGGGAGGACACTTAGTCCGCCTAAATTAAATTATATTACCATTTGAAGTGCTGCTGCTAGGAGAACGTTAGGCAGGAAGCTATTTAGTCGTCCAATTTCCATCACCTCCTGTAACAGCCGGGATTGATCAGGGAGTAGAAATCGAGGTTGTGCGGGGGGAAAGGAAGGTATGGCAGGAACAGAGTGAAGGTCTGTTACAAAAGAAGGCTGGATCGGTGTTTGATAGCTATCCTGCTTTCAATTCACTCTGTTTCCGGAATGGATTGGAGAGCGCACCAGCCATTCCACAGAACCTTACTCTGCTCCTTTGCAATGCCAGGTCAGTTAAAAATAAAACTCACATCATCTATGACCTCATTTTAAAAGAGGAGGCCGACCTCTTGCTTCACAGAGACCTGGTTGGGAGAGGATAGTGCTATAACCTGGGCGCAGGTCCTCCCAGCCCGGTACTCTGTTAATGAGCAGGTAAGGGGAAGTTGGGGGGGAGCAGAGTGGCTCTGGTTCATAAGAACAACCTGACCTTGACCAGGATACCTGTCCAGAACACAGTCCACTTCGAGTGTATGTACCTGAGCCTGAAGACCAAGGATAGTTTGGGGATTCTGTTAGTATACCGACCACCACGTTGTCTAGCAGACTCCCTAGCCGAGCTGACACAGCTGGTCTCAGAGTTGCTGCTGGAGTCGCCCAGACTTTTGGTCCTGGGCGACTTCAACATCCCACTCAAGACCAGTTTGTTAAATCTAACAGGCGCGGCTCAGGAATTCATGGAATCCATGACAAACGTGGGCCTATCCCAATTGGTCATCAGGCCTACTCATTGTGCGGGTCATATCCTCAATGTGGTCTTTAGTACGGAACAGGAATATCCATGGGCGGAGATAATAAAAACCTCTGCATTGTCATGGACGGATCATTTCCTGATCAAGGCTGAACTAAGAACCATTGTCCGCCCCATCGGGACCTATTAAAATGGTCCATCCTCGAAGGCTAATGGAACCAATTGGTTTCCAGAAAGTCTTAGACGATTTAATGGTTGACAACGCCAGTGATTCTGTCAAAGCTTTGGTCAATACCTGGAACACCAAGGCTATCAACACAATCTCTTCCAAGCGTTCTTTCCAACCCACTTCTAACCGTAAGCCATGGTATATGGAAGAGCTTAGGAAGATGAAGCAGGTTGGACAACAACTAGAGCACATCTGGCAGAAAACTCAACTCTTATCTGACAAGACTCGTCATAAGAAATGTCTTTGGTCCTATCAAGAGGCAATACATGCAGTGCAGAAATCTTTCTTCTCTGGACACATTGCATCTGCAGAGTCCCATCCAGAGGAACTGTTTAGGGTGGTAGAGGAGCTGACGCAGGTGCCACCTGCACAGAACCCACTACTTAACCGACGACGCCCTGCTGTGATGCGTTTAACAACTTTTTTGCAGATAAAATCTCTCAGATAAGAGCCAACTTAGATGCCAGTGTTGTAACAGAATCAATTGATTAGGTGTCCAGCAACTCCGTTAATGAAATTATACTGGATCAGTTTCAATCTATGAGTACCAATGATGTGGACAAGCTCCTTGGTAGAGTGAGGAAGACAACCTGCCCTCTTGATCCTTGCCTGTTGTGGCTGGCCATCGGGGGGGGGGGGGGGATGCCTTGAGGATGTTCCTTAGGGACATCATCAATGCATCCCTCAGAGAAGGTAATGTTCCATCTTGTTTGAAGGAAGCGGCGGTTAGGCTGCTTCTGAAGACACCTCCCCTGGACCCCCTGGATATGAACAGCTATAGACCGGTCTCACTGTTACCTTTTTTGAGTAAAGTGATCAAGAGGGCAGTGGCCCTTCAACTCCAAGCTGTCTTGGATGAAACCGATTATCTAGATCCATTTCAAACTGGCTTTAGGACAGGATTTGGAGTTGAAACTGCCATGGTTGCCTTGGCAGATGACCTCCGTCTGACCATCAACAGGGGTAGTGTGACCCTGTTGGTGCTCCTAGACCTCTCAGCAGCCTTTGATACAATAGATCATGGCATCCTCATGGATTGCCTGAGTAGGTTAGGAATTGGAGGCACTGCATTGCAGTGGTTCCATTACTTCCTCTCGGGCAGATTCCAGAGGGTGTTGCTCAAGGACAGTTGCTCTTCTAGGAAAGAGCTGAATTGTGGCATCCCACAAGGCACCATTCTGTCCCTGATGTTCTTTAACATATATATGAAGCCGCTGGGAGTGATCATTCAGTCATGGGGCGGGGTGTTATCAGTATGCTGATGACACCCAGATATATTTCTCCATGTCTCGGTCGTCAGCTTTGACTACAGATGGCGTCTCTCCTCTCAATGACTGTCTTTTATTTTTATTGAACTTTTAATACAAAAATGAACACCACAAACATATAAAACAGACTGAAACAAGACATCATAAACTTACAAACTTACAAAACAAAACTTACAAACATATAACACAATTAAAAACAGTTAATTTGACTTCCTTATATTTTTTACTGATCTCTCATTATCAACAAACTATTTTTCCTCTTAAACTGTGTGTTTAGATCTTCTATATTGTGATATCCCTTTTCAAATAATAAAAATTTAACAATTATTCCAAGATTTTCTATTGTAATTCTAAATTACCATATATACACATTTTTCTCTTTACTTAATCTATTCTGACTTCATCATATAATGTGTAATATTATAATATAACATTGCATCAAGTTAACATTATCTAAATTCCATTACTATTTACAAGTTTTCTAAACCCATTACCCAAAGTTCACCCCATTTATGTTTAATATATCTAATAAATGGATTCCAAACCTTTGCAAAAATTTTAGTTGATTTCTTTTGTAGCATTTGTGTGAATTTATCATTTTCCATCAATTCATACAGTTTCCAAATCAATTCGTCTATATCCGGAATTATTTTTTGTTTCCATTTTGCTGCATACACTAATCTAGCCACTACAGTTATATAAAATATCAACCTACTATATTCTTCTTCTAAATTATCTTCTTCAATTATGTTCAGTAAATATATTCCCAGATCCTTTGGTACCGGCTGCTCTAATATTTTCTCTATTTCCACATGTATTTTATCCCAAAATTTCTTTGCGTGTCTACAATCTCACCAAATGTGATATGTTCCCAGTTTTTTCTCACATTTCCAACACTTATTTTCCTTTGATTTGTATATTTTTGCAATTTTAAATGGGGTAAGATGCCATCTAAACAACATTTTATATAGATTTTCTTTCAAATTATAGCTGACCGTATATGTCATCCTTTTCATCCATATTTTTCCCATTGTGTAAAAGGAATTGAGGTAAAGTTTTACCTGCTCTTCCTCCATCTCTAATTCCAATAATAATTTATACAATTTCTTTATTTTGTGCTCTTTCTCAGATTTTATTATTTTTTCAAACCCTGGTTCGGCATCTCTAATATTGTTCATTTTTACATCTAACTTTACTCTTTCTCTAATTTGAAAATACGTATACCAGGTGCATTGCATGCCTTCTTCTCGCAATTGTTCTAATGTTTTAAGTTTCATTTCTTTTTTAATTAATAAATCTTTACATGTTACCCATTTATCATCTCTCAATGGGGTCATTCTATTAAAGGCTTCATTGATTGAGGCCCATTTCAGGACTCCTAGACATATTCTTGGTTTAATTTTTAACCAGATCCTTATCCAGATCTGGATCTGGCTCAATGACTGTCTTAAGGTAGTAATGGTCTGGATGAGGAAAAACAGATTGAGACGGAATCCAGATAAAACGGAGGTACGTACAGTTGCAGCCCCGAAACTAGGTATTGGGATACAACCTCCAGTTCTGAAAGGGTTCACACTGTCCTCCAAGGACTATGTTCGCAGTGTGGGGGTGCTCCTGGATCCATTGCTCCAGGTGACTAATCAGGTAAATGCGATGGTCAGGAGTGCCTGTTATCAGCTTCGGCTGATACGCCAGCTGCACGCTTTCCTAGAAACTAGGGACCTTGAAACTGTGGTGCATGCGCTGGTAACCTCCCGTCTTGACTTCTACATGGGGCTACCCTCATACTTGGTCCGAAAACTTCAATTAGTACAGAATATGGCAGCCAAATTGATCTTGGGAACATCGAGAAGAGACCACATAACACCTGTTTTAAAGTTATTTCATTGGCTGCCTATTAGTTTCTGGACACAGTACAAGGTGTTGGTTATTACCTTTAAAGCCCTAAATGGCTTGGGTCCAAACTATCTCCAGGACCACCTCCTTCCATATAATCCACCCCGCGCACTCTGGTCCTCTGGGAGGAATCTACTACAGCCTATAAAAACCAAGCTGTCTGTAACCTCCCAGAGGTCCTTTTCTGCAACCCTCCCAGACTACAGAATGGCCTGCTGGATGAGATCCGTCATATTACCAATTTAGCCAGCTTTAAAAAGGCTGTTAAGACGGATCCCTTCTGATAGGCCTTTCCTGACTAGACTCCCGGCCTTGGTGGGTTAGCCCATCCTTCTCTCTTCAATTCTCTGCTGCATGTGTTGCTGCTGTTTCTTGTTATTGCGACTCTTTACATTTGTTTTAATTATGCTATTATTTAATACTTTTTATGGGGTGAGCGGGTTCTGGGATTTTAGGTTGTTACTGTATTGTATTTGATGGTATTTTTAATATTGTAAGCTGCCTTGATTGCTTTGCAGAGGTGCAGGATATTAATTATTATTATTATTATTATTATTCACAAGGACAGCACTGGCCTGAAAACAGCTTCCATTATGAGTAGAGGTTCTCCTTGTCAGAGTGTCATCTTTGATGCACAGAGATCAATCGAAACAATGACAGAGCAGGATGATGCTACCTACCTCTTGCCACCACATTTGTCCATTGATGCTCTGGCATTTCTGGAGAATGGCAACTCCATCAAGTCCCCTCCTCTGAAGACTCCAGTTGACTAAAGAGAGAACTATATGTCAGAAGCAGCCCTGGCCTTCTGGCCTGGACACTATCTGAACTGTTCCAAGATTCTGTGTTCTGCACATTTTTTTTTCTACAGGCTGTCTAACTACAGGCTGTCTAACCAGTGATGACAGCTGTGAGTGCTGTCTTGGCCTATGTGAAAGCCTTTGTGAATAAAGCAGATTAGTATATGGATTATCTGACTTGCTTGCTGGAGTAGATTGTCTTCAGATGATCAACAGGGAGATACCAAAAGAATTACATTCCAATTACCTTCGGTGTTAGGACTTTTTTCAGCTATAGACTATCAAAAAGGAAAGGGGACAAAGAAATATTACACCTATATCAGTTACAAACTTGATTCCCGTTTTTGTCCTTTTATCATGAATGCAAGTATTAAAGATGTATTAGCCTCTCAACAAATGTTGTCATTGTCATGTTCCTATGTAGCCATAGAAACCTGCCAGCAAAGTGTTGTGTGTGTGTGTGTGTGGGGGGACTGGGATGATATGATATGATGCATGAGGATATGAGATGGGACTTTGGGTGTCATGATTCTATAATGCTCATAGGAGTCAGACCACAAATGGGTGATGGATGTAGTGAATTGTGGATGGCGATTGTAAATAATCAACAGGAGATCTGGGGAAGGTTTATAGCTGTGGATGAGGGCTGTCTTCCTTTCCCTGAAGCTGAAAGGAGATGGGTCTGGAAGAAGCTAATTTCAAAGCCCTTTTGATATGGACAAATGGACAATGGGAGGGGGGCAAAGGAGGGAATGGACAAAGGATTTTTAAACTATCATTTTGCTGAGAGATATTCAGAGTTTATTCTAACCCATATTGGAGTAGTTTGTGTGTCTTAAGATCCAGAATAAAGCCATAGTTAATTTTCACTAAAATGCTGCCCTTCAGGTCTAACTACCAACCATGACAGTCATTGCTTTATTTGAAGAAGTTGAAGGACCTCTATTGCTCATTGATAAAAGTCATATCTCTTGGGTTGTGAGAAGAGAAGCGTGTTCATTCCCTACTTCTTGTAATGAATCAACACAGCAAGGAAGAGCTGGGATTTGTTTAAGCCATTTAAAGCACTAGAGAGAAGACTCATCTGTCTGAAAGGAGTGCTAGCAATTGATTAGTAATGCACTTTCTTTTTAGGTACTGACACCAGGCAACATAAAATGCCTTAAAAGTCTAATTTCTGGAAACTTCTCCTTTCCCTATGGACATTTTCAGTGCTTGGAACTTTCAAACATAATATCATTAAGTCATAATGAAAAGAGTCATTTCCGTTTTTTCCCACTAAGCAAATCTCTTTGATGTTAGAAAAGGGAAGGGGAGGAAAGCCATAGTAATATCTGAAATTACTGTGATTTCTGAGTAACAATGTTTTCTGTTTGTTCCTACCTATCTTTCCTATCTGTTGTTGTTGTTGTTGTTTAGGTCTAGTTCTTACTGTAGAGAGTGTCTAGGCTGTACCAGAAGGGGCTCAGATTACTGAGCGTTTCACACAAAGGTCCACACTTACAGAAAACTTAATGTGGGAGATGTGATTATACCTACCTCTCTCTTCTTTGCTATTATTTTTTTAGCATTATTTGTTTTGTTTATTTAAAATCCATATCCTGACCTCTTCCAAGACTTCACACCCATGCAGAGAACATGTCTAGACCTTCTCGTCTACAAAAGGGTACTTGCATCGTGTGATATAACCATAGAGTATGAGCTATGTTGTGTAAGCCTGCAACCCTGCCATGCATATAAAATCTCCAAAAGATTAATTATCTGAAAAGGCACAAATTGACTGGCCAAGGGTATCTGAAAATTTGTGCTAAAGACACTGGATGCACAGATCATAGGGAGAAGGAGCAACACATTCCCATCAAATCTAAGGAAGTTAAAAGCAAGCTGTGGAGGACTAACATCTAGGAACTTTATCATACAGGGGAAATCTGGTGCAGAAACACGGTTTTAAATAGAAAAAAAACCACAAAGGTGGGTAGATTTTCAGACAACGTCACTGTCAAAAGCTGCTTCTTTTTACTTTCGGAAAATCCTGAAAGGACCCTGATTGTTTAAGAAATATTAAAATTTATGCCCTTTTCCAATGGGTGCACTGCAGTTAAGCATATTTCAAAGAAAAAGAGTACTCCGCATATTGAGAGAGGTGGAATTTTGTGGCCCTCCAGATGTTGTAGAACTGTAACTTCATATCAGTACTGACGAATGCTGAAAGATGCCATTAATCAGCATGTGGATGGTGGCACGATTCCTATCCCCAACATAGGGCACAAGTCTAAATGGCCTGCCTCAAACAACTGCAAAACCAGGCTCAGGTTATGTGGCTCCATCATCCTCTAGATTACTTCAAGGGCTGAATGAATCTATAAGGGAGAAGATGATCCTTCAGACAACCATGCTTCAGCTAGCCCTGGCCTAGTAGCAAATAGGTGGCCAAGATAAATCCTTCAGCAGAGATGTTAAATGCTGCTTGCAGGTCACCCAAGCAAAGCAGAACAGCCTTAAGGGCAATTCCACAAAGAGTACATTCCAATACTCCAGGCTTGACTCTTCCAAAGCCTGCACTACTGTATATGCTTTGAGATAATGGAATAAACTTGTGTTTCAGGCTCACTGCACTGATCTTCAACAGAGCCAGGAAAAATGTAAAGCAGACTACAGTGATACTTCAGTTGAACACTTCGATTTCACAATGAACCTTGATGTGTATGTTTATACTATCCATTGCAGAAGTATTCACACAAACACACACCTTTTGATTTTTTCCACATTTTGTTGTAACTGAAAATGGATTTAATAGTCATTGCTCCCCCTTCTGATATACACAAGATGTTGTGTATATATGCAAGATATTCAGCACTGTGAAGGTGCAGAATATTGTTATTGTGGCATGAAATTTAAGTTAGTGAAAACAAGGTGGCACTTGTTGGCTGCATGAGTATTCACCCCTTTGCTGTGAGACACCTAAATAAGTTCTGGTGCAACCCGCTGCCTCCAGAAGTCACCAAAGTTCTGAATGGGGCCCAACTGTGTGCAGTTTCAGTGCCATCTGATCTCACATTGAACACACCTATTTCTGGAAAGCCCCAGAGTTATGCTGGAGAATGTCTCTAAACAAACAGAACCATAAGCACCAAGGGGGTATCCAAACAAGACTGGGCTAAAGTTGCACAGATACACTAGTTAGGGTTAGGTTGCGGGGGGAAATTCAAACTATGAACATCCTCTGAAGCATTGGAGAAGGTTAAAAATTGGCTGAACCATGACTCTGTCTTGAGAAGATCATCCATCAAAACTCAGTGGCCGTATATGGGGGGCTTCAGTCAGAATAACAACCAAGAGGCCAATGGTAACTCTGAAAAAACTGGAAAGACCTACAGATAAGGTGGGGAAACCTACCCACAGGATAGCTATAATTCAGATGATTCACAAGCATTTATAGAAAAGAAGAAAGCTATTGGTGAAACAAACACAAAATCTCATTTAGAGTTTGCAAAAGAGCATATAGGAGATGCAGCAAGTTGAAAGTCCTCAAACTTTTTCACCATGCTGCAGCACTATGTGTGGTGCAAAGCCAACAGCACTCATTTTTCTGAGAACATCATTCCCACAGTGAAGCATGGTAGTGGCAGCACCATGTTGTGGGTATGGTCTTCCACAGCAGGGTTGGGGAAACTGGTCAGGACTGAGGACAAGATGGATGGAGGGAAATCTGTTTTAGTCTGCAGGAGACTTCGGACTTGCTAGGATCTCCTGATGCAAGCAATGGTTTTAAAATGCGTTTGCAAGAAAGATGACTAATTTTCCTGCAGCAATGTTTTAGCAGTGCAAATGAACCACTTGACCTGCTGTTTAGCTATTGCTGAATCTGTAGCTGGAAAACACAATTAGTGCTGCAGCTCTCCCCAACTGACCAAGCCCTCTTCTGACCCTTATGCTGACATAATCAATAGGAAATGAATAATGCCACTGTAGTTCTTAAATATCTACAGCCACCAAGCAGGGGAGGAAACATCATTTAGTATCAACTTTTATTTAGCTAAGTACTCTTATATTATCACCTATCACAAGCTACAACCACCTATCATAGAATCACAGCAATGGCAGGAATCACAAGGACCACCTGATCCAACTCCTGCCATGCAGTACTAAACTAAAACACTAGTGAGAAATGGCCATTCAACCACTGCTTAAAATTTCCAAATGAAGAGCGTCTATTATATGGGTAGGCTACCTTTTTGAGCCGGGGGCCGGGTTGCTGTCCCTCAGACAATTGGGGGGCCGAAGCACCAAAAATAAATAAATAAAAATAAAAATAAAAATAATAATTTAAAAAAATAAAAAAATATGCATGCACACTCTCTCAGCCCCAGAAAAGCCATGGCAAAACCCCTGTGGAGATTTTGCCAAGACAACCCCAAGAACAAGTAATAACAACAATAATCAATATCATCATGGCGGGGGGGGGGGCGGCAGCAGGACCTGCCTGGGGCCGGTCCAAAGGCCTCAGGGGGCCGCATTCGGCCCCCGGGCCTTAGGTTGCCTACCCCTGGTCTATTATATTCTGAGACAGTCTGTTTCAATGTTGGACAGCTCTTGTCATCAAGAAGTTCTTTCTCTTTTTCCTCTTTCTTTCTTTCTTTTTTTCCTTTCTTTCTTTTTTTTATTTTTATTTTTATTTTTTGTGGTGGTCTGAATCTATTGTTCACGTCCTAGGCTGCTGCTACATGTTTAAAGCAGTTTGACACCACTTTAACTTCCATGGCTCAATGCTGTGGAATTCTGGGATTTGTAGTTTGATGGGGCGTCAGAGCTCTCTGACAAGAAAGGGTAAATACCTCACAAAACTATAAATCCCAGAATTCCATAGCATTGAACCATGAAAATTAAAAAAGGAGCCCTGGTAGCACAGTGGTTAAATGCCTGTACTGCAGACACTCACTCACAAACCACAAGGTTGTGAGTTCAATACCAGCCAGAGGTTCAGGGTCAACTCAACCCATCATCCTTCTGAAGTTGCCAAAATGAATACCCAGTTAATTGGGTGCAATTAGCTTACACATTGTAAACTGCTTAGGGAGTCCTTAAGTGCACCAATATGCGGTATAGAAATGTACTTGCTATTGCTAAACTGCTTTATTTCTGCAGTGTGGCACCAGCCCTAATCTCCAGAGCAGGCGGAAACAAGCTTGCTCTATTGTCTACATGGCATCTCTTCAAATATTCAAGGAAGGCTATCATGTCACTTCTCAGTCTTCTCTTCTCCAAGCTAAACATACAAAGCTTCATAAGCCCTTCCTCATAGGGTTTTGTTTCCAAACATTTAAACATCTCAGTCATCCTACCCTGCCCCTTGCAAATCTGAGCTCTTACTGATCTCTACCTACATAAAATCATCCTTGTCCAGCATGTTAAATAATCTGGAATAAACACCCTGGTTTCATGTCCATCACTAATCAAGACCAGAATCTCTCTAGACTACTTTTAAGCAACTACTGAAAGGAGATTCATCTGCCTTTAACCATTCCAATTAAGAACACGTGATGTTGAAGAACTCTTAAGGAATATGTTGGCTATGAATGATCTTAATAATACAGTATCATTACACTGAACGATCTTAATAATACAGTATCATTACAGTGTTTCTGAATGTGTCATTAAAAACCCTTTTCGCTCTGGAAAGTTCAGCTTGTGCATACAGTTGGCCCTGTATATTTGCAGCTTTGATTTTTGTGGCTTTGATTATTTGTGGTTTTGATTAATAAATTCTCTCTACGAATCTCTAGGTCCTCTAGCACAACTCTGCCAGAAGTTGACCATAGAGTCAGTGGCATCATGAGGGTTGGTGTCACCCAGTGCGGTAATTCATGGTGTCACCTCCTCCCATTTCACACCACACAGAATCCTTAGTAATGCTTTTTTGCGCTAATGTTACTCATAAATCGTAATTTCCATATACCACTGAATGTAATGCTAATAGTTGTGACACAAACAACTAGCAAAACTAAAATTATACCTTCAAAGTACAGTATCATATGCACAACCTATGGTAAATTTACATATACATAATGAAGATTTGGTTAAAATGTGATGTTTTTAAAGAAATTTGTAAAAGAATAAAAAATTAAAATTTAAAAAAAATGTTTTTTTTTAAATGTTAAATTTTGGAATTTGAAGTTTTAATTTCAAAAAATTCTGAGGCCTCTCCTTTCTCCTCCCCCTGAGCTTCACCACATTCCCACCATCTCTTAAAGCATTTTAAAGGGAAGCAGATGAATGCCACAGCCCATTTCTGCCAAAAGGTAGGTGTTTGAGGAGCAGCGGTGTCACCCCCTCTTCAGGTGTCACCTGGTGCAGTCTGTATCCCCCACACACCCTAGTGACACCACTGCACACAGTTTCACTAGAGGCCCTAGAGATTCCTAGAGAAAACACTTATCTAGGTATTTGTAGATCCTCCAGCATGATTCTGTGGCCAACCTCTGGGAAAAGTTGAACACAGAGTTGTCCTGGAGGATCTCTAGAGAGTCCTAGAGAGGTGTTCTTATATAAAAAGAATAGTTGTATTTTTTATTTGCGATTTTTCCACATCCACAGCGTCTTTCATCCCTAACCCCAGAGAATGTGCAGGGACCACTGTATACAGCAGGGGTAGGCAACCTAAGGCCTGGGGGCCAGATGCCGCCACCCCCGCTGCTGCTGCCCGCCATTATTATTCATTATTGTTGTTATTACTTGTTCTTGGGGTTTTCTTGGCAAAATCTCCACGGGGGTTTCGCCATGGCTTTTCTGGGACTGAGAGAGTGTGCATGCATATATTTTTTAAAAAAATTAATTAAAAAAATATTTTTATATTTATTTATTTATTTATTTTTGGTGCTTCGGCCCCCCCCAATTGTCTGAGGGACAGCAACCCGGCCCCCAGCTCAAAAAGGTTGCCTACTCCTGGTATACAGCATAAAAATGAAAGAGACCTATGATCTCCCTTCCTTCCTTAGTACTTCAGGTTGCAATCCTGCACTCTGTATAAGTAGAGCAGGATTCAAAACTCAAAATACACCAGTGCAGCTCTTTCCTACAACCAGGCTTCCATGGTTGTGCCAAATGCATTGCATCCTTTCCAGGAACCACAATGGAAATGCCTCCACACCTCATTTTCGAAGAACCAAAACTCTTGTCTAGTGCTTCCTGTGGTTCTGTCTGACTGCCAGTGACATCAGAATACTAGGAAGGAACAGCACATTAATGGATTATTAATATGAAGTATTCAGGAGCTAAATCACAGCATGACAACAGCACACAAGGGACATGGGGTGCCTTGGTGTGGGAGGGAAAACTACAGAAGTTTCTTCAAGAGAAGCTGCTCTGTACCTCATGATATCCACTTTTAGGAATGTTTCCCAATCATACATACTAGCCAACAAGGGCATTTTACCAGCTTTACCAACATGAGAAATACAAAGTGTCATATGTGAAAATCATCCAGTACTTTAAAAAAAAATTGCAACACAGATCTAACTAGACCCCAAATGAGAGCACAATATGTTTTGAGAGATGTCATATTGTGAATCCTTTGCCTCGGACACTTTCTCCCCCTGCAATAGCATTTTGCTTCCAATGGATGCAAACTACAAGCCTCATAACCCTGCCTTTATTAAAACAAAAAGACAGATGTATATAAGCAAATTTGGTTTAAAATGTTCAGTAGAAAATTAAGAATTGATGGCTAAGGCATCAAAAATTACAACAGTGTCACCTACCGAAGAGATAGAGAAATCTTTGAAACTAATTGACTCATACACCTGCGCACGCATACACCTATTCACTCATGGGTGTGTCAAGGGGATACCTTGGGAGATTTTTGCATTTCTAATAATCTTGGATTGCCTGTGTACAAATTTCTAGTCAGTGATAAAGTACCTTAAAAATATTGATATTTCGATGAGTGAATGGGGGTATGTGTGCACAGGTGGATGAATCATTTAGTTGTTCCTTGGACTTCTACTAGGATGCTTTCTCACAAAGTATCAACAGACTGTTAGCCTATTCAGGCAACAGGGTACATTCATACATATACAAAACAGGAGGCTAAATGTGGTGTCTTGCCCTCCATGGTCTCACATATGCCAGTTAAGTGCCTGTACTTAGCAGATAGATGTTCATCAAGCAAATAGATATTCATCATCTACTGAACATGAGAAGAAGCCCCTGAACCATAAGGAGCCCAGATTTATTAGGGCTTCCAAACCAACACAGGGTTCTACTGACATCCACTTAAGCACCAGTAATAGCAGCCTGAGGACTTTACCATTCAATGTTGGGAAGTCAAGGAATTAAGAGGGCAAGGCCAGCATTTGTAAAAATAGTAGGTGCATGGTTAGCATGTGCTTCCTTGAGCCTTTTCCAAATGTTACTCCTCTCCATTATTCTATCCAGTTCTGGGCACCAGAGACTAAGAAAAATACCATGAAGTTAAGAGTGATGAAAACAGTAAGGAGCCTGAAACCAAGACTTAGGAGGAACAACTGGAAGTATTAAGTATGTTTAGCCTGGAGAAGAGAATATTAAGGGGTGATATGGCTGTGGTGTTTAAATATCTGAAGGGTTATCAGCCATAAGATGAAGTGAGCTTGGTTTCTGCTGGTCCACAGGCTAGGACATAGCTGAATATTGAAATTACAAGAAAGGAGATGATGCCTAAATATTAGGAAGACCATTGTGATGATAAGAGCAGTCTGAAAGTGAAATTGACTATGTTCAAAGGTGGTAGTTCTCCTCATTGGGGGTTTCCTAACAGAGGTTGGATGATTGTCTATGTTTTAGTGATAGATACCTGTGTTAGCAGGGAGTTGGATAAGGGATTCCTTCCAATGCCGCAGTTCTAGAACTTTATCCAGATATAGGTATGCTGCAACATTTGAAGTGTCCCAATGGGTAGCATATACTCAGAACAAGAGGCAACTGTCAGGACAGAAGATGGAGAAATAAAATGGTTTCCCATTGGCACGAGGATCAGATGAGGTTGTATTTTATCAGTTTAATTTATATACAGGCCATACCATACCAAGCTGGATTAGATTCAGAGAAGTTGTTGCTGTTCTGTGCCTTCAAGTCATTCCTGACCTATGGCAACTCTAAGGCATGAGATTTTCATGGCAAGATTTGTTCGAAAGGGTTTTACCATGGTCTTTTTTGAGGCTGAGAGAGTGTGACTTGCCCAAAGTCACCCAGTGGGTTTGCATCATCAAGCAGGGATTCAAACCCTGGTCTCCAGAGTCCTAGTTCAACAAACTACTACACCTTGCTGCCTTTCTAGACTCAAAAGGCGGCATGAAAATTGGAAGAAGAAGCATCAACAATTCTAGATATGCAGATGAGGCCAAGGCACTAGCATAAAGTAGAACAACTATTGAAGAGAGTCAAGGAAGAAAGTACAAAAGAAGGGTTACAGCTGGACATTAATAAAACAAAAATAATGACCACATTTGATTTACAAAACTTAAAAGTAGATGATGAAGATGCTGAAATAGTACAATATCCTGTATATCCAGGATATATAGTCTACATCCCGTCTCAGTCATACATCCAAATGGAGACTATAGTAAAATCAGAAGACTAACTGGCTCTGCAGACCAGCCCAAAGGGCCAGCCTAGAGGTAGAGTTGAGGCAGGGCAGCCGCACGCCAACCACTCCAACACCCATCCTGACGCCATGCGCCGTTACGCATGGTGCGCAGCATCAGGACGCCCGCCTGGCGCAGCGTTCTGACACGCTGCGCCAAAAAGAGCAAGGAAGAGCCACACGCCGGTTCTTAGAGCAGCCTTTTGCCACCCCTAAAAGTGGCAAAAGGGAGCAGCAAAAGGGAGGATTGGGGCCATGGTGTGGGGTTGCCACGGCCCTGATCTGCCGCTTCCCGGGGCGGCCCAGAGCCGCCCGTCTGCAGAGGCCCTAAGACTTAGAAGGGTAGCTATGAAGGAACTAGATAAAATCCTCAAGTGTAAAGACATATTAATTAATATTAAAGTTAGAATTGTCCATGTCATAGTATTTCTGATTTCTGTTGTGAAAGCTGGACAGTGAAGAAGATTGTCAGGAAGAAACTCAATTTATTTGAAATTTGTGCCGGAGGAGAGTTCTATGATATCATGGACTGCCAAAATCACCAGTAAATGGGACCCAGAGCAAATTAAGGCCGAGCTTAAAAGCTAGGTTAACCAAAATGTGTCTATCATAACTTTGCCATACCATGAGACAACACTGGCTTATTAGCAAAGAGGATAATGGTTGGAAAAGTGGGAGGCAGTAGGAAAAGAGGAAGCCTGCATTACAGGTGGATAGACTCCATCAAGGAAGCCACAGCTCTGAATTTGCAAGACCTGAGCAGGCCTCTTGATGGCAGGGTAGCTTGGAGGTCTTGCTTTCATACAGTCACCATAAATCAAAGCCAACCTGATGGCAATTAACAAGAACAAATTCATGTATAATGTATAATGCTTGACACAAGGATCCCCAGTTACGACAAAAGACTGAAATAGAAAATGTTACGTCGAAGTGGATGGATCTCACACTGTTTATACCATAACAAAGCAGAGTTTAGAAACTTCGTTTTGTTTTGTTTTTCAAAAGCAGGAGTTTACTGTTTCCATTACAAGGCCCCAGAATCCCACAACCAAAAATGCTGAGCTGATGGGTGTGTGTGTGTGAAAGACAGCAATCCAAAAAGATAATGTTTCCAAGTTCTGTAACTGAGGTCAGCATGTGGAATGAAGCAAGCACAGCCTCCCATTAAAAACAATGTTGGGCTGTCAAAAACACGCAGAAGGATCACATTGGGTAAAGAATGATTTGTATTTGTGGCCGGAAGCATGAGCAGAGGGGCGGGATACAAATAATAATAATAATAATAATAATAATAATAATAATAATAACCAGGTTAATAATAATAATAATAATAATAATAACCAGGTTGCAAGACTTCCCTTGCATAGCCTTGATGGGGAAGAGAAGATTTTGATGGCAGCCAGGAATATTTCGACATCTGTAGGGTGTAGATGCAGTTTTCCAGCATATTAAAAACAAACAAATGAACAAACAAAGCCTTGGGTTGCAGCCACTTTTTCAGTTACCAGACTGGTTCAATGTACTCCCTCAACATAAAAATTAGAAATTTGCTTCATGGGTTGCTTCCAACACCCCAAAATCAAGACATGTTGCCTCTTTACTCCAGAACTGGGTTTATACAGCCCAAAATGTGCTCTATTGTGGTATAGGCAGTGTGCTTTTTTACGCATTTGGATGCAACATTTCCTATCTCACTTTTTTTCTAGGAACTGGTGAGTCTTGTGTCATTTTTTAGATGTTACACAGGTATTACATCTGAAAGCATTCCTAGAAATGAAGGAAAGAACGCACCTGTGGATTTTAAACCAGCCTCACCCAGGTAGCGTGGGTTTCCTTTAGACCTCAGCAGCATTTTTCTAACTTGCGGGAATGTTTAAATAAATCTTCTTTAACTTGTGAGGATTCTTGCACAACAGATGAAAGTAAAACGCATATTTTGTCCCAAACACCTTGGTTCCCAGAACAGTCGGAAAAGGGACTGAATCTGCACTGCGGAAATAATGCCCTTTGACACCACTTTAGCTGCCGATGAAATTCTGGGATCTGTAGCCTCTTCTGGCACCAGAGCTCTCTGACAGAGAAGGCTCAATATCTCACAAAACTACAAATCCCAGAACTCCATAGCCATGGAAGTTAAAACAGCATCAAACTGCATTATTCCTGCGGTGCAGATTCAGCCTGTGTTTCATAGCCAAATCAGGATCCAAAGGGGAGCATCTGCCTCCACTGCAGAAACCAAATCAAACCTACTCTTCTTGACAGAATGAAGGACAGATCAGTTTTGGAGAAGAAGGACTTTCAAAACCAGTCAGGAAGCTCAGTCTAAAATGGAGCAATGTAACAGAACGGAGTAATAACGTAGCATGTAAGTGCATCTGAGGAAGTAGACTGAAGTCTACAAAAGCTCATGCTGACACTTTCTTTCTCAAAGGTGCTACAAGATCTCTCTACGTAACATGTAACATGCGAGCCAGGATGGTGTACTGGTTTGAGCACTGGGTTCGAGCTCTGGCTCAGCCATGGAAACCCACTGGGGGAACCTTGGGCGAGTCACATTCTCTCAGCCTCAGAGGATGGCAATGGCAAACCCCCTCTGAGGAAGCGTGCCAAGAAAATCCTATGACAGATCACTTTAGGCCGGGTCACCCTAAGCCTTTTGGCTGAAGAGCGGGGTATAAATACTCCAAATAAATAAATAAATGAGTCAGAAACAACTTGATGGCACGCAAGAACAAAACATTTATTATTATTATTATTATTATTATTATTATTATTATTATTATTATTATTATTATTATTATTATTATTATTATTATTATTATTTTCAATTATATCCCACCCCTCTGCAGAGCAATCAGAGCAGCTTACAACATTAAAATAACAAGTGAATAGAGAGGAACTGGAGTTCCCCTTTCACACAGTTCATCTCAGGGAAGACAGGACTGCCAGGAAATGTACCTTAAAACCTGCAGAAAAATTCAAGCTGTGCAGCATTATCTAATCCCAGAGTTAAAAGCTCTTATGAATTGGGTTCATCCTGAACCTCAGGAGCTAAATAAAAGGCTGTGTGCAATTCCATGCGGTGGCGAGCGCCTCCTAGTGGCTCTGGCTGGCTGATGCACTTCAAATCCAATGCAACTTTCCAATGCAGAAACTTTCCTCCCAACAGAAACAGGAGCTGGGTTCGAAAGACCTCTCAAAGATAATGCAGGCAGGGATCCATCGCACCAGCAAAATGCAGTCCCAAAGTTTCTTTGCTAGGAAACGGAGATATACTGGAGAATTCATTTAACACTGCCTTTTCCCCCTCCTCCCCCCCAAAAAAATCCCATCTTGGGAAGAGAAAGTGGTGTGTGGGTGTTGGGTGCCAAAGGAGAAGTTTTGGAAGGGGTTCCCTTTGCCACAATGCATTCCCAAGCATTGAAATCCCTTGGAAACCCTTGAAAGGGAGGCTAAAACAGAGAGAGAAAGAGAGAGAGCATGGGGTAATGGTGTTGGAGTGTTTTATGACTCTGGGGATCAGAGTTCGAATCCTGGCGCTCTCTCTGAGTTCGATCGAATCCTGAGTTCGAATCCTGGCGCTCTCTCTGAGTTCGATCGAATCCTGAGTTCGAATCCTGGCGCTCTCTCTCTCTCTCTCTCTCTCTCTCTCTCTCTCTCTGAGTGACCTCGGGCAAGCCACACTCTCTCAGCCTCAGAGGATGGCAATGGCCAAAAGAAAGGAGGGGATAAAAAACCTTTCTGAGCAAATCTTGCCAAGAAAACCCTATGAGATAGTTTCTCTATAAGTCTTAAAAGACTTGAAGGTACACAACAACAACAACAACAACAACGAAGCCAATTTCCCAGCCTCACAGGGCTGCAGCCAAACCCTGACCTAGACAGATTAATTAATTAATTAACCAATTAATTAATTAAGTAAGTAATAATTAATAATAATGGTGTGGCGGGCGGGACCAAGAGAGCCAGCGTGGAAGCTCACCGTGGTTTGAGTGCTAGGGTTCCAACCCCCGCTCAGCCGCCATGGAAACCCACCGGGGGTGACCTTGGGCGAGTCACACTCTCTCAGCCTCAGAGGAAGGCAATGGCAAAGCTCCTCCGAAGAACCGAGAAGTTAAGTTGTTTCCCCGCCTGAGGGTCGCCGTAAGTCGGAAGGGACGTGGAGCCCCCCTCCCTGGCTCCTGCCCTCCTTCCCTTTCCCTTTGCCTTTCCCTTTCCCCCTTTGCCTTCGTACCTGGTCCAGGGCCAGGAGGCATCCGCTGGCCGCCAGGAGCAAGGTCAGGGCCAGGGCCGACGGAAGAAGGGCCATCGGGGCTCCCTCCCAAGATGGAGGAAGAAGAAGAAGAGGAGGAAGAAGGAGGAGGAGAGGATAGAAGAAGATGAAGAGAAAGAGGAGGAGGAGGAAGATGGAGGAAGAAGGAGAAGATAGAAAGAGATGAAGGAAGAGGAGGAAGAAGAAGATGAAGAGAAAGGAGGAAGAGGGGGAGGAAGAAGAAGAAGAAGAAGATGAAGAGGACGAGGAGGACGAGGCAGGTGGAGGAAGAAGGAAAGGATAGAAGAAGATGAAGAGAAAGGAGAAGGAGGAGAAAGAAGATAGAGGTGGTAGTGGTGGTATAGGAGGAGGAGGAAGAAGATGATGAAGAAGAAGAAGAAACGGAGGAGGAGGAGGAGGAGGAAGGAGAGGATAGAAGATGAAGGAAGAGGAGGAAGAAGAAGATGAAGAGAAAGGAGGAGGGAGGAAGAAGATGAAGATGGAGGAGGATGAAGATGGAGGAAGGAGGAGAAGATAGCAGAAGATGAAGAGAAAGGAGGAGGAGGAGGAGAAAGGAGGAAGAGAAGGAAGAAGAGGAAGAGGAGGAGGATGACGATGGGGAAGAAAGAGGAGAAGATAGAAGAAGATGAAGGAGGAGGAGGAAGATGAAGATGGAAGAGCACGGGGAAGAAGAGGAGGAGGAAGAAGAAGAAGGAGGAGGAGGAGGAGGAGGAGGAGGAGGTCCAGCCTGGCGCCCCCTTCCTCCCCAGAGCAGCTCCGGCAAAGTCCGAGGAGAACTTCCCTTCTCTTCCCGAAAGACAGGGAAGCGCCTGGCCCTCTCTCTCTCTCTCTCTCTCTCTCTCTCTATCTCTCTCTGCTTCCTGGGAAGAAAGGAAGAAGGCTCCCGCAAAGGAGGGATCCCGGAGGGATCCCGGGGGTCTCCGTCTCTCTCCTTGGAAGGAGAGGGACCTCAGCTCCCGGAGGATAGCCCTTCCCCACCCCCGCCCCATCTTCATCTTCATCTTCATCCTCATCTCCTCCTCCTCCTCCTCCTCCATCATCATCATCATCACCTTCTTCTTCTTCCATGTTCATCTTTTCCTTCTCTTCTTCATCATCATCTTCTCCTCCTCCTCCTTCCTCTTCCTCTGGGAAGGGCACTTGGATGGTGTGGAATGATAGGATTCTAGTGTTGGAAGGGACTCAGGCTGCATCCGCACAGCAGAAATAATCCAGTTTGATACCACTTCAACTGCCGTGGCTCAGTTGTTTGTTGTGGCACCAGAGCTCTCTGTTAGAGGAGGTTAAATGCCCCACAAAACTACACTTCCCAGAATTCCACAGCACCTAGCCATGGCAGTTAAAGCGGTGTCAAGCTGGATTATTTGTGTCGTGGGGATACAGCTCAAAGGAGTCTCATCAGTGTGATGCAATGGTTTGAGGGCTGGACTCTGACTCTGGAGAACAGGGTTTGAATCCCCACTCAGCCATGGAAACCCACTTGGGCAAGTCACACTCTCTCAGCCTCAGAGGATGGCAAAGGCAATCCTCCTCTGAAGAAACTTGCAAGAAAATCCCCACTGAGGTCTCCGTAAGTCGGAAAAGACTTGAAGGCACACAGCAAGGGACTCAAAAGAGTCATCTGGTCCAATGCTCTGCTTGTTGAACGCATCTTTGACAGGTGGACTTCCATCCAACCTCCATTAGGGCATCAAGACAGTCCCTTGCTCTGTGGGAGACCTCTTAAAAGCCCTTTGCTCTGTTGCCTTTAAGAAGTTCATCCTAATGATTACAGGAATCTTTTTTCTTGCTATTTCTCTTTTCTTGCTATTCTAGTCTCTGGAGTAGCAGAGAACAAGCTGTCTCCATCTCCTAGATGACATCCTTTCAGATATTTAAAGATGCTTATCATGGCAGCTCTTGGTCTCCTGAACTCATTCTCTAAGCTAAATTTAAATATCTCCCTCTGCTGCTCCTCATAAGGCATGGTTTCTAGTCCTTTGGCCATCTTGATCTTTCAACACCGTCCAACCTCTCAATATCCTTTTTTCAGGTGTGTCTGACCAAAGCAGAATAGGATGGTATTGTTACTTCTATTTCTGCTTTTGAGAAGCAGGCATTTTTGATGTTACACAGTTGCATGGGGCCTGTGAACTATTTAAAAGGTGGATTGCCACTTTGTACATAGAGGGTTTCAGGAAAGCAATTTGCACACACTATCTTTGGCCAGAAAAAAAAAACCAGCGGCCAGATATTATACGAAGGATGATGGCTGCAAAAACATGTATATGTGTTGGCCATACAGCAAAGTACAATAACATCCAACATCCACAAAACAGCGATACCTTTATGGAGTCAACCTGAACTGCACAAAATGTGGATACTGTCAGTATCCCTTTTTTGGGTTGGTCCAATAACAGTATCACTGTTTTGTCTATTTTGACATAAATATGTGCTTCACCTCCCCTTCACCATATAGACACATGCAACTAAAGGTCACACTTTGCTATCTTGACACTATAGTGTGTTGTTAATGCAGCTTATATGCTCAGCCTTTCATATCCACCGATTCTTTATTCACAGATTCAACCATCCACAGCTTGAAAATATTTCAAAAACACATACATTCCAAAAAGCAAACCTTGATTTTTCTTTTATGTAAGGAACACCATTTTACTGTGTCATTGTATTTAACTGGACTTGGGTATCCCGAATTTTGTTATTCCTGGGGAATACGGGAACCAAATCCCAGCACATACCAAGGGATTACTGTAAATGCCTTATTTGCTGCCACATCACCTTATTAACTCATATTTAGCTTTTAGTACTACTAAGGTATCTTGTTATCTTTTTTCCCCCATACATATTGCTACCAAGTCAGGTGTCACCCAACCTGATTTTTCCTATATAAATGCAGAACTTGTGGCATAATGGTTTGAGTGTTGGACTACAACTCTGGAGATCGGGAAACATCTAGGGGTAGCCGTAATGGCTATATTGCAAATCCAATAACATCCAAATAATGATACCTTTATTGTGCCAACCAAAATGCACAATTACATGTTGCAAGCTTTCGAAGTCACACTGGCTTCTTCATCAGGCAAACAGGAGGGAAAAAATTGAAGATGTTAGTGATAGGCCTGCATTTTCTGTTTCTGATCTTAGTTCAGATGGTAGGAAGGGCTAACTGGAGGGTGGCATCTTCCCCTTTGGCCATGTGGTCACTGGGAGATTTCAAAGTCAAGGAATTTAATGTCCATTTGCAATTCAAAGATGTTTCCATGAAATCCAACATGTCTCCTTCCTCTGTGAAGCCACAGGCTCCTATGTAGGTAGAGAACACTCAATTTCTCAAGAAGTCTTCATGTTTTGCATCAGGAAAACTTTAGGTGGTGTAAAGGTAAAGCATGCCAATCTAGTCCCAATATTAGGGGGGGGGGTGAATTGAATATTGGGACTGGATTAGCACACTTTACCTCTAAAACAGACCTGCACAACTTGGCAAGAGGTAGGGGCCAAAATTAAAATGGGCTAAACTTCTTTGTGCTGCAAATAGGTTATAATTTAATGTTAATTAATTAATTAATATTATTCCATCCTCTTCCTCCTCCTCTGCCCAGCTCCCTCCTCAGGAGAAAGCCAAGCTGCAGAGGACCCTTGCCTGTCTTTCTCCTTTGGAGAAAGCCAAGCGATGGAGGAGCCTTGAGGGACGCGCGTTTGTCCCTCTTCCTCCTCTGCCACCCAGCCTTCTCAGGAGAAAGCCAGGCAAAGGAGGAGACTTGCAGGGCAAGTGTTTGCCCATCGTCCTCCATCCGTCCTTCTCCCTAGGAGAAAGCTGAGCAGCTGAAGAGCCTTGCAATGCGGGTGTTCACCCGTCTTCCTCCACCACCACCATTTGGCCTTCTCAGGAGAAAGCTGGGTGGCAGAGGAGCCTCACAGGGCAAGTGTTTGCCCATCCTCTCCTCTGCTGCTTGGCCTTCTCCTCAGGACAAAGCCAGGCAGTGGAGGAGCTTTGAGGGGCGAGCCTTTGCCCATCCCTCCTCTGCCACCGTATAGCCTTCTCCTCAGGAGAAAACCAAGCAGCAGAGGAATTTTGCAGGGTTAGCATTCGCCCTTCCTCCTCCGCATGGCCTTCTTCTCGGGAGGAGCCTTGAAGTCACTGCACATCCTCATGAGCCGCCCCAAATCCTTTGGCGGGCCGCATGTGGCCTCCGGGCTGTATGTTGTGCAGGCCTGCTCTATGACATGCTGGATTCCAAGGAAACATCTTCTCTGAATTGCAAATGGCTATTAAATTTCCTTGACTTTGAAAATCTCCCATGGCCAAAGGGGGAGATACCAGCCTCCATATAGCCCTCCCTACTATCTGAACCAGAAACAGAAAATGCAGGCCTGTGACTAGCATCTTCAATTATTTTCTCCTGTTTGCCTGATGAAAAAGCCAGTGTGACTTCGAAAGCTTGCAACATGTAATGTGCATTTTGGTTCGCCCAATAAAAGTATCATTGTTTGGATGTTACTGTATCTGGAGAACAGGGTTCCATTCCCAGCTCAACCATGAAACCCACTGGGTGACAGTGGCATCACTGGGGAGGTGCGGTGATGCGGTCCGCAACAAGAGTTTGCCCCTCTCCCAGCACCAGATTACACCAACCCTAGTGACACCACTGCTGGGTGACCTTGGGCAAGTCACACTCTCTCAGACTCAGGGAAAAGCAATGCGAACCTCCTCTGTACAAATCTTGCCAAGAAAGCCCCATCATAGGTTCATAGGGTCACTATAATTTGGAAACAACTTGAAGGCACATAGCAACAAGAACATTTGTCACCTTTGTTTTGGCCCTCTTGTTCCATCTATGAATATCATCTGCAATCCTGATTCTATCTTGTGAGGGATTAGGTACCTCTCCTAGTTAAGTGGTATGATGGGCACCTCTAGTCGAACATGCCCCTCTGTTCCTTTATGCAACTCCTTTATAAAGAAAAGAAGGAGGAGGCTGCAGGTTAGTAGTCCATCCTCTCTTCTTCATCCTCTCCACCCACACCAGCTCAAATCAACTTACACACTCCTATGCTGCTACAGTATAAGAAATGCAAACACAATAAGGAATGCAAATTTAAAGCAAATGTAGGTAATTAGTAAAACATAGAAGCAGAAGCAGAACCACTAGACTAGACTTTTAGGTTTAGGACTGTAAACTACCGGTAAGTGGAGGAGAAACAGACTAGAGAGAAGCCAAATGAATTCTTTGCATCTGAGTTTTTCTGCAAGATACTCCTTTTCAGCAAAGGAGCCTGAAGAAGCGAGTCAGATCATAGCAACAAGGGACAAAGCTGTAGACCTTATTGACAACTTAAAATATTAGCAAATCACTGGTCCTGGCAGTACCCACTTGAGAATGAACTTAATGAAATGTATCCAGGAGTGGCCATGTTGGCCAAGTAGCAAAGTATAATAATTTCCAAAATCCACAAAAACAGCTATACATTTATGGGACCAAATAAAATGCACAAAATATATGTTGCAAACTTTCAAAACTCCACTGGCTTCTTCATTGGGCAAAGGTATTAAAAATCATACGGGGGGGGGGGGGAATTGACGATGTTAGTCATAGGCCCTCATTTTGTCAATATGTTCTTGGTGTTTTGCGTTATGGAGGGATATCTGTGTAGGCCACTCCTTTTTCTGGCCATGCAGTACATGAAGAAAAAGTATTTTGAAGTCTGAGAAATGAAATTTAAGTTCTGTTGTGTGTTCCTTCAAGTCTTTGCCAACTTATGGTGACCCTAAAGCGAACCTATAATGGAGTTTTCTTGGCAAGATTTGTTCAGATAGGGTTTGCCATTGCCTTCCTCTGAAAGGATGTGACTTGACCAAGATCAGCCAGTGGGTTTCATGACTGAGCTGGGAATCAAACCCTGGTTTCCAGAGCCCTAGTCCAGCCCTTAAACCACTACACCACGCTGGCTCCCTTACATTCTGTTAACAACATAAAAAGCCAGTGGAGCTTCAAAACCTTGTGACATAGGCTTTCATGGCCGGCATCCAGTTTTTTGTGGGTTTTTTGGGCTGTGTGGCCATGTTCTAATAGAGTTTCTTTCTGACATTTCACCAGCATCTGTGACTGGCATCTGCAGAGAAAGCCACAGATGCTGGTGAAACGTCAGAAAGAAAAACCCACAAAAAACTTGTGACATGTACTCTGTGCATTTTGGTTGGCCCAAAGGTATCTCTGTTTTGTGGATTTTGCATGCTGTCTTCCAGTAAAATTTGTGCATCAGAGCAGCTGGTGCATTTGAGGTCCAAAAAATGGCCAGTGTGTAAGATAAGTCTTTAAAATGTGATTCCAGGGAGATCTGAGAAATTATTGGCTGGTTACCTTAACATCTGCTCCAGATAAATTGGTGGAAAACATTATAAATTCCCAAGCATACAAGAGAATAGAGCTTGCTGGATGGAGAAAAATCAACATGGCTTCTGCAAATGGTGAATTCCTGGCCCAGATACACATAACCACATGTACTCTAATGCTAGAAATATGGCATTTATTCAGAAAGTAGATTCCGTGGCTTGCCTGTCAAAGTGACAGTATAAAGGTATAAAGGAATAATGTTTTACATCCTTGTATCCCCAATGCCTCCAACAGGATCCTGTCCACTACAGTACAGAAGGCCTACTGTTATCTGCCCAAGAGCCAACCTACAAGACCCAAAGAAGAGATGTGCAGATGAATTTCAGAATAAAAATTGGCCCATTTTCTGTGTTTAGTCTTGCTTGGTTGAAGACTGACAAGTGAATCTTCTGCATAAATAAATTTTGAGTACGTGTGTTATTGTAGTCATCACTCTCAATGGTTTTACTGGGCAGATATCTAAAGATTTATTTATTTTTTTTAATATAGGGAACTGCTGATGTAAAAACGACTTTCAGAACAAGAGTGAAAACTGCTCTGTGATCCTAAATGTTATGTCTTCTACTCATTTGAGAATAGAAATGCTCCTAGCTGAGCATAATCAATGAAAAGACTTCATTGCATTTAGTGCTGGAACTTGGATATCTAAATGTTCTGTACAGATTTGCAGTTGTGTGTCTGTGAAGCAACCAGGTTGGAAAACCTGTTACAATATATATTTGAATGTCCTCCGTATTAAGGTTAAAGAGTAATTTGTTTAAATTACTGAGTCAAATCACCAAACGCTGTTTTCCTCTGTCCATGCAGGAATATGCCATTTATTTAGAAAGTATCTTCTGTGGCTTTTTATTGGTCAAAGCCTGATTAAGAATTTCTATTATACATCAGGTTCTAATTTGTAAATATATTTCTGACTGATGGACAGGACACATTGAAGCTGACTGTAATAATGGAAGATATGGTCTTGGCCTGCTGTAAGAGGAGATGATGTTCTCATTTGGTGTCTGTATTTGATGTGCAGCTTGCACCACTGACATGGATACTGAATTGGGAATCCACTGCTCAAAACCGATGTTGAATTACTGGCTCACTGGTTAAGTCTCCCTGTCCGTTGGATTTCTGACCAAGATGACCCTCATTAGAAGATTCTGTGACCTTTTCAATTTAGAGGACTTTTGTTATCTTAGTCTTTGACTTTTCTGTTCCCTTTTCTTCTGACTTAGAATTATTTAATTAGCTCCTTATAAATGATGATGGCAAAGGAAGAAAGATACCTGGAGTCAATGTCTGAGGCGGTAACATCTCAAAATCTACCAAAGGGGTGGACAATCCCACGCCTTGCCCAACTGTTGTAAGACTTTGTCTTCCAAGAGTTCAGTGGCTTCCAGACAACCTTTTTCAGTGCTATCTCTGAAATTTTCAGGCAGTATAAAAGAATGGAAATAAAAGTTCAATGCATGGTGAGTACACTTCAATTGCTTTATTTTCTATCTATATACAATTTAGTAAACAGAATAGCCAGTGTTAAATAGTTTAGTATATCAGGATCATAAAAATACACCAGAACCAACATACGATAGAAATATACACATTATGATACATTAAATTGGTGCTCTGAACATAGTTTGAGAATTGATTCACCTTTCTCATTTTGTGGTGCCTGATTAGCCACAGAATCAGATTCTCTGATGTATCATGTAGTGGAAGTGTACAAAACCCCAGCCTTCAGTAACATGGAAATAGCCATATTAGGGGGAGGGCTGAACTGTTTACATTACAAGGTGAGTTTTGTGGAGGATTTTTGTTGTTGTGTAGGTTGGATGAGAATTCCAATTTGCCCAACAACCATAGAGGTAAAGTGTGATGGCATATGTCTGATTTACACCATTCTAATTCACTAACAGAATGCCAGCCTTTATATTAAGAACAATGCCACTCGTGTAGTAGCAACATGGGCTATCATTTAAGAGCTACACTATGAAAACCAATCCCACAAAAGGGCCCAAAAAACCTACCCTCAAATAGTTTCACATGGCCTTTCCTTTAGTCCTAACACAAAAACAATGAAGCATGATTGTTCCATAGTTATTTACTCTATATATACAGAGATGTAGACTTCACACAGCAAAATAGAAGAAACTATATTACACTGACCAGAATTTCAATACTGTATGGAGCAGGGGTAGGCAACCTTTCCCCTTTAAGGGTCGAGGGACTTCAATTCCCAGAATCCCAGGAGTTATTGGCCAACATGGGACTACTGGCCAACATGGCTGAGGCTTCTGGGAGCTGAAGTCCCTCGGCCCTTAAAGGGGACAGGTTGCCTACCCCTGGTATGGAATATGTGTTTCTAGAATATTGTGTTAGCATCTGATTTCTATTTAAGGAGGCTTGGAACTTCATCACAACCCATCAGCCTTTGCATGTCAGACATAAATTGTTTCAGGTATACAGTAATTTGGTGAATGATAATTATTGCTTTTTTGAAGCCACTACTAGAGAACTTGAAATGAAAGGGACATTATGTCACTGAGAAGTGAAAAGCTATGCAAAACCTGCCAGCCCTGGCACATTACTTTCTTACAACGAAACACTGTCCACTCAGCATTATTTTTAGGGGAAGGTGCAGCAGGTGAGTATACCTTGCTTAGTGAAGAAAGCAAAAATAGCCTTGTTCACCCCAAACAATTTTTCAATGCTGATCCGATTGACATCTCTTAAAGATATACAGATAGTCATTAAAAATTCTTTCTGGGTGGGTGGGAGAAAATCCCTGATAGTTTTTGATTGTAAAGCTCATCTCAATGGAACAACCATGAGCCTGCTCTGCCTCACTTTGATTATGGTTGGATATACACACAACTAGAATGAGCAGCACTACTTTTAACCAGTAATGGGGGGTCACAGTCTTTTTGGAATGCAATGTGTAAAGAAATTCCCTGCAAGAAGAAAACTGGGTCAGGGACAGGGATTATACAGGACTTCACTCTCTTTCTCAATTTGATATGTTATTTTTTGTCTTACAGAGGTGTGTGTGTGTGTTTGTGTGTGTGTGTGTGTCAACCTCAGGGAAACAGTGTAAAGTGATAAGCCATAGTCTGAAATGGTACGGTCCACTACGGGATTCTAGCATATTTTGTTTCCTGTGTATTCCAGACCTTTTTACCTCTGTATCCTGCCTTGCACTTCATATGGAGCCAGAAGTCGTACCTACCTCTGAAGCTACATGCAAATGTAACGTAAGAGCAGCTTATTTTCTGACTGAGAAAAAGCCTTTGAAATAACTGCACAGCTGTTTCCAGAACCACACTTTGCTCTCACGTCAAGCTGCTTGTATTGCTACTATACAGACACAAAAAGAGCTCATGAAAACGCAATCATGGTTTCAACCCATCCTTCACCAATGTGGTGTCCCTCCAGATTTTTGCAATACCAACCCCTTACCACTGTGTATGCTAGTTATGGTGATGAGAAATGCAGTCCAAAACACATAGAAGGTGCCTTGCTGGGACTACTACTTTCACTGGTCAAGTTAGGAAAATGGGATTTCGGGAACAGACAATGACTTCTTGCAATTTTAAAATGGATTTCTGCTGCCATATCCCTGCCTTTTCAAACAGAGGAGGCTGTTGTTACCCTCCTGCCCTCACATTACATGATTTTTGGTTCTTCAATATAACAAATTAAGCTGCTAAGAGATTTACACTTAGCTTTGTTACTGTTAACATACTGCTTAAGCTCAAATCTACTGCTGGGGACCAAGTTGAAACTAGACATAAAGAGACAATCAAGTGCATTTACATCCTGTTCAACCTATGTCCTATTCTTAGACAGTGCTGTGAAAGTGACTACCCCCCTTCCCTTGCCTAATCTCATGGCATACCCATGGCAATAGTTTCAGCAACTTGGATGGCTCATAGTTGAAAATTCAGAGTAAAACCCAGAGCAAATTCACCACCCCACTGACATTTTCAGTATTTTGTTCCAGCCTTGTTCTGATACCAGAAATGAGCCAGACTAGAGAGAAAACTGTTTCAAGTAACTCAGCATAGCAAGATAAAGAGAGAGAGGTAGGGATTGGCATTCCAATCACCCCAACATGCCATGCTCTGTATAACATAGAAGAAGATACTACACACACACTATGTTAACACGGAACTTGCAAAGCCAATGAAATTGACATGGCTACCCCCATGATATCTACTTGGGCATTGTGAACAAACTTAGCTGTAAGCATCTGGCTCATAAAGCACTCATTTGAATAAGACAGGGTTTAGTCTTCCAAAATACAGATGAATGGGATCTGAGCCTTTCCACTGGTTGCCTGCTTATCATTTGAAAAAGACCTGCAATGTATTCCCTTGCCTATTCTGCATAACCAATGCTTATACACACACTTTGTTCACAGGCCAGTTAATGTAGAAAGGCTTTAAGAAGTGGTTCTAGGAAAACCACTTCATATTATACCTTGTTCTTTTAAATATATGGAACTCCTCCAAATTTTTAAAACAGGAAAAGTTGAATACTGCTCTTTAAACCATATGCTTCTATAAATAATTATGTTTTGTATACACATGAAATCTGGGGATTAGCAGATCTAAATAGACTAAAGGAATATAAATGGGCCAAAGCTCAGTTACAATCACCCATTTATTGGAACCGGCTATGTGGTTTCTCTCATATATATTACACTTACAGACTTGAGCAAACTAAAATATGATGAATGAAAAGCAAATTAAGAGTTGAATGTAACCATGAAAAAGGGGCCAATATGTACCTGAATATGACAAGTCCTTGCATGTTTTACCAAAACCAAATCTGAAATGGATGTAAAGCTCTCACTATCGCATTTCCACAATATACTTTAAGGCTGTTTTAAGGCTGTTTCTTAGCTTTCAACAACAGAACGTCACCAACTTTACATGTTACAGATGTCACATTTATAGTGGGAAACCTCTGCAGGAAGGAAGACAGCAGCACAGGAGTACTGACTGTTGTTAACTGTTTACTACAGGCTTTTCAGTCCAAATAGAATGGTTCTTGCCTTTCCCCCAAGCCATGAAAAAAGTTTTAGGGTTGCCCTGCAACAAGAAGACCAAACATACAGAAAAACAAATCTCAATTCTAGTACATTATCTGATGTCGACACACCAACCAATATCCAAAATAATCATTAAGGAATGAAGACAATATTACTCTTGTCTTATCTAGAAGCACACTTTTTTTTACTGGCCTTTATTATGTACAAAGTAAACATTTCCTATTTACAATACACACACATATATATATTTATTTAAAAGTGCTTTTTCTCAGGTTGTGAAGATACCCAAATCTCCACTTATCTGGTCTATTATGCCCAACACAACATCCTAGATTGAGTCAGAGCACCTCAAAGTGCATAAGAACAATTGTTTAAGCATCTTAATTTGTTAACACAACCAAAGGGGGGTGTCACTGTAGACTTTAACACTACCTTCCCCAAAATGGTGCTGAAATGAAAAGTAACCAGGACAATCTCCATTGCAGGACACTTTAAGGCAGCTAGTTGTTATTCCATGGTAGGGGAGGAATACTAATTGAAACACTCATCACCTCTCTTGTAAGGTGGAGATGGAGAGGAGGAAGGCAGTATAGCTATATATATAATGATAATACCAAATGGTTTTGATCATGGCTGAGACCCTTCTGACCTGTCAACTCAATAGCTACACAAGAATCTTCCTTTTGAGAAAATCTGGTTTATGGGTACATCTGCATTAGGGTGGCTGTATTTTTTGGTCCACTGGTGAAATCAAGGCTGGGGTAAACATGGAAAAGCTACCTTCAGTTTAAAAAAAAATCTGACCACATGTAAGTTTTATATCACTGAAACCAGTGCTCCAGATGACAAAGTAGCACGTTGCTAAATTGCTAATATCACCAAATACTGTTCAGGGAAATACATCAGTGCATAACAGATCAAATTTCATACCAGAATGCTTACAGAATCCACTCATAGCACAGCATGGCATGGTTAACAGGTTCACTTGCTTCTCATGATGAACCTGCTCCTTTTAAAAATTGCAAAGCCTACCCAATAGCTCACCAGGCTGGTGTGTTGCCAATGTTACTTCATATTAAGACAGTTTATACCATGTGCAAGACCCACAAGGCCTCTTCTGTTCAAGACATCACAAGCAGGATTCAGTGCTCCCATATGATTCACAGTAACCTGTGGAAGATATTGCCTTGGTGCAAGGCTTATGTATTTGATGGTTTCTGTCCTTCTGAAGGTACAGTAGACTTCTGATTATGAAGGAATTACTTTCTCCAGCTTCTCTTCATTAAATATTCTGACATCACAACTTAAAGTGCAGACGTTCTACTTCAGACACAGTTTGAGAAGGCAATGGCTGAAGATCTTTTCACAGGTGCAGAAGAGAATTTAGATGGAGATGGTTGAGTGTTCTTTTTGAATCTAAAGAAGTCATCCAGCCCATCACCTAAGAATTGCTTTACGTTAGCAATTCACACCCAACCCAGTCCAGTGGTCCGGGACCATCAAAAAATATTTGTCCATTGCTTCACAAAACCTGGTACGGTACAATTCTGGAGATACTACAGTTGGCATTTTACCTAATGGTTTAAAGAAAACAAAGAAGAAAGATTTCTTAGGTGCAACAGTAATAAATAAACCTATGCCAAGAGAGGAAGATCACATGTCAGATGGATGAACTCAATTGCGGGGGGGGGGGGGGGGGGACACAGGACTAAGTTTGCAGGACCTGAGCAGAGCAGTGGACAACAGGGGATCTTGGAGATGTCTCGTCCACAGAGTCACCATGAGTTGGGGTTGACTCAAGGGCAGTTAACAACAACATTAGTATTGTACAAAAACACAAGGGAGTATGCTCTAAAGGCCTATTAAATCCACATGAGCAGGGCAAAACTCCTAGAGGATTATTTCCTAATATTTACAGAAGGAATTATATTATCACAAATTATGCAATGAGATAAGAACTGAGGTCCAGCTGAATGAGGTTTTCTATTCCATGATGTTCAGCTTGAGATACAAGTGGTGTTCACTGTAAATCATGCTCTTTAAGCTCGACATGCAATTCATGTTATCCTGAAGAATCAATACTTCGAGAAATATATGCGGTATTTAGTATTCAAAGATTATGTTCATGTATTTTTATGCGTAGGAGAATTTGCAGTTGACAGTGAATGCATGAAGCCGAAAGGAACGTAAGGAAGAAAAGCAGCACCAACTAAAGACTGATGGGATGTCTTACCTTGCCCTCCTAAGATACCTGTTGACTTTACCACCATTTCAAGTTTTTTGTCCCAAGTAAATGTGCGAATGTAATCTGCAATTAAAATAAATAAGTAACATGGATTAACTACAGCACTATATTGCAATATGTGTCATAAATATGGTAATAAATTCAGATTCACAAAGACAGAATAACCATCCCATGATTTTGTAATGGTGCACAATTCCAATTTGTACTGTTAAATTGCTTTTATGTTGTATTTATAACCCTAATTTTAAAATTTATTAAGAGTAAGTAAGTAAATAGGAGCATGGTGTAGTGGTTTGAGTGTTGGACTGTGACTCTTGAGACCAGGATTCAAATCCTCGCTCAGCCATGGAAATCCAGTAAGTGACCTTGGGCAAGTCACACACTCTCAGCTTAGAAAACTCCATGATAACGTCATCTGAAGATCGCCATAAGTAAGAAACTACTTGAAGGTACACAACAACAACCAAGTTGTTTACCATTTTTCCTGTCTATAGCAGCACCTTTGCATTTCCTCATTTTCTGTTTCATCTCCCAGGTCATTGGGAGACACAATGGGAGGCAATCTATTTCAACAGATTTCTAGCAGAGAGCCAAAATGACTTTTAAAGTGTAGTTATCAAAATTACTGATAACAACTTGATAGAGCACACAACTCATTATAAACAGTTCAAAATGAGATGGTGTTCATTCTGTATTGTTCTGAACTTCACTTAGGGAAGACTTCACCAGCAGGTGCAACGAAACACAAGAATACCTCAGTTAACAAATGACATGACAAGCTCTTTTTTACAAAGTTTGTATGCCCACCTAGCCTCACTTTTCCCCCCCTCATCGTCTTTTGTTTGTTTTTAGCAATGCTGGCATTGGGATATTGGTACAAAAGAGCTGGAGAAATACACATTTTTAGTGTTGGGTTTCAGCAGCGTGTCTACAGTAAACAATGTAATAAAACTTGAGCTGGGAAAGGTTGGCATTCTACTCTAGCTGTGTGTGCCCGCCTACAACAGACAAGGTAAACAGCAGTTTGCCTCCAGAATCCCTTACTTAACATTCGTAAACAGAAAAACACCCACCCACACACATACAGAGACGAGGTTTTAAACTGATCTGTTTTAGTTTATTTTTATATTTCAAATTGCATTCTATATTTTTAAGTGTAGGTTTAAATCATCTTAATGTTGTGAATACCTTAATTCCATTTTAATGATCAATTTCTGTATGTCTTTAGCTGTATTGTTATTTTTTAAATTGCAAGCTACCTTCTGGTATGGCCACCTTCAAAGGTGTTAAGAGGACAGCTGATCCCCATTGCAGCAGGCCATGCTTGATATGGCAAGTCATGCTTTAGCACTGGCACAAAATACGGATCATCACGCAGATAATTTCTCCCTCCTTTCATCAAACTTTCCCAGCATCAGTTTACAATGCTTGCATAGAGATAGCCAAGCAGCGGATGAGGACTGGTCAAAGCAGCAAGACAGCAGAGTCTTAAGCAAGT
This sequence comes from Phrynosoma blainvillii, assembly GCA_026167975.1. NCBI lineage: Eukaryota > Metazoa > Chordata > Lepidosauria > Squamata > Phrynosomatidae > Phrynosoma > Phrynosoma blainvillii. The sequence continues at coordinate 229,606,657 of JANUYF010000001.1, forward strand.
TCTATGTGGCAGCTACTAATACTGACCCCAAAAGAAAAAGCCACCCTCTGAGTTGTTTCAAGTCATTGATTACATACCAATAATCCCAACCACGAGTTCATCAGTGGTATCATCTCGGCCCACCAAAAGAGAATAATCGATGATAAGATGGCAGGAAAGGAAATAGGAATCGCTGTGGATGGAAGCCTTCAGCACAGCCTTGGAATGAGAGCGGATGTATAAAGGATTGTCCCGCACCAACTTCAAGAGGTTTTCATCCAGAAGGACTACGTCGCAGCTCTCCTTCCCTGTGTCTGTTTTCACATTTCTATTACGCAAGGAACCTTTCAAGTCGAAGACCTAGGAGCAAAAGAAGAAACAAGTTTCAAGGAGGGAGGCAGGCAATTTCTTCAAAATCCTGGAATAATAACTATTTAATAAGAAAATTCCTGCAGCAGCTCTCTATCTAAATCTGTAATATGCATTACACATATACTTTATACGTTAAAAAAACAAATTGTTTTTTTAAATTTCTGTTATTGTTAATAACTTTGCTGCTTGTGTTCCAGATCTTTTGTTATTATCAATATTACATCTGGGGTGTAGCTATGAGAGCAGTAGTCCCAACAAGTGAGAATCCTGCCTCCCATAAAATTTTCCTTTACTCACCAAATTTATAGTAATGAAGTAAACTTTAACAGTCAATTTAGCATTCAGAAACACAGCTTAGCAACTAAAGAAAAAGAGCAGGCAAATGGACCAAGGGAGTATGAACACAACTAATAGAAGAGTCTTGGGTATGAATTATTTTCAGTGCCTCACTTTCTGCAGTGCTAGAAATTTGGGAACTAAAGAAAAATTTAATGGAAAGGAATTATTGGGTGGGGGGCAATGCTTTCATTTTGCAATCCCCACCCTGATAGCCACACTTCTGGTGACAGGAAATCTTTAAACTAAAACTTTATATTGGACTCTCTCTCCCTCTTCCACACAGCCACAGACTGGTTCAGTGAGCTGCAGACTGGGTTCAGATCAGGCCAACTTTACACTTCACTTTAGCCACAAATGCATTTGGATGGTTTTCACGTCACACCTGCAGCCTCTACTGTTCCACCTGCGATCTGATAAAGGTAAGAGGATGATTTCACATGCTTATTCCAAGCCTAGGTATCCTCCTCCAAAATATATACCAAGAATTCTCAATTTGTTTTATGTTTACATAGCACTGGATCTTGCAATCCTCTACTCTTGAGTGCCTCTTCCTGAGGGAAGAAGATGAGATAATAGTATTAATTTAAAAATAAAAGGAGATAAGGAAATGTTAATGTTGCTAATTATTACTAAAACTCTAAATAAATGCTGTTTCATTAAGGAAAAAAATACAGCTTTCTATGTTTGTTCAGAAACACATGATCTATACGATATACTAACAGTGTAGTTTGAACATATCATTGAAAAAGTTGCAGTGACCTAATTCTGCAGGCATGTCCTTCAAATAAAAATATACTTTTTAAAAACAATTTCACAAGCTAGTATTTGGAGTATGGGAATGTATTACTCATAAATGTTTTAAGCATTGAGGCAGGTGGTACACACATTATACCAAAACATCAGCCAATGAATATGTAAGAGGAGAGGCATCTGGTCAGAGTAAAATTTAAAACGCCTATTTGTATTTAAGGCTGTTTTACTCAATAATTTTAAAATTTTCATTTTAAAAAATACTTAAGACATGAAGTCTAATTGTTTTTTAAAGTAAACTAGGCAGTTCCAAAAAATGCAAGCTGCCACAAAATGAAGATTAAGGACATGAGAATATGCAATTCTAAGTTTAAATTTCCAGCTACAACTAGAAGCAGATTTGTCTTGTTTGTTTCAATGTCCCCTGGGTAAAACAAATCCATAAAATCAAAAGAGGACATGGATACTCTCCTGAGGTCTCATTGGGACTAAAACCTGTAGCCACTTTCATAAAAGGAGGGCTTAGTTATGTACATAAACCAGGGTTGGAGAACCTCAAGATACAGGGCCAGATCTAGCCCTTGAGGGGTCTCAATCTACTCTGGAGGGCTACATCCCCTTCCCAATAACACAATCATTTAGTGGTTTCCCAATTTTATATGTTCTTCCCTATTCTGAAAAATTGAAATGCCTCTCCTAAGGCTTAGTTACTGACAGTAAGAATGTTAAACTAAAATATTTTGGTATTTTTGATCCCACCCTTTTGCCATAAGCCCTGCCTTGACCCCACAGACCTTCTCTGAAGGAGAATTTAGCCCTTTGCTTTAGGCCTTATACTATAGATCAGGGGTAGGCAACCTTTCCCCTTTAAGGGCCGAGGGACTTCAGCTCCCAGAATCCCAGGAGCTATTGGCCAACATGGGACTATTGGCCAACATGGCTGAGGCTTCTGGGAGCTGAAGTCCCTCAGCCCTTAAAGGAGAAAGGTTGCCTACCCCTGCTATAGATGCTAAAAGATCTGCTTATAAAACAACGCAAGACATCATTCTCTGCCTCCTGCCTTAGGTGCAGTAAAGGAAACTGTCCCATTGCCAGTGTTATTGAACTGTCTATCCTGTTGGCTTTTGCACCACCTTATCTTTTGCCTGAGGAAGCAAAGCATTTTGAGCTAGCCCAGCACCTATGCAATTTGGAGGTCAAAATGTTGAGGAAGAGGAGAAGATGAAGGACAAGGCTTGCCACCCAATCCATAAAAGACTGGAGTATAACTCTTTGGGCTACTCACTCACCTGAGCCATCTTTCTGCCGTAGAAAAGGTTTTCCATGACCAGAAGATCAAGTTTTTTCTCTGTGTTGTTCTGAGAGTTCTTGTAACCAATCCGATAAACACCAAGAATCTTGGCCAAAGCTGTTGGTTTCTAAAATACAGTTGATTGACAGAGGTAAGATGTTCAAGCTCCAAATTTGAAGTAAAGTATCACATTTCCCTAAATACAATTCAAGTATTCAGGTCAGGTGGAAGGAAGGATCTACAGATAGGTAAGCTTGTCAGATTCAGTAGACAAAAATTCCTTCTTTGTTAATTATGACAAGCTATATCTATGTATGTATGCACTGGAGATGTAATTCTTCACCAATTTTATTCTCCAAGAAAGCATATGTAATTTTAGCTATTTTCTCTCACTACAAGAAAGTCTTCACTATTTCAGTTCAGGGCTTAATCTGTGGAAAAAAATTAACAGGTGAAATTTTTGCATAGAAAAAAAGCATTTTCAGAATGGAAATATTTTAACAGTAGAAAATGCTAGTTTCTGAAAATGCTACTTTCTGCATGGAAAATACTGCAATTATGGATATAGTCTTCATAAAACTTGCAAAATATTTGCACACAAAACAGCATTTCCCATGCATAAACCAATATTTCTGCACAGAATTGATGTTCTCTGTATTTTTTAAAAAAATGCTATTTTTCATGAAATAATTTGCAAATTTTCTGCAGAGTAAGTCCTGAACTGAGAAAATTCTAATTATTACAGAATCCTTCTTGTCAGGGGTTTTCCACACTTAAGAAACATAATTTCTTAACCATTTTTCAAATATTTCCAAATATGTTTTCCACTAGAGCCAGTTTGGTGTAGTGGATTGAGTGTGGGGTTATGACCCTGGAGACCAACTGCTTAGCCATGGAAACCTAACAGATGGCCTTGGACAAGTGACACTCTCTTAATAATAATAATAATAATAATAATAAAATTTATTTATACCCCGCCCTCTGGAATACCAATCTGGGCGGCTTACAGATTAAAACATATACATATCCATGAAACATATATATACAACAACCCCCCTCCCCCCCCTTAAAACAGTATTAAATCAGATAATTTTTAAAATAACGTGCACAATAATTACATACTAAATTAAAATACTAATAGTAATAGTAAACCCAGAGCCTGTACCCAGCCACAATAATCCAACCATCAATGATGGGGCCACGTGAGGATCACTGGGGGAGGGTTGTTTTTTTTTTTATCCGAGGCCGGGGTAATTAGTCTGGAAAGGCCTGCCGGAAGAGATCCGTCTTGACAGCTTTCTTAAAGCTGTCAAGTGATGTTAAGTGACGGATCTCGTCCGGCAGGTCGTTCCAGAGTCTAGGGGCAACAACTGAAAAGGCCCCCCGGGAGGTAGCCGCAAGCCTCGATTTTTGGGGTTGCAGCAAATTCCTCCCGGAGGACCGGAGAGCGCGGGGAGGATTGTATGGGAGAAGGCGGTCCCTGAGATAGCTTGGACCCAAGCCATTTAGGGCTTTAAAGGTGATAACCAACACCTTGTACCTGGCCCGGAAGCTGATAGGCAGCCAGTGGAGGGACCTCAAAACCGGAGTAATGTGGTCCCTCCGAGATGTTCCCGAAACAAGCCTGGCTGCCATGTTCTGTACCAGCTGTAATTTCCGAACCAGGAACAAGGGTAGCCCCATGTAGAGTGCATTACAGGAGTCAAGGCGTGAGGTTACCAGCGCGTGCACAACAGTCTCAAGGTCCTTTACTTCCAGGAAAGGGCGCAGCTGGCGTATCAGCCGGAGCTGATAACAGGCGCTCCTGACCGTCGCATTAACCTGATTCGTCATCAGGAGCGACGAGTCAAGGAGCACCCCCAAACTGCGAACACAGTCACTGGAGGAGAGTGTGACCCCATCCAGGACTGGAGGTTGCAACCCAATTCCTGGTTTCGGGGCCGAGACCATGAGCACCTCCGTCTTGTCTGGATTCAACTTCAATCTGTTTTTCCTCATCCAGCCCATTACCGCCCCAAGACATTCATTGAGAGAAGAGATGCCATTGGAATTCGAGGCCGACGAACGAGACATGGAGAAATAGATTTGGGTGTCATCAGCGTACTGATAACATCCAGCACCATAACTCCGTATTATCTCACCCAGCGGCTTCATGTAGATGTTAAATAATGTCGGGGACAAAATAGCTCCCTGAGGGACCCCACAAGTGAGCTCCCTCCTACTGGAGCTACAGTCCCCGAGCAGCACCCTCTGGGACCGATCCGAGAGGAAGGACCGGAACCACTGCAAAGCAGTGCCTCCAATACCTAACCCTCTCAGGCGGTCCAAGAGGATGCCATGGTCTATTGTATCAAAAGCCGCTGAGAGGTCTAAGAGCACCAACAGGGTCACACTACCCCTGTCGATGCTCAGACGCAGATCGTCGGTCAAGGCAACCATGGCAGTCTCAACCCCAAAGCCTGTCCTGAAGCCGGTTTGAAATGGGTCTAGATAATCGGTTTCATCCAAGACAGCTTGGAGCTGAAGAGCAACCGTCCTCTCGATCACCTTACTCAAAAATGGCAAAAGTGATACAGGCCTATAGTTTCTCATGTCCAGGGGGTCTAGAGAAGGTTTTTTCAGGAGCGGCCTAACAGCCGCTTCCTTAAGACAAGATGGTAAATGTCCTTCCCTAAAGGATGCATTGATAATATCCGTAAGGAGACTCCTCAATGCATCCCCCCCCTGGACGGCCAGCCATGATGGGCAAGGGTCGAGGGGACAGGTTGTCTTCCTCACCTTACCAAGCAGCTTGTCCACGTCCTCGGTACTCACAGATTGCAGCTGATCCAGTATAACTACATCGGCGGAGTCACTGGACACCTCGTCTATCGACTCTGTTTCAATGGTGGCATCTAAGTTGGCTCTTATCTGAGAGATTTTGTCTGCAAAGAAGTTATTAAATGCGTCACAGCAGGCCGTCGTCGGGTTAAGCAAGGGATTTGGCGCAGGGGGAACCTGCGTCATCTCCCTCACCACCCTAAACAGCTCTGCTGGACGAGACTCTGCAGACGCAATACGTGCAGAGGAGAAGGCTCTCTTCGCTGCACGTATTGCCTCCCGATAGGAACAAAGAAAATTCCTATGGCGAGTTCTGTCAGATATGAGTCGAGTTTTCCGCCACCTGCACTCTAGCCGTTGTCCAGCCCGCTTCATCATCCTAAGCTCAGGTGTATACCATGGCCTACGATTTGAAGCGGTGTGGCAAGGGCGCTTGGGAGCGATCGTGTCGATGGCCCTGGTCAGGTCGCTGTTCCAAGTATTAACCAGAGCCTCGACAGGATCACCGGCATTTCCAACCATTAACCCCTCTAAGGCTTTCTGGAATCCAATTGGCTCCATTAGCCTTCGAGGGCGGACCATTCTAATAGGTCCCCCACCCCCGGCGGAGCGGATATTGGCTCTCAGTTCCACTTTGACCAGGAGATGATCCGTCCATGACAATGCGGAGGTACTTACTACCTCCGCCCACGGATATTCCTGTTCCGTACTAAAGACCGCATCGAGTGTATGACCTGCACAATGCGTAGGCCCGTTGACCAATTGGGATAGGCCCATGTTTGTCATGGTATCCATGAACTCACGAGCCGCACCTGTTAAACTGGTCTCGAGCGGAATGTTGAAGTCCCCCAGAACCAAAAGCCTGGGTGACTCCAACATGAGCTCGGAGACCAGCTGTGTCAGCTCGGTCAGGGAGTCTGCTAGACAACGGGGTGGTCGGTAGACTAACAGAATCCCTAAACTATCCCTGGTCTTCAAGCTAAGGTACATACACTCGAAGTGGACCGTGTTCCGGACAGGTATCCTGGTCAAGGTCAGGGTATTCTTGTGAACCAGAGCCACTCCGCCCCCCCGCCCACTTCCCCTCACCTGCTCACTAACAGAGTACCCAGCTGGGAGGGCCTGCGCCCATATGGCTGCACTATCCTCCCCCAGCCAGGTCTCTGTGATGCAAGCCAGGTCGGCATCCTCATCCAGGAGAAGATCCTGGATGATATGAGTCTTATTCCTTACCGACCTGGCATTGCAGAGGAGCAAGGTGAGGTTCTGTGGAATGGTTGGTACTCTTAGCCTCAGAGGAAGGCAAAGGCAAGCCTCTGAACAAATCTTGCCATAAAAACCCCATGATAGGGTTGTATTAGGGTTGCCATAAATCAGAAACAACTTAGAGGCACACAACAACAAAGTATGTACTGTTGCTTAAAACCAGTAGGAATATGTCAAGATAAGATAATATTTCACAAAGCTTACCTTCTGCTGAACTGCATTAGTAATGTATGTGAAGTAGTGTGGTGCAAAGTCTAAAAAAGACTGGACTTCTAGGCGGGGCATTTGCTTCAAGATGAATCGGTCATCTATAAAAGAATGCATTTTTAGTGCACTGCAAAAGGACATAATTTAAAAAGCAAGTGTTTACATAAAAACTGCCAAACCTTTCAAATAATGTCCTCTAAAATTGCATCGTCAATGGAAACTATAGTTTTGATCCAACTTTCAAGGTCTAGTCTTTGAATGGATTGCTGGTTGAAGATGCACTCAAATGATATAATCCATTTGTGTGGAATAAAAAGGGTGAATAGTTATGTAAATGAGAAAACAGACATCAGTCAGTTACCTTCTGTTACATAAAATGCAGCTCCTGATTTGCCTCCTCGTGCCTGCCAAGGCAGTGAGTGAGAGAGAGAACGGATAAAATCTTCTTCACTGCTTCCAAGTATCACTTCACGCATTTTGTGGAACTCTCCTGCATAGTAAATCCGGCAATAGAATTTGGCATTCGCATCAGAAAATTCTGTGGAAGAAGGGATGGTGGGGGAGTTATTACCAATAATTTTAACATGGCAAATATAACTGAGCCAAGCTATTTGTCTTTCTTGTCCAGTACTGGCTGCTCTAAACTGATTGTCAAGGACTCTTCGGTGCTTCAAGCAAGAGGCTTTCCCAAACCATCCTCAAGATTATAGGAATTGAACCTGGAACCTTCAGCGTGCAAATCATGGGCTCCACCAGCGAATAGCTGCCTTCTGCAACAAAGTCCTCAAGGAGGGAAGGGGGACCTCAAAGGCAATATAATTGCTGTCATTTAAGTGAAACAAATATTTATAACTGAGTACTACGGGGAAAGTTAAAGAGGTATTAGCTATTCATATGACTGGAATGTGCACGTTGGCACACGCCAGGAATGTAAAGTAACTTGAAACATAGCAGACACTTCTTTTTATAAGGCTCAGTGCAAATGACACAAACTGGCTGGTCAATATTTATACAGAATTTCTCATTTCCCTCATTCTATTTATCTCTGCTCCTTCTGACCTTTAAGAAGGGATTCTGAAAGTAAGAATAATCATTCCAGCATTTATGTAGCACTTTTGAGCACTGACAGCATGTCATACACATTATCTCAAAAAACAACTATGTAGATAGCATATGGCAATCCCTCTGCTGCAGAGTGAGGCAGGGATCAATTCTGAGGAAGAGTGGCTTATTTAGGGCCAGCTGTAAATGAGATAATACTTTAACCAAGGACCCCCCAGTTCACAATCTTAAAACACAACTCTAACAAACTTTATTACTAAGTTCTAAACTGGTGTGATATGGCAGATGGGACAGGCATCATCACCCCACTGTTACAATATGCAGAAAGAGATATCTCTCACTTGGATACCAGATGGTTCCAGCTAATTCAAAGAAGCAGATCAAATCTTGTGCAAAATCTGTTACTAAAGTTTGTTTACAAGAAGCCTGACTGAAAAGTGCACAAAGAATTTGAGCATCACTATGTTAGAAGATCATTGATAAGGATTTGGCTGTATTGTAAGGAAAAATTCTACAGAAAACTACCTTTATGGGTGTCACCACAAGAAGCCTTTTTTGGAAGATGGGGAGAAGTATCCAAATGGTTGAGATATCGAGACATCTTGAGCAAAACAAGGAGTGGAAGCTATGAATTAAAGCCTTTAGAGAATTTGAAAGAATTGGATAAATATTTACATTGGTTTCCATATAAACAGCTAATGGACAGATTTAAAGCAGATGATAAAAAACTGGGATTTGAAGAGGCAGACACCGAATTGGATAAAGTGATTAAGCAAAATGGAAAAAAACTAACTTCCAAATATTATGAGACTTTACAAGCCATAGATTTGGAACAAGACTTAGTAAAAGATACGATGATTAGATGGGCCAAGGACATTGGTAGAGACATTGATTTGGAAAGTTGGGAGTGGGCAAGATTGAAGACACAAAAATTTACTCAATGTCAAGACTTGAAAGAAAACTATTTAAAAATGGAGCAACGTTGGTACCTCACCCCAGCGAAATTAGCAAAAATTTGTAGGAATGGTAATAACAGATGTTGGAAGTGTAAGCAAACTACAGGGTGTTGGCTACATGTATGGTGGAATTGTGACAAAGTCAGGAAGTATTGGACAACTGTTCATAAGGTAATTTGTGAAATATTTAAAATAAGATATGACATGTTACCAGAAATATATCTGTTGAACATGACAAATAAGATCCCAGTGAAAATGGAAAGGAAATACGGAAGGATATTATTGTATATGATAACTTCAGCTCGGATTACATTAGCAAAAAAATGGAAGCTAGCAGAAGTGCCCTCAACCAGTGAGTGGGCCACAAGACTTATTGAAATGATGAGTATGGACATACTCACAGCCAGACTGAACAAACAAAATGTAGAGAATACTGAACAAGACTGGACTCCAATACTGCAATACTGTAAGAGAGAAAATTTAATTGAATAGAGATATAGACTGATGGGATACCTTAAATTAGTAAACTGACTTAAAAATAGGTGAAAAGTGACTATTAAAGATCAAGATAATTAAAGCTGTTGTTATAACACACAGTGGATTCAATATCTAAAATTGCATATATATGAAGACAATGAGTGAACATTGAACCAAGGTTGAGTACAAACTGGAGATACTTTGGAAGTCAATTGTAAATATTTGTATTTAATTATTGGAAAAGAAATTGGTGTGTTAACTTTATAGATATGTTTGAATAGTATATGTTAATAAAATATATATACACCTGAAAAAAAAAAAAAAAAAAAGAAGCCTGACTGTTCTGACTCCTGGAGGTCTTAGGAATAAACAGCACTGATAAAATGAGCAAAAGACATCTTGCACAACAATATCTGCCTTTTAAGAGAAAAACAAAAGCTCCCTGAGTTATTCCAAGTTTTATAAATAACCCTCCTGACATCTATAGCATTCATTTCCATGCAATGTTTTCCAAAAACAGAAAGAGTCTGTGACTTCATTTAATAATGGCACTCTGTTGAAGGCTGTTAGCCAGCGTTCTCAAAGGATTCCTCCTCCCCTGCAAAATCTGGTACCCAAATTACTTACGAAGTTCAACATGTGGATTTCCCAGCTGTTTCTTTTGTGCATCACTTCCATCTGCTTCATCTGAAATGATAAAGAGAAAACTGGACCAGAGATGCCACCTTTTAGGTCAGATCATAAGAAAACCTTCTTTCATTATGTTCCAAACATTAAAGTAAAACAAAAACCCAGCAAGTGCCAAACAGAAAAGTATTAAACAAAACTCAAGAAATGAAGACAACTAGAACATGGCTGCCACTCACCAATTTCTGAAGGAAGGCAAGAGAGAAATTATACCACCAAAACCAGATCATAACAAAAAAGCACAGACAGCATTTAGTTTAACCCAACAAAATAAATCAAAAGCCCAGGCCCAGGCCAGGCTATCAAGGCTTTTTCTGCTAAATGTAGCTATGTGCAGGGAAAATAAACCTGAATGCTAAAAGGCTGGAGAATGGAGAGTTTAGATGGGTTAGAGCAGGGGTAGGCAACCTTTCCCCTTTAAGGGCCAAGGGACTTCAGCTCCCAGAATGCCAGGAGCTATTGGCCAACATGGGACTATTGGCCAACATGGCTGAGGCTTCTGGGAGCTGAAGTCCCTCGGCCCTTAAAGGGGAAAGGTTGCCTACCCCTGAGTTAGAGGTAACTCCCTGACATCTCCACAGGAGGACCTTAAACAAAGTGGCTATATCTCCAGCATGGAGACCCCATGGCATTCAGAACAGACTGCACCAGGTTAGATGGATCTGTGATCCAACAATACAAGGCATCTTTATCTGTAGGATCTTTTGGAAGCTATGGTGCCATTTCTCAGACTTACATTTAACAGAAAGTGTTCCCTGAACAAAATCACTTTCACACAGAGAATGTTTGGGGGTTCTGATTACTTTGTTAGATCAAACAATATGCACATTTTAGAGCCTCCTTCATAATGCTGCTACCACTTATCCATTGAAAGGTCAAGCACTGAACTACACCAGTAAAGGCCAAGATGACATACAGTAAACCTCCAAGAAAAATAACCCTTCCCAAAAGATATGAAAATACAATTAAGGCAATTCATAGATGACCTACAATCCCAGCAAAACTAAACCATATTGTCAGAAATACCTTAAGGGACTGCTGGGGGAAAGGGGATGCAGGGTTTTATATATATGTTTGGTGGAATGTTCTCACAAAATAAACTTTTGCAGGCAGGAGAGATATTCCCAGACATGGAGAAAATCACAAACCAAGTCACAGAAAGATGAGCAGGAACAGCTTTTTTATCCACGTAAGTCAAAAAAAATATTTGTTAAATGGTCAAGACTTCTCATGACATGGCTGGACAGAATTGTTCCTGCTAAAATGGTGACATGTTATAAAATTGGTGTGCTTTTCAAATTCTACCCTTCAAATTCTTTATTATTACCTAATTATATGACAAGGTTCCAACATATATTAAAGTTTTTTTTATTTTTAATGGCAAGAAATCAAGGATAGCCAAGCACCTTACATATAGAAAATCTGTTGATGGGTTCTGGAATTATCTAGGACTGATTACAATCAGCTTATATCGCCTCTGTACAATGAAAAACAGTAAGCCTTAGGTAATCTTAGAAGTACAAATTGTATCCTTTTTGGAACTTTTTTTGCCCAAATTGGAAAACAAACTGCATCTGGCAAAGTAGGGTGGAAAGATGAATTGTATGACATCTTGGCAAAAGAAAGGATTGACTGGCAGAAAATAAAAGAAAAAATACCAAATTTCCCTGTATTATGACTGGCCTAGAATGAATTAGCATGCTTTGATGATAAAGCTGTCTTCATTTCTAGAAGCAGGGGCAGGACAAAAGAACATGACTTTAATAAAGGCACAGTGGGGAAGTCTGTATCAGTTCAGAAAAGTAAATATCCTATAGAAAGTATTTGTAAGGAAGTTGTCAGATATACATGCAGTTTGTTGGAAACTTATGGTTTCCATATAAATTTATCTTTCCTATAAGCTTGTGTGTCTTGCAGAAGCCTTTGGTTATAGAGGCCAACTGGTCATTTTCACTGCTGTAGCATCGGTTTTGTATTTGTATTCCTTTCCTCACCCTCCCTTCATTAAATGCTTTCCCTCAATAATGTTATTTTTCAGGAAGTGAAAAAAATTATATAAAATTATATACATTTCCTGTAATAGGGGACAGGGAAGAAGAGTTTAAAACCTTATGGTTTTTTAAACTACTGTAAGCCACCTTGGATCCCATTTCGAGAGAAAGGCAGGATATAAGTGCAATCACTCAATCAATATTTATACCTTGAGTCTCTGTTCCTTGGTTTTCTCCCCCTTCTTTGCCCGTCTGCCCAACTTGGTAGTAGGCACTATCTGCCCCACGTAAGGTCTCTTTTTTCTGAGAAGAAAGGTCAGGGCTCTTCCCTCCCGTGCCACGGAAGAAGGACAAAACTCCATATGGTTTCTTTGCTATAACCAAGAGAAGAAGATGATGTTTGGTCATTCATCAAAGACTGCCAGCTCTTCTCAAGACTGTCTCTACCATCAGGAAGAATGAGGTGATTACTTCAGCTTGGAGACACAAGTTGTTCATGCTTTCCCCCTCTTCCCAAGCAATCATAACTGTTAAGTTGATGCAGAAGGTGCTTCTCCATTTCTAGTGCTGAAACAAGATTAAACTGCTAGTCTGCCTGAGCTCTGCAGATGGAATGGAGTGGGCAGCATTTTGTTCTTTGCTTCAGACCTCAGAAAAATGTCTTGAGCTTGTTCTGGCTGTTCTGTTTAGAGCCACAAGGCTCTCTGGAACTTGTCCAGGGAAGACTGTTCTTTATTCTTTGAAGGCAAAATGACCCTCAGGGAACTGGATATGTTTTACCTAGGGAAAATAGATAGCTAGGAGTGCATATGTATGTGCTTGAGCAGTCATCAAAAACCTAAAGGGTTGTCAAACAGGCGGGGGGCGGGAGAGGGAAGCAAAGACTTGTTCTTTTTCGACTCAGAGGGCAGGACTACACTGAAGTTATGGCAGAATAGGTTTTGGCTGAACATTAGGAAAAACATCTTGACAGTAAGATCAATTTGACAGTGGAACTGATTTCTTCAAAGTCTGGTGGGCTCTCCACTCCTTGAGGTCTTTAAGCACAGCCTGGACAGCCATCTGTTAGCCAGGGCTCTATTTCTGGATTTTCTTCATTGATAGGAGTCTACATCTAACTAATCTATGAGTCACTCCTCTATGAGATATCATCAAAGACAATGTTTCTTAAACTATCTGATGTTCAAGACCAGTAACTGTCTTTCCCCAATGTACCAGTGACTGGTATCATGTTTGTGCCCACAATTTCTTCTCTCTTTCTTGGAAATTCAGCAGGGACTGCCCACTGATGTTTCCTGGACCAGCACCAATCCAGGGACCAGCACTTTGACTAGCACTGCTCCAAGAGGCCTCAGTTTTCTCCTCGTCTTTTTGTTTCTTACACAAAAGAGCCTTCTGCTTCTATGAGGACCCATGGTACCTATTTTTACAAGTAGAAGGTTCATTAAACATAACGGCCCTCATTAACACTGCTTGACAGAAAAAAGTTTTTTTATACATTTATCTAACCAACTGATTAAATGTTTAAGCCCTGGCACAAAGCTGTCCATAGATACTTATTCAGAAGTAGAAAACAAAGTGGAAAAGACAGCCAAGAAACCTGTGGGACAACATGTCCTTTACTAAAGGTATGGGGTTCAAGCTGGCACCTTGCTGTGGTTTTTGGTGGGAGGGACAGTGAGGAGATCACAGGGATTTTTAGAAGTACTCTAGAGGAAATCAAATAACTGGGCATGGCAGGGACCCAATCTATTGTGAAGAGTACCTGGCAATTTCACAGATTCTTAAAGGACCTTTTAGAATCTTCTTACAAAGGGAACTGTATGTTAGAACTGCACTGGAGAACTTTTTTTTCTTCTTATAGCAACAAAGAGTCCTATGGGACCTTTTAAGACTAACTGGTTTGTTTCAGCATCAACTTTCATAGATTACAATCAGAAATGGTTTCTCTTACAAAAAATGCCTTTCTTGTAAGGGAAATAATAGCTGCCAAATTCTGCATACCAATGGTTTCATTATTATTGGGGGGAGAGAACACAGTTATATCATCCAAAAATATGGGTTTTCTTGGGCTTAGCTATCAACAGATGGATTTCTCAAAACAGCATTATAGCTTTTAAACACAATAAATGAATATAAAGAAAAAAGCAACAATAAACTGAAATTTGATTTTCAGGGTTTGGGTTTCCTTGCTTAAGCCAATCGCCATCAAGTCCTACTGTAACATACCTTGCATCTCAAATTAAGAACACAACCTCACACGAGAACACAAATCACACATTTAAAATTCTTACGCTGTTCTGCTTCTGCCATTTGGTTTGATTGCCCCACATTTGTTTCAGGTAGCCGGACAGGACTGCTGTTTTTTGCTCTGCTCTCAGCCAAGCTAGAATTGAAACAATAGGTTTTTAGAATTCACCAAGTGACAATACAACTCTATCAAAGTAGACTGTTGTAATATCAGCCAGCAATAAACACACAGACATAGTGACATTTCCCTTAGAATTTAAACTTTGCAAGCTTAGACCATGGTCTCACCTATTTGAGCACCCTATTGTCAATAGTGGACAGCTAAGTATATTTGTAAAGTGAAGAGGAGGGCATGAGGCAAATGCTGTCTTCAATTTCACAAAAGTTAAGTAAGTTTTATTTGCATATTTTACCTCTACATCTACCAAAATATTCCTGATGCAAAACATGGAGACTTCTTAGGAATCCATTGTTCTCTGCCACAAAGAGGCCTGTGCCCTCACTGGAATGGAAACATATTGGATTGCAAAAGAGGGGTCCCTGTTGAGATGCAAATGGATTTTAAATTTCCTGGACTTTGAAAATCTCCCTATACCCACATGGCCAGAAAGAGGAGCCTGCCTGCAAAATATATCCTCCCCACCAAATACTATCTTAACTAAAGACTGAAACAACATCTAGACATCTGCCTAACATCTCAAATTGTTTTGTTTTTTCCTGTTTGGGTGTAACATTTTGCCTGATGGAGAAACCTATGGAGCTTTGAAAGCTTGCAACAAGTATATTGTGCATTTTAGTTGGCCAATAAAGGTATAACTGATGGGTTTTTGTTTGAATTTGCTAAATGGCAATGTTATATGAATAGTTACCATGAAGTTAACGCCATAGCACTACCTAAAAAGTTGCTGGTAATTCTGAAGGATGCAAACAGTTAGGTTGTTCATCAGCATTATTCAAATGCTCAGAGTCACCTGTTAGTTTGAAGTCCATCTTCAGCATTGCTCTTTGGAGACACTTTGGATAATTCATCTAAGGCATTTCTGTATTCTTTACAACTGAGGAACAAAGCAAATAGATGCTCTTACAATCACCTAACACCACAGTTCAGCATGTTATGCCAGGCACTACATAGTGATAAAGAAAGCATAAATTTAGTTCTTGCTGAGAATGCAAATGTTTGCCTGGAATATACCATTTCAGACTGCAACTGAGGATTCACATGACAAAAGTCTCCTTTAAATAAAAACAAAACCTCCACAAAGGGTAACTGTCACAACAGAGACTCCTTCTTGAGGAGGAGCATTGAATCACATGAACTTCCCACTGAAATGGTATAGTCCAGGCAAAGGCTTACTTGCATGGAACTGGAGAGGCAGTACCCAAGATCCAAAGGACAAGAACAAAACATAAAACACAGCAAATAAATACAATTTAAGGCTCAAGGCCATCACCCTAAAAAATTCTTTATAACATCCAACCACATTTGCACTAATTTCAAAACAATTGAGAGCACTTCACTAGTGCTAGAATGATATGAACTGAAAGTAACAAGAGGGGTAGATCAACAGTTGTGCAACTGTTACAAATGTTCTAGCATTCTTTGTTATTTTTTTTTTTTAAATATTGGTGCTTTATAGGGCTGTTTTTTTTTTCAAAAAAATATATTCTTTAATTTAGTGTTATATGCTCTGGGTACTTTCAGTGGAAAAGCATAATACCCAATATGTGCATAGACTAGTACTACAGTAGTCCACTTTTATCCTTGGTTTCACTTTCCATAATTTCAGTTAGCCACAGTCAGCCACATTCTGAAAATACTGCACAGTTCCACATTTATCCACAGTTTTGCCTTCTGCAGTTTCAGTTACCTGTAGTTAATCGTAGTCTGAAAATATTACCAGTATAAGGTTCAATACTATCCGTGGTTTCAGGCATCCACTGAGGATCATGCAACATATCCCTTGTGGATAAGAGGGGATTTCAGTGGCCCAATTACATTATAATCAATGAAATGTAAGTTTTGATGACACTGCCTTTAAGCTTTCCAGATTCCTGCTCCAATTCACTGGTT
The DNA here is from genome assembly GCA_026167975.1 of Phrynosoma blainvillii. NCBI lineage: Eukaryota > Metazoa > Chordata > Lepidosauria > Squamata > Phrynosomatidae > Phrynosoma > Phrynosoma blainvillii. The sequence continues at coordinate 229,623,175 of JANUYF010000001.1, forward strand.
ACCTTTTGAGGTAGGACACAGGATGTGGAAAATAGGTAGATTCAGAAACCAGTGGTATCTTGTAATATCAGGCATTTCTTCTACCATAGGGCCTCAGCAGACGGAGGCCCCGGAGACGCCGCGGGTCGGAGCGCCGCCGGAGTTCAGCCTCCGGACCGCGGCGCTCCTGCGGCGCATCTAAAAGGAGCACCAAATTGGCGCTCCTTTTAGATGTAAGGGAAAGTGCGCCCTAAAAGCGGCGGGCGCACTTTCCCTGGCTCAAACGGCGCAGCGCATGTGGACGCTGCGCCGTGAGGTCATCCCCGGTGCGCCGGCCGTGCGGACGGCCGGCGCTTCTGGGGGCGACCTCGGGGAGAGGAAGGGGCGCCGCTCGTGCGGCTGCCCCTCCTCTTCCCTGCCCGGAAGACGACTCTTTTAGTCGTCTGCCGAGGCCCATAGTCTCTCTCCATGGGATTCCTATATCCAGACACCTTTCAGAGCACCTTGTTGTGATAAAATGGCTCCTGAACTTCCACCAGTAGTTTAAATGGGACCTGACTTACTGCCAAGCTACTCACAACATGAAGTTAGGTATAAATGGCTTCCTTCAAGAACTGTCAAAATTAGATTCTCTATTAGTTTTTTTAAAGATAAGCCTTTTTTAGTGAGCAATGACTTTGACTGCAAGCATGTTGGTTACACTGATCTGGCAAGTACATTTTACAGTAGTTTAGCCAAGCCATCCAAGTGAAGCGGCTACTATTATGGTAAAGGGAATGTTCATTGGATCATACAGCTGAAGTGCAGTACAGAATGGAATAAAAAAGCCTGTACTCAAGTCACTAGGCAGGATGCTTTATTTCCCCTTAGAGCTATGATATTATAGACAAAAACATGTTGTGTTTTCCTGCCTCATTAAGCCCCTTTTTCTTCTTCACACCAAAGAGGTACCCTCCTTATACATTAGCAAACCTAATCTATGAAGCATGATAAATCATTGGGTATAAAGCCAATTGCCAAAAGCTCAGGCTTGGTTAAGTGTCCAAGGAAAAGCTCAATTAATGTCAACAGCCAGTTTTCCACTATACACCACCTGCTGCTATGGTCAAGGCCACTCCAAACTGTGCATAACATTCTCTGAGGAGAGTTAACATTTCTCTTCCTAAACATGGGAGTTTTAAAAAATAAAAATGAGTTGTAACAAACCCACATACCTGAGAGCAAAGGCTATGATGGAGCTTGGTTCCTTTTCACAGACTGCAATAGGAACACGTTCATGCTCATACATTAAGTAATGCTTGTCAGGCTCACTGCATTAAGAACATAAAAGAGAAAAGACAAAACTATAAGATGTGGTCAGGGGGAGGAAATTCTTCATGGTATGCCTAATAAAAGTTAGACAAAACCAGGCAGACTGAAACAGAGTTTTGCTTTAACTGAGCCCGCTGGCTAGAGTACATAGGTAAGAATCAAGACGCCTATCTGAAGCTGGACATCCCAGATTAATATACTGCCTTTTAAGCAGGTAGACTGCAGAAAATATTTAGCAATTTTTTCCTATGCTGTCTTGAACTAGCTATAAAGAATGCCAAAATAGCCTAAAGGAGCAAACCACAAAGCTGGTTAAGCAATTAGTAGAGGCTAACAGTCAGTCATCTATGAGTTGACTATTGTCAAGGGTTTACAGCTGTCTCCTTTTACTTGAGACCATTGTTCCAAAGAAATGCTTATTTTTTCATTTATATCTAAGTACATTTCCCAATGCTTTTCTCCAATATAGAAATTCCTCAAAGCAGTGTATACAATATTAAAGGAAGTATTTTAAATTCAATGGCTATCATTAAAATACATAAACAAACTCATAAACCCTGGAGATGCCAAATATTGAACCTCCATGCAAAGCATGTGCTTAACCACTGAGAAGCCCACCTGCCCACGAGAAGAGGAGCAGGCAAGATCACATGGGAGGAGATGGACCTTCAGGAAGCCAGGTCACAGGCAGGTATGAGCGGGGTGGTGTCCTGTAGGTATTTGGATCCCAGGCCACTGAGAGTTTATAGACAAGCAACAGCACTTTGAAACAACCAGAGCACCTCACTTAGGATTAGCAGAAATAAGATTCCACCTGGCTGCATCTGCAAGTATAACCACAACTTAACCAGCTTAGTTTTCTGAGCTAGAAGAAGTTTCTGGATAGTCATGAAGAGTAGCTCCACAAACAATGTATTATGGTAGTCCTGTCAGGATGTTAGCAAGAATCATCTTGACCCTATCTCTTTTCAGGACTAGGCATCATCAGTAGTTAAATGAAGCTTGTAAAGGTTACCTCGAGTCAACATAGCTCTATTCAACCCTTCAGTGACAAAGCCATATCTAAGACTACATGCAAGTTACATGCCCACTATTCCATGAGGATTGTGGCACTATCAAGAACAGGTTGCACACCCAACTTCCAAATAAGATAATCTCCAATCCATAAAATCTCCATATAATCAAACTTCAAATTCAGCATGTTAGATCTCATCCAGCCCATTCCTGAATCCAGACACTAATTCAGATATAACTGCTAGGCATGATTATGGTGAGATCTGACTATACCAGGAATGGACGCAACTAGAGCACCATCCAAATTTGAGCAGGTATGGCCGTTTCACACTCTCATATCATGTACAAAGCTTATCCACTTGACCACAAGTATTCCAGTTAAGAGGCAAAATTTGCCTAGCTCAAATAATACATTGCACATATACTATTATCTTGATTCTCAGTAATGGTGCTATAACTTACAAAGGGGATGGGATGGGATTGTAGCTATTTCCAGGCAACAGATTTGCAAGAATAGCTTTCATAGTAGATTTCTCTTTCACCTGGCTGTCTGTAGACCCCAGCAAATGTCCATCAAACACATCTGTAATTAAAAACAAACACACACCTCTTGTCAAACACAAGAGCTCTACAGCTTGCTTTTGAAATAGCTGCTTTGGGGAAATGAAAAGAAACTACTGATTCTCTCTCTTATATGGATAATTTCAGTTATAATGACTGATAATTATTTCTCAGTTTCTAACCAAGTGAAGGTAGTGAGATTACTATAATACTTAATCAAGATATCAAGAATAAATAACCTTGAGGATTTCAAGATCATGTGGAGATATTACTACAAACAAAATATTTATGGATCAAAATAAAGCACAGACTGATGAAACATGAACATTTCATATGGCTGTACTCTACAAGATCTAACTAATGAAAACCAACTACCTGATGTCCTAACAGGTCTCTTAGTTATCAAAATCCTTTGTAGTAAGGAAATTTCTGAACACTTCTGGATTCCTTCTAGATCTGCTCCTTGCTTTAATAATAAATTCAACAGTGATGAGTAATTCAGTTATGAACTTTCTCAGTAGTGGTAGGGCAAAATGAGTAAATAACTAGTTTTAAGTGTTCAAAGTATTTTACACAGATTAATTGTAATCCTCACAAAAGCTCTGTAAAACAAGTCAGTATTATTATTCCCTGTAATACAATGCAGAACCCAAGGCAGTGCGGATCACTCAAGGCTACCTAGTAAGTTTACAATCAAAGGGCTTATGGTTATTTTGTTAATAGACTAAACGAAGAACAGTAAAAGATTAGTAAGTGCCTAATACAGATACATAGAAATGACATATCAAATCTGCACAACTAACGCTGTGGCAGACCAGTATGTCTTGTGTTGTATCAGTTACAGTTTACTAACAATGTTATGTTTTTTTACAAAATTAAATGCTAATCAACCATTTGTGAAATTTGTAAAAAAAAAAAAAAAAAAGTGAGAAAGAGAAAGAGATACAGGGGTATAATATAGGCCCACTATGGTCAGCATTTTATCTACACCAGGGGTAGGCAACCTTTTTGAGCCGGGGGCCGGTCCCCTGAAGTCGTCCCTTCCGGCAGGCCGAGGGGGGGGCAATGGCAGCCCGCACTCCACCCCCCCGCGCACTGCCGCAGCCACCTCCACGCATGTCGCAGCCGCCATTTTGGAGAACAAAATGGCGGCTGCCACTCGTGACCGCCATTTTGTTTTCCAAAATGGCAGCCGCGACTCGTTTGCACATGCGCAGTACTCCTGATTTCCAAAATGGCGGTCGCAGCGCGCGCGCAACCATGCGGCAACAAAAGCGCACGGCGGCGGTGGCAGGAGGCGGCGGCGGCGGCAGGGGTCCGCCTGGGCTGATAAGCGCAGGGCCTTGGGCTGGAACCGGCCAGCGGGCCGTAGGTTGCCAGCCTCTGATCTACACTTTTGGATGCTCATTAAAGCCAGAACTAATTCCACTTTAAAAAAAATCCTCGTGTCTTCAAGCATATAAGTCTTTCAACCATTTTTTCAACTTCTGATTTCTTTCTCTTGTGTGTTTACACAATGCATGGCATACTCAAGGCATATATTACAGCATGGATCCCCAACTCTTAACCTTCTAAATGTTTTGGACTACAACTTCCATGGCTCCTCTTCAACCATGTTGATGGGAGCTATAGTCCAACAAAGCCAGGGGGTGCTAGATTGAGGACAGCTGTGCTCAAGGAAGAAACAGCCAGTGTTATTATGAAGGCAGTTCAATAAATTGATTCATTTTCTTGTGAACTTTAGCCTACACAGGAGAAGAGGAAAACAGGGGAAAAAAGTGGGGGAAGAGAACAAGGATGATACCTTCTGAGGTGTTGGCTGTATCTGGTTCTGAGAGCGTGTGCGCAAAGGAGGTCGCCCCTGTAAACTGGTCAGACATGCCTTCAGGAGGGGTTGGAAGCTGGAGAAGAGAGGAACTTGTGGAGCTCTGACTTGACAAGGTGGTCAGGAAACGATCCTCTGTTTAGTGAAAATGTGCACACAAGAAAATATTTAATGTCTTAGGGATGGTAAGTGCAGTCCTTACTGGTCTGCATTTGCCTCCTAAGGATTATTTATGTTTCTTCATAGAAAGAGGGGGAGGGGGAGAGAGAATAGGCTTGAGAAATAAATCAATATAACACTGTAGACAAGCTAGACATTCCAAAAAGTGGAATCATTGAATCCATGGAAGATGCAAGTAAAAACATATTATTCAGAAGTACATCTCATTTTCCTACAAGACAGGTTCCTCACGCACTCTTAACCCAAAGAAACTGGCCTTTATGACACAACAGGGTGAAAAGCCATAGAAGATGAAAATATTCCAGAACAAGGAAACTGAAAACATACAAAGAGATGTTCAAATGTAGTTATCACCCTTAGTGTGAAAGCCTAAGGCCTCATAAGGACGTAAACATACCTTTCTCTCCATTTTGTAGTGCTGGAGAAACATTGCGAGGAGATGCATCCATTGAGCTGATCTGTAGTACAAAATACAGTATTTTGTTTCTTGTTGCTGTTTTATATTCACATTTCTTTCCTTTCACCTTAATGACTATGATTTCCTTGTAGATAGTATTTCTCTTTCAACTCCAGAAATGAATAATGGCTCTCTCTACCAGATGTCTTTATTCCAAATTAATTCAGCTAAACCAAAATAGTGATTTTTATTCATTGGTACTGTTAAAGCTGTGATGGTATGGAGTATTGAATGAGAACTGTAGTGGTTTGAATGCAGAAATGCTGAACTATGACTCTGGGAGACCAGGCGTGAAATCCCCACTCAACCAGGAGGATGCACTGGGTGACTCTGGGCAAGTGATATTCTCTTAGTCCAAGAGGAAGGCAGTGGCAAGCCACCTCTGAGTAAATCTTGCCAAGAAATCACACCCTATGATAAGGTCTCCATAAGTCAGAGTGGACTTGAAAGCACATAACAATAACACCACATACCTTCAGTTATTAGAATTCATTGAAACTTGCTTCCTACGAATAGACATGCTTTAAAATCAGAAGACTAGATCATTTTATTCTTTTAGTAAAATCTGTATGCTGAACACACATGTTCATGGCTGAGTCTCTGGCTACATATGCTTGGATACAAGCTCCACCTTGTCCATCCCACAGGTAGCCAGCCAATTCATTTTTATGTGCAATACAGAGCAAGTCAGTCAATCACCAGATGCTTGTTGGGGTGCAATTCAACTGACTTCCAGAATGTGCAGTGTTTTAAGCTCACTTCACAACTCTTTTTTGCTTTAGGGATACCTGAGAAGCCTCAGAAACTTAGTTATTTTCTTTTCAAATGCACCCACTTGGGTCTCCTCTGAGTAGGAAGAGGATGTGAAGATGTACATTCTCCTAAGGCAATGAGAGAACATGCTTGTTGGTGCATTGACTGGGCTAGAATCTAGGGAAGACAAATCCTTCCTCTCGTCTCTTCTCCCAAACTTTTCAAGCATGGTCTGAAGGACAAAGTATTACCCTTGCCATACACACTCAATATTAAGAATTATGTGCAGCAGGTTCATGTGGTGTTAATGCAAGGGTACTAACCCAGAGAAACACACAGATTAGCAAAGGCAAAACATCTTTTTCTTTCTTTCTTTCTTTCTTTCTTTCTTTCTCTCTCTCTTTCTGTCTGTCTTTCTTTCTTTCATAATGCTACTTAGAGCTGTGAATTCTAACTACACTGCAATTCACCTTTGAAGTTTGAGGGCATTACCAAAGTACAGGGGGTGGGGGTAAGCTTGCAGCTGCTTGAGAAATACCTTTGGATATATGTGAGTTCACAGTACCCTGAGCAACTCTAGTCTAACATTACTGTGTCAGAGTGTATGGGCAGAGTTTCTTTCCTGAGTTTTCCCCATCATGACAAACATCATATTGGTATTCGGGGGGGGGGGGGGAGGTATCCCTTGGTTATTGCTAGATATTATGCAAGTGCCAAAATTAAGAATAACTTGTTGAGGTTTGAGTCCTTCTGAAATCTGAAATATTCCAAAACTCTATATTCCTGGGTGACTTTGCTTCTTGATAGTTCAATGTCCAAAAACTTGTTTCATGCACAAAATTGTTAAGAGTACAAAATTATCTTCAGGCTCTGTGTGTAAGGTGTATATGAAACATATATGAATTTTATGTTGGGTAGCATCTCTAAGGCTGCTGCAGAATTAATACAGTTTAACACTGTTTTAACTGTCATAGCTCCCTCTTTTGGAATCCTGGGATTCGTTGTTTGTTGTAGCATCAGAACTCTCTGACAGAAAAGGCTAAATAGCTCACAAAACTACAAATCTCAGAATTCCATAGCATTGAGCCATGACAGTTAAAGTGATGTCAAGCTGCATTAATTATGCAGTGCAGATGTAGCCTAAGATTTTTAATTATGTACATATAAGCAAATACAGGTATTCTGGGGGGGGGGGGGGGGGGGAATACCAAACACTTATGGTCCCAAGCATTTCAGATATGGGACACTCAACCTGTAACAGTAAGACAACCAGTCTTTTCTGCCCCAAAATCTAGTTAAAACTACAGTTTTAAATTTGGCATTACAAATTTAATTACCTTACTCTCTTCACCTTGCCTCAGTCTTCCAGGACTAGGTGGTACCGAGGGACGTTTCCTCCCTTTCTCTTGTTGGAAAAGATCCTGTAACCTACAACAGGGTTGATGTTATTGCTCTGAAACAGTAAATGGCTTAAAAGAAAAACTATGCTGGATTAAGAAGTTCTGTTTTCCAGGATGCGAGGAGCGGGGATTTTTTGAGTAAAGAAGGGCCACATCCCCCTGCCCAAAAAAACCCTCCTCTGTTGTCCTGATGCTGTCAGGGCCTGGAATATGCTTCAATGTCCTTGGCCATCTGGCCAAAGTTTGAGCTGGAGCTTCTCCATCTGGTGGTTTAGATGGGTCATGGCTTCACTCCCCCAAGACTTTCCTTGTGCAAGGAAGAAGGGTGGGAGTGAAATACCTTTAAGAGACCACTTTGGGAGGTGTCTCAGTTTCATAGTTGATACCCAAATGGCTCTTAAAAGCACCAGTATAGTGATACCAGCTTCACTGATTCCTTGCCTACCCCATGTGGAGATGAGAAAGTGAATGTTTGGCTGGTTTTGCACCCCATCATCCCTTCTGAGGTGGTGGGGCTCTTGAGAGTGACTTTCCACAGAGATCCACAGAACCCAGAATGTAGAATTAGACTCACAAGCTGAAGGCTCCCCATGTTTTCAGCATACTAATTATATATAAGGCACCATGTACAGCTAATCTATCCTACTTCTTCAGAATTCATTTGACCACATTTATTAAGGTGTAAGTCTGGTTCCTCCTAGAGGGTCCCATTCAGCTAACAACATAGACTTCCCTTATGCTTTGAATTTATGTCAGTTTAAAAAAGGCTTGCTTGAGGAGTCAATATGACATTTTACATCACTGGCAATGAACATCCAAAACAATTCTAGGGTAAAGATACATTTCAAATGTTTATGTTAATAGTTCCACAGCTGATCAGTGGACTACATCTCTTTACGCACTGTTTTCTCTCTGTAGATTTTAGTTTTAAGTATGCTAAATCTCTCATTAATTCACAAGTTGTTATCCATATCTGTTTACTTGCTGTTGTTGGTATTTATCTGAAACATTTTTTACAAATAAACCCAGTAATTTGCAATTGCCCTTTAATCAAGAAAGTCCGGAGACAACTTGCCAAAAAAGCATAACCATAACATGTGAGTGCAGAAAGGGTCACCCAGAAGAAGTTGATAGGAGTGTGGTAGCTGGGCCTCTGTCACCAGGCAGATGGGTTTTGGAGTCCTTGTTTGCATCCTGACAAAACATGAATAGCTGTCTAGCAGTGTGAGTTAATTTGTATTAATGACCTTGTTGAATACTTTTTGCATTCACTTTGCAGTTCGTGTCTGAGAAAAGTTATGAAGGCTAAGAACCAATGGGGGAATTAATTTTCCTCTGTTACTAACCTGTTTGTACAGTTCTCAGTTATTGGGGACAGCAGGCTCAAAACTGCACATCTTGATTTTGTTTGCTTCTGTATTATATAACCTTTGGGAGTCCATCTTTCATTCCCCTCACCTGGGAGGAGGGGTACACCATAGTCCAAAGGTCCCCCATATATCCAGTAATTGGAAAACTGACTGTTGGCTGATGGACAGTCTCAGTAAAAATTGTTTGGGGTCCCAAATGTACCATTGGCTGTGAGGAGTGAGGGACCTACTCAAGCTTATACTTTAGTAGTAACGTGTGTCAGTGGCTGGAACCAAAAGAACCCTTTGAGAGACCTGGAACTGTACCCAATTCAAGAAAAAAACAAGGGGAAAGGCTTTAGGGTGGCGGTTCCCAACCTGTGCTCCAAGGAGCCCTTAGGACTCGATGTGCACTTCCCAGGTGCTCCAAAGCTGCTCCAGGAAAATGAAAGAAATAAAAATTGAATGAAGTTAAAGAATAAGAAACAAAAAGTAAAACTACTCCTAAACACCATTAACTTGTAAGAATCAGGTAGGCCTCTTATAGGCTCCACCACAGAAATTGATTCTAAAAAGGGCTTCATGAGTCAAAAAGTTTGGGAACCCCTGGTCTAGAGAGTTGTTACAAAAAAACAATGTTACAACCAGAGCTCATTAAGACTGCTTGACTCTGACCTGTTATTCCAAGCTTGTAACATTTCACAGAGACTTTGCTTTTTGGCTATGAGAGACTCAGCAACGGAATGCAGTTGCTGGGGAGTGTCAAGTGATGAAGAAAGCATCCTTGCTTGGATTTTCTCTATCCAGTTTCGAAATTCGACTTCCTCCATCTAACAAAAGAGACAAACAAAACCACAATTATTCTTCTTGGGCAAAAACCTAGTCTTCTCCTACCTGGAGTGTTTATTCTAGAAGCTCTGTCTTCCAACATGACAAAACAGAGATCAGATGTCCAGAGAGCACTGTCTGAAAAGTCATTTATTTTGGTTGAGTTCTCACAGAAGTAATCTTGTGTTGGAGAAGCACAAATCTTTTAAACAGCACAATAAAAATCACTGTCAATGTAAAGAAGTACTTCCATTTTAAGGTTCTTCTCCACTCACTGAAAGAGAACTCAGAAAGAGAACTTGCAGTGATGCTCAGTCCAAAAACAGCATCAGCTTAGATTAGCAGTGCATTCTGGATCTCCTGGCTGTGATGTGGGAAATAAAGGCCTATTGTATTGAGTATTTGAAATTTAATAACATTTAATGGAGTCAGCATGCTCTTCCTCACTGTATGGATTTTTTAAAAAGTGTTATTACCTCCTTTTGGGCAAAAAGATCCTCCATTTTCTCCTCTCTGGTTTTACTAAAGGTGTCTGTTTTCAAAGATGTGAGGCGTTCATCAACAGCAATATATACTTGAGAAACCCTGCAACAACAAAGGACAGTCTAGATCTAAGAAGACCTGAGTGGAACCAGGCAACCATGTACACCTGCAAGCCCCTGTCAACCATTTCAGCCCAAGGATTGCAGGATCCACCACCTAAATATATACTAACCACATATGGCACATGTTACACTTTGAAAGAACATGGAACATGTGTACCCTACTAAATGACATGGTCAAACACATGACAGCCAACCTGTATATCTCATGAACTCCCTTGACAAGGGCCTGGAAGCCAATGCTTCGTGCTATTAAATGCAATCAATGGAAATGTTATGTTCATCACCACACAATACATTAAGATGCCCTCTGATTCATTTTACTAAAAAGGAGCCATAATATTACAGTAAGTCATGTTCTACTAATGTTATGAATGAACTTAAACTGACAGGACACAATATAAGGTAGTAAAGTAAAACAAAATGAAGCATCTTTTAGACTATTTAGTCACTAAGCTAAAACAGACCTTATAGCAAGCAATAGCAAGTACATTTCTATACCACTTATGTGAACTAGCACTCCCTAAGCAGTTTACAATGTGTAAGCCAATTGCCTCCAACAAGCTGGGTACTCATTTGATCGACCTACAAGAGGATGGAAGGCTGAGTCAACCTTGGAGCCTGGGATCAAACTTACAACCTTGTGGCTGCAGTACTGGCATTTAACCATTGCAACACCACGACTCCCTCCTACCAGGGCTCCCTTTCACCAATACTCCTGTTAGGAATTTCCTAACTGTTAACAAAGCTTGAGTAAAGATTATAAATGAGGAGCCACCAGCAATTTTGACTGTTTTGTTCTCTTAGCATGAGGCAGTAGTCAGCATAAATTTATTTCAGCTGCTTTGCCTTAACAAAATGTATGATGATAAAATTGATATCTTTTTAAAGTTATCCTTTTAAACTGATATCTGAACTCTTACAGAAAAATTATAGAAACTGCCCTAGCAGCAGCAAGGCGGCGGGGGAGAGGTAGTAAGATTTCACTCCTGGAAACCTATTTTGTAACTTTCATTTTCCTTGGCTTTCCCCTTCATATTTTCATGGAGGCACCTCACCCTTACTCTCAGCCACGTCTCCCTTTCAACAAATGGACTATGCCCTTCAGGAAAAAAAGGTCAGTTTAACTTGTTCTGTTCTCTTCTACTTACAACTACTTCTTGTATGATTCTTTCACAGTGAAGCTTAGAAACTCAAGAAATGTATTTAGGGTTGTGATGATGTCAAAAGTCTGGGGGAGCAAAGAAAACCTGGCCAAGAATTCATTTCTTGATCATCTCAGAACTCATTTAAAGAACAGAAAATCAAAGGAAGAAAAAACAACAACAGTGAAGTTCTTGCTCTGGGTTGAAAATATGATGCATGATATATGAGAATGTACAAACAATGCTGAGGAACACTAGACGAACTATCCAGCACAAGAAGAACTTCTTAGAAATACCAGGCATTGCTCCATAACCTGCATAATCTTTGGAAAGAAATGCAACGGAAGAACATCATCACATGTTCTACTATGAAGTACAATTATTTGCTGCACTTCAATACAATACAAAGCAGCAGAAGAACCATAATCGAACCTCAGGTTGATTATAACAGGCTGGGAAAAATAATGAGATACTTACTTTTGGGAAAAGTCCTTCAGGTCTTGAAGCATGGCAACCTTCTGTGGCACCTGACGTTTTATGTAGATCTTAGGATGTGGGACACACACTTCCAGCAATCGGATAGGGGAATAGCTGGGAAGAAGAGATTGAGAAGTCAGTACCTACCGTGAAATCGAGGAAGGCTCAAGGAGTAGCCTACAACTAGTAGGTTAATCCCCCACACCAACCTGATCGAGGCAAAGCCCCAACGTTCTAAACTATTGAGTCCTATTTCACTCCTCCCTCAGTTTGACAGCCTTGATGACTGAAGGTAACATTGATTGAGTAGTGTGATAGAAGACACAGATTTGAAGGTGGGTTTTTTGAGGGGGGGGGTTGTTTTCTTTTTACTAGCTTATGTCTGCTACTAATATCCCCAGATTGGGGGTGGATTGCTACTTCACCCTTCCTAGAATGATCATTCTCAGATAGACTGAAGGAGCAATCCACAACTAGTAGGATATACCCATGCCTCCACCTCACGGGTGGGCATGGCTGCTATCCTGTTGTATCACTGGTCGTAGGACAGTCTTTCCATATGTTGCTTGACTTGACTTGTAGTTATCCACCTTGTAGTATCTGACAAACGTGAAAAACACCTTCTATCCTGCTACTCAACAAACATCCTCTAGCAATTCTGCTACTCTGAATGCTGTACTTATTGCCGCTGAGCTTGTGCCCAGACATGCTGAGGTCTCAGTGTCTTAGCATGGACCTAACATAAATGCAACTTTTTATCCATCTTGGGATGTGTCTTGCTCTAGTCATACCCATTATTCAAAACATTCCAGGAAGAATGAAAACATTATCTTTCTTTTTTGCTTGCCAACTAGGATGCACAGATTACAAATAAGGTTGGTAGATTCTATCCACCTGCCATTGCGACTGGTAAGCAGCTGACAAAGCAGCATTAAGGAACAGAAATGAAGATCCAGCTAGCCATACAAGTTACAAAGGAGTGAAGCTTCCACATGGTTTTAGATAATGCACTTCGATTTACATGAGGGATTATTTATAAATAATTTTAGTATTATCATTATCAAAAGATAATTTGAAATATTTATGGTATTGTATCATTTTCCTTAACATTTGTTTAGAATCATAGAGTTGGAAGAGACCACAAGGGCCATCCAGTCCAACCCCCTGCCATGCAGAAACTCCCAATCAAAGCATCCCTGACAGATGGCCATCCAGCCTCTGCTTAAAGACCTCCAAGGAAGGAGACTCCACTACTCTCCGAGGGAGTGTGTTCCACTGTTGAACCGCCCTTACTGTCAGGAAGTCCCCCCCTAATGTTGAGGTGGAATCTCTTTTCCTGGAGCTTACATCTATTGTTTCGGGTCCTAGTCTCTGCAGCAGCAGAAAACAAGCTTGTTCCCTCCTCAATATGACATCCCTTCAAATATTTAAACACGGCTATCATATCACCTCTCAACCTTCTCTTCTCCAGGCTAAACATCCCCAGCTCCCTAAGTCATTCCTCACATGGTTTGTTTTCCAGACCCTTCACCATTTTAGTTGCCCTCCTTTGGACACGCTCCAGTTTCTCCACATCCTTTTTGAATTGTGATGCCCAGAACTGGACACAGTATTCCAGGTGAGGCCTGACCAAAGCAGAATAGAGTGGCACTATTACTTCTCTTGATCTAGACACTATACTTCTACTGATGCAGCCTAAAATTGCATTGGCCTTTTTAGCTTCTGCATCGCACTGTTGACTCATGTTCAACTTGTGGTCCACCTGGATTCCTAGATCCCTTTCACACGTAGTCTCATTCAGCTTTTTCCACCCTAAGTGCAGTACCTTACATTTCTCCGTATTGAATTTCATTTTATTAGCTTTGGCCCAGCTTTCTAGTCTGTTCAAGTCATTTTGAATTTTGATCCTGTCCTCTGGGGTATTAGCTACTCCTCCTAATTTGGTGTCATCTGCAAATTTGATAACTATGCCCCCAATACCGTCATCCAAGTCATTAATAAAGATAGTGAATAGCATTGGGCCCAGGACAGAGCCCTGTGGCACCCCACTGGTCACTTCTTTCCAAGTTGAAAAGGAGCCATTGTTGAGCACCCTTTGGGTTCGGCCAGTCAACCAATTACAAATCCATGTAACAGTTACTTTGTCTAGCCCACATTTTACCAGCTTGTTTGCAAGAATGTCATGGGGAACCTTGTCAAGGGCCTTACTGAAATCAAGATATACTATATCCACAGCATTCCCTTCATCTACCAAGCTGGTAATTTTATCAAAAAAAGTGATCAGATTTGTCTGGCATGACCTGTTTCTCTGAAACCCATGTTGACTTTTTGTGATTATGAAATTACCTTCCAGATGTTCACAGACTCTCTGTTTAATGATCTGCTCCAGAATCTTTCCTGGTATTAATGTCAGACTAACTGGACGATAATTGTTGGGATCCTCTTTTTTCCCCTTTTTGTAGATGGGGACAACATTTGCCCTCCTCCAGTCCGCTGGGACTTCTCCTGTTTTCCAGGAGTTCTCAAAGATTATTGCCAAAGGTTCCGATATTACGTTTGCCAGTTCTTTTAATACCCTTGGATGTAATTCATCTGTTTCTGGAGACTTAATATTCATTTAGATTAACCAGGTATTCCTGCACTATCTCTTTACTTATTCTGTGCTGAAATTCTCCTATTCTGTCCTCTGCTCCATTATCCTCAGGTTGAGCACCCTTTGCCTTTTCTGAGAAGACTGAAGCAAAGAAGGTACTGAGTAATTCTGCCTTTTCTCTGTCCCCTGTTAATTTTTTGCCACACAGTGGCCCTACCATTTCCTTCTGCTTCCTTTTGCTGCTGACATACCCCCCAAAGCCCTTTTTATTGTTCTTAACCTCTCTAGCAAGCCTGAGTTCATTCTGCGCTTTAGCTTTTCTGACTTTACCCCTACACGTGCTAGCTATTTGTTTGAATTCCTCTTTGGTGATTTCCCCATTTTTCCATTTTTTATACATGTTCCATTTAAAACTTAGTTCAGTTGCAAGTTCCTTAGTCATCCATCCTGGTTTCTTGAGACACCTCCCATTTTTCCTCCTTGTTGGAACGGTTTGAAATTGTGCCTTCAGTATCTCCCTTTTGAGAAACTCCCATCCATCTTGAACTCCCTTCTCTTTTAGTACTCCTGTTCATGGGATCACCCCCAGTATTTTTCTAAGTTTAGTAAAATCAGCTTTCCTAAAGTCTAGAATGTGTGTCTGACTATGCCTGGCTTCTCCTTTCCACTGTATAATAAACTCCAGGAGGACATGATCACTCCCGCCTATGGATCCAACCACTTGCACCCCATTAACTAAGTCTTGCCTGCTAGTTAGGATCAGATCTAAAATAGCTGACTCCCTTGTTGCCTCTTCCACTTTTTAGACAATGAAATTGTCTTTGAGACAAGTGAGGAATTTGCTAGACCTTGAGGATTTCGCTGAGTTTGACTTCCAGCAAATATCAGGATAGTTGAAGTCACCCATCACTACTATATTTCTCCTTTCTGAGTGTGTGGTCATCTGTTCTAGAAAGGCATCATCCAGTTCTTCTGCCTGAATTGGGGGTCTGTAGTAGACTCCCACAATAACATCCCTGTTGTTTCCCTCCCCTTTAATTTTTATCCAGATGCTCTCCACCTGGCTTCCAGGATTGATGTCCTGGATTTCTTCACTGGTGTAAATATCCCTGACATATAATGCTATTCCTCCTCCTTTCCTGTTTGGCCTGTTTCTCTTGAAAAGGTTATACCCCTGTATTTCTACATTCCAGTCATGAGACTCATCCCACCAGGTTTCAGTGATGCCTATTATTTCATATTTGCTTTGTTGTGCTAGGAGTTCAAGTTCATCTTGCTTATTTCTCATGCTCTGTGCATTAGTGTAGAGACATCTAAGATCATATGTCCCCTTTACTTGCTGCCTGTGCACGTTTTTTTGCCTCCCACTGTTGGGTCCCTCTACTGTTTGCCTTGTTTCCTCTATGACAGTTTGACTATTTTTGCCAGTCCTTTTGTCTTCCAGGACGCTGTCTCCCTTCCCCACATAGTAGCTTTATAACCCAAAGACCTTAAATGCCTTATATATCTTATGTATTTTATGGTAAAATCTGTTATTTTTTTATTAAGCAGGTCTATTGATAACATTTGCTTAGTAGCTTTATGACCCAAAGCTCTTGAATGGAAAGAGACAAACTAGGCCTCTGTTCACCGATTTCTTTTTGTTCTCTGCAAGTAAACTTTCACTGCCCTTCTGATATCCAGAGAATGCCATTATTTTCTCTAGAGGGTGAACTAGGTTTGGACAGAACATTGGCAATTCTGGAGATTGACTTCCAGCTTTCATAAGCAAACACTTTGGGCCAAAAGATGGATCTATAACCATTGACAGCTTTTCTTTCTCAAACCTGCAAAAATTTGAATTGATGGATAGCAATGCTAATTCAGAAATCATTTTAGCCAATGTTACTGCTACCAGAAAAAACACTGAAAGATAAAAAGTATAATATAGTCTCTTTCAGTGGTTCAAATGGTGACTTAGTCAAAATATTCAAAACCAGGTTCAGATCCCATGCAGGAAACCTGTGATCCTTCAGTGCAGCCTGCAAAGTCACCCCTCTGACAAAGCTTTTTATATGAGGGTGAGATTATAATGACTTCCCTTTACTTGAAAATACTGTTGAAAGAACTGACACCTGTCTTTTTAATGTATTGGGTCTTGAGCCTTTTGCTAGTCTTGTCTTTAAAAACACCAGGATGTCTTTCACTCTTACTATTTCATGCTGAATTCTCTGAACACCACCTTTTGGAAATCCCACTTTCAGTTCACTCTGTTTCCTGGAATGGTTTGGAGAGTGCACCAATCATTCCACAGAACCTTACCTCGCTCCTTTGCAATGCCAGGTCAGTTAAGAATAAAATCCATATTATTTATGACCTCCTTGTAGATGAGGACTTGGCGTGCTTTACAGAAATCTGGCTGGGAGAGGATAGCGCTACGACATGGACGCAGGCCCTCCCGGCCGGGTACTCCGTCAGAGAGCAGGTAAGGGGAAGTGGGCGGGGTGGCTCTGGTTCACAAGAACAATCTAACCTTGACCAAGATACCTGTCCGAAACACACTCCACTTCAAGTGTATGTACCTGAGCCTGAGAACCAAGGATAGTTTGGGGATTCTACTAGTATACCGACCACCCCATTGTCTAGCAGACTCCCTAACCGAGCTGACACAGCTGGTCTCAGAGCTGTTGTTGGAGTCACCCAGACTCCTAGTTTTGGGTGACTTCAACATTCCACTCGAGATCAGTTTGTCAAGTCTAACAGGTGCGACTCGGGAGTTCATGGAATCCATGACAAACATGTGCCTATCCCAATTGGTCCTGTCCAGCGGAACTGTTTAGGGTGGCAGGGGAGCTGACGCGGGTGCCACCTGCACAGAACCCACTACTTAACCCAACGACGCCCTGCTGTGATGCGTTTAACAACTTTTTTGCAGATAAAATCTCTCAGATAAGAGCCGACTTAGATGCCAGTGTTGTAACAGAACCAACTGACAAGGTGTCCAGCAATTCCATTAATGAAATTATACTGGATCAGTTTCAGTCTGTGAGTACTGATGACGTGGACAAGCTCCTTGGTAGAGTGAGGAATACAACCTGCCCTCTTGATCTTTGCCCGTCGTGGCTGGCCGTCCGGGAGGAAATGCCTTGAGGATGTTCATTAGGGACATCGTCAACGCATCCTTCAGGGAAGGCCATGTTCCATCTTGTTTGAAGGAAGCGGCGGTTAGGCCATTTCTGAAAAAAACTTCCCTGGACCCCCTGGATATGAACAGCTATAAGGCGATCTCCTTATTACCTTTCTTAAGCAAAGTGATCGAGAGGGCGGTTGCTCTTCAACTCCAAGCTGTCTTGGATGAAACCAATTATCTAGATCCATTTCAAACTGGCTTTAGGACAGTATTTGGAGTTGAGACTGCCATGGTTGCCTTGGCTGACAACCTCTGTCTGAGCATCGACAGGGGTAGTGTGACCCTGCTGGTGCTCTTAGACCTCTATGCGGCTTTTGACACAATAGATCACAACATCTTCTTAGATCACCTGAGAGGATTAAGAATTGGAGGCACTGCATTGTATCTGTTTCTTCCTCTCGGGCAGATCCCAGAGGGTGATGCTCGGGAACAGTTGCTCCACCAGGAAAGAGCTTAATTGCGGCATCCCTCAAGGCGCCATCCTGTCCCCGATGCTGTTCAATATATATATATATGAAGCCGCTGGGAGAGATTATTCGGAGTCATGAGGCGGGGTGTTATCAGTACGCTGATGACACCCACATATTTCTCCATGTCTCAGTCGTCAGCGATGACTTCAAATGGCATCTCTCCCCTCAATGACTGTCTCAAGGCAGTAATGGGCTGGATGAGGAAAAACAGATTGAGACTGAATCCAGATAAAATGAAGATGCTTGCAGTAGCAGGCCCAAAGCTAGGTATTAGGATACAACCTCCCATCCTGGACAGGGTCACACTCTCCGCTAAGGACTGTGTTCGCAGTCTAGGGGTGCTCCTGGATCGGTCGCTCCAGATGACTAGTCAGGTAAATGCAATGGTCAGGAGTGCCTGTTATCAGCTTCGGCTGATATGCCAGCTGCACCCTTTCCTGGAAGTAAGGGATCTTGAAACTGTGGTGCACGCACTAGTAACTGCCAGTCTTGATTTCTGTAATGCGCTCTACATGGGGCTACTCTCGTGCTTAGTCCAGAAACTTCAACTAGTACAGAACATGGCAGCCAGGTTGGTCTCGGGCACATCAAGGAGAGACCATATAATACCTGTCTCAAAGTCTCTCCACTGGCTGCCTATCAGTTTCCAGGCTCAGTACAAGGTGTTGGTTATTAGCTTTAAAGCCCTAAATGGCTTGGGTCCAACCTATCTTCGGGACCGCCTCCTTCCATATTATTCATCCCACACATTCTGGTCCTCTGGGAGGAATTTGCTTCAGCCTATAAAAACTAGGCTGTCTGCAACCTCCCAGAGGGCCTTCTCGGCAACCACTCCCAGATTTTGGAACGGCCTGCCGGACGAGACGGATCTCTTCCAGCAGGCCTTTCCTGATTAGATCTCCCAGCCTTAAGAGTTAGTCCATCCCTTGTCCTACTCTTTGTCACATTTGTTGTTGGCTGTCCGCTCTACCAGTGTGATTTATCTTAGCTGTTCAACTGTTTATTGTTTTGTTGCTGTTTTTAACTCTTGGTTGTTTAATACTATTTTAAGGGGTGGGCGGGTTTTGGGATTGTATATTTACGCTGTTTTATTGTTGTAAGCCACCCCAATTGCATCTGCAGAGGGGCGGGATATAAATAATAATAATAATAATAATAATAATAATTATTGGAAAGGTTTCCAGGTGTTCTCATATATGCACTGCATGGACTGTCTCCTGGAAGCTAAATTCAATTTCTCTGCTCAGTCTCCAAGCAATCAACTTTAACCAGTCTGGGTTGGGATGGAGTTCTGGACCCTGATGCAACAAGTCTGTAATTCACGGTAGATAACATGGTTTCTCCACTAACATTCATATCAGAAAAGAAAACTATGGTCTGCAAGGCCACTGTGGAACATTTGAGACTACCTGAGCTCTCTCCAGTTTGATTTTCATAAGGACCTTTCAACTACTGGTAATGGCAATGGGAGCTGTCCCTAATGGTGGCACATCCATGTACCCACAACACCACTGGAAATAACTGGGGGCTTGCCATCTAAAGATGTTGAAATCTGCGGATGGCAAGTCCATGGATAAGGAGGCCCCACAGTATATGTATATTTAACTGTGGAATTTGCGCTGCACAACCAGATTCATTAAGGTTGACAATATTTTCCTGTGTCTGAAAAGGATTCTCAGCTATTACGTAGATATGAAAGGTAATGAATGAATTGATTCTGTGTACTCATTTCCTGACTAGAGTTAAAAGAGATCCTTTTTAATTCTGTGCCATGCTGCATTTGTTTTGCTGAAGTTTTGTTTTGTTGAGGTTTTCTTAGAGCTACATGTCAATTGTCACATGAGAGTGCACATTTGTTTAAATTATCATTTCTGATTGAGTGGTTGCCTTGCTAGGTTCTGGCCCAGTCCCCTGGCTAGAATCTGAATTTTCAAGATGGCTCCCAGGCATCATTCCTGTGCTAACAATCCCTGCAGACCCTTTACCACAATAAGCAGACTTACCAGGTACATTTTAAAGCTTTATTTTATTCTTAGTTTTGTCTTGTTTAGCCTTCTCGCACTGCTTCAATCCAGTTTACCTCAACTTACCATGACCACTCACTGCTGCGGAGAAAAGCCTTGTTTCACTTTCACTGACATTATGATTTTTTTAATATTGATTTTTAATATTGATGCTAAAGCAAAGCAGCAAAGCAGCTTCAATTATATACCACTTCATATCGCGCTATGGGATGTCTAAGCGGTTTACAACTGTAAGCTCATTGCCCCCCAACAGTTGGGTACTCATTTTAGCGACCTCAGAAGGATGCAGGCCTGAGTCTAGCCTGAGCCCTGGCTAGTATTGAACTCGCAACCTTGTGGTCTATGAGTGAGTGGCTGCAGTACAGGCATTGAACCACTGCGCCACCAGGACTAATCAATGGCCAATTGAACCTTTATGCTAATCTGATTATGGTGCTCACTCTCTGCGACCTGCAAACAAGTGGTTTTGGCCAGGTTTATTGTAGCAGTACCTTTTTCCACTTGACATCTCCTTTTCCCAGAAAGCCTGAACAAGTGCAACCTCTCTGACACTGTCTTTCATTCTGCTTTCATTTGTTGTTTTTGTTTTTTTCTATGTCAGAAGCCATGACTGAACGAACCCTCTTGGTATAGTCCTGACTACTTATCTATGAATTTTAAAATAAAATTAATACAGAGGGAGACAGAATATAAAGCTTAACCAGTTGGCAAGGTAGGAGAAATTAAACTGAGAGGGGAGTGAGAGAGGAGTCAACAGAAGCAATAATTTAGAACACTGGGGGCCTGAACAGACAGCCAGAAATAATGCAGCTTGAGACCACTTTAACTGCCCTGGCTCAGTGCAAGGGAATAATGGGAACTGTAGTGTTTTTTTCTGAGACATTGAGCCTTCTCTGTCAGAGAACTCTGATGCCACAATAAACTACAGTTCCCATGATTCCCTTGCACTGAGCCAGGGCAGTAAAGTGGTCTCAAGCTGCATTATTTCTGGCAGTCTGTTCAGGCCCTGGGACTCCTGCCTCGATCAGATTGGTGAAGGCATTAACCTACTAGTTGTGGGTTGCTCCTTCAACCTACCTGAGAATGCACATCTTTCAAATATAACACCCAATATACACCAGTACAGCCATAATCCTCACACAATCAAAGGAACTATGGAATGCAAGCCTTCTCTGGAGCTTAGCTATCTTTCTAGATTCTTAGTGCAGGCAGCTCTGGGAAGTTCATGTAATAGGCCTAGGTATTTTCTCACAATACTGAAAGTAGTTACAGCAAATGACTGAATGGGTATTGCACAGTTCACTAGTGGAGTAAGTATAACTCATCATTTCAAACATTTTCTGTGGAAAAGGGAATTCTCTCCAGTAAAATGTAGCTGCTATCTTTTCTGTCAAAAATGAAAAACAAGTTACCAAATCATGAATTAAATTTCTTTGGGAGAACAGCAGCTATTTGCTTAATTGCTCAGGGATGAGAAAAGGAAGAAGTGGCCACCACTTGTACAAAGGAAAATGCTGGGTAATTATGTATAATTAGAACCTTCAATTTTATTCAGAATATATGGAAGAAGAAGTATTATAACTAAGAAATTAGACTGAAACTAGATCAAAATTGAGCCAGTGTTAAATATCTGATTGACTTGACATGTTTTAGAATAAAAAAAAGAACGATTCTATTTTATGAAGATAAGGAAATTTTAAATGTAGACTTTTACAATGATTATAAGTGCAGTGAGCAATTTAAGAAAGGACAAGCTTGAAGATATTGCAATTTTGTCCTCCATGCATCTCATTGAAAGTGGCTATATAATGACACTTTTAAAAAAAACATCCTTTTTCAGGTCTCCATTTACTGCAAAAATTCTACATTAAAATACAGGGTTTTTTTTATAAATAAATAAAAAAAACTGTAAGAATTGTATGTTACAGATTGCCTTTCTTACTGCATATGTTTATAAATTGCCTTTCTGGTACTAATATAGATTTGCTAAGTTTTTAAAAGCCCAATATACAACAAAAATTGATTTTGCAGGGAAAGGTTTTTAATCTTAAGAGGAAAGGCATCTAGATTCTTACCTGAAAGAGGCCACCATTTGATTATAGGAAAAATACTGGTGGTAGTCATGATGTATGGAGTGACCACATGGCTCAGCATTGGCCCTTCGGGTGTACTGATGCCCATAAAAACGAAGTTCAAGGTATTTGGCAAAAGACATTGACCATGAGTCATTGGAAAGTGGAACAACTGGTGTTACCTGGAAAAGGTAAAACAGATTATTGACACACACACACACACAAAAATGTACTCAAGCCAGATATCTTGTGCTTTAGCAATTTCAGATGAGAATAGGAATCCCAAGTGTGCATGGTATGTGTCAACAAACTATCAAGACCAGCACATCTCCAGATAATAGAGAATCAAGTAAAATTGTTGACTATTAAAAATCTCATTTTATAGAAATGCAACCCTGTGGAAAAAAAAACCAGCCTATATATAAACAGCGTTCTGTACAATCATGCTGGCCCCATGATCACAGAGTAGTCTCTGACAACACTGGCTCTTCAGCTTAATACCATCTGATATGACTTGACAACCTTGTCAATGGTGAATACCTTTACCTTTTTTTATTAAGAATCTCATTTTATAGAAATGCAACCCTGTAAAAACAACAATAGCCTATATATTGTGGTGTTTTTTCACATGTGTAGAAGAACTTCTTTAATACCGCCATGATGCAGCTTGTCATCTCTATCAGTTTTTCAAACTGTAGCAATATATCTGTCCCTTGACAACTGTAGTTAATATATCTATTATTTGAAAAGCTGGTCTGTTCTTCAGAAACATCATACCAAGAATTTTCATTCATTTTATTGTTATTACATTACACTGTAGAGGGTTCTCTCCCCCCCCCAACCCACAACAACCAATTCTAGGTGTTTTACACTACATTTTCCATCATTTCCAGCCTCCCATGGCAAAAGTGAGTTCTATAGTTTAACACATTTAGAGGATTCCAGGCTGTTGAACAATACAGCAGAAATGGTTTACATGATGTCTTATGAAATTTCAATGTCTTCAACACAACTTAAAAAAATGTTACTGAAAGGTAGTTCTCTCACTCTCACTCTCTCTGTTTAGGAAGGTTGTCTCCATACATTATGAATGACCAAGGGAATGCCATCCCAGCTTACAAAGTCCATCTTAATAAAGATATATAAGATTACCTTTACAAGTAGGATTGATCAAAGGAACTCTATACAGAGATGTTCTAGTGGCATCCTAGAACAAATGGATTCCACACACGCCTGGCCCAACCATGTTTTCCCTGCATTTGCTTTTATCTTCACTTGTATTCATCTGCCCTCAAAGTTCCCTTTTGATTGAACAGTTTTGAGGATGGAATTTGGGAAAACAACAACAACAGAATGGGAATCTCATTACCTGCTTGCATATTCTGCACCAGGAGTAAGTAAGAATAGTGTGCTGATAACCAGGTACTGGAGAGTCCAATTCCTTCAATATAATCTGCACACAGCCTTGGCCATGAACAAAACGTCGGATGTGGTGTACCATAGGTGTTTCACAGAACATACTTGGGCACTGGTAGGAAGGTCTTTGGAAAGGAATGGTGAGAAAAACATTTTACATTTCAATGATCATCTACTATACAATATTATATAGCAGTATTTGTCAACTTTGTGCTCTCAAGTTTACATATGCCATCTCCACCACACTCAACCAGTGGTGAAGGATTCTGGGAGTTGTCAAAATGATGTGGAGGGTAGGAGGCTAAGCAAGCTTGCCCTTTCTTCCTTATTTTATTTCATGCTTTCCTTCTCTGTATGGAAATTAATGGCTTATCTTAATATTACAAGGGCTCATTCATTGTGTCTATGTGAAGTGCTGTGTGCTTATCTACTTCTTACCTATATTACTACAGTGTCCTTCTAGTTCATTTACCCTTGTCCAAGCATTTAAGAACAGCTCCAATAAATGTATCTCTATTCCTCCTTTATAGTGCTATCATTTAAATAATCAATTGGGTGAAATGTGGCCCACAGGCTGCATGTGGCTCCTGGAGGGCCTAAGTGTGGCCCCCTGAGACCTCCTAAAGCTTCCAGATTCAATTTCTTTTAAAAACGGGGGCAAATTTTTGGCCTCAAACTTCCCAAACCACTGTAAACCAGGTAGTTTCCTTCATCAACCACTCCAGAAGCTCCCCAAACCCCTATTATTATTGTTATTGTTATTGTTGTATACTTTCCCCAACCTCAGTTGCCTACTCCTATTTCTGCATCATTGCAAGATACCTGAAACAGTTTCCAACAAAAGCATAACAGTTCTGCAGCAAGGAGTAATAAACAGCTAGTTAAAACAGCCTGCGGGCAATAAAAACCAAAAATCAAACAGATCTCATGCTGTAAACTCGGTCAATATATATAAAAAATTCTGTCACTTATCTCACTGAAACCTACTATGACTATTATTCCTTAAGGACATAAGTACAGAAAATCTCTCTATTCTGCTACCCAAGAATGAAGACTCACACAGTTGATCTTCTGCATATAAAGAATGTTCTACCACTGAACTATGGCTCTTCCCAAAGCTTAAATATGACAACTCTGGGAAACCCATCACACTTTGATCCTCTAAAATGAGTAATATGATAATAAGTATATATATAAAATTTCCTGTAAAAAAGGGGGGCACTAACACTACCAGATCACTTGTCTAATGAAATACAATACCACAACATGATGAGTTTAGAAAGCCACATACAAACCTATTATGTTTTCAAAAGTGTTTTAAGCTATAAGTCAGACAATAACTCTCACCTGAAACAATACCTTTCTAGAAACACACCCAAAGTGAGGTCATTCTTTCCATAAAACTCCATTACCACCATCCTAAAGTAAATGAGAATAAGACAATTATTCTTCTAGTCACTGGAGAACATTTGTAGGGCAAACTCCTAGAATACACAGGAAGCATTATACTTTTCCAAAGTGTGTTTCTTTAAACAGGCACAAATTCCAGAAAGAAATCACATGCCAGATAACAGACATTACTGCTCATTCATAACACTGTGCTTCTTTTGAAACAGCCATAAAGCTGCTGAAATGTTTCCCTTGCTTTGTCTCCAATATGGTCAGAAAAGAGTGGCTACAATCAGACGTTACAACAGTGTGTCAGTTCCCTACTGGTTTCACAGATCACAACAAACAAATCACAAACTATGGTCTCTGGTTTATTTAATTACTGTCATTAAAAACAGGAATGAGGGGAAACATTTATCAGCATATTGCTCAACAATAAGCCAGGCTTTCTGCAAACATCTGAAATGGACCAGTGTGGCTCTTCAATTTCTCTATTTACAACAAACAGGAAAGCATAGATGTTGTAATATTTACAAAAAAATATTCCTTAGGTACAGTGGGCACAAGTAGTACAATATATTGAGCTATAACTGCATTAGATGTAATAGTGACTTATCATGGGACAGTAGCAGAATCATTTGAGAATGTTAAGAACCTCAGTGGTAACCAGGGCCTATCAATTCAATCATCAGCTGGTCATAGGAAGCCCAGAAGCAAGAGATGACAACAAATGCACCCTTCCACTCATGTTCCTCAGGTGCTGTGAGGCATACTGCTTAGCACCCACTGGTAACTTTATCTTGCATGACTTCGCTGATTCTCTGTCAAAGATAACTAAAGAGTTTATCACATTGACTTTGCTCCTGCAAGAGACGCAGGATATAACTTTAAGAAAGTGGATCTTATTGCATTTCCCCATTGCCAGGGAGTACACAACCTGTTTACAACACAGTCTTCTCTGGGCTCCTTCCACATCTTTTCAAGAACAGTATTTTCCCCTTCTTGAAAAGATGCAGCAGAAGCCCAGGTTGCAAATGGGCTGCGTACTCCCCAGCGACAGGGAAATGCATTAAGATCTGCTTTCTCAAAGTTACATCTCGCATCTATCGTGGGAGCAAAGCTAATGTAATAAACTCCTAGGTTCACTGCCATTAAGGGAAGTTCAAGCGATAAGTTAGCTGAAGCACTAATATAGGTCATCTACATATGATAAAAATATACCCACTTCACAGAAAGAGCTCAATTTTAGTAAACCAAGCCATTTATTTAGGCAATTAATTTTTGTTAAAATGCTGTTGCACTTTTCCTGTGTAATGAATTTCAAGCATCTGCAACTTCATCATAATATGAGGGTGTAGAGAAAACCAGACTGTCAGGCTTACTGCATGGTCTAGGGTGCCCTCTATCTCACTCCTTGTTCCCTTCAGCATTAACTTATAGAAGCTGGAAGGAAAATATGCTTATCTTCCCAGGATGGGGACGAGGAATGTTCAAATCTTTAAGGCAGGGATCAGTAACTCATAACCTTCCAGATGTTGTTCAACCACAGCTCCTGTAATGAGGGAGTTTAGATGATACAAACTGCCCATTCCTGCCTTAAAGGGTAAGTAGAAAACCAAGGGAGCCCTATCCTACTATTTAATCCCCAACATCCTCCCTACTTGGAAGAGATGCAGGGGTTTTCAGATCTCACTGGAAATTTCTTAATCCAAGATAAGGGAAAAGTAGAACTTGGGCAAAGTTACCTTTGAGATTTCTGCTTTCAGAACTCCTCACCAATGTGGCATGTGGGTGTCTGGGAGCTATAGTTTTAAAAAGCAACTTTTTCAAAAGTACCTGAGGGAAGAAATAGAAAGCTCTCTCCTTCACTGACAGGGTTGTGCACCAGGTAAGTGCCTTGCTGCCCCCTCCTCATTTTTCACACAGAAAGGACATTGTTAAGGTAC
Organism: Phrynosoma blainvillii; assembly: GCA_026167975.1. Lineage (NCBI taxonomy): Eukaryota > Metazoa > Chordata > Lepidosauria > Squamata > Phrynosomatidae > Phrynosoma > Phrynosoma blainvillii. The sequence goes on from JANUYF010000001.1 coordinate 229,650,135, forward strand.
ATAGATTAATCAGGGAAAGGAAGGGAAAAGAATTAATTCCACACCATGGGCTAACACAGGCATTCGGAGCATTGCTGGATTGGGCTGAAGAGCTGCTGAACAAGACACAGAGCCTCTGATGGTTTGCAGGGCTGAGACAGTCTACCTGGCAAGACAAATTCGAGCAAAAAAGTTACTATGCTATGTCCAACAGAGCAATGTAATATTTCAGAAAGGATTATAGTCAATCCCAAAGCAATTCAAACCACAGCTTTCTTTGCCCAGATGCATTTTAAATTACTTTGCTCAATCACCCAAGCAGATAATCACTATGGACAAGTTTTAGAAATAAAGGAGCAGATATGAGGATCATACTATGACACACTAGCTGCCTAGATAAAGGATAGCATGTATTTTTCATCTGCACATGAACACCTCTCTCTAGATCTCTCTCCTCTATTTGGCTTATCCTCGTGGCAGTTACTACATGATGCTACCTTTGGAGTTCAAAAGACAATTTCTGTCTTTGCTGCTGCTTCTTGCTTCAGGGTATGGGAAGGTATAGCCCTTCAGACCTTGTGAGAATGCAATTCTCATCTTTCTCCACTGACACACCACAGCCAATGATGAAGGATCATGGGAGTTGCAGTCCACCAACACCTGGAGGGCTACACCTGCCTTGATCCTGCCTTAATTTATCAACTTCTGGAACCATATTCATCCCTGCAACACCTGCATAAATTCTTCTGCAGCTCAGTAGTTCCCTAACTACACAATAGGCCTGCAAGACATCTGGCAGGTGAGGCACATACTTGAGCCACCTTCCTCCCCACAAGGGGGAAAAACACATTGCAGCCACCAGAAGTATTGTGCCAGTGGTGCAAATTGTAGAGAACGAGGGATTATGGGGGAGCACCTGACCATCAGGCCTTCCTGCACTGCCTTTCTTTAGAAGAGAAAACAAGATGGCCTGTCCTAGTCCTTTCCTAATGCCAATTCTTGGAATAGATGACCTGAGCAATCCACAGAAGCAACGTCCTTCCCTCTGACACATAGACAGCTGGCCACATGCATATCACTATGGGTGAAGACTCTGTGCACTTTCTTTCCAAAGGAAGGGTTGCCAGTCAATTAGGATAGGGAAAGGGGTGCCTCACTTGCAAGAGTCTGAGTAATACTGCAATGGCTTGACTTTCTCAATATAAAATAAAAGGGGGGGAGCCCATAAACCCTCAGAATGCCAAACAAAGGGCCTGTACAGACTGCCACAAATAATCCATCTTGAGGCTCCTTTAACTTCACTGGCTCAATGATTGGGAATCATGGGAATTGTAGTTTTTTTCTGAGACACAGAGCCTTCTCTGTCAGAGAGCTCTGGTGCCACAATAAATACAGTTCCCGTGATTTCCTAGCACTGAGCCAATGAAGTTAAAGGAGCCTCAAGATGGATTGTTTCTGGCAGTCTGTACAGGCCCAAAATAATCTGGATTTTTTTCTTCACTTACTTTATGAGACCAAAGGGATTCACTCTGAATAAACCCTCTTTCGTCATCATCACCACTCCTGACTCCAAACTTCACCCCAGATGTCTCTTTACACTGGGCAAAGGGATCTGAATCCTTCTGCACAATCCTTCCTCCCCTGGCTCGGAAATCAGCCACCATTCTGGCCAGACTTTGGCTAGTGTTCAAATGCTCTGCAATTCTGGTGCTCACAAGTTCATGGGAAGGTAAGATCTGGACAGGCTTGGCTTGTATATTTCCATTCATTCCTTGCAAGCCAGCAAGGTCCCTCAACAACTGTTTCTTCCTCCTGCTGTTGAGGTCTTTGTAATCCTTGTTGAGTCGAGGAGACACGTAAACTTGTTCCAAGAAATACTCCCTTGTGGGACATCTCATGCCTCTATCTGTCAAAAGAAAGGGTTCACGGAACGTGATGACTGGGGAAATGCAGAGAATAAGGTCCTTCAGCTCTTGTTTAAATGCTAGAGAGAAAGCTTTGAGGCGATCTTCAGAGGAGATCACCTCTTCTGTCACATACAAACCAGTGTCATCTTGCAGAGGGTCCCTAAACTCCCTAGTCTGACTTCTGGGCTCCTGGAATTCATCTATGCCCCCTAGGTTCTCCAGCTGCTCATTGTCCAAAATTCCCAGCTGCTGGTCAGTCAGGTCAAGGGGCAGCAATGACTCTGGCATTAGTGTGGAAGGAAAGAAGGGGGGTATGTATGAAGAATCCATTGGGAGAAGCTCTTGTCGTTTCTGGGAAGCAACGTCTTGTATATCACTAGTATCTTGTTCATCCTCTTCTGTCAACGTTCTTTCTTCCAGGGAACTCATCTCATTCAAATATGCTAATTGAGAGATTATGGCCATTTTGTCAGAGGCCATATCAACATCTTTTCCTGCTGTAGTGTTTGATTGGTTTTGCTGTCCACTATCTTCTGCCTGGCCTTCAACCAGGGAATGAAAGGAAATGTTTTTGGCCAACATGGGGGGCATGGCAAACTCATCCATCAGGAATGAGATCTCCAGCTGAGAATGGTAAGCCACACAGATCATAAAAATAAGGATTTCCTTCACTCGAGCCAACTCATAATCACTCGCACCTCTTAGCTTGATGGTGCAACCCAGGTGCTGGGGGCAGCCTTCAAAAAACATCAATGTTTTTGTTTGATCTGAAAGAGAAGAGAATAATGCTTATACCATGGTCTTTGGGGAAGATTACCTTGCCTCACTTATAGTCCATATCCCTGGCTTATATATGCCTCACTTATAGTCCATATCCCTGGCTTATATATCCCTGTCTTATATCCCTGGCTCAAACTATATCCCTGGTTTGAATAGGTTCAAACCCTATTCAGAAAATAGCCAGTCTTCCCCAACCTCAAAAAATATTCTCTATTTCAGTTTGTCAGTTGTCCTGAACACATTCACTTGTGCTTGTTGTTATTAAACAATCAGATCACATTACACCAATTCTGTACCAGCTGCACTGGTTGCTGTTGCATTTCTATGTCTACCTCAGAAATCAACCACATTATCATCGCCCCCTTGATGATGAGGGGGTTTATATCTACAGCCATATAAAACTGCCCATCCTTTAAAATCCAAGTCTGGAGATCCTACCTGTCACTAAAATAAACAGAGCAGGAGGGCAATAGAGAAAGAATCTTTTCAATGATAGCCTCTGCCCTTTAAAAGCCCCTTCTGTCAGAGACACTGCTGGATCCAATTATGGAGCTCCATCTATAGCTGTTTTTCAGGGGTTTAAGTACATATATTCTTCTCTCTGGCTTTTAATGGAAAATGTTTTATGGCATTTTGTGCTGCTGTTAAATATCTGACATATTTTAACTCACCTATTTTTAAATTGTTTGAATTTAGATTGTTTTTATGATTTTATACTGAATTTTACTGTTTTATTTTGTAAGTCATCTTGGGAAGTCCACAGTCCTGAAAGGAAACTTATTAAGAAAAAATATTTTTTATACATAAAAATAATAGCTCAATGTATTTTGTTTGCTTCTTACAAGGCCAACAAGGCAGCAAAGAGGCATGAGCAGGCTGTCTTGTACAGTTCCATAGAAGATGGAACCATTAAAAGATTTTCTTGATTCCTTATAGAGATTATATGAGTGGTGATGAACCTATGGCATGTGTGCCAGAGGGGGCACTCAGAACCCTCTCTGTGGGCACACACGCTGTTGCCCCAGCACAGAGTTCACCAGAGTTTGTTACTAGAAACCCAGAGGGACATGGCACTCTGTGATAAATAAGTGAGTTTTGGGTTGCAGGTTGAGTACTCAGTCTCTAAAAGGTTTGCCATCAATGGATTATATGCTTTATCATTACCATTCCCCAACCTGAATCCCACCAGATGCTTTAGAATGCCATTTCCATCAGCTCCAGAGAATATGGACACTCTGGAGGAATCGGGGGAGCTAAGAATACCAGGATGGGGAAGTTTGCTTTGAATAATATCATATATACATGATATGTCAATTATATGATTTCCAAGCACCTTCTTTCATGATAAATCTGATTAAATGTACCTTAGTTTCATAAAAGCTTATTTCATAAATATATTTGTTAATCTTTTAAGATGTTTTAAGATTCTTAGTTGTTTTTGCTGCAAAGAACTAATACAGATGGAAGGCCCTTAAATGAGCCTGTTCAGCGTCTAAAAATGTATTGAATAGAGACAGAAGTAAACAGAAGTAGAGAGATATCCTGTTATGAGATGATTAATCAAATCACTTTAGGACGGTGGGGAAACTACCTTATCTAACAGGTAGGTGAGCAGTTATCATTTTAACAAAATTATCTGCTCTTATAATTGGAGGAGTGGGATACAAACCCAGAGATCCTTATTTCAATCTCCCCCTTGCCCTGAACTCCCCATACAGGCTCAAGCTAGCTACTCAATAACCCTTAGCCCAGCCGGGATGCAGACAGTAATACCAGCCTACCTAAGTGTTGCTATATAAATTACTAAATACACTCATCCCTCCACATTTGTGGCTTTGACTTTTGCAGATGTGATTATTCATGGATTTTATTAATATGTTCTCTCTAGGAATCTCTAGGTCCTCCAGCAAACTCTATGGTCAACTTTAACCAAAAGTTGCACGGAAGGACCTAGAGATTGCTAGAAAGAACACTCCACTAGGCACTTGTAGCTCCTCCAGTGCAATTCTATGGTCAATGTCTAGAAGATGTTGACCACAGAATTGCATTGGAGGACCTAGAGATTCCTAGAGAGGTGTTCTCTCAGGTAAAAACTTATTGTTTTTGTTATTTGCGGTCTTTCCACATGCATGGGGGTCCTGTGCCCCTAACCCCAGCAAATGTGGAGGGACGAGTATATAAACACCATATACAAAATATAAAGCAACCCTTCCAGGGTTGTCCTGAGGAAATGGCATGGAAAATCACATATGATACCCTGAGTTATTTTTAAGGATAGCATATAAAATTGTAATAAACATGAACAATTTTGTCATCATATTTGTCATGGCACTCTGAAAGCACTTTTTTTCAGGCAAAGAATTTTACTTACTGTTAGGCAACTGAAAAACTTGAATGTAAAATTTGTGGCAGGTTCCCAGATGTGGCTTGGTCAACAATTGATCCATCGACATCAGTACATCTCCCTGAGTCATCCGACTTACCCTATCCAAGACATGCTGTAAAATATTGATAAGATAGAAAGTGTTTTGTATTTCACTTCTTATTCAGCTTAATCCAGGAAAAGATAAAGTAAGTGGCTACAGTTCAAGACAGAAGGTACTAAGGAGAGAAGCTTCATGTGCTCTAAGATGATCAACTATTCATTCCTTTTAAAATGGACTATTTTAAAAGGAATAAACAGTTGGCTATCTTAGAACATGTGGAGTTTGTCTTATTGTTTTCTCATTTAACTTGCTTTTCAGTACTCTCTCCCCTACTACAGTGCAAGACAGAAAACATGACAAGTTTATCATCCAATCTCAACTGTCAATGAATTCACCAAATATAAACTATGCAAAAAATATGGGGTCCTAGATCTGCCATGAGGTAGCAGAAGCACAAGTACACAATTTCTACATTTTTGTACCAAATTATCATACTGAGTTTTTAAAGTGTTTGAGATGTTTTTTGATGAAGACTATGGAAGCACAGAAGGCAACAAGGTAAAGTACATGACACATCGTTCAACTATGGAATTATTTGCTACCACAGGATGTAGTGACCAGCTTGGAATGATTTAAAAGGACATTAGCTAAACTAGTAAATCTAACTGCATGATGCTACAGCCAATCATGAAGTCTATAGACTATTTCTGGTATTAGAGGTAAAAGGCTCTTGAGTACCAGTTGCTGGAAAACAAAAGCAGGAGGCTGCTAATGCATTCATGTCCTGTTTGCAGGCTTCCCTCAGATATCTAGCTGGGAACAAAATCATGTGGGAACAAAGCATTGGAGTGGACAACTTGTGATCAGAACCATCATGGCTCTTCTTAAAATACTGGTTAAACTGGGAGTATATCAAGAGGCTATGTGTTCAAGAGGGAGAGAGATGGAATATTATTCAATTCATATTGCTGTTCAAGCCCTCCCTATGATTTCCAAAACCTTTTACAAAAAGACAATGCTAAAGAGCAGGTATGGTGTAGTGGTTTGACTATGACTCTGGAAACCAGAGTTTGAATCCCTGCTTGGCCATGGAAACCCATAGAGTGACCTTGGGCAAGTCACCCTCTCTCAGCCACAGAGGAAGGCAAAGGCAAACCTTCTCTGAACAAATCTTGCCAAGAAAACTCCATGATAGAATCACCTTTTTAGGGGTTGCCATAAGCTGGAAACAACCTGAATGCACACAACAACAACATTTCACTAGATCGTAAGAATAACAATGCAATACAAACCAGTTTTCCAAAGGAAAATCAAGAGATAGTTATACTCGAATCAAAGGCAAATAGCATATGGCCAACAACCTATCTCCCTGTGAAAATCTGCATTTGGCTAGGTAGCCGAGACACTGAAGCACTTGAGGGCATCAAATTTCTGCTTAAAATTAAAGCACTTACCGGCTTAACATTGATGACTAAAGTAATGCCATGCTCCAACAGCATATCCTGGGCAATACGAGACACCGTCTTTTCCACCAGGACTAAAGTGGGCCTAACATCCACAATCCTCTGTACATAATTCTTCAAGAACTCCCTTTCCTGATGTGACAAAAGCAAATATAGCAGTAATCGGATGTTCATTACAAGGAAGTGGGCAGTATTTCAGGGCTAAAGGCCACAAACTTAAGCATGCTTATTTGAAAGTCAGTATTATTTAAACCAATGGAATGATCCCAATTAAGTATATGGGAGACTAGAATGGTAAATTACATCGGCGTTTGGGGACCAAAGTTGTTATGCTGCATGTTTTTTAAAGCACTTCTCTGCCCACCTGAGATAACATCTCAGTTTAAATATTCACAGATTATATTATTTAATCATCTTTACAGAGGAACACCAAAGATATTCTCAGAGGTGAGAATCATGTTGCAGTCCTGAATAAATCTTTTTCTTCCCTTTCTGGAACTGATCACAGTGCAGCAGCATTGCTTCTGCTGCTATGTCAACAATTTGCAAAGTCCAATTAACCATCCAAACAGTGGAGCAAACTAACAAGATGTTACCTCTACATAAAGTCAGTATTATTTTCACAGCAAAGCTGATGTTTGGCTGGCTCACCTGCAGTCTAAGTAATATTAAGGTTGCTGTCAAAAGCACACCTAATATAGAACAAGATCCAATGAGCACAGTGGGACTGAATTTTCAGTAAACAAATACAGGATAGTGCTGCATGCCAAATATATAGATCTTCATATGACTCAAACATAATGGAATTGTTAAAACTCACATCATTCACTAGACCATCTTCTAGACTTCTGTGTGGAAGACTCATTAATGTATGGCATATAATCAAAGAGAAGGAAGTAGTCTCCTTACCACATAAGCAATTGATTAAGACAATGGCAAGTCACACATTTCCTACATATATTCTAAACTAACTGATTTCAACCATTTTAAAATCCATATGGAGAGTCTTCATATTAATGATTTGAATGAAGCTGCTTTTGCAACCTCATTCCTACTGCTGAGACCGACCAGAGGAATTCAGTAGGCACAATAAAGTTTATGTCTGCTTATTAGGACTTTGATGTAATGTTACACAATAGAGAGGACCAACCTGCAAGACAATGGGATCTATGCATGTAAACTTTGTTTCTTCTCGATAGAGATATTCAATGGAGCACTTCAATAGAAGAATTTTGGGGTTTTTAATACAGCAGTTCATCTAAAAAAGACAAGTTTGTGAAATATATTAATTGGCAATATTGTATTAAACGACACATTTTAAAAAGCTTTCCTTTTGAAGAACTAACAAGAACAAATATAACCCAACAGCAAAACACAGGCTTTGCATGCAAAAGGTCTCAGGTTCAATCTCCAGCATCTCAAAAGGTAGGACTGAGCAAGATCTCTGTCTGAAATCCCAGAGAAACACTCAGAGCCAGGGTAGACTTGGGTAGGCAACGTTGTTGTTGTTAACTGCCCTCGAGTTGAGTTGAATCGAGTCAAGATTGCCCCAGGCTCTGCACTTTCTTTGCTGACTTTTCATTTCCCAATGAAGGGGAGCCTGGCAAAAACCAGCACCAGAAGAGGTGGAGGAAGGCTGACAAGAGTTAGGACAGTGGCCACCTACAGAGAAGCCATTAGCTAAAGCCTTAGTTTGGTGTTCCATCTATTTTGAACTTCAGTGCCCAGAATACCTCATCCTTGACCCTGCTGGCTGGGTTTTCTGGGAGTTAAAGTCCAAACTAAGGCTGGAAAGTGAAAGGTTGAGCACTACTGAGCTAGAGAGCAAATTAAAACAGGATATGCTCCCATAGCATATATTCTAGCAAGCACTGGCCTTTATTGAGACCCATTTGGACTCTCCTGAGTTGTGGTTTCCATTTCTCCACAAAAGGAAATACACAGACATTATGCCAACCACATATTTAGCAGGATGTGTGCATTTGAAGTTGAGAAGTAGGACAGCAAAGACTTAGAGAAAAAATATTACAGAATGGGCCCATTAGAAACTACATGGAACACTAGACTTGTCATGCAAGTCACTTGTGCCACCATGTTACAAAGCTAAAGTAGTTGTATCATACCTTTTTATGTGCTATGTTCTTGGTGCATACAAAGCCATTCACCACAACTGAGTCAAATTTTTTTCCACCTGGAATCTGGCAAAATAGGAAGGATTTCATTGTACAATGAATGAAGCAAACCTCTTTCAACACAAACCCTGCCCACAGCATGAAGATGCTACCCAGAAACAGTCAACAGACAACCCTCCAACATTTTTTGGGCTAGGCTCACTATGGGGGCCACAAGCATTATCTATTCTTCCACTCACACTGGTTAAAGCCTTTCCAGACATTTACTTCCCCCTGCACATCAGAATTCAGCAGATATGGTAATTTGTAATCTATGTCATTTCTCTCAGAACATAATCTATTTCTTAGGGATACAACATTCTCTTAACACTTAAATTTTTTTTTGTTCAGAATACATTTCTTTCACAACAAAGCACTGACATGCTGCTATTACTAAGCACAGGCACAAACAAACACCCACTCCTGCCATCTACCATAATATTATTGGCATCACTATTTTTGAGCTTCTACAAAACCTTTCTTTTCAAAGATAGGCCATTCTCTTTCTAATACTGAATGAAGCCTTAATAATTATCACAGCAAGAGAAGGGAATAATGACAAGGTTGGAGATAGGGGAGATAACATAATGTCCCATGTGCTGACAGCCTTTTATTTTGGCCTGTTCAAAAATTGATATGCTAAGGTAACTGCCATCTTTACTGAATCATCTTGCTGAATAATCCCTAACAAAGTAGCTTTCTCTGTTCAGATGAATCTAAAGTACATGGAACTTTTCTATACACAGACATCACTTGTTTTTGTAATTAAGCTTAGTGTAGGGCTTTGCTATCATCTGCCTTAGAATGAAACTACTGTAAGTGATAACTTAGATTCATGACTATATCTCAAAAAAAAAAAAAAAACAGCTAAAAGCAATTAAATTGCAGCTAACATAATTACACATTGCACACTTGGTTAGAGAGAGGTATAAAACTGCTACTTACGGAATAATAATTTGATTACTATGCCAGAGTAATAATTTGACTAAAATTCCATTTAAGTATGAATGATGGTGACTCATCATCCTAACTCTACCTGCCAGCCAATCAGCAGCTTCTTGTTTTCCTAGCCAGAAACCACAGCAGGTTAATCAAGACCCTGGTGAGCTGCCGTCCATATGCACGTGCATGGACCCACCCATAATGTTGGGCTTGGTGGGTCATAGGTTGGATAGGTCTGAGCTGGGTTTCAACATTTTAAGGTGACAGCCCCTCAGAAACCAGGTGAAGTCATTCATAGGACATCATCATCATACACCTTGAGTTACTTCTTTTCCCTCTTATTCCAAGTTCTCCATATTGTGGGGACTCACTTTTTTGATATGGACAAATTGGCGTATGTCCATGTCATCATCTCTGTTCTTGACATCAGGTCGGACAGTCTGAACCACCTGGCAGACCACAGGTACAATGATATCCCTCCAGGAGAGAGACAATGATTCAGTGTACAGCAGCTGCTGAAGCAGTCCCATCATGTGATTATGATTAGCTGAGCTGCAGAGAAAATGTTAAGAACCCGGTTAAAGTACAGGAGAAAGAAAATGGCCACATGTCCCTCCCCCAAATATTACTTGAGAGAATGTTCTTTCCTATGTATCACCTCTCTCCAACATCATTTCTTCCCACCCCACCTACATCTCCCTCCCTACCAGTGAACCTCAGATTTTGAGTGATTGTAGTAAGCCTTCCCTGCATTCCAGCAGAATATCACATCTAGCTTTCTCATCACAAGACATGCATTCTTTCAGAGGTATTTTTAAAAACAAAAAATAGGCACACTAAACTTAAAGGAGAAGGATGTGGACTGATTCCCAGACTTTGTTACAGGAGATGCAACTTGAGGAATACAGCCTTCAATTTAAGAATCATTGCACACCTTAAGGATGGTCTTTGTTTCCTCACAACAGATTCAACTTACAGCAGCCTCTCCATGGCTTGTTTTTCTCCATTTTCCTCCCTCAGCAGGTCCAGATTGCTGTGGTGCCAGCCCAATGGGGTGAAAAATAGCTCTTTGGATTTTTCTTCAACTCTTCGATTGAACAGTGACTCTAAAAACAATGGAGTGAGGCAGAGGAGAAAACTGCATGATTACATTGTAATCTGTACAATTAGCTTCTTTCAGAACTGCTTCTTACACAATATTCTTTGTTCTAGGGGTGACATGGCTATGAGGAAAATAGCCCTTGAGAGTCTTGCACCAGGATTATGCTATCAAAACAAGGGCTTGGAAAAGTTCCGAAAAGTTTTCAAACTATGACTTTTTAAATCCCCCAGCCAGCATGAAAATTCAACACAATCTCACCATCACCACCCACTAGGCAAAACATCTTTGCCTAGTAAAGAAAATTAGGTTTTAAAAAACATGGTGCAAGATTTTCTGCTTAACCTCATAAAGGTAAGAACTTTGGATTCATGAGCTATGATGACTTATTTGTCACATATGAGTTTTCCTCCCTACCAAGAGGTACTTTATGCATACAAATAGAGTAGGCTGATCCCATATGTTAGACTCCACCCAGAGAGATTCAAATGCTGATACAGCCATGAATTTGATCAAGGAGCCTTGGGTCGATGTCCTTATTCTGCTTCAGGCAAGGGTGGAGAACATGTAGCCCTCCAGATGTTTTTTGGCCTACAACTGGCCAGCATAAACAATGTCAAAGGATTATGGTAACTGTGCTGCAATAGCATCTAGAAAGCTACACATTGCCCACTCATGCATTACTAAATAAACCTTCATGCATCTTTGGATTTTCTCTTCCTTCATCCCTATGCATAAGGATGGTAGTCAAACAGTTTCAGTTTGGAACTAGCCATAGTTTCCAGTAATGTCCAGACTCAGGGTTTATGCTTTTCTCTAACTATCTTTACTGAGAACATCAGGATATCAGATGTAGTTTAAGATCCTAATTTGTTTAAATTGACTATAATTAGAGCAACACAAAGTTGAAAAATGTGGCTAGTTCTAAAGCAGAGGCTTTTGCTCTCTTCCATCTACAGAGTATTTGTTTTGCTGTTATGTACTTTCAAATCATTTCTGGCAACCTTAAAGTGAATCTATCACAGGTTTTTTTGGCAAAATTTGTTCAAAGGGGGTTTGCTCTTGCCTTCCTCTAAGGCTGAGAGAGTGTGACTTGCCCAAGGTCACCCAGTAGGTTTCCATAGCCAAACGGAAGTTTCAAAGTCTGGTCTCCCAATGTCCTGGTCCAACAATCAAACCATAAATCACATTAGCTCTGTATTTTTGTGTTCTATATAGTATATTTATTTACCATGTTTATTTCCATTGACTGTAAGTGCTTCCTGTGGTCAATGGTTCATGGACCAGCACCAGTCCATGGAGCACCACTTTGAGGATTACTGAATTCAAATAGCACAGCAGCAGCACTGCTTTATAGATTACAACCTGTAAAAACTTGAGTAGGAACTTGGGATCATAAGTAGCAAACCACTCCCTCAATCAGAACTAGTTGAATCCTGTTAATAACTTCCACTATAAACATGAGTCTGAGCATCTGAGACACTTAACAAAAAAAAAAAGCACCATGGTTGGCAAAATATAGCTGCCACAAAAGCTATTTCCACTGTTGCTAATTCCCCTGTAAGAGGTAGAAGGGTAGTAGTAGAGCCCATACTTTGCATCAGAAAGTCCCAGATTCAACCCCTGACATTTCCCAAGCAAGGACACCAGTCAGTGTAAATACTGAGCCATGTGGACAAGAGCTAGAAGGCAGATCCCCATGTTCCACTCTCTATCAGCATCACTGCATCTTTGTAGCCTAGAGTAATTCAGCACACAGTATTCTGGGGCAGACTGGTGATCAATATCTGTACAGGTCAGGGGTGGGAATCATGAAACCTACTTGTTTGTGATGTGCATCTCCCAAGGCTATTTTGGGGTCTCATCACCTCCAAAATTTCCAGCAAAAACTCCCCTGCATAAAATGGGAGCTGCACCTTCCTCCAGGATGTTAAATTATCTTCTAAAACATTGTGTCTCCTCTCCACCCCTCATATTAACAGCAAACCCTCAGAAAACTGGAAGTGTTTCAAATTGGAAGTGACCATAAGGTCAGTTTTGATTTTAAGTAGAAGAAATGGTGTGGTCCCTGAAGGATCCTAGGGCTGGAAAAGTGTGTGCTTCCAATGGAAAAGTGGATACTTCCTATGGGATCACATGCACTGAACGGTCACACAGGGAGCACCTACTCCTTTTCTACTCCTTTGGTGTTTGCTCTATGTCTAGAGTAGACCAGTATACAGGGGTAGAAACTCTCTTCATTCAAGAGAATGGGCTTTAAATGCTGAACAGAACAAATGGTCAACAACAGGGACTTCCAAGTCCACATTCATTTCAAATGGAACTGATATGAGCTTGAGAAAGTAACTTTTCAGACTACAGTTTCTAGAATCCCTCTGCAAGCATGGCCGTGGCAATTTTCAGAGCTTGGAAATTACATTTTTAGACTACAGTTGTCAGAACCCCCCAGTCAGTATAGTTAGTGTCCATGGTCCTAAGAAGATTCTGAGCTGTTGTTCAAAAACTGAACTTTTCCAAATGCTAGTGAATAGTACTATGCTTAGTATACAAATAAGCTACTTGCTGTGGTTAAATTCTAAAATCAGTGTATATGTGTGTATATATACAGTGGATGGGTCAAGATCAACTCGAGGGCAGTTAACAACAAATATATACAGTGGGCCCTTCGTATGTGTGGGGGATCCATTCCAGAACCCCTGCTTAAGGCAATAAACGCGGGACCTCAAGTCCCATTTGTTACAATCACCACACGCTCCCGGGCACACATGCCATTGTAACTTCCAGCGCTTGCCATAAGCGTAAGCTTGAAGCCACGTATGGCGCAGGCGCACTGTATTATAAATTATTATTATTATTATTATTATTATTATTATTATTATTTTCTATCCCACGCCTCTGCAGCACAATCAGGGTGGCTTACAACAAATAAAACTCCAGTAAACAAATAAAACTCCAGTAAAAAAAGTACATACACACACACACAATATATATATATATATATATATATATATATATATATATATGGTTCTTTTAGAATGGAGATTTTAAAAGTACCATATTTCAAAGATATAAGACAGGTTAGCTTTTCCAGTTATTCTCCAGAACAACTTTACTAACTTTAAACTGTTGAAAGAGCAGATCTCTTACAAGTCTACACTGAGTTTGATTCACCAGTATCTGATGCAACTCAAAAAGAGACATCAACTTAGCTATGTTAAGCAAGAGATAGGTGTGTAAACCAAGTGCGAGTCATCGCTCAGAGCATCAGGTCACTCATTTTGCATGTTTACACAAACAAGCTTCAGAAACTAAATCTGCTCAAGTAGGAAAATGGTGGACAAGAAAGAGGTCTGTAGGAAAGGGAGTTCATTCTTTTGCTCTGTTTCAAGCTTTGAGTAAGACCATGTTTGCTCTAATTTAATATGTTTAATACCTTTAGTAAAAACAGGGGAGTAGAGAGGAGGACCGAGACATTCACCCAAGATTATCTAACTCTGGGATGGAGGGAGGTATCCTTCCCACCTTTAACTTACCTTTGATGAAAGCGTCGCTTATTGAGATCATTTGCTGTCCTCCGTTGTCAGCAATCAAGTACTCTGAAAGGAGAACAAAATATGGAGATGGGAGGGGTGAAAGAAAAATGATAGGCTACGCTAGCATGCTAGTGTAATTATATGGTTTACACACCCATATAGCAAGAAGGGAAAAAAAGAGAGATGACTCAAGCCATATATTTAGTCACTGTTGTAGAAACAACTCCAAACAGCTCAGGCACAAAGGATCTTCTCATTCTTCTCTCATCTGTCACTGTGTTGGCATGGCTGCCAAATACAGTATTATACAGTCAGGGAACCAGCTGGGCATGAAAGAGAAACCAAACAGAATATATTTGCCAATTTACACATGCCTCGTGTGTTCAATTTCTCTGATAGCATCCCTGATGCAGAGCTCAACATACCAAGCAAAGATTCAGATAGGACCGGAAAGCTGAATAGTCTTGTTTTTACAAATAAATTGTAATGCTCAATTCTTGCACACACTCACTCATGGTAAAGGTAGTCTCATTATTCCCCATGGTCCCATTAACAAGCAACTGACATCTGGCAAGATACAGTGCCCAGGGAATATATTATGCAGCTAATTGGTCTTGGCCATTATCTCAAAATATGCCTTTTGGTTTGGGGCAGTCACTACTCATAACCAAGGGATGTCTGCCTGGGGAACAGGGCAAACGTTCAACTAATTGACTTTCTGATGCAAAAGTCTGAAGGCTAGTTAATTCTACAGCTAAGAGAGTAATCCCAGAACACCATATTATCAGTTTTACTATCCCTTTTTCACAAACTGGTCATTGTTTTGATAATTAAACTGGCTGAATAAATAGTTTCTCAAACCAGCTCTGCTGCTTGTTATACCCTGCCTGGGAAATGACATCTCAATAAGGTATTTAAGCACAATCCGCCACTGAAGAAGTCTCTCTTCCAAATGCAGAATTTCTGTTGATTCTATTTTGAAATAAATCATTCCACAAATACTGACCAAGCTCCTAGAAAGCTCACATGGGCCGTACTGCTCACTCAGTTTCTCAGTAGTAGAAGAAGTAGTAGTAGTAGTTGTTCTTGTTGATGTGTGCCCTGAAGTAATTTCTGACATATGGAAACCCTAGAGTGAACCAAAGAGCCAATGCGGTATTGTGGTTTGAGCACAGGACTATGGCTCTGGAGACTAAGGGCCTTTACAGACTGCCAGAAATAATACAGCTTGAGACCACTTTAACTGTCCTGGCTCAATGCTAGGGAATCATGGGAATTGTAGTTTTTTTCTGAGACATTGAGCCTTCTCTGTCATAGAGCTCTGGTGCCACAATAAACTACAGTTCCCATGATTCCCTAACACTAAGCCAAGGCAGTTAAAGTGGTCTCAAACTGCATTATTTCTGGCAGTCTGTAAAGACCCTAAGCCATGGAAACCCACTGCGTGACCTTGGGCAGTCACACTTTCTCAGCCTCAGAGGAAGGCAAAGGCAAACTCCCTCTGAACAAGTCTTGCTGAGAAAACCTCGTGATAGATTCACCTTAGGGTCACTATAGGTCAGAAATGGCTTAAAAGCACAACAACAACAAAGGTGAACTATCACTGGGGGCAGGGGGGCTTTACCTTCCTCTGAGGCTGAGAGAGTATAACTTGCCCAAGGTCATCCAGTGGGCTTCCATGAGTGAGCAGGGATTCAAACCCTGGTCTCCAAAGTCATAGTCCAACGCTCAAACCGCTACACCACACTGGCTCTCTAGATTTTTCAGAATGTTGGATATATAGTCACAGATGCTTCTATCAAAATCAATAAAAACCAAAATTGTAATACTATGCTCATAACCTGCTTCAGAAACTGTCCAGTGTCAAAATGGTTGCAGCCACATGAAAATCAATACATTTGCAAAGATTTTAGACATGAGGTTTTTATTCCCAAAGCCACTTCACTGGACAAAAGGAACAGGGATCCTCATTGGCCCATTAAAAGAAAATAAAAGTTGGACAATATGGTTTTTAAGGTCAACTAATATGTCCCAAAACAGAAGCAAGTTTCAGAATTCACCAGAAGTCTTTCACTGGCAGGATATTAAGCAAAAAAGACTGTGAGTGAGAGGGAGAAGAAGCTAAGAGCAGTTTCTGCAGGATTTTGCTTCCTGCTCTGGTCGGCCTCTTCAGGTTTCCAAGGGATTTTCCTCCGTGTATAAAGATGCTAAATGTGGTGGCGCAAGGGAGTTAATGCTTCATCTCTATTTTGTAATATAAGAAGGTGTAGGAAAGAGGCATATTGGTCCACAGCCTCCAGACAGACCTCCCTTCCAAGGAAAGTATGCCAGGCAGATCTCATGTTAACACCAGCAACATGACTCACTTCCTCTTTCACAACCAGCAAGATCCATAAAGCAGCTCTGGTGTTGCTTTTGCGTATCATCTACACACCAGCCATGCCTACAAATACAATGCAGAACTGGGCAAAATAACACACACTGCTACTACAGAAGCCTGTAGCTCAGCTCTTTTGCTTAAGCCTTTGGCCACTGTTTTGTTCTGCACAAAGTGGAATGATGTTTGCCCTCCTTTTTTTGCTTTGAGCAAGCCTGATCATCTGTGTTGCAGAGATAGAGAGACAAAGGGGAATGAGGGAGGAGAGCTGGACTCTGTAGCCTCCTGTTTCTCCAACAGTATAATTTATATAGCAATAGCAAGTATATTTCTATACCATTTATCAGTGAACTAGCACTTCCTAAGTGGTTTACAATGTGTAAGCCAATTGCCCCCAACAAGCAGGGTACTCATTTTATCAACCTACAAAAGGATGGAGGGCTGGGTGGACCCTGGAGCCCTGCCTGGGATCAAACCCACAACCTAATTTGACAGAATAATTTGCCAATCTTTTGCAAGACACAGCCCGATCATCTTGCTGCAAAAAAGACTATTCACTTATTCGCCCACTTACTCTCCAGTTTGGTACCTCACAAGAAGGCTCTCAGTACATTTTCAAAATGGCCCCCTGACACCATGAAAAAGATGACAAAGGAAACACTCCCTGCAGGAGTGCCATATGTGGATATTCATCAGGTTACTGGATATCATTCACCACATGAATATGACTGGCTTTGCTCACTCCTTTCCCCGGGGAATCAATCCTTTTCTCACTTTCAGCAAATGTAAAAGTGGATTGGAAACAGTGCATTCTCCCAATATGTGTTTACAAACATTTTAAAAGGTTGTCACTGTTTTCTCCAGGGTTACAGGCTGCCTGTGCACAATTTGAACTCCATTCCATCTACTCTACATTACAGATATACTGAACATATGGAAAAGAGAAACCCATGAAAAATATTCCTTTGGCTAGCAAAGGTCTGACACAGAGACTGAGCACAGCTAGTGGTTACTGCCTAGCAGTTCTTACCCTTTCCCCCCTTCTGTGCACCCACTGGAACTGTATGAAGGCATTTTTAATCTGAAAGCCTTTCAGAAGGTCTCCTATATGGCAGCCATAAGACAAGGAAGAATGTTGTATATTAAAATCAGAGCTGCAATATTGTAAAACAAGGCAATGAAAAGCTCACTTTCCCAAGACAGTATCCAACTACAACCTCAAAATACTGACATAACTCTTCCACAGCTGTTGGACACCATCTTAAGAAACTGGGTTCTTATTCTTACATTGCGAATCCCAGTTCTGATCCAACCTCCACTGTATAGCAAGGGAAGGAAGTCTGATGACAATTTAGATGTGTCAAACTACAGTGTCCATCATTCCTGGCCATGATCCATGTTGGCTGGGGCCGATGGAATATGTAGCACAAAACATCTGGAAAGCCTGCTTTACGGTACTCCCACTGACCATTTCTAAAGACCAGGACTGATGCTAATTTATTTGATGCTATTTTTATCTACCTGTTTGTTTGGTTTTATGTTAGTATTGTTCTTTCGGGGTAATAGTAATTGCTATATGAGTAATGTAAATTGCTTTGAGAAGATAATTTATCCTGAAGAGTGATTTTAAAAATCCATTAGATAAACGGGTGCCAAAAAAACACAACACTGACACACACCTCTATTCAAGCCACAGCAATTCAGCACACTGTTCAGCTAGAAACATTTCACTTTCACTCAGATTCCTTTTGCATTTTCACTGCCTATTTCATGTTGTGTATCTTCTTGTAATTTCTAGCTTATGGAGACCCTAAGGCAAAACTATCACAGAGTTTTCTTGGCAAGAATTCTTTAGAGGGCAGAGGTTTGCCACTGCCCTCAACTGATGCTGAGAAAGTGTGACTTGTCCAAAGTCACCTAGGGGGCTTCCATGGTTCAGATGGGATTTGAACCCTGGATTCATAGTCCAACACTCAAACCACTATACCACAATGGCTCTTTTGCCTATCTCAGTCATACATTTACTTATCCATGCCCCCCATTCCCACATGCCAAAATCTATATTTACTTCTTGTTAGGACAACAGCAGCAGTCCACTGCCTCCCTTCACAAAATCACTGAATCAACTGCTACCTTTTGCAGCAATCTTGCTTCGGTGGTTTCACACACAACTGGCCTGCTTAAAGTGGCAGCCTCAATGTGATATGCATGCAGCCTCACTACAACTTAATAAAAAATATCATGCCTTATATCTGAGGATCTCAGGCCAGAGTACAATAAAATCCGCTTAGAACAATTCAAAGCTGTGAGAATGATTGTAAAAGACTAAAAGCATATTAAACTATTTAACACTTGAAAACAATGCAAACCATAACATGTGCAAATTGGATAAAAGCAATTAAGTCCTGAAGGCTTTAATAAAAAGCCATGTTTTGACGGTGCTGAAATGGCACCCACACTGACACCAAATCCACCCTTTAAGAAGAGGGCATTTCACAACTCAGATGCCACAGCATAGAAAATCCTCTACCATGTCTTCTCACAGTTTACTGCCTCCACCAGTGGGATACAGAGAAGGACCACTCTGTGTTGCCTTCTGCATTTCCCAAAAATATTTGTAGCTCTTATTATGGAAGGAAAAATGATAATCGTAAGTGCCAAACTCTGGGTAGGCTTTCAATGAACTATTCGCACACATTCCTAATCTGTGTGGAAGTAGGTAATGGCACTCAGATGAAAGTTAGCTAAAAAAGAAGCCCCACTCTAAGCGGCTGGAAGGGAGGGACACCACAGGCTTACTTAGCACTGTCACATGGCAAAGCAAAGATGAGTCAAAGCTGCTTTTGGGTGCCATGTATGACTTGAATGAGAGAAGCAGCACCCTTACCACATTCTGACCTATGCATCAGGAAATATGTATGAATCAATGGGCTCAGAGAAAATGTCAGGCAGATATAACTATGACTCTGTGGTTTCTATAAATACTTTAAATGCTATATACATGTGACCAAAGTCAATCTACCAACATTTCTTGGGAACTGTATGCAATACTAAATGTTTACTTCCCTCACCTTTATGAACACCAAGAGAACTTTTCAGATGTACACTGTACACATAAATGGCATGCAATATTAGAAGAAATATAAGAGTCTGTTAATTCACAAGCAAAAGAACTTCTAGTACTATAGTTATTTCATGTCTGAACACACAGCAACTAATTTAGGATTTTAGTAAGCAGAGCTTTTGCATGTTACTATGCATTGACAGTTCAGCCATATACTGAACTACACTGTGTCAAACTTAAAAGCTGCATCTGTTAGTTTCTCTCTCTCTGATTGCATCTATGAGCAACAGCAGGCACAGGCAAATTTACCTTCTTTTATATATTTCCATTTAGAAACACAAAATCCCCTAAATTCCTTTGTGGCTTTAGTCAAGAAGTAATGTCAAAAGAAACAAGGAAGAGGAAAAGGTTATACTTTTCTGCTTGGGTGGAGGGGAGAAAGAGGGAAAAGCAGAGCTTTGTGTATTTTACAAATTAAAATTCTATATGGTTTTACACTTTTAAACAGAAAAAGGATGTAGTTCAAAACAGGTACCGCTACACATAGAAGTGTTGTGTTAAGAAACTCACTAGTGGTATTAACTGCAAGAAAATAATTCCTTTACCCCTTTAGGGCCACCCTCCCTAACATGGTGTCTTGAAGCCAGATGTACTGGACTTCAACTCCCACCACACCAACCTACACTGGTCACACTGGCATGAGACAAAAAGAGTTGTAGTCCAACATATCAGGAGAGCAGCAGGTTGGAGGAGGATGCTTTAAGAGGTGGAGACTCATAAAATCACCTTCCCTGTGAAGCGAGAACTGGATGGGGCACAGAAGGAAATGACAATGATCTGGAATGCTCCATATCAATATTTTATGTATAGCTGCACTATGACTCTTGCACCTCACGGAATTCTTAAATGGGACCTTCCTTCTCTTTTATCTCAGTTGAAGTTTAGAGAAGATGTTCTTCAAAACACCCAAAAATACACAGACAAAAGGCCACAGCTGAGTCAGAATTTGTAATATAGTTTACCGATTTGAATTTACTGAAAACATAATTTACTATCATTTACTTACAACAATCCCAATTGGGGCAAGAAGACATGAAAGCAGGGGACTGACAACAGGAGACTGACATCAGACAAATTGCTATCCAAGCCCTGCTTTCTATCATGTGCGACTCCAAGTGTGGTAACAACCTCATACCTTTCTGGTCGGCAGGGTGAGGGGGCACATGAGGGTACTTGGAGTGCTTCTTGATATGGAAGTTCACGTTGTCCAGCTCCACGTTCAGGCTGATGGAAGCGGCTGAGTCGCTGTCCATGGCAGACTGGAAGCTGCTGACTGAGGTACGCTTGCTAGGGCTGGCAGAATCTTTTAGATTTGAGTAAGAGGGGAAGAGACACAGGGAGGGAAGGGCAGATTCAAATAACAGGTATTCATGAGGGTTTCAAGGAGGAGAGAAATTATCTTAATTAAACAAAGCCCTATGTGCAATGCTGAAGAGAAGGGAAAAGAAGAGAAGAGACAGTATTTTCATCTTCTAGTATCTTGTGGCTTTTTAAAGGATTCTGATGGTAATTTGCTTTCCTTCTTCTTTTATTTTTAAAAGTGAAAAGGCTTTTAAAAGTCATGCCAACAACTACTGTGCCAACATTTTATTGTCAGGGAAAAAAAATCCATCTAGCAAATCATATGGAAAATACTGCCTCTGCTTAAAAGGATTAGGAAAAAAGCTTGCATTTCTACAAGCAGAGCAAAGCAAAATGCTTACATGCTATTAAGACTGACATCCTCAGGAGAGAGATTCAGAAACTTACTAGTCAAGTTGTCATCTCCTTCTTCTGCAATTTGTTCTGTGTCGCTGTCATCAAACTTGATATCTTTAAACCATGATGGCTCGGAGTGGCCTTCCACAGAATTGACAGAATCACTGTCTGGAGAAGGCGTTTCAGAAAATTCTGTACTCTGCACAATCATGTGGAAAAGAAAACAGACATTTTTCTCCATTATTATTTCTTAGCAAGTTAGAATCCTTGGAGCAAGTATTTCTTCCTCACTGTAATGTAGCTGATTTTATAAGTAAAACACTATTTTCATACTTAGCACAAGATTCCAGCCTCTATGCTCAGAGGTTGGAAAGGTTACTTTTTTTGGATTCCCAGAATTCCCCAACAAAGATAGGTAAATAGCTTTTCCAAAGTGTGTCTATTTTTATGCTAAGTGAGTCAAAATTAAAAGAAGAGAGGTTGCCTTTTCTATTACATGGTTGCTATCTCCATTATGTGTTAGGAAAATAAATATTACCAAAATAATAGAATATGGGTGTTATATAAATTAATTATTGCACAGAGAATGAATTACCCAGAATGGAGCCAGGGAATTAAAAACAAATATCTAGGGGAAGGGAGGGGGAATCTGAAAGTCTACAAACATAAACATGAAAGAGAAAGCAAAAACTTAAGATGTTTTAAATGTATCATTTTTTTTAAAATGTAATACAAAATGTTGCTAATGTATACATTAAAAAAGAAACAAAGTCAAAACCAGTAACACAAAAAATGCCTCACTCATACACACATACATTAAAACTCTATGAATCAATGAGGAATAAGCAAGGTGATCACAACAAGGTGGTCATTCTGGAAGCAAAAACAAAAAAGTTTGTTTTCGATAAGCAGAAATTCATCTTTGCTGTGGTCTTTCCAGCATTTTAAAAACTGTCTGCATCATTAACATGCTTAAATTCCTGCTTCTTTTAGTCTGATCTTATATGCCAAAATGTTTTATTATCTACGGCTGGTTTTATCTTGTTTTTATCTCATGCTTCTTTTGCTCATTTTTATAACTTTTGTAAATATACATAACCCAGAGAATACTGATTAGTGGACAGTTTAAAAGTGAAATAAAGACAAGGGTTCAAAGCACACTGCAGTGTGTTTTGTACATTAAATAACATATTCCAGCTAACAGTTGCTGGAACGCTGAAACAACAGCTAGTCTGTTATGCTGAAATACAGCCTTTGTCCCTGAGGTTAATACTCTGCCTACAAAAGAAAGATATGCATTTACTACCTGAGCAATACTCTAGCTGGCCAAACAAAAATCACATGAACCAGTTCCATCTCTAATACCAATTATGACTTCCTTAACAGCTTTGTTCCACATTTGAAGCAAGGTTTGAACATAGCAATAAGGGTGTCCAGGATCCTCCACTAGACAGTTATTCACTATGAAAAGAAAAGCAGCCAACAGAATGGGAATTTATTATCTCCCATTCTGACTTCCTCACCTACAAACATCTCTACAAACATGCATTCTCCAGCACAGACATAGGTAGGGCTAAGCAAACACTACACCAAATAATTTTTTCATATGTCCTACACTAGCTGAAAATTAACTTCTATAACACAGCCAGAATTCTGTCACCTCAATTTTTTTATGCAAAATTGAGCAAGTTTTCAAATTGACTTTGATTTGGTTTACATTATTTGTAGCCTACATACTTTCAAAAATGAGTTCCACTTTCTTAAAGGGGGAGCGCACACAGGATTGGGGCCTTATGCCATTTCTGGTACACAGGCAGGGCTGAAAAGGTACATGTTACTAAACCCTCATCTATGTGCCCACTTCAAATCTGACTCAGCAGCCCCTCAGTCCCGAAGTTCATTCACATACTTTCACTCACAAGAGCTAAAAATCTTTGCTTATTAGATTTTATCCCACTCCTCAGTCCCCAAAGGCTCCGTAGGAAACATATATACAGATCAATAAAAATAAGTCAGTCACTGCCCACAGGCTTAGAATCTAAAATACATGATATAAAAGAAGGGGAGGGAGGGAGGGAGGGAGGAGGAAACCAAGCATCAATTTTAAAGACCTAAAAAAAAAGCTGAAGGCAATGCCACAGTGCCTTTTTCTGGCTCTTGCACAGTCAATGGTCATAACATACTCTCCAAGTCAAAATGGTTTAGCCCACTGCTACTAGTACAACCATGACAAAATTTTAAAAAGGCATCCCAGATGACAGAGTTCATTACTGTCTCCAAGGCACCCCTACAAAGTCCCAAAGAAAGGCAATTTGATGCTTTTGGTAAGCAGATCACAGCATCTTCTACCACACCAAGCAAACTATTGAAGGATTCAAGGAAAAGACAGGAATATAGATACTTTTAAACCCCAAACTGCTGCATTGGTATAGTACCTGCCCATTTTTTATTCATTTGTTTGTTTGTTTAATTTATATCCTGCCTTTTTCCCAGTATGGGATCCAAGGCAGCACATAACACCTTAAAAATACAATATAATTTAAAAACTCTTAATATAGAAGTTAAAATACAATTAAACTAACTTAAAAAGCAAGTTGAAAACACAAGCTAGAATAGCATTAAAAAGCGTTAAAATACAGTGAAATAAAAAACACTACACTGTTCCCCATTAAAAGATCTATCTGTAATCAACAAATTCCTCCTCAAATAAAATATGTCTTCAAATGCCAGTGGAAAGAGAGCAGGGAAAGGGTCAACTGGACCTCATGTGAAAGGGAGTTCAACAGTCTGGGAGCAGCCACAGAGAAGGCTCTGTCTAGAGTCCTCATCAACCACTCCTGAGAAGTTGGTGGGATTGAGAGAAAGCCCTCCCTCGCAGATCTTAAGGCACATGCCCAAAACAGCCATCCAGAATTTAGTGGCAGCTAAACCATGCTGTTTACTCAACTCTGAGAACCGTCTAAACCAGGGGTCGGCAACCTACGGTCCGCGGGCCGCACCCAACCTGTGGACCCCCGCCGCTGCGTGCTCCCGCTGCCGTGAATGTCACGGCCGCCATTTTGTTTGCCAAAATGGCAACCGCAAGTCATTTGCGCATGCGCAGTACTCCTGTGCATGTGCAAATGACTCACGGCCACCATTTTGGCAAACAAAATGGCGGCCGCGAGTGGGGGGCCTTCCAAAATGACGTTCGCATCATGCACGCATGTGTGCACGACGCGGGCACCATTTTGGAAGGCCCCACTGCAGCTGCGCAGCCGCCATGGGGCCTTCGGAAGGCCCCCCTGCCACTGCTGCGGGCGAATTCGCCCGCCGCGGGTGCGGAGGGGCCTTTAAAAGGCCCAGGGAAGCCCCCCGTGGCTGCTGCAAGCAAATTTGGAAAGGCCCCCCTGCCGCTGCTGCAGGCAAATTCGCCCGCCATGGGTGGGGAGAGGCCTTTAGAAGGCCCAGGGAAGCCCCCCCACGCAGGGGGCTTCCAAAATGGCGGCTGCGTCGCGCACGCATGCACACGACGGTGCTGTCATGCGCATGTGCAGGGGAAGCAAGCGCACGCATGCGTGTGCCTCCGCCCCCCCCCCACACCATTTCCCCCCCTCCCAGCCCCCCGGCAACAAAGGTTGCCGACCCTTGGTCTAAAGTGCTTGCTGCCAGACACCTAAGTCTAAACCTTTATTAAGGCCATACACAGCTAAAGACCAATAAATAAATGCACCAGATTCTTTAACAAACAAAACAACCCCATAACAGCCATTTCATTTTTTGAACTATCCTATCATAGACCATTATTTCTAAGGCCATTTATTACATTCTACTGTCACCATTCCTGGGCCTTTGGAGGGAGAAAGTACAAGGTAATTGCTCATTCTACTTTCTCCCTCCCCTTCATATACTGCAGCCACTCACTCATAAACCACAAGGTTGCGAGTTCAATACTAGCCAGGGCTCAGGCTTGACTCAGGCCTGCATCCTTCTGAGGTTGCTAAAATGAGTACCCAGCTGTTGGGGGGCAATGAGCTTACAGTTGTAAACCGCTTAGACATCCCATAGTGCAATATGAATATAAATGAAGCTGCTTTGCTTGCTTTGCTTCATATGCCTAAATAATATGAAGTAATGAACAAGGAGTTAGACTAAAGTCAAAATGTTTCTTCAGGAATAAATGTAAAGCAAGCTTTCTGTAAGCCAATGGCCTAGATTAGATGAGAACATGACTGTTATTTTTGTATACAGAAAGATACTTGGTTTATATATTCACCTTTCCAGCTCATCCTCATAGTGAAAAGGCCATTATTGCCAAAAGGACTGACCCATTAACAAATGTCAAATCAGTCTGTTTATTTGAATTTGATTAAATCAGGTAATTATGTTCCGAGTTGCATATCATTTCTTCACAACTGATACAGAGCTGCTAATTAGGTCAGGAGAGAAAATTTTCTGTGGCCAAATGACCTTACACAAACTGTCTGTTGTCTAAATATGGTAAGAAACTCTGAAGTTATATATACTTGATACTTGTCACTTAAAATCCAGTTTTTGAAAAACTTCCTTGTGGGTCCCTCCCCCACGCCACCATCTTTTGTCCTCAATTTACCCGGGAGATGCCTACCTTTCTTTTCACTGATGGTTTCACAGCTTTCTTGCTACATTTCTTCACCTTAAGTAAATTAGTTTCCATTAGTGACTTATCAGAAATTGGAACTGCTTTTGCACACCTTTTCAAGCAAGCACACACACACACACCTTGAACAACTGGGTCTAGGGAAATCTACCAAGGTCATTTGATTTTTAGACTTCTAGATGAATACAAACCAATGCTACTAGACTACAAACAGAAAATATCAATGCTTGTTGGAAAGGACCACAAAGGAAGCCAATACCTGCAATGGTCTGTAGAGTGCATACTCATCTCTAAAGATCTGATCATGGTGACTGACACAATCGAGCCAACGGCCATCTACCAACGCCTGTCCTATGGCAATAGCTTGAGCTCTGGAAGTAAAAGTTTTGAATCCCAAGTTAGTTACACAAAGTATTTATTTGCCTAAAAACTGCTGTGGTCCAGTACTCTCCACTCTCTCACTGAATTCTTTTTCATCTTAGATCAAAAATAAACTGAAGTATGGGTATAGAGGTTTTTATTATTATTATTCCACAGTATTGCTCTAAACTATAAAACGCATGGGGGAGTGTTTAACAAATATTACTAGAAAACAATCTCCTCCCTAAATATTATCTAGTAAATTGATCTGTAAAAAGGGTCTCAGCCCAAGGACCTCTGCTACCTGGTAGTGATGTGGCCATTTCTCATGAGCCAATTGACCAGATCCTTTCCCACAATGCAGTTGGGATGCGTGCGTAGCCAATAACGATGATCCTGGAATTCCATCCCACTGTTGTGATGGCAGATTTTCTTCCAGAGGTCCTTTAGCTGGACTGAGTCCTACAAAGCAAAGTGATGACATTTTGAGATAGCACAGGGCTTAAGTGTTCTCTGTTGTCTCAAGAAGAGATGATCACCTCTGTTGCAAGGGAGTCACAGTGACCTCCCCAACCTCTGGATATAATGAAACTACTAGACTTTTACAAAAGTACACTCACAACTTTATTTTGAAAATTGTTTCTTCTGGTAATGTTTTTTATTCTTTACTGCATATGAAAAATGAATTTCACATGCTGAATGTCCTTCCACCGCTAAACAGCTTTCATCCCTGAGATAAAGGTGTTCTATACATTTTGTGTTCTTGACACTTAGCACTGGAGAAAGTAGTCTCTAGCTCTGGAGTCTGCAGAACTGTAGTGCATACACATGTCACAGTGCTCCCAGACACTTCCCCAGGTGTCTATCAAGAACCCCCTGCTCCTCCTATGTTTCACATTTCTTTTTGAAATTTAAGAATTACTGATTGCACTCAGCACCAGCCTTTTTCCTCCATTCATCCTGCCTTCTTCACTGTCCCTTCCACTGTACACCCCCAGGAAAGGGAAAGTTCATTCTCTAGACAAGGGAGAAGTGCAGCTGAAGACCTGTGCTCTACTTTCCAGTACATCCAAGTCAACTACCCAGAGCTTTTCTTTTGAAGGGCCCTACAAGCAGCTGAGAGCTGGAGTTGGAGAAGTGGCTAACAGAAGTGTTCTGCACATGTATGTTTTAGATAGAATTATTTCTGCCTGTGGTGGTGGTGGTGTTTGGAACAGGGGACACTTTTGCCTATGTGTTTTTTTTGAGAGGGTGTTCTTTGAACATCATCCATTTTCCTTCTGTGACATCTGACATCACCAACATGTACTTGGTGACTAGGCAAGCATTTCACAGGGGATATTTGGTGAAAGTGCCCTGGAAATGTGTCAGATTTAGGGGCCAGTGGGTACACTGGGAAAGGTTGGGAACCCCAGAATTCTATCAGTCAGGATGTGAACCAGTTGAATAACAGCTGTTAAGAGAAGTGTTGCAGGATGTGTGTGTGTTGAATAGTTACAAAAACTCTGCCCACTATGAAGTATCACTCCTCTCCTAGGGCAGGATACCAGAATGGATATTCACTGACAAGAGAGATTAAATGAATATTTCAGTCAATGGCCTTAAAGACAGAATAAAATAATACAGAATCCAATACATAATAAATATTGTATTAAAAAGAGTACATCATAAGACAGGAGAATCCAAAAGAAGTGGGAGAGAGAGTCACCGTCCCTTCCTGATACACCACACGGCCCTCGCTAAAAAAAACAACCCATGCTCTGGAGGGATGGGAACCTTTCAGAGGCAATTTTTGGGCAGCTCTGAAAGCTTTGAGGGAAAGGTTGGTGCAGTAGTACCACCACCACACTGGATTTAGGCCATACCACGCTATACTATATGATAGCTTGCAATGTGATTCTCAAAGCCATAAAACTATTTTTTTATAAAAAAAATAATATCACTTAGTAAGCTACATCATTAGATCTAAATTTAAACCCAGCATAGAGAGGAAACTTCACTTATGCACAGTCACCTGCAACATCTGAACTTCCTGGA
Source organism: Phrynosoma blainvillii (assembly GCA_026167975.1). Lineage (NCBI taxonomy): Eukaryota > Metazoa > Chordata > Lepidosauria > Squamata > Phrynosomatidae > Phrynosoma > Phrynosoma blainvillii. Next base: position 229,678,649 of record JANUYF010000001.1, read on the forward strand.
TGGAACACTACCAGCCATCAATTCAAACTACAATGCTTATTTAGCACAGTGTTTTCTGATTTAAGATGGAAATCACTGGGAGATAATGTTTCAAATCATTCACACGCATGTAGACACTGACACAGTGCCTTTCTGCCAAAAACCTCTACACTAAGTTATCTTAAATGTCACAACAAAACAGAAGAAGACAAGAAATACATGTACACAAGCAGTATAATAGTGAATCTTCTTCCCTTGTAAAAGTATTCCAAACCACATTTTCAACAGGTATTTAGCCATCCTTGATTTTTCTTAAAATAAACCAAAGTATTAATCTTCCATATTCAAGCTGAGTACATTTAGATTTCGTCAGAAGATGAGCATTCACTTGAAAATAGCTTTTAAAAAAATACACACAGAATGGCCATGAAAATTTACACACAGAATGGCCATGAAGATAAATCCTGTATCCATCACCCTGAGCAATTCATGGCAAGGATAAGTTATAAAGTTCCTTTTTTGGACTACAATCAGAATCCCCTAGCTAACATGTCCATTGGCCATGCTGGCTGGAAGATTCTGGGAGTTGTATTTCCAAAAGGTAATGTTCCTAAGCTGTGAAATATAAATACCACAAAAACAGGGCAAAATAAAACATTACAGGTAAGAATCCAAGGGCATAAAAGGTAGCCAAACACAAGAAGCCAAACTTAAGAAAAGGAACTACTTATTTCTGTCAGAAGTACCAAAGATATAACAAAGGCTCAGTATATACCAGAAGAATCTTGCGCTCGTCCTCATTGGCCTCCTTTGCATAAGTGCGATTAGCTTGCGGACTGACAGATGTTTCATACGAAGGCACCATGGGAGATCCCGATCTATCCAAGGACAAGTTAGTAATGCTGGCTGATCTGGTGGGAGAAACAGAACAATGTTCATCCTCTTAAGATTATGCTACCTCTTTAAAATTAAAGTTTAACAGGACATGTCAGAGTTTACAACACTGAAAACCTTCCCAGTAATCTCTCCCTCATCAAACTAACCAGTTTTCAAACATCAGCAACGAGAAATAAGAATCATTACAAAAAGCAATTCAATATTATTAAGCTCATTATTACCAATCACTGCTATAAATAAGAATGCCATAATCAATGAATTTCATTCTCCTTCATTCTTCAAATGATAAGTATCTTTACAGGAATATGAATACTATTCAAACTACTACACAATAAACCAAACAAAGTAAAACCTAAAAAATATCTAGGAAGCAAAGGAGCAAATGCAGACAGTGAGGAGAAGCCATGTCAGTCATGAAGATGTTTGCACACTGTGGTGCCATATGGGTGCCCATAGTAATGCCACTGATGGAGGTACATGCTATTCTCAAATGTAAAATAGTCATGAGTGACTTGGTAGAGTTTGGTGGGTATGTGTGCTGTAGCCTCACTCAGGATGGTAGTCCTAATGGCTTATAGTCCATCCTGGTATGGGATGTTGGTATATAGGGATTAACACTCCTTATCCACTGAGAAATTTGTGTAGTTCCTTCAGATACTCATCTCTGGGATCTTTAGAGAGGGTTGTGTAAAATGTAGTTATGGCCTCATTCCCAATATGATTTAAAGCAAATTGCTGATTGGGTTATATGACCATCATCCCTACTTCAAACTGGTTCTAATACTATTGAGCTAGGTTGCGATTGCGATGAAGCAAGGCAAACGCAAAAAAACAAAACAAAAACGGTTTCATGACACCAGTTTTTTGGTGGTTCTTTTGAAAAGAATCGATTCCGAAGCGTGTTCAACAAGTGGGAACGACAGATCTGAATCACATCATTCTGGAGGGGAGGGACTGACTGCAGACGGGTGTTTACCATCCCACCTCAGTTTTTGGGAAATCAGCCATTCCCCCCCCCCCCAGCGCTGCCTTTGTGCTTGTGGTGAGACCTATGGGTGCATTATATATATATATATATATATATATATATATATATATAATATAAGTTGACAGAATATGCGATCCATCGTATCTGCAACTACTTGCAACTACAGGTGGACTGTAGCTCAGCAAGGCAAGTAGTTGCAAAATCAATGAATCGCATATTGCCAATTTTTAAAAAAAATATATAGTTTCCAAGCTGGGCTGCTCAAAGGGGAAATGGTGTACTTAAGCAGCCTGGGTTGCTATGGGGCAGAGGAAGGCTCGTGGCTGAAGTTGCCCCACTCGGCGCCTGGAATCACCCCATCCTCACAGTGTTGCCTCTTGCGTCAGCGATGACGCACAGATGATTGACATGCATTTTGAAGTGGCACAAACCAGTGGGAACAACAATCGTGCCAAGAAAGAAGCGATTACAAGGGAATAATGAAAAGATCCACTTTCATAGTGGGAACAATGGACCTTTTGGAATCGATTCATCAACACGGAGCAAAGGTGAACTGCAAACCGGTTTAAAGTGGGAACGAGCCCTATATCTCTCAGCCTCCTGTATTTAGTCTGACTTGTTCATAATGACCACAGCTCACCTTGTCAGTCTGTCGTGTAATAATGTCAGAACTGTTTCTGAGGCAGCATTATTCCAGATCAACATTAGGAGGAACTTCCTAATGTTCAACAGTAGAACATGCTCCCTCAGAGTGTGGTGGAGTCTCCTTCTTTGGAGGTCTTTAAACAGGCTGGATGGTCATCTGTCAGGGATGCTTTGATTATGAGTTCCTGCATGGCAGGGGCTTGGAGTGGATGACCCTTGTAGTCTCTTCTAACTCTATGATTGTATGAGACTGTGGATAGCATCTCATTCCATATGGCTGAGATTATGTGATAATTTGTGACTCTTGTTGATTATCTCAGTTTGAGCACAACAGTGAAAGCATTCTATGTAAAAATCCAATTCCATGTTCTGGCCTTCTAGAGAGGTCAATGCAAACAAAGTTCTTTTTGTAGCTCTGGGAAACGTTTTCTTGTGTGTTGGTGCAGTGTCCATTATCATGTTGTGGTGATGCTTATGAGCCATTATTCTAGCTGGTGTTACTCTGGTGTCACCATGTCATAATTTTTCCTCTGTCCTAAGTTTTTGGGCAGACAAGAGAGAACTAGCCAGTAAGAGCTCCCCGCTCTTGCCTACATGTTCCCCAGCACCTTATTTTCCATCTCTCCCAGTAAAAGGCAGAGACAGGAGTAACCCAAAGTAGAATCACTTTTCCTTCCCCGCCCCCAAGAGGAGAAAGGAATCTCTGTGTGATCTGAGCAGCCAAAAGCACTCCAAGGCTTAACAGAGAGTTTAAGAAAATGTTATTCTAAGTAAGAAGGATTACATCAGGTTTCTGGGTATTGTATCTTAGAACATCATTCTTCTGGCATAGCTTAAAAAGTTGCAAAGTTACAGAAACAGATTACATTCCAAAGACACCTTGGAACCAACAGCCAGTTAGGGAAACACAACAAAAATCCCTAACACCTCCTAACTAAAAACCACCCCTTGCCACTTACAAAACCTGTTTTCAGGTTTTCTCATGGATAAGGAGGCAGGAGTCTAACCCTTTGGAGAGCAGCTTCTCCCAGTCTTAGTTAAATATACTTAACTAAGTAGCTGATACATGATTCCAGCCATACATTGTACTGTTCTGTACTATATTGATATTTACCTAAATTGTATTACCAATAGGCTTCTGTTGTTCTATTTTCCATGTTATTCACAGTCTTCTTGTTATATTAACCCCTTTTTTGTCTATCTGTTTGGAGATATTTATTTCCCTCTCAGATTCCTAGGAATACCATGGAAGCCAGGGTTGGGAAAGACTCCAACCAGGGAGCGAGAAAGAAAGACTAGTGGTCAGCAACTACCTATGTTCCAAAGCAGCTGCAAAGATGAGTTTCAGAACTGACAAAAATGGATATATGTTTATCTTGTGTTATGTGGGGAGAGGATGAAGAAAGGATAATGGTATCTTCAAACAGAAATGGTGCTAGATATGGTAAAAGAAAATCATAAAATTCTCACCTGTGGTGTTGATATTTTTTACATTCGGTATGCAAGATTCAGTTTTTAATTTGTTTTGTTAGGTTTAGTTGCATAGTCTTTTATTTAACATGGATGTCTAAATTTAGATTTGTCTTATACTTCACTTCAGTGATCAATCTTATGCACTAATATGCAGAAGGGTCTTTGGCAGATGTGGGAAAAGAGCAGCTAATAGTCACATGTGGCCCTATGAGGCTCTTCGTGCTGCCCATGGACTGCTCTAGAGTCCCTCTGATGTGCCCCTTATCTTGAAAAATGGGTGTATGGTGGTAGAAATACAATTCTTTGAGTGGGGTTTTTTTGTATTTCAAGATCCTTCCATCAACAAAGCCCCCAAAATGTAACAAAGGAAATGGAAGTGAACTGAAAGTTATGTCTAGTTAGGATTTTTTCCCCCTTCAGTTTTATTGCATTTTATTTTTTATTTTTTTGCATTAGTGCCACCTGCTGAGAATCCCAGAGACTGAAAATTGCCCTCACAATCTTCTGAAGTTGCCCTCCACAAGTCTATGGATTAAACACATTGTATATACTCCTTGTATATACTCCTTGCTTTAACTCTTATTTTAAAAAAGGAGCCATCCCCTGGTGAAAGGCAAGAGTGTAATCTGTTCTGGAAGCACTGACCCCGCTCTGTTCTCATCCATCCAGCCTTTAGGGTGAGCACAAACAGTTATGCCTGCTGGAATTTTGTAAGTTCTTTGGCATTGTTTTTCTTTGCACCATCCTATAAATCCTTTGTTATATGCCCCAGGTTTTAACCTCAACTTATCCATGGGTCATATCAAAATCCATAATTTTGGCTCCAAAACCTGCCCTCTACTTATACATGAGGTTGACTTATTGTTAAGTATATACGCATTAGGCCTGGGGTTTCAGCAAAAGTTCAGGCTTCAGCAGTACGATAGGGCTTGTTTATTAAAAGGAGAGAGTGAGTCAAAGCCAGTTCTCTTCTCACCAGCTGGCTGGTACGGGGAGGTAGAGGAATTGTCTCCTCCCAACATCAACAAATAAGAGTGGCCTCTGGTAAATGTGAAAGCAACTCTGTAGTTGGCATGGAAATGTCTTCTCCCTTTCCTTGGGCCCAAACTTTGTAAGGCAGATTATGTGGTATTTTCTAGAAGCTTGTAGAAGAAAACAATATACAGTAGGTCCTTGTTATCCGTTGGGGTTTGGTTCCAGGACCCTCCGTGGATAACAAAATCCATGGATGCTCAGGTCCCATTAAATATAATGGCATAGCAAAATAGTGTCCCTTACAAAAAATGGAAATTCAAGGTTTGCTATTTGGAATTTATACTTTTTTTTTTTTTGGGGGAGTATGTTCAAGAGTGGATGCTTAATAATAATAATAATAACATTTATTTTTATCCCTGCCCCTCTGTGTAACACAACCGGGGCGGCTTACAACATTAAAATATACATTTCATACCCCACAATCCCATCCACCCCTTAAAATACTATTAAACAATGACAATTTAAAACACACTTAAAATAATAATACAAATAAACAATTAACTGCAGCAGAATCAGGGGAGCAGGTTGGGCTGTCTTTTGATGGCCAGGACATCTATTCAGGAAAGGCCTGCTGGAAGAGATCCGTCTTAACAGGCTTTTTAAAGCTGTTTACGGGGGTAATATGACGGATCTCATCCAGCAGGCCATTCCATAATCTGGGAGCGATTGCCAAAAAGGTCCTCTGGGCGGTTGCAGAGTCTAGTTTTTATAGGCTGCAGCAAATTCCTCCCAGAGGACCTGAGTGCGCGGGGTGGATTATATGGGAGAAGGCGGCCCCAAAGATAGGTTGGACTCAAGCCATTTAGGGTTTTAAAGGTGATAACCAACACTTTGTACTGGGCCTGGAAACTAATGGGCAGCCAGTGAAATGATCTTAAGATTGGTGAATCCATGGATAAAAAAATCCGTAGATAAAGAGGGCCAACTGTACAAGGTGCTGGCACACAAAGGATTCTTGCCTCGCAGACCAGCTTGCAGCCCCTGCATGGACTGTGTGTGTGTGTGTGTGCCCTTCCCCATGGTGTGCAGATACCCTGTGTGTCTGGTTTCTTTCCTTTTGATATGTTAACTTGTTTGAAGCTAGACTGCACATGCTTGGTTTGTCTCTTTCTTTTATTTTACTTGCATCTAATTGTGTGTACATATGGCTTCTTTACTTATGTTCACTTGTTTGAAACTGGAGTGTGATTTATGGGCCTATGCTTTGCTATTTTCTATCTCACATGCTTAAATAAAACAGCCTCTCTCAAGACCAGGACTGAATGGTCATTTCGTCAGCCTCATACCCTGAATCCATAGCAAACTCAAGCCAGAGTTTGGCTGTGAGTGTTATAATATGGTACATATACTGTTCTGATTTTGCCTGTTTATTTTCTTCCTTCCTCTCCCATACAGCTATAAAACAGGAAACAACTTACATCAACCAACTTAATAATTCTCAAGATCAGTTTTGCATTTGACAATGTCCTGCAATTTGACCACCTTGAGAACACATAGAACCACATTCAGGCTCTATGTAGACAGGCACTTCTCAGTAAATGTGCCCCTTCATGACTTACCACAAACTTGGTAATGGAAAGTGAGAAGTATGTTGTTAATATTCCAATGGTAACACAACTGTTTATCTAGACAAAGTGCAAGGTTCTCCTGATACCAAATGAAGCATTTCAAGCCTGACCACATATAGCTCATTCTTTCAATTATACTTGTTCATAGAACAATTTATATGAAAGGAATATTCAGGTATAGTGACCCAGCAATATACAAACACACAAAGTAAAGGTTTCGGGAATGAATGCAAGTTTGACTTCAGACAACATAGGAAGCAATTGGAATTCTGGTCTCAAGGTCTAAACAAATATGCCTCTATGGTGAATTCTGCATACCTCTGGCTAGACAGAGCGTGGCTTAGTTTTCATGAATAACTATCTGCACAGCAAATCAAAATGTTCACACTCTATCTTTGCTCTGGCTCTTGCCCCTTGAGCATGCTGTGAATGTCCCAAAACATCTTCCATTTGTTGCAGTTACCCCCTTATAGTCAAACCAGGAAATTATGGTTGCCTGGCTTGGCTCTAGACAGGATCTTAAATTATGTTCCTCCTGCCCCTGCCATTTTTCTATTCAGGAAAATTTGTTTCTACCAAAAAAAAAGAACATCTTGCTTTAATTTTGCTGTAAACATTAGATCCCACTTCTTAGTTTTCAGGTGTGAACTGAGCAGTAGGGTCTGCAAATGTGGCAGGCATATGAATAAATGACTCTTTCACGCTTCTCCCATCTCATTCATGTATTTGGACCTTGAGAATCTTTGCAGGACTTTCCTTTACCTGAAGGCACCAGGCAAAACGTGTTAATTTTGAAATCACAACACAGACACAGACAAAAAGTCTTTCTAGCTCAGCACCTGTTTTCTCGTTGTTTCAACCAGATTTTTCTGGAAAGCATGCAAGCAGCACGTGAAAGCAGCCATCCTTCTCTCAACAACCGGCACTCAGTGGCATGCTGCCTTTGAAAGACAGAGGCTCCATTTAGCTGTGAAAGAGCCATTGATAGGGCCTGTCCTCCATGCATTCACATCCTTACCTCCCAATATCCTTCTTCATAACATGCCCTTTTGACCAATTCCAGCATCAAATCATTGTGGGGTTTTTTAAAAAAATGTAAGTGGCCTAACAAACAATCATCACTAACAACAGGCCATTTCCAGAAGCATTTGCCATCACACGATAACTGATATTACAAACAACTGATGTAAATTATGGGGCTAAGCAGACGGGCGGCCATGGGCCGCCCTGGGAAGCTGCGCCATGGGACCGAGGCATCCCCATGCCTCAATACTGCGGCGCACCTTTGCCGCCCCTGAAAGGAGCGCTAAATTAGCGCTCCTTTCACAAGTCAGCGAAAGTGCGTCGCAAAAGGCTGCGGCACACTTTCGGCGACTTTTCCGCCGCAGCATTTGCGAACGCTGCGGCGGGAGGTCCTCCTCGGAGCGCCAGCCGTGCGGAGGGCCGGCTGCTCCGAGGACGACCTCGGGAGGGGGAGGGGGCGCCGAGCATGCGGCTGCCCCCCCCCCCTTCCCTGCACCCAAGACGGCCTTTTAAGCCGTCTGCTTAGGCCCTATATTTCTTCTTATTCCCATGCTTGCTTTCCCTGGTTGGCTATTGCCAATCATCAGACTACTTAAATCTTTCCCGAACTATCATTAGGAATGCTAAATGGCCAAGCATTTTTGGCTTAACCTGTTAAAACCTCTGGCCAGTTGCCAGTCAAATGAGTCACAAAAACAAGCACTATTAGAGCTCAGCTGACAAATTACTTTTACTATTGATTCCACCCTGACTCAACAGAACCTGCTAAGTATTAGTCCAATGTTGCTCTTCTCAGAGTTTCTGCCTAGACCACCAGTGATTTTGGAAATCAATCTTATCAGTTGTAATATTAGTCAGAACAAATCATTCTATCTGTAGCTTGGGCTAAGGAATCTTCATGGATTGCATCCATGTATCCTCTAATTCTGTATTCTGGTGCTGTGGGCTGTAAGATCATATTGAATTCATTTCCCTGGAGGTCTTTGTAGACTAAGAGCGTAGACACATCTCAGTTAGCAAAGCCTCTGACAGTGCAGCTCTTTTAATAAGATATTTTTATGTCTGCCCAAACTCCAACTCAGTTTTACCTCCTCATCTCTTGGCCCAGCTGGATGTTTTTAGCAGCATCAGTACTGGAAGGATAGTGAAGGAGGGCTAGAGAAAGACTTTCAGTATTGGATTTCAGAAGTGTGTTTGCAGTAAGCAAGGCAATAAATAAAACTTGGGAAACAGTGGAATTTGACACTAGGTGATCCTACTGTATCCCTGTGTATCTGCCTACACCAGGCAAGGTAAAGAGCAGCTGCATCCAGTATCCTTTACTTAGCTTGAATGAACAGCAAAACAGAGAAGAGGAGAGAGTAGATGAGCCTATCTCACCAGCTCCTCTTTCTGAGCATTTAAACACACACACACACACACACACATTGATCTCTAAGTTTGGCCACCAAAATAGAAATCATAAAAAAGTGGAGGCTGGTGAAACAAAAGGTAATTTCTAGATGCATTCTCAAAGAAGCCTCCCAGTGGTACCTTGAAAGTTCATAATGCTTTTGTTAACCTATGCAAGGTTTACCTGACCTGACTGTTGCATTTCACACATGCATATTGTCTAGGATGGAATAAAAGGTTTGCTGAAATATGTTCATCAGTTTCTTTTTCTGTTGTGCAGGAGCCATTCTTTCCATGTTATTTCTGCCTCTGGTACCAAATTTTCTGTTTAAAAAATAACATCAAGGAACACTACTTCATTAGCTGAGGTATACCTAAAGTTTACCTGCAAACTCTGGTTTGAAGCAAATCACAAATAGTATTGAGTCCAGTATAGAGTTTTAACTTCTAGTAAAGAGAAGGGAGGATGGGGTAACTTTGCACACAAGAGTTGAATAGAAGGATCTTAGTATCCCAAGGGGAAATTCTCTTCCTTTTAACTTGCACCAATGCACTGACTTGCATCAATGCAGGCACATATACTGACAATGGGGGACTGCAGATGGGCAGCTCTTGACTGCCCCGGGAAGTGGCAGATCGGGGCCGCAGCAACCCCACACTGCAGCTCAAATCCTCCCTTTTGCCACCCCCCAAAAAGTGGCAAAATGCAAAAGGCCGCCCTAAGAGCCGGCACGCAGCTCTTCAGCATCCTTTTGGTGCAGCATGTTTGAATACTGCGCCAGAAAGGCATCCAGATGCTCGTGCCATCTGTAACGGCGCGCAGCATCAGGACGGCATCAGCGTGGGGTTGGGGCGGCCAGTGTGCAGCTGCCCCGCCCCAACTCTGCCTCCAGGCCAGCCCTTTGGGCCAGTGTGCAGAGGCCCAATGTCTCTACTAGGAAGCCTTCAGCCCCTTCCCCAATTAGCTGACATCTATATTAGAACACACTGATGGAGGATTAATTCACACAGTTGCTTTTTGGTTAATGACCTTCCATCACATGAATCAAAGGCTGGGGGGAGGATACTTTAATACCACCAGCTCATCATTTGTTGTTTTATTGTTCATATTTTCTAACACAAAATTGACTTTATTTCACCAACAGCCCTTGAAAGCTAGAGGAGGTAGATCCTTCCTCCATAAGATATAGGGACAACACATGAAAATTGTTCAAATTGGCCAACACAAATAACATAACTACCACCCAAACACAAACACACACACTCCATGACACTAATAAAGCCAAACTGTTCAGCTGCAGCTACTGGACAAAGAGGAACACTACTGTTCTACAAAAGTAGCAGTGTCAGCTTTTTAGGAAGAATTAAGGCGCGAACTGATTAGAGGTGGAGTCAGCAGAAGAAATTTCACATGCACAACATCTCTGACATCATTTCACTCCGCAATAAATTTGGACCTCGTGATATGTTTGTACCTACCTGATTATTTCCAAGAGGTCTGCAATCTCTTTAGTGATCACACACAATTCCATGTAACCCCATTATTAAAGGAAACAATTATCTTTCAACAGAAAGTCAATGTCATTTTAAGGTATGGTCAGATTTATATTGTGAATTCAAACAGGGCCAACAGTGTACTATGGCTGCTACAGACAAAACTTCAAGCAAAGATGGGTTTAAATCACTTACCTATTCCGTGCAGGTGATTTTCCTGCTTCCTCTTGAACTGAACCAAGACGTGTTGACAAAGTGGAGGATGAAGAATCTGGGTGAATCAAGCTGCAAATCAATAATGGTACATTTAAGGAACCAGCAGGGTGTACTGGATTGCGAGTTGGACTGTGACTCAGGAGATCAAGATTCAAATCCTCACTTGGGCATGGAAACCCACTGAATGGATGACCTTGGGCAAGTCACATTCTCAGACTCAGAGGAAGACCAAGACTTTCTATGGAATACCAGTATGAGTGGGAGATGCCCCTTACCAAAGCGCTCTCCAAGAAAACAAAATCAAAACAAAATCTTGCCAAGAAAATCCTGTGGGATTCCATAATTTGGAAACAACTTGAAGGCACACAATAATAACACATTTGAACAGTAATTAACACAAAATCAGTGTTGATGCAGATCAGCGTAGTCTTCTCAGCTTAACAAGGGAAATAATTATTTTGTATTTGATCTTCAATGAGAGAAATATTTTTAAATTATTCCTAAAGATTACTGTAAGAGACAAGTGGTCACATGTGCAGGAATATGTTTTCTTCATCCCAAGTTCTGTTTTTGAAACACCAAAATCCAACAAGGCCAGTATCAGAAAGCAGCAAAAAAAATTCTCTTTGCATAGTCCTCCATCAATATCATTTGAAAGTAATGGACTGGAATATTTTTTAAAGTATTTTTATAAACATTACCCAATTTGAGCCAGACAGAACAGGGTAGATCACATGAGCTAGGTGCATAAAATATCAAGTTTGCTAAGACTTTCTCTGGACTACAACTATGAGTGGGAGATGCCCCTTACCAAAGCGCTCTCCAAGAAATCAGTCCCTACTTATGCTTGTGCAGAGAGCAACACTGGTCAGTGCTGGCAAGAGAAAGGTGTCTGTACCTCCTTGGAGGCATTGCCTCCTGCTTGTTAAAGTAAAGGTAAAGGTATTCCCCTTTGACAAGATTGTCAAGTTGTGTCCAGCTGAAGGGTGAGGTGCTCATCTCTGTTACTAAGCCAAAGAGCCAGCATTGTCAGAGACTATTCTGTAGGACATGTGGCCAGCATGACTGCACAGAACACTGTTTATCTTCCCACTGAGAAGTGGTACCTATCTATCTACTTGCATTTGCGTTCTTTTGAACTGCTAGGTTGGCAGAAGCTGGGACTAGTGATGGGAGCTCACCCCATCATGCGGCACCTGGGCCTCGAATTGCCAACCTGCTGCTGTTGCAATCAACAGTCAGTGCCTTAACCGCTTGAGCCACCACGTCCTGATTGTTATGGGTCAGCATAAGGAATACACTAAGTTTATGTGGAAAATATGGTACTCCCACCTATTCATGTTTGACATTCCTGAATCAATTAATTTTCAGTTCAGAACCACCAGAGGGAGTTCTCTTTTTTAACTGAAATTTTAAAAAGGGATTTCTTAGGAGACAGGTTAAATCTTGGCTACAGGGTATCATCAGAGACAGCTGACCTTAGTGTTTGTTCAGAAAGAGGTTACAGGAGGACACTCTCAGCTACAGCATTACCACCCTGCAAACTGAACCATCACACATAAAGACTTCACTCAGACTCCAAGAGCCAACACATTAACATCTTTCATCAGATACTTGCTGAACAACAGTTAACAAGGCCTCTACTTATAGAGTTTTGAAACTTGCTTTGAGGTCTACCCAGCATGAACTTTCCAATTTAGATTGAAGCCAGAGAAGTTCAAGAGCTCAAAGTCTACCCCACTATCAGGCAGTAAGAGTGAAGCATTCTTCCCAAGATTTTTGAGGGGGTAAAAACTCTTTGATTTCAGGTGAAAGGCTACATCTTCTCCCCACAATTCAGTTTATCAAGACCACTGGAAATAAGGTAAGGACAGAGAGGCTGATCAAACATCTTCTTGGGAGCTACTGCGGCGGTGACAGCTGCAATCCTCTCCTCAAACCAGGCAAGGAGAGCTAGCAGAGGCAGGACCCAAGAGACCGCTTCTGCCATGGAAAACACAGACCACAAAGGCTTGTGTGTAAAAGTTTATCTTCTACCTCTCTCCATCTCTTGGTGGTGATATGGTCAGTGGGAGGAAAGAATGTAATATAATGCACACACATTGTGTCATGTGGCTTTAGTACACTTTACAATCTTTCGAGACAGGTTATAGCATCAAAGCAAGCAGGCAGCAGAACAACTGGAGAAAGCAGCCTTTTAGTTCTCTTCCATCTTTGTCTAGCTAACCCAGGAGTGGGCAAGGTTTGACCCTGGGACTGCCTGAAACACCTCAAGGATATTTGTGTAGACCTCAACACCTTCAGGTTCCCCAGGGTGACCATTTTCTGGCCAAAAAAAGGGAAAACTGCTGCTCCTAGAAGCCTCTGGGAGTCTAGGTGGAATGAATTGCTTTCCAAACACATTGCAAGGCCTCCTTGTATATTTAACATTTAAAATACCCTTTTTTGAGAATTAGAAGTGAACATTCAAGGAGTTGCTTTATTTTTTCAGTAGTCCATGAAGTCTCTGGAAAGTCCGAGGCATAAAAGTGGCCACCAGACATGCCACAGTTGCCCATCCCTGAGCTGAATGTTAGTGACTGGAGGTAATAGCAGAGGGTTCTGCAGAGCATTTGGAGAGAGAAGGGGCAGAGCATGAGGAAGATATTTGTAGGCTGGATTAGGAATACCTGAGGGTTGAATCTGGCCACAAAACTGAGATTCCCTATCCCTGCTTTACTGACAGAAACCATGGCATGTAAAAAGTCGAAGAGCAAATGCTACAAGTGGTGCTTTCCTGACTGATGTTTTATGACTTGTTGTGGAACAGGTGGAAGGCTGGACAAACAACAGATTTTGCAAACACTTTAAAAACTTATTCCAGTGGCTAAAAGGGCAAATATAAAATGAAGTTGATACCTTTGCCACGCAAGGTCTTCTTCCAGGAAGATGTTGCGGCTAGCTTTTCTGCTACCAACAGGTGTCCGTGGTTCTCCAGGATCCAGCACTGACACACAGCTGGCAGAATCGGACAGAGCACTCAAGTCTTCCCCAATGGAGTTACCATCTGTGGAGTGTGCATAGCTTAAAGCTATTTTGCGACAGTACGTGCAAGCCCTGAGGTCACCTGAAAGAGTAAGTAGAGATGGAGAGCCTGGTACTCTGCCTGTGGCGAACCTACTGAGATGAAGCCCTTCTTGGAGATTTCTCCAAACACTGTAACACCATTTTGTAGACAGAGAAATGAGAACTAGGAAGGCTACTACTCTGGTAGTAGTACTACTTTGCAAGCCTACAGCTTGGAAGGGATTAAAAAACAGTTGAAGAACAACCTACAGGCCATGCTAAATATAAATATTGTATTTCTATTCAGAATGTGAAGTGGCCAGAACCTGAGGTCACCAACTGTGTTCCACATTGGAAAATGTGGCAATCTGTCAGGATATCACGCAAACTTTTTCATCCTTTCCCTCTAAAATAAAACAAGTGTATCTGTGAAAGTTTCCATCAACAACAAGACCCAAGATTTTAGGACCCATAGTAAGGAGATCTCAATGCATATGAAGATGTCCTGATGGGCAGACCACCATAAACTATTTCTCAGCTTCAAGGACAGAGGATGGGAGCCCATTCCTCTCATGACTCTTCCCAGCCTCCTTGTTTCTCCTTATGCATGCATCAATGTTCACCTGTGGCAAATAGTCCAATCTTCTTGAAAAGATAGACAAAAATCATTGAGGCAGAAATACAAATGTGTCAATAAATGTATGATTTAGTGAAGCATTCTAAGAATTTCTATGAAATTCTATGAAAAATTTCTATGAAAAAAAATCTATTTTTCATGGAGCTATGAGGGAAGAGGATGAAGTAACCAACTCTCAATATGAAAAGGTTCAGTGCTAGATAGTGCTTAAAGCTGCCTTCTTCAAGCAAAGCAAATCTTTGTTCCTCTTATCCTTGACAGGTTGGATGTCTGAACACAGCATAATTTACCTGTGTAACCCATGAATTTTCCAGGGATTTCCTGGTTACAGCATCGGCTGCAGAAGATCTGCCCACATAACCGGCAATGATGCCTGCGTCTAAAGGTGGTGAATTTCTCACTACAATCATAGCACTCCTTACACTGGCTGTCTGGCATCCAGTACTGCTTCAGGTCACTGTCCTATGGAAGAAGTTAAGTACAGTACAGTCACAACACAAAACAGATTTCACAGGATTTTTATCTCCAGAGCTAAGCAGTAGCATGAGATGTAACAAAGCTATTTAGATTACATTCACTCAGTCACAGATGCAATTGGATTCCCCAGCATGTCCTCCTTAATCCAATTGCTGAGTGGAACATTTTTAGACAGTAAAGTAAAAGTTTAATCCAGCAGAAAACAACCCATCCATTCAATAGGTTTTGATCACACCTGTGAAAATTACCTCAGATTTTGGTGTAACAATAAGCAAAGGATTCCTTCTCAACTCAACTGAAGCTCCACTCTCACACATACAAACATATTTTCTGCTATACACAGATATGATTTATCTATTTACCTATTGTCAACAGGAGAGTAGAAACATGAACCATGAGATATTCCTCCATCAACAGTTATCCCTTAACTATAAAAGCAACTAAAAAGTACAAGGCAAAAAGAACAATGCTATATCTCATTATGTTATAGTTGTTACATAATTATACAGTAGTAACTGGGTAAAGAAGCTAATTACAACTACCACTCATTTGTACCTACTTCAAGCTCTGTCAGAACTTTTAATTAGACTGTTTGATGTAATCCAATAAAAGGCAACAAAAATATGATTAAGTTGGGCATGAAGATTCTTTCCTTTCTATCAGGAGGGGGACTACAGAGTCAGCCTATTTGTAAGGGGAAAGTGATCAACCTCATCAGACCAGAAAGCCTTGAAAAGTAAAATTAATTTAAATGATTGATTACATTGGGAAGGAAACTTTTGAAATTAACGGGAAACATTCTTGCTTTCAGCTGCTGAAAGCTTAAGACAGGGCTGGGGAACTAACAGCCCTCCTTCATCCAATTTTATTAACTCCAAATCCCATCACACTTTGCCCGTCTGACTAAAGGGTGAGGCATGATGTAAGCAGCAGCTCATCAAAATTTAGAGCATCAAAGTTTACCCATTCCTGTTCTAGGCAGTGCTTTTTAGAAATCTGTACAGTCTCTCAGGAAAATGGCCCTTCATAGAATTAAAGATGATACGCATTTCAAGACATCTCAGTTGATTGAAAAGACGCACACAAGAAATACCTGGCTTTTTCCTTCCATGATTTCCTTGAGGCGTTTTAAGACTGTACTGAGACTCCTAAGTTGAACAGCCGTCCGAGGATCATGCCCACCGAGAGGGGGTTCTTTTCTTCTATTCTCTGGAGTCAAAATGCACTAGTCACCATTTGAAAGATATATACTTCTTTTTGTGTCATTAATGAAAAACTATTCAGAACATATCACATACGACTTTAGTCTCTTTTTTTTAAAAAAAGAGGGCAATGCAAGTGATTAGTACAGTACTTCAAATCCTACTAAGATTGCTTCCCACAGAAAAATACACAATGGCGAAGGAATTCAAAACCAAACACCTGGACATGAATTACTAGAACATGTTCAAACTGAAGTACTGTACTTTAACCTTAAACAAAAATGTAAGATAATCATGTTAAGTGGAAACAGAATTCCTAACATTTATCAATATCTAAGTCAGAAAATTCAGGATCCGAATATATCCTGGCCACTAGCAACAAGTCTTTAAAAACCTCTGAAGACCAATTGGATAGGATAGAGGCTAAATTATCATTAGGTAAAGGAAAGCAAAGTCAGCAAATGTGGTGTGGCCATGTAAAAGTATGCAGAAAGCTGCTTTTCATTTTGCCTCTTGAGCTACAATGAAGCACATCATTGTAAAATGTTAGTAAACCTATTGAATCCAGTAGATCAGCAAGGATTCTGACTCCCATTTGTTTAGCAGCAGCAACAAAATGGCACATATCCCCATCCTAGATTATAATGCTGAAAAGGAGAAAAGCTTGCAGCATTCCTGCACACAGAATTTATTTACTTTTAAGTGCATATCTGTTCCACCAACCCCTGGTTGATGGATCCTGAGGTTCTCGTAAGTAGGTAAGTAAATAAGTAAAGACTGGCTCACTGGCATCCTGAAGTCTGTTCACCCCTGCTTTAAAACACAGTACAACCAAAAAGAGAAAGAGGGAGAGAGAAGGGATGTTATCACACGGGGTCTAAAGCAGCCCCATCCCTTCGTCATCGCTGCATCATTCTGGATCCTTTGCCTCCGTGATCAGACGACGTCGCGGCAAACCCCGCCCATCCCTGCATCATCCTTGCGCCATCGCTGCATCATTCCAGCTCTTTTGAATTCCTCTTTCAAACAGGAATTATGGCTGCATGACCAGAATCATTCCGGTATGGCTCTGGATTGATTCCTTGCCGCTTTTCTTGCCGCTGGTGTGATAACGTCCAAGGAAGGAAGGAAGAGGATGTGAAGTAACATGTCTGCAGGGACAGGTCCATCAGGATGGGTACAAATTAGAGAAATTCCATAGCTACCAAATCCCCCCAGTGGTCAGAAAGCTCACTTAAGGTGCTAGCAGTAGCAGATAATGTAAGAAATGCTAAAAGTTTAGAATGTATAAAACCTATGCGCAAACTGCTATGTGACGGGAAGAGTTGATCAAGCCAGAGCTTGCAAAAAAAATCCCTCAGCAAGTAGTGACGGGAAGCACCCAGATATTTGGAAATCTATCCTAGAGTAAGAATATAGACACACATATCTAACTAAAGTTGCCTGAGAAAATTTGAGTTATTCACAACAAGATTCACCCTCAGCATGAAGGTTCCAAGAAAGTTATCAGGATTTCACAAATGAATAAGTCTTATAAGAAAACATTAACTTGCTTTAAGTTAATCCAGTTGATTCCAGAGCCAGTTGTCCCGTTTCTGCAGCTGCTGAACTTACAATGGATTCACACACAACAAAGTTCATATTACAATGAAATCTGCAGATTCAGTAAGCAATGCAGTAGCATTACATAACAATTTATTGTATTAAACCAAGCAAAGGCACAATAAACATAACAATACTTTAAAAAAGACCACAATTCATGAACAATAAAGAAATAAAGAAAAAAGAGGTTTGTACATTTTATGAAATTGGTCATCTGAGCTTTCCGAGCTAACGCTCCAGAAAGAGGTCCACAAGGTTTCCCAAACTCACTCTTCTTGTAGCATCCTTTTTCAAAGGAATTTTTGTCTGCACAATTTTTTAAAAAGTGAGTCAAGTTTCTTACCAATTCCATCACTCTCCATTGGCTGCGCATTTTATTTCGCTCCCTTTTGTAGAAGAGAAACAAACATGGCCCCTGTGTATGTACTGTTTTGCACAGCACTGATGTCAGCAGAAATGCTGGCAGCCTGAACAAGAGGCAGCCGAACTAACAGTCAGACTCCCAGCTTGGCAGGGATGAGAAACAGGGCTTGCCTCTGTAAGCCTGGGCCTCTGTGCCACACTCCGTTACTAATAGTCATTTTCCAGTCGGGATCTACTGACTGGCCACGTGATTCTTTTCAGAAGCAAAAAGGGAGAGGAATAATGAAAACAAGATATTTTAACTGGGTTTTTACATCCTTAAACTTTGCCGTGACACTCTTTCTAACCTAAGGTTTGGGGAGCTACCTAAGCTTGCAACATGTATATTGTGCATTTTGGTTCGCCAATAAAGGTATCACTGTTTGGTGAATTTTTGATCGGATAATGTTTTGGGGTTATTTTAAACAGTTCTGTGGTTCTTGCTGTATTCACATTACTAATTAATAATGCAACTTAGGAAGGCTTCAGATAACAATTCCTTATAAATAACAAAGACCACTTATTTATTTCAGGTATTTTTGTACCACTTTTCGCTCAAATTTCCAGGGTAGTTTACAACTAGAAGAAGACTAAACACAGTTAAAGTGCAAGTACTAACAAAAGGTCAACTAAAAGCTGGTTAAAACAGCAAGAGTAAAATTATATCTTGAATAAATTGGCAAAATAAAGAGGTTTCTGCCAGGTGCTGAAATGACAATAAGGTAGGTGGCAAGAAAAACCTTTTTGAGGACAGCATCTCATAACTGGGATGCCACCATCAAGACTAACCCACCCCACCTCTGATAAGTGTGGTACCTTCAGGAGGTTCTCCACAGAAGAGTTGAATATATGGGTAGCTGTATATGAAGACAGATATGCTAAGAATGCATGTATACGTTCCAACAACCACCAGTGTGTATTAGGCTGTATGCATGCACACATGACAAAGCTTGCTGTACAAATGGATTGTTATTTCACACAAGCCACACTGAAGCTCATGGCCTTTTTAAGAAACACAAACTCAACCCACCAGCTTTTCCTCATACTTTATGTTTGTCACCTTCCTCTACATCCTTTATTTCTATCCTTCATAGACACAGCAATCTAAGTTTCAGAAAGGCAAAATATGAATAAATAAATCATCCTCATAATCAAAAATGTGAACTTGAATGTGTTGGTACACCTACAAATGAGACTGATATACTTTTAAGAAGAACAATAGGTGAATTTCACTAGAAATAGGAATATGTTTTTAAAAAAAAAAAAAATCTTGTACCAAAAATATCAGCCTAAACCAGGAGTGGGCACAGTAACACTCATGGGATCCATGTGGTCCATAAACCCCATTTATGTGGACTCCCAAACTCTCCCAACTCCCTAATTTTTTGGGTTTTTTAAGGTTTTAAGCATGACTTTTTGAACTTTTTTGCCTCTTAAACCATGTATAATGCCCTGAAATGCATGGAAACGTGAAAATACCACCCGACTCCCACCACCAAATCCTAAATTACTCACTGGCTGCCACACAGTTGTTTACTCTGGCCTAAATCAAACTTAACAGGCAGATGTACAGCACACTGTACAACCACCTGCCCAATATACTGCACAATTAGAAGTGTGGACACCATCTTTGCCCTAATATTGAAAACACACACCTGCTGTTGCAACAGGCCTTACCATGTCACAGTGACATAATCAGAAACAGGCCTTTAAATGTTATCATTTCTTCTAAGTAAAGTCAGTTGGCCACCTTTGAACATTAACAGTGAAGAATCAGCATCCCACACCTTTTTCCAACAGGAGGAGGTATGAAATAAGAAACAAAAACAGCTAACATTTCTGTGTTTCCAATGCTTCCCAACCCTCACGAAGTAGGGAAGATCCTCCCATAAACATCTGTAGCTGCTGTTTCCCATTCTGACCCCATTCATAGATCTGCAAAATGGCAGCAATCCTGTCCATACTTCAAACATTAACGCTGCAATTGGACTGTACACCCAGCTCACCAGCGTGGAGATACTGAGCAGCAAATAGAACAACCGGTTTACCAGATTGCACAAAACCAACTATTTCTCATTATGAACCCACACAGCAAAAAAAAATGTGCACTGGGCCCAGAATCAACAGTGCAGAGGCACTAAGCCCTATGACTTATGTAACCTTTCATGAATCAGTTAAAATCAAGATATGCATGAGGGAGCTTGTCCTCCTGTGCCTCCATCCTACCCCACCCCAGTACAGAAACTTCAATGTTAAAGCTATAGGAGTTTTAATGTTAAAGCTCAGATCTCACCTGGCCAAAGAACCTAGTGCATGATACCTCTGAAAACCTTTCATTGCATTATCCTGTTTCTAAAAAATGTGGCTTATTTTTTTAAAAAAGCAATCCAACTGGGAAGTTTTAAAGTTAGAATTAAGGTTTAACTCTCACTGAAAGCATCTGTCTATAATGTTCACATATGCATGTACTATCAAAGCAGGACCACAAGGCCTGTAAAAGAAAAACAGAGCAGGGAGAACACACCAACTATTTATGGTTTCCATATTCAGCATTTTCAAACAACAAAGTCTATATAAATAGTTTTTGTCTCTTCATTACTGCATCACACAAAAACAGCAGGATGGATTTCCAGCAAATTTAGAGGGTACATTTATCCAACATGGCATAGTAATAATAATAATAATAATAAATTTTATTTCTAACCCACCCCTCTGCAAAGCAACCAGGGCGGCGTACAACAGGTTAAAACAATACAAGAGTAAAATACATCTCCAAAAACCCCTCCCTAACCCTCCCACCCCTTAAAAATAGATTAAACTAGAATAGTATTAAAAACAGCTTCAAGCAATAAAATCATAAAAACAAAACAAAAACAGTAGCAGTTGGGGGTAAGGGAGCGAATTAACAGGCCAAACCATCTAAAGAAAGAGGAAGAGCCGGGAAATTACTCCGGGAAGGCCTGTCGGAAGAGATCTGTCTTTACTGCCTTTTTAAAGGCAGCAAGAGTAGTTATAAGACAGATCTCGTCCGGCAGGCCATTCAATAGTTTGGGAGCGATTGCAGAAAAGGCCCCTCTGAGAGGTCACCGACAACCTGGTTTTCATGGGTTGTAACAGATTCCTCCCAGAGGACTGAAGTGCATGCGGGGATCATATGGGAAGAGGCGGTCCCGAAGATAAGATGGACCCAAGCCATGTAGGGCTTTAAAGGTCAAAACCAACACCTTGTACTGTGCCCGGAAACTAATTGGCAGCCAGTGGAGAGATTTCAACACTGGTGTGATATGCTCTCTCTACTTGATACCCCAGTGAGCAACCTGGCTGCCATATTTTGAACCAGTTGGAGTTTCCGGGTTAGGCACAAGGGTAGCCCCATGTAGAGCGTGTTACAGAAATCCAAACATGAGGTTTGAGTGTCGGACTACCAGTCTGGAGACCAGGGTTCAATTCCCAGCTTGGCCATGAAACCCAGTGGATTACTTTGGTCAAGTCACATGCTCTCAGCCTCAGGGGAAGGCAATAAGAAACCTCCTCTGAATAAATCTTGCCATGAAAACCCTGTGATAGGGTCAGTATAAGTCAGAAATGACTTGAAAACACACCACAGCAACCTGTAACATATATACTATACTATGTATTCAAAATTCACTTGAGAAGTCCTGAGGGGCACACCAATTATTTCTTCATGAACAGCCACTGTCAAGAAAAGTGGATCCTCTGAGCATGAGAAGTTAGAGCAGAAATTCATACAGAAATTTGATCATATACATCAGGTTTGGGCAAATCACTAGCCATGAGTCATTTCTCTAGCCTCTAGAGCCCCCACTTTGTGCTTTCTTTTTAAACCTTTTTTTAAAAAATGCCCTCCGAAATGCCTCCTGGGAACGTGGGAGGCATTGTCACCACACTTGGGAGGCTCCTCGCCCCCCCCCCCGGATTAAAAAAAAAAACACGTTCTTGTTGTTGCTGTGTGCCTTTTCTAAGGCAACCTTAAGAGGTTTCTTGACAGAATTTGTTCATAGGGTGCTTGCTTTGCCTTCCTCTGAGATTTACCCAACATCACTCAGTGGGTTTCCAGGGCTGAGTGGGGATCCAAACCCCAGTCCTGAGTCCTAGTCCAACACTCAAACCACTGTCTCAATTTTTAAATTAAAAAAACTACCCACAAATGCCCTCTAGGGAGTGTGGCAGCTATTTCCACCACATTTTGAGCCTCCTTGGCCAATTTAGGTCCATGTGCAAAAGAGACCTTTTTGGAACAGGAAGTGACTGCCACTCATTTTCTATTGTTAAAAAAATATTTCTCCTGGATCTAAAAAGGGCTAGAAAGGGCCAAAAACATGGTGAAAATGCCCACCACGGCCCCTAGAAGGTGTCTGCTGACATTTGGAGGCAATTTATTTTTTGCAAAAGCAGTTGCAGTGGGGCGAGTAAGGCCTTTCAAGATCTCTCCTACCTTTCCACAGCTTCCTACCCCAATATAAACCAAGTTTTAAATAAAAGGGATGGGCTCTTCTTTCTCATTATAAGGACTGAGGGAGTAAGGAAGGCTTTTTATGATTCCTTACGCCTTACTCTCTCTTAAGACTAGGGACTGGATGCAGTCATGAAGCTTGCCTGCCTTGTGCTGCTTGCTGTTAGCATTTGCACATCTCACTTCTTAAAAAGCAAATGGTACCCTTTAGTTAAGTGTCAATAGTGCTTCTTAGACTTCAAGTAACTAATTCCTTTACTTAGAAACTTACTCTTTTTTCTATTTTGGAAATTCACTTCAAGACTATGCACATAAAAGGAACTTCGTTGAATATTTCTGTGTTGGAAACTTATCCACATAGGGAATGGAAACCAATGCATCTAAGCAACAGGAATGCCCTCCAATGGTGGCTATTTGTCATTACAGAACCATTCACTGTGATTTCCCCCCCCCCCCCCATGTATGTCTGGACTGATCACGGGATACAAGGAAAGGCTGACAGCTTTAGCATGACAGTTTTCTCAGGCAAAGGGCAATAAAAATGATTGCCTGACTTTTCTTAGACTAGATTTAGGAAGCTCTCTATGCCTGATTCAGCCAGGAAAGCAAATATATAAATAAAGACAAACAAATAGGTCTGACAGAAAACCAAGCATGAACTCCCGCTAGAAGCCAAAATGACAAAACAGTGCTTATTGTACTTTGGATATCTCATGAGACAACACAGACTCATTAGAAAAGAGGATAACGCTTGTTAAAAGCAAAGGTGATAGGAAAAGAAGAAGATCCAATTACACAGGTGGATTGACCCAAGCAAGGAAGTCATGATTGTTGGATTTTAATAGGTCAGTGTCCTGGTATGAGGCTATGTAATGGCAGCAGAATCTTGCACATTCAAAATGTATTCACCTGCAACTGAAGGAGCAGCAAGCATCTAGGTAAGGAGCAAAAACACTGCATGCTGGTCAAGTCATCTAGGTAGCCTTTATAACCCGTTGTGGCCTTAAGAGTCAAAATGTGGGCTCTCCCTAGAAATGATAAGGTTTATCAGGGTTTGTTTTTTACAATGAGGTTTTTGTGACTCCTCAGGCTTCTCTTCAGACCCCTCCCCAAAAGCCACCACCACCCTTGAAAAGAATTTTGGCAGCACTCCCCAACCTATTATTGACACACTTGGAGGCCTCTGGGGCCAGTTGTTTACCTTAAAACAGCTCTCAAACCAGCCAAAACTGGGAAAGCACTCCCAAAATCTCAAAAGTGAACATGTGAAGTAACTTCCAGTGTTGATTTTAGCTGAAAGTAGCTGAAGTTATATAGTACAGACTGTTGCAGAGGTGAAAACTGGCACCTGCAGTAACTGCTCACTCATTTTAAACCACAGATTTATGCTTTTTGTGTGTACATATAGTGGGAAATGTGCAAATACAGGGCCAGTTTGTGCTCTAAACTGAGAAAATAGTAGGACTTCAATTTTCCATAATTATGACCCACCACCTCTTCAAAGGCTTTTATATTAATACTGCCTTCCACTTCTTGCTTTTCCTATATCCATTTCTGTAAAATAGAATTCTAAGTTTGATATATTGTTAGAAAATCCAGGTTCAGTAACAACATTAAATATGAGGAAACATGCTATAGTTCCTGTTTGCTTAGAAGTACACCAAGTAATAAAAGCCCCTTGACTTTTTCATTCTGCCAAATACAGGATGATGATTTTACAATGCAAGCATAGAATTCCAGGCCTTGCTGAAAGTATCTCTTGACCAACATGTTAGCAGAAAGTTTGATGCCATCTAACAAGGAGAATAAGGAGACTACTCCTTTTCAACCTAAATCTCTTACCTAAGGATGCAGAAGATCTTCTCTGAAATTCTCCAGAAGGCTGAGACTTTTTGTAAGCAACAGGTGATGACCTTAGTGACTGCGACCTCAAACTATGTTGTGGGCTTGACCAATTTGCATTCAGTGCCTGCTGGTCACCCTGTCCTGCTTCTGCTCTCTCCACCACAGACGACGCAAGTCGACCATCATCTAGAAAAAGTAAACACGAGTCTGACTGAGGTTTACTGATGTGGGCTGAAGAACAACTATGTTTTTTCTATTAATTTCATTTAAATCGTTTAGCTTTGCACTTGAAAAAGGAGTTCTCTTTTTAGGGAGACCAGTATCTAACTCCTCCATCCTTTTGACAGGAGGTAAAGACTTTTTTTTTAATTTCAACAGGGTTTCAGAACTTTAAAAAGTGCTTTTAGAATTTAAAGACAGAGCTTCAGGAGGTTCTATATCCTTTTTAGTGAAACATTTAAATGGATTTTTTAAAAAAAAATTAGCTGTAAGTTTTGAATTGTCTCAATATTGTATTAATTTAATCCTATTTTAACCTTGACTTTTGTATGTTTTAAGCTTATTTTATTTGTTTTCAAGAGTAGGCTGTCTTGAATCTCAATTTTGGAGAAAAGTCAAGATATAAGTAAAAATGATGATGATGATGATGATGATGATGATGATGATGATTAATGTAAACAGATCCCATCCCAATGTACATTACCTTGGGATAAAGCAATATGAACACCACCACAGCAATAGAAATGCAGGGAACAGAGTGAGTTAGAAGATGCCACTAGTTCTGCTTAACCTCCCTAAGGACATCCCAGCTGTGCTAACATGCACCTTGAGTCTAATGACGCAGAACTCTAAATCTTTCATGAACTTCACATTGTTAGGGACACTGAATCTTGAACTAAACTGGCACATTTCACACCAAAGCCATTACTGAACAAAACTTTAAATGCAGTTTCTAGCAACTGCAGTTTCTAAATTGACTGAACAATATTTTTTGTAGGACTGTAACCACCTTTTAACAATACAAATAGCAATTTTATCTGTGTTTCAAGACAATGTTTTGACATGACATTGGTTGCACAATGATATTGGGTAATCCACTGGCAACTGAGTCTTAGAAGATGATCTACCGCACCCTCAGGAGAGCAGGTCAACCTATTACAGGGTTTACAATGCAATCTTATGTTTGCTCTGAAATAAGTCTCACTGAGTTCAATGAAGCTTACTTCCACTTAAGTGTACAGTAGGGTTGGCAACTGTCAAGAGCCTATGGGATCACATTGGACACCCAGAAGACCTTGGAGGGCCACAACTCACTCACTCACCCCCCCCCACTACACACACCTGGGGGGGGCACACCTAATTTTGCTCCCAAATGATCTCTAGGTCCCCTTGGGCCATCTCAGACTAAAGAATGGCCTTTTCAGCAACAAGAAGTGCCTGGAAGCCACTTTCTCTTTAAAAAAAAATGTTCCTGGAGCTAAAATAGCCCAAAAGGGGCCAAATCATGGTGGCAATGCCCCCTAGGGGACTGGGGGATCCACATGCAGTTTACAGGCCATACTATGTCCACCTCACTGTACAAGATTACAGACACACACACACCAACAAATGATATGTGGTTATTTTAAAGCCACTTCTCTAGTATAGATCTATATAATGTCACTGCACTGGTTACCAAAACATTCTCTAACAGGTATATTATCCAATGTGAGATGGGGAACCTTTGACACTCCAGATGTTTTGGGTCTTATCTCCCACAATCCCTTAACACTGCCCTATCCTAGCTAAGGCTTCTTGAAGTCCTAGAAAGAAGACCAAATATTCCCCAGTTCCGCTCTACAAGCAGTGTTCCCATTATGTCATAGCAAAAAGATCTAAGGGAAAGAAACTCTTTGGCAACCCAATCTTCTGCATGTTTGCTCAGGAATAAGTCTTAACTAATTCAACAGGCTTCCTTCCAGATAACTTACCTTAAGTTTTTAATCACACAAACAGGACTCAGGTTAGCACAGGTTTGTAACCTACAGCCCTAACTAAAAAAAGACTGGAAAGGCTGATATTAGGATGAAAAAAAATCTTCAGGGTTCTAGCATTGTTTCACCACAGAACTAATATATTACATTACTACACCAAAAGAACTAACACCTTTGCCAAGCAGCCTGGTTGACACTCTTCAGCAGTCTAATACTATTCTACACAGTCTACAGCTACACAGCCTACAACTCAATGGCCAGCAGCACTGCAACCTACCAGTTCTGCAGTGGGACATACGTTCTTTGCCTTGGAACTTCTGAGTTCTAACTTCCCTCCCAAGTATCTTGAAAACAAAGCATCAACACCACCAAAGCCTTCAAACAGCAGACTATGAACTGTTAATTACCTGGCATGTGGGGAAAATAAATACAATCACTTCCACAATTTCCTTCAATTGAGGATCATATTCCTGTAGGCCAGTGGTTCCCAAACATTTGGTTCTCCAGGTAATTTTGGACTTCAACTTCCAGACGCCTCAGCCAGCTTGTCCAATGGTCAGGAATTCTAGAAGCTGAAGTCCAAAACACCTGGAGGACCAAAGTTTGGGAATCACTGATATAGGCATTTCATTGCTCAGACCAATCAACTAGTTCTCCCCAGTAAGTGCAATGCAGACATCTATGTCAATGCTCACTGTGATTTGGTTTGAAGCCAAAGAAAGGCCAGGGCTCCGTAGTTATATTTTGGTCTTCTCAAGTCCCCCTCCATGCTACAAACCCAAGATGCCCTGACACTACATTTTCTCTTTTGTTAGCATGAATTACTCTACAAGACTTGTACAAATGCAACAATGGCTACATGTGTACTCAATACTAAACCATAATTTACTGGTCCATCCATCCCACCCACAACTCCTCTGATTCTCCCACAAATAGGAGATTAGAAACTGTTATCCTCTCTCAATTAACCTCAATTTTTCATTATGTTTGAATCAGGAACAGCATCCAGTGCCAACAGTGGCTTACTGAAACAGGCCAGAACTATAAGCGATGGTTTTGAATCTGCCTTATTTCAGTAAGCTGTAATTAATATTAACCACAATTAGTCCAGATTCCAATCTAATGAGAAACTGAAAATGGAGTGCAAGTTTTTGATTTTCTGCTTAGAACTGATGGGGGAGTGGGTGGAGAGATAGAAGTCCAAGGTGTTTGCACATGGTTTAACGTTATTGGCAAATGCAGCCAATGATAGGTAGAATTGACATGCTTACTGGTTTAAGGAGACTACCTTCATTTCTGACACAAGAAAACTAATAATAATAATAATAATAATAGGAAAAAACAACATGAGGGACAATTAATACTGACCTCTACTGAAACGAAAGAGATTTACAAAAGAACTATAAGCTGATTTAAATGGAGGCTCATCCTGGTCAGGGGTCAAAGGCTTGAAGTGTGTAAGGTGAGAGGGACTGCCAGGAGAATTGGGAAGATCGCTCATAGAGTCCAATGTCGGAGATGCCTTGTCATCTGTGGCCATTTCATGGATCCTAAAAAAAGAGAATATGCACATGTAATACTTTGTTCACTTGTCCAAATAAAACACAACCCCCATCTAGATTTTAGAAATTCCTTCAAACTAATTTAATAAAAGCCTGGAGATACTAGCCTTTTACCAATCTGAGGCATCTATAACGTGAATCCAAACAGTGCCTTCTTTATTTTCATCAAGAGCGACCAGGTACAGATACAGATATAGTGTAAAACGGAACAGCAAAGGAGACATTACCACACTATGAAAATGTATTGATAAGCAGAGGAAGGCAACTACCTCAGGCACACTTTGCATGTCATGAAAAGACAGCAATTCTTTAGGTATTTAATTTGTCATTTTGTTATAGTTTTACTGTTAGGGAGGAGAGAGGTGTGTTTGTGGGATGTTCTGCTTCAAGACCTTTCTTTAGCACTCTGCACCTTGCTGTGATAGGGGTGGGAGTCCCATTTGTTATTTCAAGTAGCAAAAAATGTATTGTGCCAACACCAATAAAAAGTGCCACAAGCTGGATATTTGCTGCTTCTGCACTGCAGTTTGAGTTTGACATCCCTTTGACTGCCATTGTTCAATGCTAAGGAAATAGTGGTATGTGAAGATTGTTGTGGCATCAGAGCTCTGACAGGGAAGGCTAAGTATCTCATAAAAATACAAATCCCAGAATTCTATAGCATTCAGCCATGGCAATTAAGGCAATATCAAACTGTATTATTTCTGCAGAGCAGATGCAACCATTGCCTCTGTTGGTTAAGTCTGTTGTGCCCTTTTCTTCGTATTTCCCCACTACCTACCCTTTCTGTTTCAGAAAATAAAGATTGCAGGCAAAGCTGAAGAACTAAGGGGGGTTGCAGACTGCCAGAAATAGTGCAAATTGAGTCCACTTTTAGGGTTAGGGTTAGTGCTAGGGAATCATGGGAATTGTTTTTTGTTTTTTTTCTGAGACATTGAGCCTTCTCTGTTAAAGAGCTCTGGCACCACAATAAATACAGTTCCCATGATTCTCTAACCCTAACCCTAACCCTAAAAGTGGACTCAATTTGCACTATTTCTGGGAGTCTGCAATAACCATAAGTACCCGTATCATTTATTTTATTATTTATTTTAAATTTCTATCTCGGTCCCTTTTCTAAACTCCAAGTACAAGTAGCAGCAACTGTACTTTAACCTTACAACAATCCAGTCAGGTAAATTAGGCCTTTACCGTTGCTGGATGTATCTTACATAGATTTGGGTGTAAGACTCCTGATTTACTAAGCCACAGTTTAACAAAGCAGGAAAGAGCATGAGGGTCCATGTATGATGAATAAAGTTCCACTTGAATAAAAAGATTGTCCACCCGCTTTGGTTCATCATAGTTCTGCATAATGGACATAATTATAATGCCAAACTCAGTACAGAAAGAAAAGGAAAGGGAGATATGGGTCGAGGCAAAAGTATTGGCCCGAAGCATATTCCTGAAGGACTATGATCTCTCAGCCTAAAGGACATATTGTAAACTGAATCACCAGGTAGAACTTTTAGACTGCATTTCTCACACCCAAACCCAACTCTTGCCTTTAATAGGTACCGTATTTTTTGGCATATTAGATGCACTTTTTCTTCCCCAAAATGGCGGTGGGGAAGTTGGTGCGCCTAATAGGCCGAATGTAGCTCCCCTCCGAGGCCGCCGCTCGTCCTCGGTGGTTCAATGGGCTGCTCCTGGGATCGGAGGCCGAGCAGCCCATTGAACCACCGAGGACGCAGGGGGAAGGAGTGTTGCTTTCCCTGGGACCATGCTGGGGTCGGAGGACTCCTCCGACCCCAGGATCACCCCAAGGAAAAAAACGTTGCTTTCCATGGGGCAATGCTGGAGTCGGAGGACGCCTCTGACTCCAGCATCGCCCCATGGAAAGCTTCCTTGGGGCGATCCTGGGGTCGGAGGACTCCTCCGACCCCAGGATCACCCCAAGGAAAAAAACGTTGCTTTCCATGGGGCAATGCTGGAGTCGGAGGACGCCTCTGACTCCAGCATCGTCCCATGGAAAGCTTCCTTGGGGCGATCCTGGGGTCGGAGGGCGCCTCCAACCCCAGCATTGCCCCAAGGAAAGCAACGTTGCTTTCCTTGGGCGGATGCTTGGGTCGGAGGACGCCTCCGACCCAGGCATCCACCCAAGGAAAGCAACCAGGCTTTCTTGCAGGGATCCTAGGGTCTGAGGCGTCCTGCGTGGGTCGGAGGACGCCTCAGACCCCAGGGTCCCTCCAAGGAAAGCCTGGTTGCTTTCCCTGGGTGGATGCAGTGGGTCTGAGGCGTCCTGCGTGGGTCGGAGGACGCCTCAGACCCCAGGGTCCCTCCAAGGAAAGCCTGGTTGCTTTCCCTGGAGGGATCCTAGGGTCTGAGGCGTCCTGCGTGGGTCGGAGGACGCCTCAGACCCCAGGGTCCCTCCAAGGAAAGCCTGGCTGCTTTCCCTGCAGGGATCCTAGGGTCTGAGGCGTCCTCCGTGGGTCGGAGGACGCCTCAGACCCCAGGGTCCCTCCAAGGAAAGCCTGGTTGCTTTCCCTGCAGGGATCCTAGGGTCTGAGGCGTCCTCCGTGGGCCGGAGGACGCCTCAGACCCCAGGGTCCCTCCAAGGAAAGCCTGGCTGCTTTCCCTGCAGGGATCCTGGGGTCTGAGGCGTCCTCCGTGGGCCGGAGGACGCCTCAGACCCCAGGGTCCCTCCAAGGAAAGCCTGGCTGCTTTCCTTGCAGGGATCCTAGGGTCTGAGGTGTCCTGCGTGGGCCGGAGGACGCCTCAGACCCCAGGGTCCCTCCAAGGAAAGCCTGGCTGCTTTCCCTGCAGGGATCCTAGGGTCTGAGGCGTCCTCCGTGGGCTGGAGGAAGCCTCAGACCCCAGGGTCCCTCCAAGGAAAGCCTGGCTGCTTTCCTTGCAGGGATCCTAGGGTCTGAGGCGTCCTCCGTGGGTCGAAGGATGCCTCAGACCCCAGGGTCCCTCCAAGGAAAGCCTGGTTGCTTTCCCTGGGTGGATGCCGTGGGTCTGAGGCATCCTCCGTGGGTCGGAGGACGCTTCAGACCCCAGGGTCCCTCCAAGGAAAGCCTGATTGATTTCCCTGGAGGGATCCTAGGGTCTGAGGCGTCCTCCGTGGGTTGGAGGATGCCTCAGACCCCAGGGTCCCTCCAAGGAAAGCCTGGTTGCTTTCCTTGCAGGGATCCTAGGGTCTGAGGCGTCCTCCGTGGGTCGGAGGACGCCTCAGACCCCAGGGTCCCTCCAAGGAAAGCCTGGTTGCTTTCCCTGGGTGGATGCTGTGGGTCTGAGGCGTCCTCCGTGGGTCGGAGGACGCCTCAAACCCCAGGATCCCTCCAAGGAAAGCCTGGTTGCTTTCCTTGGGCGGATGCCTGGGTCGGAGGCGTCCTCTGACTGTATTTTATTAAGAATATTTTTTTCCTAGATTTTCCTCCTTTAAAATTGGGTGCGTCTTATATGCCGGAGCGTCTTATATGCCGAAAAATACGGCATTTAATGGACCATCACATGTCATATAGAGCAAATTCAACCATGAGTCTTCCCAAGAAATATAAAGAAATACTGTACATGAAACTGCTCAGAGATCTTGCATTGCCCTTGCCTATGTCCCACTTTTGGCCTAATTTAAAGAGAAGCTCTTTGGAACATAAGCGAGTCCTTTGTTTATGGACATCTAGTACATAGCCACCCTGAAAACTGCAGCATTTACTATTAAGCAACTACAACTGCTGCTTGCTAAGGTATAATTTTCACGGGAGATTATAGTCATACGACATAGGTAGACAAAGCAAACTCATACACCCCTTAGAAGTGGTGTCTTGTCTTACTGTTTTTCAGTATTGACTAATGCTCTTTATCTTCCCAGGTCTCTTATATTATTTAGGTTGGTTTTTAACTCTATTGCTCCTGTGTTTTTGCTGTTTTAAAACCTGGCCTGGAGGTGGGTAGGTGGGTGTAGGTATATACTATTCGTTGTAATACCATAGTAAGCCACCCTGGGATTGGCAAACTAAATTCCCTAATAACTTAAAATTACATATATGCCTGTACAACAGACTCACTTCCAGTTCAAGAGTACCATCATTTAGAACATGATGTTTTAGCACCCATCAGTTGCACCCAATAAAGCCAATGGTAAAGGAATGTGGGAGTTGTAGTCCATAACATCTGGAAGTCTAGTTGTACCCCAACCCTGCGGGACTGAACTCAATGGAAGTCAACAGTACAACAGTCAGAAGTGAATTAAGAAACAGAACTTCATGAAGTAAAGGGCCACAGACAGTTATTGGAAAAAGGAACATCATGACTTCAAAACAAAGAGGATGTTTATGAAAGTGGTTGATCCAGGAAAGTCAGCCTTTCTTGGAACTGAAGTCTTTTATCCAAGTTGAGCTGTTGAACAAAGTACAAAACTAACCTGGCAAGCTCATTTTGAAGTCATAGTAATAGGATCGATTAAATATGACTGGAGCTTAATTATTGAAACTCAGGGTACCTCCATCTCAAGGTTAGTCTAATGCAGGGGTCGGCAACCTACAGCCCCCGGGCCAGTTCCGGCCCAGGTCGCCGGACTTACCGGCCCAGGCAGACCCCTGCCGCCGCCGCCACGCGGCGCCACCACAGCGCATTTTCACCTCCGGCCAGCCGCACACGCCGCGGGTGCCATTTTGATTTTCAAAATGGCGGCCGTGAGCGTTTGCACATGCGCAGGAGTACTGTGCATGCGCAAACAAGTCATGGCGGCCATTTTGTTCTCCAAAATGGCGGCTGCGACTCGTTTACGCATGCACAGTACTCCTGCGCATGCGCAAACGTGTCACATCCGCCATTTTGAAAATCAAAATGGTGGCCGCGACATGTGTGGTGGCGGCGGCAGCGCGCGTGGGGGAGGTTGTGCGCAGCGGCAGCGCGTGGGGGGGTCATGTGCGGTGGCGGCGGGTGCGCGCACGCGCACGCACACGCCGCCATCCCCCCCCCGGCCCAGTGGAAAGGAGGACTTTGGGGGACCGGCCCAGACCGTAAAAAGGTTGCCTACCCCTGGTCTAATGTTTTGAAGGAAAGTAGCAGTGCTAGGGTGGAACTTAAATAATAATAATAATAATATGGCTTACAGCCCTACTTGCTAGATGTTTTTCAGATCAGCTGAAAAGAAAAATGTCGAGGGGAGAGAGGAGTGTGGGGACTCAGGCAGATGCCACACTGCAGAAATAAAGCAGTCTGGCAGCATTTTAACTTCCATGGCTCAATGCTACGGAATTCTAGGATTTGTAGTTTAGTGGGGCACCAGAGGTTTCTGACAGAGAAAGCTATCTCACAAAACTACAAATCCCAGAATTCCATTGCATTGAGTCATAGCAGTTAAAGTGGTGTCAAACTGCTTTATTTCTGCAATGTGGCAGCAGCCTAAAACTGTAAATGAGATGATTCAGCTCTCCTTACCTATATAACACTTTTGGTGCAAAAATACTCCCACCTCCTAGCTTTATAAGCAGTACATATTTATAGAGTTTACACTCAGTATTTATTGAGTTTATACTCTGGAAAGGCTCTCAGAACAGCTTGTATATGAATAAAAACAAGGGAGGTGACACCCCACATAATTTCCATGTTACATTTTTTTATAAAAAACAAAACAAAACCATACACAAGACACAAAATAACAAAGGGAATGGGATGAGAAAATATAAACAAGAGAATTCAAGCACAAGATCATAATATTACCGGGTTCATAGAATGATCAGACTTAAGGGAACTGGAACAGTGTTAGTCATCTTATGACCAATCTCAGCCAAAAATGGCTAATCTCTCAGCTGAGCCAATGAAGTGGCCCTGCTTCCCATTAGCATTGCGAAATGATAGCTAGGGAGAGGAAAAGCCCGATGGAGCATTCCAAGACCTTTAAAAGCTCCATGGGAAGATATAGTATAAGCCCTACACCTGAAGTGTGCACCAACTATAGTTCTCTTGAAGAAGCATGTTTGCATTTATCTATTTCTTTGTTGTGGTGGTGGTGTGCCTCCAAGTCCTTTCCAACTTATCGCAACCCTGAAGTGAACCTATCATGGGGTTTTCTTGGCACCTTTTTTTCAGAGGGGGTTTCCCATTGCTATCCTCTAAGGCTGAGAGAGTGTGACTCACCCAAGGTCACCCAGTGGGTTTCACGGCTGAGCTGGGAATCAAACCCCGGTTTCCAGAGTTGCAGTCCAATACTCAGACCACTACGCCATTCTAGTTTTCCATTTTTCAACAAAGTATAAATACTGCCGTATGACGCTGCATTCTTCCCTCCATAACACACTGTACTGTTTACCTCGTGAACTGACACCATAGTGCTAAATATCCCTCAATACCGATTGCTGCTGGCAGGAGTGGAAAAACAGACATTATAAAGATTTCAGGACATGTGGATGCTGTATTGCAAAAACATTTAACACAGGGCTGGCCATCTTCAGCAGCCGCCCCCCGCTTTTTAATAATATTAAGAGTGTAATTCTGCAGTGTAAGGTATCAGTCCCATCCATTCACAGTCCACAATCGCTTTTAAAACTCTCGCAAACAAGTCCACAAAGGTAAATAAGCCATGCCACCAGTCCAGTTTCAATTACATCAACAGCTTGAAATGAGAGGGGAAAAACTTCCTTAAATATGTCCTGTCTTGTTTCCTAGAAACAATTCTGACTCATCATAGATGAGTATGCCAGTGGCCTAAGCTAAGAAGGAAAAGGAAGCCATACATTGGATTATGGATTAAACCTGTGAAATGAGTTTTGCTGCCAAAAGGCTATACTCAGTACAGTAAATTCAACTCAAAGATAGCACACATTCTAAAAATACTTCTTTCTTTCTGTCTCCAGGATACGACAAAATGGACACAGCAGCACTCCATTACTGCCATGGGTCAGGCAGCACATAATAATAATAATAATAAAATTTTATTTATACCCCGCCCCTCTGCAGAGCACATGACACTCACGAAGCAGCTTTGATTATCAGTCATTATTATTATTAGATTTTTTCCCCAGCCCCTTCTTTCCCATCTAAGTAACCTGTACTCCCAGCAACCAAGACAAAGCTACTAATCAGAAGCATTAATCCACTACATGAACAAAACGCAGGTTTATTACATTCGGCAATGATTGAATGCAGTTTTGCAAAGAAGTGCACCAGAAAGGGACTAATGAAAGCCATCAGTTCCCATACCTTTTTGTTACTGTTAAAACGGAAAAATAATCCATTTCAATGGACATTCATCCCACACTTCAATGTAGACACTTAGGCTGCATCCACACTGCATAAATAATCCAGGTCAATATCATTTGAACTGCCACGGCTCAATGCTATGAAATTCTGGGAATCATCATTGTGTGAAACATTTAGCCTTCTCTGTCAGAGAGGTCTGGTGTCACAAGAAACTACAATTCCCAGGATTCCACAGAAGTTAAAGTCAATCAATGAATGAAATTTTATGAAATTTGAATGAACTTCCTTCATTGAAGTTAAAGTCAGACTGCATTATTTCTGCAGTGCGGACAGAGCCACAGTGCTTTTAAAAAGAGGCTTCATCAACACTAAGGTCACAAATGTGAAAAATGCAAAACTGCCTACTTTCAACCCCTTGCTTGTCACAGCAAGGGACTCATCTCCCTCTCTTTCCTTCGTGTATCTGAGAAAAGGTTCAGGATGAACCAAAACCATTTCCACAGTTTGTTGGCAGAATTTAAGGTTGTAAAATTTCGTTTCCTTTGTTCTAACATGCAAGAATGAATAATTTCAAAAGTATTCTTCCTGCTGGGTATGGAAATCCACTGGGGGATCTTAGACAAGTCACACACTCTCAGCCTCAGAAAAATAGTACGGCAGACCCCATCTGAACAAATCTTGCCAGGAAAACACTGATAGGTTTCTTATTGGGGTGTTTGCTTTTGTATACTTTTAATGGTTTTATATTTTTAACTTAGTACGTTTTAATGATTTTATATTTTAATTAGTTATATGCATGTGATTTTTATCTGTGTTTTTAAAACTGTACTCTTTTTAGATCTCTTTTGTGAGCCGTCTTGGGTTCAGTTTAGGGAAAAGGCAGCATATAAACTCACTTTGTGATCACTCTAAGCCAAAAATGACTTGAAGGCACACAAAAATAACAATTAGCCCTGACAGCATGCATATCTTCTCCATGTTCAAAGGAGGCACAATGCCACGTGACGGATAACTGCATTATGAAAACCAGACAACTAGCATGCTCAGGCCCTGCTTGCCAGCTGTTTAGTACATCTAGCTAACTAGTACAGACATAGAGTGTTAAACTAGATATCCCTTTGGATATCTTTTATGGCAGTTCTACATTTTCTGGCTCAGTGTGGTGTAGTGGTTTGAACGTTGCATTAGGACACTGGGAGGCCATGGTTCGAATCCTATTCGGCTCAGCCATGATACCCACTGGGTGACCTTGGACAAGTCACACTCTCTCAGCTTCAGAGGATGGCAATGGCAAACTCCTTCTGAAGAAACATGCCAGGAAAACCCCATGATAGGGTCACCTTAGGGTTGCTATAAGTTGGAAACACCAAGACACATAACAAAATAATGTCAAAAGAAGAAAACAACTGAAAGGTGAGATGATTGTGGAATACTTGTCCTTTTGTTACTAGTTAGCTTCATTATTATTAAATGTAAATATTAGCAAGCGGCTCCAATAACCCTATTTCTTTATCAAGTAAGTTAAGCTGTAGTAAAAGGGTAGGTTTGTCGCCCATAGGAATGTAGGATGAAGGCCAGATGTGAAAAATTGTACCTTCACAAGTTTTGTAGAAGAGGGAGTTTCAGCAGATACCACTCTTTAGACATGATGATCTGTATCCTCTCTGTTATATATTGTACCTTCTTCAGTCAAGCATACCAAAAAAGTGACATACTTATAATTTCAAGTCTGTCTTCAACACAGGAATTGATGAAATACAATCTAGTTATTGTTAGTAAAGTTTCTTCAAACCATGCCACTGGTTTTTAAGAAAAGACAATCAATCTAGTAAATAATCTAGAATTATTTTTAAAGGCATGCAATCACAAGTTGTTGCCTATACAGATTGAGTTTCCTTTATCCAGAATTCCAAAATCTGAAATATTCCAAAATCCAAAATTATCCACATGGATGGCTGAGAGTGATGCCTTTGCTTTCTAATGGTTCAATGTGCACAAACTTTCTTTCATGCACAAAATTGTTAAAAATACTGTGCATAAAATTACTTTCAGGAAATGTTTATAATGTGTATATGAAACATAAATTAATTTCATATTTAAACTTGGGTCCCATCTCCAAGATATCATTATGTATATGCAAATCTTTCAAAATCCAAAAAACTCTGAAATTCAAAACACTTCTGTTTCCAAGCAGTTTGGATAAGGGAAACTCAACCTGTACCTATATACAGTATATAAAGCTATTAAAAGATTTGTTTCTTTTGACTAGGCAAGCCATTTAGTGTGGACCTTATTTTTGATGCCTGAACAAATAGATCTAAGCCATAATGCTAGCAGCTCTTTGTCTCCTTTAACAGGATAAGCTCACAAATCAGCCTGTTAAAATTCATTGCTAAATATCTAATTAATTGATTACTCTCAACAACAGATTACCAACGCGGAAAGTAACAATTAGAATTATGATAGTTTTGTCAGCAGTTGAATGCACTGCAAGCAGCATTGCTTCAAGGCTTAAATCAATTAAATTTATATATCTTAATATTATCCTTACAGGGACTGAAAAAATGGAGAAGAGACAAAAGATTGATTCCATTTTTGTATTTTGTTTGGAGACCAGGTTCTTTAAGAACACACTCTTTAAGAATGGCTTGGGTGTTATACTGTTCTAATGTTTTTTTTTAAAAAAAAATATCTTTTAAAACTGTATTTGATATTTTAACATGCAATTTGTTTTAATACTGTAGTATTTTAATTCTGTTTTAATGTACTATTTTTGTATGTTTTAACTGTACTGTTTTTTAATATTGTAAGCTGCCCTAAGTCCCAATTTTGGGAGAACGCAGGACATAAATAAATATATTGATAATATAATAATAACTACAAGGAATTTAACAGAGCCATTTATGCAAATACTAGCTCAATATGCCTGCTGGAATTTCAACACAAGCATAAAACTTTGATCTAAGTAATCAAAAGGTACAGTTATACCTAGAAACTATAACAGTGTTATGATAAATAAAATAATTTAGTATTTAAGACTGAATTCTGAGTGTCTAGGAACAAAATATTAAAAAAAGGATTTCATTTTAGGATTGTTTTTCCCTTTAAGTATACTGAAATGTTACCTTACTTTAGCTAATATCTGACTATACTGATTGTGGGCATATCCTATAAAATAGACGTATCCCAAAGTGAGGAATCCCATTGCTCCTAGCAACCTAGGTCAGGTTCACAAAGGAAGGAAGGGGGAATGGCTCCATTTACGATTAGGACTGGAACCAGCCTCTTATTCTGTCAACCCACTTGCCTACCTTTGTGTGAATGAGAGGGAAGCCCCTTTAAAAGATAACTCCATCAGTCCAATCAATGAACCGATACTGTCAAAATGCTCAGGAGAGCTGTTACTACTTTTTCTAAAGGTGTGGTTTCAAGCAAGTTTTGTTTCAAGCAAGAAGCCAGCCACAGCACACTATTCTGACAGATTAAAGTACCTGCTTGAAAGGAAAAGGAAAATACAATGGGCCCTTGATATTTGCTGGGGTCTGGCTTCCAGGACCCATCCACCCCCGTGGATACCAAAATCCCTGGATGCTCAAGTCCCATTAAATATAATGGCATAATAAAATTGTGCCCTTACATAAAATGGCAAAATCGAGGTTTATTTATATTTCTTGTAATATTTTCAAGCCATGGATGGCAGAATCTGTGGATAAGTAATCCTTGGCTACAGAGAGATACTACAGTATACTAAATTACATCCCATGCAACAATACATCATCCTTTTGCCTTATTTGTGATAACAGTAAAGTTTGCAGAGTTAATGCTATACAGCAGTGCTTCTCCAGCTATCTGATGTGGAGAATCGGGAGCTGTTTTAATGCCCATTTCGCAACTCATTTCTGGCTTATGGTGACCCAGCCTAAGGTGAACCTGTCACAGGGTTTTCTTGGCAAGATTTGCTGAAGCTGAGAGAGTGTGACTTCCCCAAGACCACCCAGTGGCCCTCAGCCTCAGAAATCGGTGCACCTCTCCTGCCTTGCACTTGGCCGGTGGTCCCTTGTCTTCTACATCTTCCTGGCCATTTCCATTTCAGGAACAGGGATGAGCAACTCTGGCAACCTGGGTTCAAATCTTCCCTCAGCCATGGAAACCCAATGGGGGAACTCAGGCAAGTCACACTCTCTCAGCCTCAAACCCCCTCTGAACAAAACCTTGCCAAGAAAAGCTTAGTGGTTAGTTCACCTCTTAGGATCACCATAAAAGAAATGACTTGAAAAAGGCACACAACAACAAAAGTGAGGGAACTCTGTTGTGTCTCCGTGAATCAGAAAGGACTTGAAGAAGGCACACAACAACAACAAGGGCATCTCCCCCTTCCAGGACCACATACACACACACACACAAGAGGCAGACATCAGGGAGGTAGCAAGGCTGGTCCTGGGGTCCAGACCACACCCAAGGATGGAGCCAACAAGGAAACAGGCATGAGATTCACACACCTGTCCAGCCAAGGTTCCCCAACCCTTTCAGCCTTTGGACGCAGTCGAGGACAGAGTTGGGGCCATGAGTTCAAATCCCACCCCCTTACAGCCATAGAAGAGAGGTCCCTCAAGGGCCATCCAGTCCAACCCCATTCTGCCATGCAGGAATACACCATCAAAGCACCCCCTTCTTAGAACCAGAGGAGGGCTTTTCCCCTTCTTACCAGCCCTAGAGGTCCCTCCTCCTTCTTCTTCTCCTTCTTCCCGAAGCCCATGCAGGCAGACCCGCTCTTCAGGAGGGAGCCTAATCCGTCAAGAGAAGAGAGAGCAGCAGCAGCAGCACCTGACTCGGCTTGGAGGCGCTTCCTGCCTCGGCTCTTAGAAGAGAGGAGCCACTGCGCAGCCGCAGGTCCTCCTCAGGCAAGGCAGTCGATGCCGGAGAAACAGAGCAGGACCAGACGGCCTCTCTCCGCCATTACAGTGTCAGCACCCAGGCAGCAACGATCGAGCTCCGATATCATCGCCCGCCCTCAGCTTTTCAATTGAGGTCCAAGACACACCACACACACACACACACACACACACACACACATTGCAGGAATAAATATATCTTGAGACGGGTTTAACTGCTATGGTTCAATGCTGTGGAAAATCTAGGGCAAGGGTAGGCAACCTTTCCCCTTTAAGGGCCGAGGGACTTCAGCTCCCAGAAGCCTCAGCCATGTTGGCCAATAGTCCCATGTTGGCCAATAGCTCCTGGGATTCTGGGAGCTGAAGTCCCTCGGCCCTTAAAGGGGAAAGGTTGCCTACCTCTGATATAGGGGTTGTAGTTTAGAGGGGGGGGGGAGAGAAACTTCTTTGTCAGAGAGCCACAAAAAAAAAAAACCCTACAAATCCCCAGGATTTCACAGCAAAAGCTGAGTTAATTCTGCACTGTGGCAGCAGCCCAGGGCCGGTTTCTCAATGAGGCGGTGTTCGTTCTATCGCCATTGTCGCTTATGGCCACCCTATCCTTAGGTTGGTTTGTTTTTTTAATTCTTCAGAGGGGGGTTGCTTTTGTCTTCCTCTGAGGCTGAGAGAGTGTAACCTGCCTAGAGTCAACCACTGGGTTTTCATGGCTGAGTAGGGATTTAAGCCAGCATGGGGCCTTTACAGATTGTCAGAAATAATACAACTTGAGTCCATTTTAACTGTCCTGGCTCAGTGCTAGGGAATCATGGGAATTGTATTTTTTCTGAGACATTGAGCCTTCTCTGTCAGAGGACTCTGATGCCACAATAAACTACACTTCCCATGATTCCCTAGTACTTGAGCCAGGGCAGTTAAAGTGGACTCAAGTTGCATTATTTCTGGCAGTCTGTAAAGGCCCATAGTGTAGTGGTTTGAGCGTTGGACTAGACCAGTGATCTCCAAACTTCAGTCTTTCAGAAGTTTTGGACTTCAGCTCCCAGAAGCCGCAGCCACTTTGGCCAACTGTCAGGAATTCTGGGAGCTGAAATCCAGAACACCTGGAGGAGCAAAGTTTGAGCATCGCTGGACTAGACTCTGAAAACCAGGGTTCAAATCCCCGCTCAGCCATGGAAATAGTGGGTGAGCCTGGACACATCACACTTTCTCAGCCTCAGAGGAAGGTCGCCATAAGTCAGAAATAGCTTGAAGGCACATAACAACCACTCCTGGAGTCCTAATTCAACAAACTATTACTATTACACCACACTGGCTTTGGGGTTTCCCACTCCAGACAATAGGGAGGGGACTAGCATAACTGAATACCAATCCATATTAAAATGTCCCCATATGAGGAGCCAGCTAGACTTGACTTTTGACCTGTGGAATTTCTTTTTTTCTATCTGGGGAAGCAGTTCCATCATGTGATTTTTCTGCCTTGCAGTTTCAAGGTTTAATTTCTCTATAACTAGTCCACCAATTCCCTGAAAAAAGATAAAGCCCAAACTATTTTTGTTAAATATAACTGAGGAGCTAAAAGGGAAGCTGAGTGTAATCCTATATATGATTACAGCAGCCTGTATAACAGAGGTAGGCAACCTAAGACCCGGGGGCCGGATGTGGCCCCCTGAGCCTTTGGACCGGCCCCAGGCCAGTCCTGCCACCGCTGCCCCCGCCGCTGCCTGCCATGATGAAATTGATTATTGTTGTTATTACTTGTTCTTGGGGTTTTCTTGGCAAAATCTCCACAGGGGTTTTGCCATGGCTTTTCTGGGGCTGAGAGAGTGTGCATGCATATTTTTATTATTTTTATTTATTATTTATTTATTTGTTTGTTTATTTTTGGTGCTTCGGCCCCCCAATTGTCTGAGGGACAGCAACCTGGCCCCCAGCTCAAAAAGGTTGCCTACCCCTGCTGTATAATATGTGCAAAACATTGGAAAGGGGGAAATAAACACATTCTTGAAGAATGGATAGCAAAAGTAAATGACTTAATGATAATGGACAAATTAACAATGATGATTAACGGCAAATCTGAACAACATTACTTCGAGAAATGGGGGAAGATTAAAGAATTATGGCATTAAGATGTCATTTACAAACATTACAATGCTTACATAAAATATTATAAATAGCCAAGAAATGGTTTGTTTAGAAAATGCTTTTGGATGACTTTCTTTCTGTCTGAAAGACATAAGCTTAAAAACTTTGTTGTACTGTAACTATGCATGAATAGTCGTATCTATCTATCTATCTATCTATATATATTGTTTGTATATATATTATTTTAGAAAAATAAAAATAAATAACATTCGGACAAAAAAAAGTGCATCAGGGATCAGAACTGGAAGTTAATTAAACTATTTCAGGGTTCAGCAGGACTCCATTACAGGTGGATGGAGTCAGTCAAGGAAGTCACAGCCCTGAGTTTGCAAGTCCTGACTAAAAGACTCTTGATGACAGGAAACATGGAGATCTCTCATTCATAGGGTCATCATAAATTGAAGTTAACTGGATAACAGTTAACAATGTATATATGTACCGTATATGAATATGATTTTTGTAAATCTAATGAGTGACAGCTGGTGGATCCCACATTATTGGGGGTGGTGAACCTGCTCCACGATTTACTAGGAAACTTAAAGGACTTGTCCAAGATGCTGTCAGTACCTTGGATAGCTCTTTAAAATTCAGATTAAAACCCAGAGAACAGATGCTGCCCCACTGATCTGGAGGCCATTGAATAGAATCATTGCCTTATGTTCACAAGTGTGCCAACAACTTAGGACAGTA
Source organism: Phrynosoma blainvillii (assembly GCA_026167975.1). Classification (NCBI taxonomy): domain Eukaryota; kingdom Metazoa; phylum Chordata; class Lepidosauria; order Squamata; family Phrynosomatidae; genus Phrynosoma; species Phrynosoma blainvillii. The sequence goes on from JANUYF010000001.1 coordinate 229,721,487, forward strand.
TGTCCATAAGTATGTGCACAATATACAAAAGTACTGAGCATATGTTCCTCACTTGTACAGAGACTGTAAATACCTGCTGGGGAATAGGATGTCTTGCTACACCTCTCTTGCTACACCTCTGTCTACCTGCCCAGTGACAGCAGTAGCCCTTCAGGCTCACACAAAGAAAGGGTGCAGAAGGGGATTGTAGACAGTCACAAAAATGCAAGAATAATGCTTGTGATGTTCAAATTCTTTCACAACATTATATAGTATTTTAAAAATATATCCATCTAGAAGAAGTGCCCAATCATCCCTGGGGATGAACAACACCACTTTTCTTCTGTAAAAAAATTATAAAGTATTATTTTGTATAAATTGTGTACATTAATTTGTTTAACCATTAATTAGTTTTGAAATTGTGTAGCTATCCAGATGTTGTTGGACCTCAACTCCCAGAAGCGTCAACTAACCAATGGTGAGTGAGGGATGCTGGGATTTGCAGTCCAACATCTGGAGACATACTAGTTGTTTATTCCTCCTACATCTTGCATAGTACCTAAGTGGTTCTTAATAACACTCCCTCCCCCACTGGTAAGAGGACAAGCAGGTTCCAAGGGGCATCAAGACTGGACAAATGCCAGGGAGCCATAATTGGCAAAAGGCCCACTAATCCAATAATTTCCACTTCAGCTCCACATAAAAACACCCAAACAGGTTGGTCCTATAATTCCCATTTCTTCTTTTTTTGGAACTGGTTTTAGTTCCAGGGCTCCCCAAGAGTTCCTTTGGTGCCAAACACTGACACTTGGCATTGCTATAAGATGACGTTTATTAGTGGTAAGTGATGCCACAGAGATTACATAGCGAAGAAGCATTCCAGCCCTTTCACTGATAGAATCCAGCATCTACTCACAGCAAAAGTAGAGCTGGGCCCCCAAACCAATTTTACCCCAGTGGCAATCAAATTCAGTCCCCATTGTGGGTGAAATGGGGTCCCTGGACTGGGGTGCACTCCCTTCAGGTCAATGCCAATAGAAGATGCACTCCCAAAGTTATACAGTGCAAGGGCAAACAAACAAAAGCAAAGTGTGCAAGCATAACCTTTTTCTCCTTCTCCCACAACTATGCAAACTTTGCAAGCAGGTTAGTAACAGAGGAAAATTCATTTTCCCATTCCATTCCCACTTTTCCTATCTTTTCCTAGCCTCAAACTGCAAAGCTAATACAAAAAGTACGGTATCTAAAGCAAGGTTACCGTCAACTTTCTCTACACTGAACTACTGTTCACAATTGGCCATGATGCTAACAAGGACATCCAAACCCTTGCAGAGGTACAAGTCACTAGATTAATAGTGCAGTCAAGGTTTGAGAAAACAGTAGCTTGCCTAATATGTCAAGTGAACTTGAGAGTGAAGTGAAAAGTGAAAAAAAGCATGACAAACCAGCTTTTACTAGTAGGCACCATTACTAACCTGCTTGCATAGTTTTCATATGTATGGAGGGAGGGAGAGGGACCATGTTTGCATTTCACATCCTACCAGCAAACCTGCCATAAAGGAAAATGCAACCAATCATCCTATTCTGTTTGTATACCTTTACATTACATTGCTTAATTTATTTATTCCCCCCCCCCCCGTTTTGTTTTTAAACCTTAAAACAGACCATCAAGAATGACAGCTTGTGGTGTATAAAATAAATGATAGACAAATAGATCTTACAAGTATTCTGTTAAGATGCCAAAGTTCAGCTGGTCAGGAGTATATTTAAAGGTTCTGCCATAAAGTCTGATCTAGTGTAATAAGGGTCCAAGCCACACCGCAGAAATAATCTAGTTTGAGACCGCTTTAACTGCTCTGGCTCAGTGCTAGGGAATCCTGGGAATTGTAGTTTATTGTTCCACCAGAGCTCTCTGACAGAAAAGGATAAATGTTTCACAAAACTACAGTTCCTAGAATTCCCTAACATTGAGCCAGGGCAGTTAAAGTAGTCTCAAATTGGATTATTTATGCAGTGTGTTTTGGACTGCAATTATCTTTCCAAAATTTCTGTCGATGTAATGGAATTGTTCAAAACCTGTCCTTGTTGTTGAAACATAGAATATATTGGAACCATTTTTCAACAAACTTGTGCTCACTGGTTTTTCCTCATTGCTTACTTTACTTATGATGGTACCTCTACATTATAAATGTTTGCCCAGCTCATTCAAGATACAGCTGTAATTTCCATATTCATAATCCCCTGTAAGTACAGATGAGAATGTGCTGTTATCTAAAATAATCCCAAAGTTGTGATTTTTTTTTCATTCCAAATGTGACAATATATAGAAAAGAGAACCACGTACCCATAAAAGCACACATCGATCAGAGTGACAACTTTGACCTTCAAATGCCAAAAGCTCAAATACTGTTCTCAGAATTACTTGTGCAATTTTTTACCTGGGCTGTTCCCTACAGCAGATGCCAGTTGTTTGCGCAGTGACAGTATGTCCAATTTGGAGCTGAGATGCCAGCCTTCAAACACCAATTCAGCCATAGCTAGGTAGGTCGCACTGGGGTTAAAGACTTGCACGTTTCACATTCAGTTCTTTAGGTCATAAAATAACACTGCGAAGGGGGGGGAGGGATGTGGGCTGTTTATGTATTGTTTTTTAACGCTGTAAGCCGCCCCAATTGGCCTCAAAGGGGAGGGGTATAAATTATTATTATTATTATTATTATTATTATTATTATTATTAAATCACTATGCCACACTGGCTCTTAGTGAGAGCTTGAGTGGTGTGTATGTGTATATTTGTATCTTTGTGTGACTGTGAATAGATATATAGATATATAGATTTAGATATACAGTTGTCCCTCCATTTTTGCGGACTTTAAGTCCGTGACCCTCACTTATCTGTGAGGGACAAAAGGAGGGACATAAAATGGGAGGCGTGCCCCCATTCAAACCTATGGGGCATGAATATTTGCAGTTTTCAGTTTTTGCGGGGGGGGGGGGTATGGAATGGATCCCTTGCGAAAACGGAGGGGCGACTGTATATTCCCCCTTGACAAGGTTGTCGTGTCTGACCCTTAGGCGTGGTGCTGATCTCCATTACTAAGCCAAAGAGTCAGAGACTCCTCTGTGATCCTGTGGCCAGCATGATTGCACAGAACGCTCTTTACCTTCCCACTGAGAAGCGGTACATATTTATCTACTTGCATTTCAAACTGCTTTCAAACTGCTAGGTTGGCAGAAGATGGGACTAGTGATAGCAGCTCACCCCATCATGCAGCACCCAGGCCTCGATATATATATTACTGTATATTATATATAGTAAGAGTCCAGGTGGTGCAGTGGTTTGAGCATTGGCCTACAACTCTGAAGACTAGGGTTTGAATCCTTGCTCAGCCATGATGTGCAGCTGCGCCTCCTCCTTGGTCTCCCAGGGAAGTTTAAGAAAGTTTGCAAAATCTGGGTGGCTGAAGACCAAGGTTGACCAGGAGCAGGTAGCAGCAGGGGAAGGGCCATCATCCGGCCTCGGAGGGAGTGAAAAGGCAGGCCCAGCACCATCAGGCCTAGCCTGAAGAAGAAGGCCCTCCCTCCCTCCATGCCATCTGCCATCATCTGGCCCACTTCCACCAGGCCTTGCCTAAAGAGGAAGATTTCCCCTCCACCCATCATCATCTGTCGTTAGAGGGAAAGAGTGGTGGGCCAGCTCCATCAGGCCTAGCCTAGATTAAGAAGGCGAGTCCTCCCTCCAGTCCACCAGATATGGTCCAGGCCTCAGAAGGAGAGAAGAAGAACTGCTGGACCTGATCCCCTTCCCCACCGCCATTCCCTTCTCCTTTTGTGTCATTTCTTTTTGGATGTAAACCTGAGGGCAGGGAACCCATCTAATTAACCATCTGTAAGCCTGCTCTGAGAGTCTTTGTGGCTGAAGAGTGGGGTATAAATACAGTAAATAAATAAACAAGGGTAAAAGAAGCCAGGCATCCCTGCTTGCAAATCTCAGAAGGACGGAGCCCCTCTCCAGTTTGGGAGCCCTTCTTCACCTGCAAGGGGAAAGCAAAGTTTGCAGCACCTGGAAGAGCAAAGGTGCAGTTGTGTGTGGGGGGGGGGGTTTGGGGTGGATAGGGAAGAGCAGGTGTGACCACTGAAAAGGAGGACAAGTCACTGCAAAATGGAGGACATTCAGGAAAAAAGGAGGACATTGCAAACTAAAAGCCAAGAACACTACTAGAATGGTAAAACCTTGCTTCCCAGTCCTGCTCAAAATGGAGGGCATTCTGAAATTCCTCCTGGACAAAAGGCAATGGAATGGAGGATGCATCCTGGAAAAGGAGGACGTGCCTGGTCCCCCTAGCAGGGGAGGCATATTCTCTGGCTCCCACAATCCTCGGTGGGGCTTCAGACCCCTTTGTGATGAGGCTCCTCTTTGAGACCTCTTAGCATCAGGGAGAAGTTTCCCTTCCAAGCCACCTTGGCTCCTTTAAAATTTTAGGCTGCTGCTGCTGCCTGCCATACAGTAGAATTAATGCAGTTTCACAGCACTTTAACTGCCCTGACGTGGAATAATGGGCTTTGTAGTTTGTTGTGGCCCCTGAGCTAAATGTTTCACCAAGCTATAGACTTCCATAGCACGGAATAGCCAGGGCAGTTAAAGCGGTGTCAAACTGCATTAATTCTGCAGTGTAGATGGAGCCTTCCTCGAGCTTCTTTTCTCAGGGTGACACTTTTTTATTCCAGGGCACGCCCTACATCTCAACCTTCTGTCCAGGAGGAATTCCATGATGTCTTCCATTTTGAGCATGATTCAGAAGTATGAATTGATATCTATATTAGTGTTTTGAGCTTTTGTTTGGTCATGTCCTCCATTTTGCTTGAATGTCCAACATTTTGGGGCGCCTTGGCCTCCTTGGTGGTGAGGACACATCTGGTCTCACCCTGTGTCTTTTATTCCCTTCAGGAAGATACTGAGCTAACCTTCTTCCTTCCCTCATATGTTGCTGGCCTGTTGCTCCCAAACTTTCCCACAGCCCCAAGGGAGAGAAAACCCTGCCCTGGGGCAACTTCTGAAGGTCTGCTTGCTTTCTCTGTCTTTCTTAGCAAAGGTTTTGACAGTCCTCCTTTCCCTTTCCTGTATCCCCAGCCTCCATTTTTCAGCACCAGGGTGGCACCTTTTCCTTGCCAGCCATGGAGGACCAAGAGGATGCGGAGGGCGCCTCCTGCGAGGGAGCTTTTGCTGAAGCCCGCGGTGGGTAGAGGTAAGACAGGAGGAGCAGTGCCCTTGTTTCTGGGGCTGGCATTGTGTCCTGGGTGTTTTCTCTACCTGGGGTTGTTATTGTGGTGGTTTTTAAAGGGAGAAGCTGGCCCTGGTCTCCCACTTGCCTGGAAACCCCTACCAGCTCCTACCTGAGGCTGCTGTAGGCTAAACATACGTACTGTTTTACAGTACCGTCTGTTCATATTTCCAGACCATCCCTTCGTTTTTATATAATGTCATTTCTGTCCTGTTTTCAAGAAAAATGTCCTGCTATGTTGCAAGAATGGTTTGAAAATCCCTCTTTGAAATTATGGTTGTCAAAAAAATCCCAAACCCCCAAATCATGTCATGTTATGTTATGACAAGGTGTTGAAAGACCAAAATTTTCTATGTAAGATTACTTCCTTGGAGAAATATTCATGGCACGATCGTGGTGAAATCCAGTCCCCCTCTACCTCTATCTAAGTTTTTGTATGAGTTCTGTCACTGAAGAATAATTGTTAGCTCAATATGTTCCTGTAATAGAAATTTTGTTATCGTCTTACTTTTTCATGAATATGGTATATTACATATCTCTGTCCCGTTTTTGCCATCCCAATGTCCCGTTTTTGTCTCAAGGAAATATGGTCAGCCCTAGACTGAGGTGGGCCAGAAGAGTTAACTTGATGAGGAATGGCTTCTCTCTTCATTTTCATTATTTCTGGCCATGCCCGAATTACAGGGGTGTGGAGAGATGGCTGACCTCCTCACCCCTTTGCAGTGATCCCCATGGCAGTCATTTTTAGAAGGCTGTATAAGGAGAGTTGTGTGGTTTTGGAAAACAAGAGGGAGTTGCAGCATGGGCCTCTCTTTAAAAGTTTTTCTACTTTTTCTTCCATCGGTTTTGTGGCTGAGAGATACAGTATTTAGCATGGGCTCTTGTATAAAGGGATTGTGATACTGATCATTACATTTTGAGTCTAGAAATCCTTTATAGTTATGCAGTCCCACCAAATATCTGTTTTGCATTTGTTTATACTCCAAGTCGTTCCTGATAGTAATTTTCAAGTAGAATTGTTTCTACAAGTTGATATCCTTGATGCTGATGAAAATGCTCTTTAAGTATATAATCAAAACTATAAAGTCTGATATGTTAACATATGGCACTAATAGTACTCTCACAATAGACTGTCATCTTGCCAGTAACACACAGGCGGCACCAGCAATAAAATTCTAAATGTGAAATACAAATGTGTGTGCTTTTAAGAAAGTTCAGGGACAACTTCTACAGTGCAGTTAAATATAAAAAGTGCACACATTTCAATTCATCAAAGTGCAATGTATTGGTTAAAATTTCACATGAGCGAGCTGTACTGTCAGTTACTTGCTACAACTTCAAGTATGTTTTCAAAAATGCAGGTGTAGCTAAAATGTTGAAGGGATGTAGGCTTTACTTTTGTCTCACTTTCAAGAGCAAAATCTCTAACTTCATTCAAGAGCAGGGGTGGGCAGAGTGCAGTCTTCCAGAAGCCATCTGTGTTGATTAGGGTAGATGGGAGTTGCAGTTCAACAATGAGCTTGTGCATCTTTTTATGTGTTCTGAATTTGCAGCAGTTAAAAGGATTGGCTCAGGGTGTCAAGCTGCAATTCTGAAAAGTAAGGCAGATGAATTTACTGTATATACTCATGTATAAGTCTAGAAATTTTAGTCAAAAATTGATCCCAAAAACCTGAATCGACTTATTCATAGGTCAATGTAAGTACTGTACCTTAACTTTTATCAAAATAGGAAGGACTCCCTTCTCTGAGTAGAGTACAATAATACACAGTCAGCTCTCCCTATCCATGGTTTCATCCATCCACAGCTTGAAAATATTGAAAAATATATGAGATGTTGGGAAAAAACATGTATAGGTATGGGCATTACATCCCCCCAAAATCAAAAACAAATAGTGTTATGAAAATGTATATTGGGGATTGGAGGGGCAGCATGCTCTTGTAGCCCCTTTGAGACTTGCTGAAATAAAGAAGTTGCCAGCATGAGCTTTCCTAAACTTCAGTCTACTTCCTCAGATGCATTTGGTGGAGTGGAAAGCCCAAGAACAGACCTATAGTGCGTAGGAATGTCAATTCCAAATTCAAAATCCACATACTAATGGCATATGTATGTGTATGTCCTTGGGCTTTTCACTCCACAAATGCATCTGAGGAAGTAGACTGAAGCCAAGGAAAGCTCATGCTGCCAACTACTTTCTTTCAGTGAGTCTCAAAGGGGCTACAAAATCTCTCCACATTCATATGAGTGTAATTATTTATTTATGTATTTAGCTTCTATTTGGTCATGCCCCCCCCATTTGTCTTGAATGTCCTCCATTTGCCTTGTCCTCCTTGGAGCTTAGGACAGCTGGTCCCTCTCAGGCATGTCCTCCATTTCAGCCAGGAGGAGGAATTTCACAATGTCATCCCATTTTGAGCATGACCAAAAATCATGGATTTATATTCATATGAGTAGAATTCAGAGACATAGCTCTCTTAGTATGTAGAGCAGGGGTGGGCAACCTAAGGCCCGGGGGCCGGATGCAGCCCCCCGAGGGCTTTGGACCGGCCCCAGGCTGGTCCTGCCGCCGCCGCCGCCACTGCCCACCGTGATGATATTGATTATTGTTGTTATTACTTGTTCTTGGGGTTTTCTTGGCAGAATCTCCACAGGGGTTTTGCCATGGCTTTTCTGGGGCTGAGAGAGTGTGCATGCATATTTTTTTTCTTTTTAAATTTTTAAAAAATGTTTAAATATTTATTTATTTATTTGGTGCTTTGGCCCCCCAATTGTCTGAGGGACAGCAACCCGGCCCCTGGCTCAAAAAGGTTGCCTACCCCTGATATAGAGAGATATCTTGCAGCCCCTTTGAGACTTACTGAAAGAAAGAAGTGAAAAGCATGAGCTTTTCAAGACATCAGTCTACTTCCTCAGATGCTTTTGGTCCTGGATGGGGTTCCTAGTTGAGGAAGTAGCCCTAAGCCTAGGAAAGCTCATGCTGCCAACTTCTTTCCTTCAATGACCTCAAAGGGGCTACAAGAGTTCTATATAATAATAATTATTGCAAATGCATCTGAGGAAGTAGACTTTAGTCTAGGAAAACTCATGCTGCCAACTTCTTTCCTTCAGTGAGTCTCAAACAGGCTACAAGACCTCTATATAATAATAATAATAATAATAATTCATCTGAGGAAGTAGCCTTAAGTCTAGAAAAGCTCCTGCTGCCAACTTCTTTCCTTCAGTGAGTCTCAAAGGGGCTACAAGACCTCTATATAATAATAATAATAATAATAATAATAATAATAATAATAATAATAATAATACAAAAAGCATCTGAGGAAGCAGACTTTAGGAAAGCTCCTGCTGCCAACTTCTTTCCTTCAGTGAGTCTCGAAGGGGCTACAAGATCTCTCTATATATGAGTGCCATTATTGATGTATTTATTTAGCTTCCACTTGGGGACGTCCCCCCATTTGCCTTGAGCGTCCTCCCTTGGCCTTGTCTTTCCCTGGAGGCGAGGAGGCGAAGAGGAGGAGGCCTAGTCCCTTCTCCTCCGCCAGGCCTCCTTCCCTCAGAGTGGGCCAACCGACCCAAGGCCTTCCTCCTCCTCCTCCTCCTCCTCCTCCTCCTGCTCCTGTCAGGTCTGGCCTTCCTTCGTGGGAAGCGCGCATTGGCGCAATGGAGGCCTGCCTCCCTTCCCTTCCCTTCTCCTTTTCCCTCCTTCCTTCCCGGCTCCTAGCGAAGGAGGAGCCGCCTGAGCCTCGCCCCGGCCTCCTTCCTCCCTTTAAGCCAGCCCCGCTCTCCTCATCCCGGGCATTGCGAGGCCAGGCCAGGCTAAGACGGAGAGAGAGAGAGAAAGAGAGAGCCCAGCTGAGAGACAGACACTCAGTCAGTCCTTGGGAGCCATCCTTACAGGTGAGCCAGTCTCCTCGGTTTGACACCACTGCATGCTGTGGAATCCTGGGAACTGTAGTTTCTTGTTGCACCAGAGCTCCCTCTGACAGAGAAGGCTCAATCTCTCACCAAACCACCATTCCCAGAACCCCATAGCCATGAGCCAGGGAAGTTAAATCGATCTCAAACTGGATTATTTCTTCATCCCTGGCCTTGGGTCCCTTTCCTCTCCTCCTCCTCCTCCTCCACAGTGGCCCCCTCCTCCTTTCTCTGGGAAAAGGAAAGAGAGCCCTGTGGCACCCACCATAAAGGCTGGCACCGTCTTTAAGGCTGGAAATAAATAAAGCGCCCAGCCTTTAATTTGAGGTGCCCTCAAGGCCAGGCGTTTTAACCGCCATGTATTATTTATACAGCAGCTCCTCTGGAGATCCCAGGCGGGTAAGGGCTGGAAGACAGAAAATAGACTAGAGCCTCTTTGGGTACAGTTTCCTTCTCCTTTGGGTTCACATTTTCCTCAAGTTCCTTGTATCTCTTTGGTCTCCCTCTCTCCAGGGTAGAAAAACAGAAAATAGAGTCTCTTTTGGTATAGTTCCCTTCTGCTTTCTGTTCACATTTCCCCCAAATTCCTTCTTCATTATATCTCTTTTATCTCTCTCTCTCTCCAAAGTATAAAAACAGGAAATAAATCTCCTTTTGGTATAGTTTCCTTCTCCTTTCTGTTAACATATTCCCCTTCTTCATTTTATCTCGTCTCCCTCTTTCCAAAATAGGAAGAGAGAAAATACACACTCTTTTGGTACAATTTCCTTCTGCTTTCTGTAAACATTTCCCCCATATTCCTTCTCCATTACATATTTTTGTCTCCCTCTCTCCAAGGTAGAAAGAGAAAATATAGCCCCTTTTGGTATAGTTTCCTTCTGCTTTCTCTTCACATGTTCCCCAAATTCCTTCTTCATTATATCTCTTTTGTCTCCTGCTCTCCTCACTGAAAATATCATAAGGGTGTTCACACCCATTTCAAACTGATCTAACCTCTTGTCATTTAATACAGATTATTTCTGACATGATGTGCCATGCAGTTGGATTAAATATTGAGCCTTTGGGGTGCCACAATATTGTGTAATTTTGATCACAACCGATTAATACAACTACCCCTCTGGAAATTCTTGGCAGTTTCAAGTAGAAAGACAGCCCTTCCTTTATGTCATTCCCTGTGTGAATTTGTGTCTTATTTTGAGGTAGGGTGTGTACAGAAGAGCCACTGTGTGGTAAATGTTCAACACTAGTTAAATCCAAATAAATCAACATGGTGTTTTAGAATCTATGCAAAACAGAAATTCAATTTGAATCAATTAATTCTCTGTACTGCTTTTTAATTGGACTATGGACTCTCCTGAGATAATCTCTATTGAGTATAAGATTTACACAGCATAAATACTCAAGATCCAGGATCTTAGGTGTGGGTTAGTGTGTCATTGATCTTCCACCAATACTATGCATTTGGAAGAATACTATAGATCTTTCAATTCTGCTTGAACTGGGCGTGACATGTCAAGAAAAGACCTTCTACCTTAAACCTTACTATTTACTTTGTAGTTTCAGTTCACCCTCTTTGTACACAAATCTCTTATCTTGTTTGATACTATCAGTATGTAATCTGTTACCTGCTCTTTCTATAAAATTTGCAAAATTTTTGTTCTCAGCTAATCCTAGATAGACTTCAGGGAAATCTAGTAGCTCATGGAGTAGTATCTGTGCTTTGTTCATGAAGGAATTACATTTGCTCATTCCCTGTTTTTGTGCAGTTATTCAGTCTATTGTTCTTTTTTTTTAAAAAATGCTGTTTTGCTATCCCTTTAGTGCAGGGTCAGGCAACCTTTTTGAGACCTGGGCCGGTCTCCCGTAGCCCAGGTCTCAGCTGGGCTGAGGGGGGGGGGGAATGGTGGCGCGCGTGCTCACGTGCGCGTGCGCACCCTCCTCCGCCGTGCGCGCCCCCCTGCGCACGCAGCTGCCACGGCCGCCGCTATAGCGCGCGCAGCCGCAGCCACCATGGCACATGTCGCGGCCGCAATTTTGGAAGTCCAAATCGCGGCCGCGACGCGTTTGCGCATGCGCAAGAGTACTGCGCATGCGCAAACACGTTGCGGCCGCCATTTTGATTTCCAAAATGGCGATCACAGCGAGCGCAGCCGCAGAGCGGCAAAAACGCGCCCCGACGGTGGCGGCGCGCGGCGGCGGCAACGGCAGCAACCTTCGGCCTGGGCCGGTAAATCCGGGGGCCGGGGCCTTAACCGGTCCCGGGCCGTAGGTTGCTGGTCCCTGCTTTAGTGTATCAGGTATTTTATTTGCAATAATCACACAACATAATCAGGGAAATGTTTAATGTCTGGCATGACTTGAATGATTTCTGAATATACCATTCATTTTCTGCCTTCACTCTTTGTAATGGTTCATTCTGGATTTTGTACAGTTGTTTGGAATTTGTCTGTGGAGTAAGCAAATTGAATTCTAAATGTAAATCAAATTAAATCAGCCACATGACACACTGTAAGATGTAAAAGAAGAGCAGACCATGGAACAGATTTTTAAACCCAAGGCTACTTTCCATTTTTCAGACTTGTTCTTGTAATTTAGACTTTTCCTTTTCCTAACACTGGATAAATAATTTGGTAGCATTTACATTCCACACATTTGCCTTTGACAATCAGTGTGGAATCTGTTTAGAGTTCCATTCATGTTTTTTAAAACTGAGAATAGGGGAAAGGTGAAGAGAAATATGTGGAAACAAGAAAGGCCAGCAAGGGGAAGTGCTTTAGTAGAGATATTTAAACTAAACATTTGCTCTTGGAAAGAATGGCAAAGAACTCTGAGGAAGTGAAAATGCCACAGTAGGAATATGGCCAGTTACCAAAAAATTGAAAAGCCCTACCCATTTGTTCTGATGCAAATTGTCCTGGCTGAATAACATTAACCATTCTTTTCTCCTCACCTGTGCAGAACATACTTCATTTTCAAAACCAGCCTGCTGATCAGCATTTTTGTGACACAAAATATGACTTGAAAATTTAGCAGTAGGCCAATCTTTGTTCTCAAACATACATATACATATTCCGCAAAAAGAATTGCCTCATCTGTGGCAAGTCTAGCATCTTTTAGTTATAAATAATTTTTCTTCTCTCTCTCTTCCTCAAATGGGCTTGTTTAGGAGTGGATTTTAGAGCATTTGATTTTTCAGTGTTTTATGTTTTTTGTGAGGGAGTGTCTCTTCCCTTGCCAGCTAGCTTACACCTTAAAATCATCTATGTGTGACCTGTTCCAACTAGTACTTATACCTCCTCCAACTAGTACCTAGTAATGTTTTAATAAGAGAGAGAGAGAGAGAGAAGAAAAGGGTTCTTTGTAATGGTACCATACTTATGAAAGGCTCTATATGGACAGTAGTGGTGCCACTTTTAGGCACTAAGCTCAACCTTCTTTTATTTAAACAGGGGCGCATTCACACTACAGAAGTATAGTGCTGTTATTTCACTTTGAGACTGACATGGTGTATTCCTATCAAAGGCAGGGTTTTGTAGTCTGGTGATGCATTAGAGCTTTCTGCATTAAAAATCTGAATATCTTTCCCTAAACTACCGTATTTTTCGCCATATAAGGCGCTCCGGCATATTAGGCGCACACAATTTTAAAGGAGGAAAATCCAAGAAAAAAGGATTCCTCCCTTTAGCCGGAGGCCGGTTGTTCAATGGGCTGGTGCTGGGATCGGAGAACTTCTCCGATCCCAGCACCAGCCCATTGAACTGAGGTCGCGGGGGGAAGGAGGGCTCCTTCCCCCCGCGACCTCAGTCTTTGAATGGGCTGGTGCTGGGATCGAAGCGATCCCGGCGCCAGCCCATTGAAAGATTGAGGCCGCGGGGAGAAGGAGCCCTCCTTCCCCCCCGGCCTCAGTCTTGGAATCAGCTGGCGCCGGGATCGAAGCGATCCCGGCACCAGCCCATTGAAAGACTGAGGCCGGGGGGGGGGGGAAGGATCCCTCCTTCTCCCCGTGGCCTCAGTCTTTCAATGGGCTGGCGCCGGGATCGCTTCGATCCCAGCACCAGCCCATTCAAAGACTGAGGTCGCGGGGGGAAGGAGGGCTCCTTCTCCCCGCGGCCTCGGCCCTTCACCCTATAGGGCGCACTCACTTCCCCACGCACATTTAGGGGAAGAAAAAGTGCGTGTAATAGGGCGAAAAATACGGTACCAGTCCTAGGATTCCATAGGACAGAACCATGACAATTAAAGTGGAATAATAGCGCTGTAACTGTGTAGTGTGAATCGGCCTTGGAATTTAAACATTTGTTTTAAAATCTGAACATCAACTATGTGGGTTTTGCCACCATTTAGCTGTTTTTATGCATGTGCTGTTTTTATTTTGTTTTTACCTTTACTAAAGTCTAGGAAAGTTCATGCTACCAGCCTCTTTCTTAGTCTCAAAGTTGCTACAAGATCCTTTTGCATACTGATTTTCCAGACTATGTCCTCAGGAATCCTCTAGTAAATGGCAGTATAGGAATATATTAAGGCAATACTGGACCTCCCCTTGGGAGTCCTTCTCAATGCATCTTGGGGTACCTAGTATCAGGGATTGAGGAGAACATATTCTCTCTTCTGTGTGTATGTGTGTGTCAGTGGTGCTATATAAAACATAATTAAGTTTTAAGAATTAAGACTAAGAATTAAACCATCCATCCTGTTTACTTGTGTCTACATGGCCTGCCTGCTGTTCTCTTTTCTGGCCCAAACTAGAGTATGAGTTTTAAAAAGCCTAGAATCTAGGAATGGACTTTGATGGATAGCAATATCTTCTTAGGAATTATTATTATCCTGTGAATAGGGCTAATGGGAGTTGTAGTCTCATATTTATGGAAGAATCGGATTTTGGAAATCTGTCTTAAAACAGTTTGGGCCAATTCACACCGTAACTTTCTTCACTATGGGCCTTTGCAGACTGCCAGAAATAGTGCAAATTGAGTCCACTTTAACTGCCCTGACTCAGTGCTAGGGAATCATGGGAACTGTAGTTTATTGTGGTACCAGACCTCTCTGAAAGAGAAGGCTCAATGTCTCAGGAAAAAAAAATACAATTCCCATGATTTCCTAGCAGTGAGCCAGGACAGTTAAAGTGGACTCAATTTGCACTATTTCTAGCAGTCTGCAAAGGCCCTATGTGAACACATATGGACTGTTCTCACTTCAGTCATGAGAAGTGAAAGCATGAACTGGTATGTATGTAGATTTAATTGGCGTGTGTTCTGCAGTTGTGGCAGCACCTTACGCAACAGTGATCAGTTGTTTTGAGTAGTTTAGGTCTGCCTGTAGTTGTCTAGAGCCCAGCAATGCTCCTATTTCGCTATGTGTGTAACTACCTAGTCATATAAGTTGGGACTGGGTCACATGAAGGTGAAGGTACCTTGGCACCCCAGGTTCCACCAGAAGGACTCCAGAGACTCAAGCAATTTCTTTTTCTTTACTACATTTCTATATTTCCTTACAGGTACCAGGGTAAAAAACAAACCAAAGAACCCTCACGTTTTTTACAAATTGATTATTCAAAAAGGTATTTTAAATCTGGCTGTTACTACTATTTTTCAAACCTCTTACTGGAACAACAATGACTACTTAAATTTAAACAACGTTTATTGGCAGTTGTTCATTGTTATACCAGTATTAGTTGCGGGCCTTTGCAGACTGCCATAAATAGTGCAAATTGAGTCCACTTTAACTGCCCTGACTCAGTGCTAGGGAATCATGGGAACTGTAGTTTATTGTGGCACCAGAGCTCTCTGACAGAGAAGGCTCAATGTCTGAGAAAAAAAAAATACAATTCCCATGATTCCCTAGCACTAAGCCAGGGCAGTTAGAGAGGACTCAATTTGCCCTATTTCTGGCAGTCTGCAAAGGGCCTCAGTTGCTTCTTTTTAGTCACTTTATTTTATAATATAGTGCAAGAAATGCCGTTCAGAAGTAAATCCTTCTTTTAACACAGGGGTAGGCAACCTTTCCCCTTTAAGGGCCAAGGGACTTGCTCCCAGAATTAAAGGGGAAAGGTTGCCTACCCCTGTTTTAACATAAGTTCAGCCAAAACAACTTGCTTTAAAAGAGTATTTTTTAAAGAACAATTATTATTTAAGCTAGTGGCCATAACATCTAAACTGCGTTTTGCTACTTAATTTTCTGATTTAGTTCTATATTGGTGTAGTCTTACATATTAACGCCAAAAAAAAAAAAAAAAAGGGTTTAAACAAAACAGTTTTATGAATTTTTTTAAACCAACCCCTAATAGGTATAGTTGTAGAAAAATAATCCCAGTTGCACAAACAAGAATACTTGGTTGTCACACATTTCAAGAAGACTGGCTGATCTTTATTATGTTAACCATCACTCCCACCAGATCCAAGCTCCTATTTCGCAGATGGACCTTTGGATAGATACTCTACACCAGGGGTAGGCAACCTAAGGCCCGGGGGCCGGATGCGGCCCCCTGAGGCCTTTGGACCAGCCTCAGGCCGGTCCTACGACCGCCGCCGCCCACCATGATGATATCGATTATTGTTGTTATTACTTGTTCTTGGGGGTTTTTTTGGCAAAATCTCCACAGCGGTTTTGCCATGGATTTTCTGGGGCTGAGAGAGTGTGCATGCATATTTTTTAATTTTTTTAATTTTTTAAATTATTTTTTTAATTTATTCATTCATTCATTTTTTGTGCTTCGGACCCTCCAATTGTCTGAGGGACAGCAACCCAGCCCCCAGCTCAAAAAGGTTGCCTACCCCTGCTCTACACCTTGACAAGCCGGACTCTCTGGCTCTTGCTGAGAGCTAATTTTTTGATTTTGCTGCAGGATAACTATTCACAGATACATACCCTTGGCCCTTGTAGTTAATTGTTGTTGTTGTTGTTGTCGTCGTCGTCATTGTTCTACAGACTTTGAGTGTTTCACTGTAAAAACTCAATAAATATTTAATTAGGAAAAAAAAGAATACTTGGTTGTCTGGCACAAAAAGTGGTTTTTAAAAATTTGAGGAGTGGGCCTAAACAAGAATCATATTTGGTTTGTGCGTCAACTATTTAAAATTGGGTATGGGAAACTATTTCTTTTGAAAGAAAAAAAATGCCAAGTCATTGCTGTGTTGACCATCAGTAGCAACAAATACCTGCAGGGATTGTCAGTAAACCATGAAATCTTTTATAGCAGTGCCTTTGTTGAAAGGGATCAAGGTGCAAGTAGGAGCCATAACTCCTTATCCCCTGGACTTGAACGTCTTGTTTTGAGCGAAGAGTCTTACTTTCAGAAACCTAATATATGTCGGCACTCCCTTTTAGCACACAAAGCATACAGGAAAGTAGGGAAATATCTGTGCCGGCTGTACCTTTTGTGTTGTGATACCTCATATTGCTGCAAAGTTGCTGTATTTTTATAGTTTTTTGTGGGTTTTTCGGGCTGTGTGGCCATGTTCTAGAAGAGATTCTTTCTGATGTTTCGCCAGCATCTATGGCTGGCATCTTCAGAGAAAGCTGTATTTTGCTGTATTTTGTCTGTTTGTGTTACTTTCGGAAGCTTTCTTAATTCAAGGAAGTTGTCTCATTACCTGAATGGGCAACATTTGGGTTCCCATGTCAAACACTACAACTTCAATAATCTAGAAAATGTATTGGGACCTTTGCCTAACGTGGGTAGATAGTGCTTTAGCCAATACCTTGCTTAAGTATTGGGCACTATGGGTAAGATCCAAAATCTTCCCTCTGCTAACAGAAGGGCCCTTTCTATCTGTAGGCATCTCCTGTAGGCATCCAGTAGGGCAGGGGTGAGCAAACAGGTCTTCCAGGCCTTGGAAAGACTCAAAGAGCAGGTAGGCACACCTCCGTCATGCCTGGGCCCCAATGGATTATGAGAGACCCTCCCTCCAGATTCCAGTTGCTATTGATCTGGCTTCTGAGGGAGAAGAAAAGCAACTAGCATCTGATAAACTTAATTAATCCCCAGCCCTACTGCCATTCCCTCTTCCCTGTGTATCCTGTCTTATTTAGATTTCAAGCCTGAAAGTAACTATTTAAACCCTCAAATGAACTATCTGTAAGCCTCTCTGGGAGCCTTTTTGTCTGAAGGATGGGATTAAGATTAAATAAAATAATAGACTTCTGTCAGCTCTATCCAGCATAGTCAGTGGTTTGTTGTTGTTGTGTGCCTTCAAGTCATTTCCTACTTAGGTATCCAAGGGTTTTCTTGGCCAGATTTGCTCAGGGGAGGTTTGCCATTATCACAATAGTAAGGAACACTTAAATTTGTAGTCCAGTGGTTCCCAGTTTTGGTCCTCTAGATGTTTTGGATTTCAGGTCCTAGAATTCCTGACTGTTGGCCAAGATGGCTGGGACCTCTGGAAGTTGATGTCCAAAACAACTGGAGGGCCAAAGTTTGGGACCCACTGTTGTAGTCTAATAGTGGTACTTTGCCAATCCCCAACAATAGAATGGAAATGCAGCAAGGAGTTTCAAATGTCTGCAGGCTACATACAGCCATCCACCTGTACTCCTACCAACACCTCCCTCCAAATCTGCTCTGAATGGTTGCTGGATCTTCCAGAAAAACAGAGGAGGTGATGCTGTGGGATAGATGGGAAATTAGGTGGTCACTGCGGCCCTTTCCATTAATGGGACTGTTCTGAGCAGAACTCCTTCAGGGAATGCCCCTGCCCATGGAAAAGAAGATTAATCCTGCATGAACAAAGAAGTGATGATAACCTTTGATGGCATTGCTTTGAAGAAAGTAAACATTCTTGTAGGAGCCTATTCACTGAAAGGAGAAGCAAAAGCTTCTTAGTAGTTCCCGGAAGCACCATCTGACCTGAAGAAATGAAGCCTCCAATCATCCACCTCTAACCAAAATTAGCAGGGACTCCCATTCTCGTTTGCAATTAGCTGAGAAGGGAAGATGCCCTAGAGTGGGATGCGGGGGCGGGAGGGGGATGTTGAACCTCTATCAAACTGTGTTTCAAATGTCTGCAGGCTACATTAGGTCTGCAGGCTGAGGTCCACTTTCTGTAGCACTTTCTGTGTTACAGCCTACCCAGTGTACAGATATCTATGGCTAGATATGGCCATGTTCATACCTTATTGTGCATATTCCCTGTATCGGGAATCTATACAACTCCAACAGTGTTTGAAACATGCACTGTACGTATATTGTGTGATGTTGCTGAGATCACATAGATCAGGGGTAGGCAACCTTTCCCCTTTAAGGGCCGAGGGACTTCAGCTCCCAGAAGCCTCAGCCATGTTGGCCAATAGTCCCATATTGGCCAATAGCTCCCGGGATTCTGGGAGCTGAAGTCCCTCGGCCCTTAAAGGGGAAAGGTTGCTTACCCCTGACATAGATAGTAGTCATGTAACTATGCAATAAAGCCACAGAAGTGAACTTCGGAATCATGATTGGCACTGCACCTTTCCATGCTCACAGAAACTTTTCACAAAAAGTCTTTTTTCCACAAAACATGATGTTTTATGCAAAGTACTTGTACGTTGTTTTTCACAATAACATTTTTTTCGCAAAAAAACCCAGACATTTTTGTAGAAAAGTGCCAAAATGTCAGAAATTATCCAAAAAGTAGGAAAGCTTTCATAATCTCTTCTAGCAAGGAAAAATGTTTCTTTGTTTGTTTACTTTTGGGTGCAAGAACAAAATAAACCAATTTCGACATTTGTAATTTTTACCTCTTGGGTGTTACCATAATCTGTATTGCTTAGTATGTTGTTTTTTTTTAATTTTCCTTTTTTTCTTCCTGTTAGGCCACAATGTCTAAAAAAATCCATGGCGGTTCTGTGGTTGAGATGCAGGGGGATGAAATGACACGTGTAATATGGGACCTGATTAAGGAAAAGCTGATCTTGCCCTATGTGGATCTGGATCTCCACAGGTACCTGCAAGCCTTAAGAAATCTTCTGTATTGTTGGGGAAAGGGCAGTTTATTACATGTGATTGTCCATCATTACTTTTTGTGTCTGAGAGAGTCTCGCTTGGCCTTTTTGTCTTTCTTTTTCACACAAAACTTTTCTTCTGTGTGACTCTCCATGTCAGCAAAACCTTCCTCCCTGTCAGGAATTAATTGTACTTCTATAACAATTATTACACGATCAATATACGATTATAGCATATTATATATGTAGTAATTGTGTCGTAAAAGCAAATTCTGTGTCCCATGACTGTTTGTAGATTCTATTGCCTTTACCCATTTTGCTTTCCAGAATCTAAATCGGCCTTCCTTAGCTTCCACATGTGTTGGATGATAACTTCCATCATCTCCAGAGAAGAGAGCTATTGGCACTGTTGCCTAGTCATGATGGGAGTTGTGGTCTAACACATTAGTAGAGCATCAAAATGGAGAATGTTTGTCCACAAAATTAAATTGTAAGTTTCTTACCTTGTGAACTTTTATAACTGGCCAGTATGAAGCTTCTAGGAAGAGAAGAGTCCTGTGCTCATGGTGATGAAACCTTGTCTTTTAAAAGCTAAGGCTTCAGATAAACGTAAAATGGTTACAAGGCATGACTCCAGGCTGCTATTCTTTGCAATGCCCTGTTGGGCTCCCTTCTGATATAGCTACAAGGCCTCTGCCATTTTCTGCTGTTTCCAATTGGCTTCTGGCTCTGAGGTTAACTAGGTAAAGTGAGTTGCCATGTTTTTCCTGGAAGGGCTCCTGTCCCTTTCAAAAATTCCGTGATTGGCAAAACTACAACAAATGTAACACTATGGATGCATCTGCACTGTAGAAATAATGCAGTTTGACACCAGTTAAGTGTTGTAGCTCCATCCTATGGAATCCTGAAATTTGTAGTTTTGCAAGATCTTTTAGTTGTTTCTGCCAAAGCGTGCTGGTGCCCCACCAAACTACAGATCCCAGAATTCTGTAGGATGGAGCCCTGGCAGTTAAAGTGGTATCTAATTGCCTTCTTTCTACAGTGTAGATGCACCCTGTGTTAGGAGAGAATTTCATCTCTCAATGCTGTAGTCTCTCGTGTAAGTTTTTAATAACACAGGGATTCTGTCATCAGACCTAGAATTGTGAGAGGGAGAACAGGGTGCATAGCAACTCTGAACAGGTTTATGTCTCCTTTTAAGCTACTCAGGCCTAGCGCACTACTCCAATCCCAGCCTTTTGATACTGGACCCAGTATCTGCACTGCATGCAGATTTTTTCCCTTTTCTTGCTGTTCCTCCCATGGTGTAATATTCTAGTAAAGTTGCACCTCACTTGACTTCATTCTCAGAGCTTGGAAACATTACTTTTTGGACGACAGTGTCCCAAATATAATAGCTGGTGGTTGGAGGATTCTGGGAGCTGTAGTCTGAAAGGGCATTCATTATCCAAACTTTGTCCCTTCCTCCTCCATTTTGCCCAGGCACTAGAGATGATGTCAGGACCATCACTATTCCAAGGCCATTGACAGAGTACCCTTGACAAAAGTACAGCAAAATCTGTTAAGTGCGTCATTTGCAAATGAAACACTGGAATCTTTGACCTTTCCCCCACTTGTGCTTGTACTTTAGTTTTTATTCTGAATACTTAGCTACTTGCCTAACAAGATATGCCACTCTGCTCCTGCTGACGCTGGCAAAACAATCAGCACCTGATAGCATAGCCAGGCAATGCCACACATGTGGTGAACTTGGAAGCATGTTAATCCTTTTTTAAAAAAAATTAAAAGGATGCCAAAAATTTTGTCCTGGAAGCAATGTGGGATCATGCATTGCACTATATGCAGTTTCCATAAATACATTGGTGACTTAAGTATTAAGATTACCCACTTGTATATGTGATGTAGTGGTTTCAGCATAGGGCTAGGAATTTGGAGATCAGGATTCAATTTCCTGCTTGGCCATAGAAACCCACTGGTTGACCTTAGGTGAGTCATACCCTTTTAGCCTCAGAGGAAGGCAAAGGCAAACCCTCTGAACAAATCTTTCCATGAAAATCCCATGATATGCCTTAGGGCAGGGGTAGGCAACCTTTCCCCTTTAAGGGCCGAGGGACTTCAGCTCCCAGAATCCCAGGAGCTATTGGACAACATGGGCTATTGGCCAACATGGCTGAGGCTTCTGGGAGCTGAAGTCCCTCGGCCCTTAAAGGGGAAAGGTAGCCTACCCCTGCCTTAGGGTCACCATAAGTCAGAAACAACCCTTTAGGCACACAACAACAATTAGTTTCTAGACCATAAATGTATATCAAGTCTCTGAAAGACTAGGAGTAGCTCTGGATAGAATGTTCCAACCCCTCCATTAATTGACAAATGGATAGTAAATTAATGATGCAGTCTCTGAAACACTGGACTAACTTCTGGCATTTTGCTGTATATGCAGTGGTCCTTTAAAAATTTCCTACTGTGTCCCCCCCCCCACACACATATTTATGAACACTCAGTTGTTAGTTCAGTATTTCCATATACAGGCAATATCAACATTATGCTGGCACTTGATAGTTGTTAATTAAGCCAGTAGGATGTTATTTTAGTTGTCTGATGATTTTCTTTCTCTTTTATTAAATATTCTTAATCCTGAGCATCTAGGGCAGTGGTTCTCCATTTTTCAAACTTCAACTCCCCAGTGCCCCAGCCAAAATGAACATGGGGTTCTGGTTATGAAATCTAAAATATCTGGAAGGCCAGAGGTTGAGAACTGTAGATCTAGGGCACAGTATAATTTTTCTTGTAATGCTTTTCTAGGGCACAGTACAATTTTTCTTGTATTTTACAAGTGATCATATTTTGGGAACTTTCTTGCAGCTATGATTTAGGCATAGAGAATCGTGATGCAACTAATGACAAGGTGACTGTGGAAGCTGCAGAAGCGATAAAGAAGTACAACGTAGGAATCAAGTGTGCCACAATCACCCCTGATGAGAAAAGGGTAGAAGAATTCAAGCTGAAGCAGATGTGGAAATCTCCTAATGGAACAATCCGAAACATTCTAGGTGGCACAGTCTTCAGAGAAGCCATAATCTGTAAAAATATTCCCCGTCTAGTATCTGGGTGGATAAAACCCATAATCATTGGCCGTCATGCTTATGGAGACCAGGTAGGTATCTCTTGCAGCTCTTTCTATTTTTGTGGCTTGAGGTATTATAAACTTTAAGTAAGGGTGTAATAGACAATGTGAAATAATACAAAAGATAGAAAGCAGAAGGCAATTACAATTTATGACTCGTTGCCATAAAGCTCATCTGTTACAGACTTTTAGTAGGTTAGAACAGAGTTGAGCAGCAATTTTTGTTAATCATTAAAATAGAATGAGCCATGACAGAATCTCTGCAAACTACCACTGTGGTTCTTGGCCTCAATGTAGAAAGCATTTCAGTAAAGTATGATCTTCACCAATTTTTTCTTCCCTCTAAAGGCAGAATAATGAAAATTTAATTCCATACATTCATGGCTGTGGAGTCTGGTAGATTAGACACAGAGGGATGCCTGCTGTCTGCATGTTGTTCATTGCTCATCATTTTGTTTGCTGTTCTTCTCTTGCAGTACAGAGCCACAGACTTCGTTGTTCCTGGCCCTGGAAAGGTAGAGATGATCTACACGCCAAAGGATGGAGGCAAACCTGTAACCTATTTAGTCCATAACTTTGAAAGTAGGTATTTTGAAGTAACCACATTATTAATTATAAAAATACTTGAAAATGGAGAATTCAGAAACCTTGTAAGGGAGAAAAATGAACAAATAGGATACATTTATTCTTCAGACATTGGAGTGTAGAATTCTAATAATTAAATCAGTAGGCTTAAACAAGGGATAAACACCTGGGAACTTACAAAGCAAATCTTGTCTCCTGTTCCCCATGAGGTATCACTTCCTCTCCCCACTCCCAAAGAGGCTGACATGGAGATGAGACTGCCAAGGGAATAGGAGTTATATAGCAAATGACATGTTGACTATCAAGTTTGACTGATGGCCACAATCTCATCTTTCTGACCTTCCAGCAAAACTGTTTGCAGAGCACACAAAGTATGGAAAAAGCAGTGTTCATTTTTCGTATGTTTTGTTCTGGCAACTGTCACAATTTCTCTCAGTATCCCCAGCCCTGTGCTTCTCTGCCAGAGGCAAGGGCTCAGCCTGAGAATTCTGATTAGCTAATGTTGCTTTCTTGTTGCGCAAATACTTGTGAAATTTTTTGTGATTGCAAAACTGACCTCAGCAGTTGTGAAACCTGCTTGGATTTATGTCTATCAATGTCTTACTTGAGCACATCTGAGAAAATAATACAATTTGGGGTAATTTACTACTGGTGGATTGATCCCAGCAAACAGTGGGATTGGATAAGGTGTGTTTTCTAAGGAGGAAGGAATGCCATGCTCTTAATTTTTTGAACTTATCAGAACATCTTAGAAATAGTGCTGGAGGAAACTTACAATAAATATGTGGAAAGTGTTAAAACTCTTTCCATTTTTTAATATTCATTCCTGTTTACATGTTACAATTGACACTCCAAGAACGGGGGCATTATATCTCTAAGGAAGGGGCCAGGAAAGACTGAAACAAGAGCACATGTTTGCATGTCAGCTCCCACCCCCATGCACTAGCTTTTGCCACACTTTACAGGACTATGTCGCTGCCACCACTACCATTTGCGTCTCGCCAGGAATTCCAGATCCATTTGGGTGCCCCAGCCACTGTTGAGTCTCTTTCTCTTTTGTTTTGAAATGAAACCACAGCCACATTTCAGAAAAAAAAGAAAGAAAACTGGTAGCATGAGCTCTATAACCAAAGCTTCCAGCTTAAGAGCCCTGGTAGTGCAGTGTCTAAATGCCTGTACTGCAGCCATTCATGTGAGTTCAGTCCCAGCCAGGGGCTCAGGGTTGACTCAGCCTTGCATCCTTCCATAGGTTGCTAAAATGAGTACCCAGCTTGTGGGGCCAGTTAGCTTACACATTGTAAACCGCTTAGGGAGAGCTTAAGTGCACTGATAAGCAGCATAGAAATGTACTTGCTATTGCTCCATGGCTGCTGACTTCTGTGTAGTCTAGTGAGCAGCTAGAGCACCAGATTAGGCAGCTGCTTCCTGCAGGCAGAGGCTGGGCCTTGTGATGAGAGATGTTAACAGTGATCTTACTTTAACTTCTCTGTCTTGGGAAACATTGCAGAGATCTAGGGAATTTAGCCAAGTCTGCTGAGATCTGGTGAAGTCTTGTGATCTGTGAGGCACATTCTCTGTAGTGCCACCCAGCTAGGACAAGCAATGGTTGCCAGTGGCACAGGGCATAGGAAAGGCAGGGCAAAGTTACTTTTTTGAAGAACACATCCCGGTACTTAGTGCACAATTTCTCTCATTGCAATTAGTCATTACTGAGATTTTTCCTCCATTACTCATTACTATTTTGCTTCTTCTGGATCAGGGATCCATCTAAAAATGTAATGTAGTTTAGTTGGAGGGGAAAACACTCAAAGCCTCTCCTTGATACTCAACTCATATTTGTTATACAGAATATAAATTGAATTAAATTAATCAGTATTTGTAGTACTTCAGTGAGGGAACAGTGGTAAATCCTGGTTACTCAAAAAATAATAATAATGTGTCACAGTAACACCATTACTTGTAATGTGTAACTTTCAAGCTCTGGCCAAGGAGGAGAGGGCAGCAAATGCCTTGCGCTGGCCCAAACCATAAATAACTACTATCTCTTAGTTGTTAATGACTCTCCTTGCATGGCTGTCCTAAGGATTCCTTAGGTATAGTGAATACTTGGAACTCTCCAGATACTTTGTAAATGCCTAATAGTTGTGGCTATTTGGTGATTGGTTTATTTGTTTTGAAGGCATTTGAGAGAATGAAGCTCACTCACTACAGAGTTATCAGTTTTCTTACTGCTCTGAATTAGGGCAATCTTGTGGAAGAGAGTTGCTAGGAGACTGTGTTTGTGCCCAGTACAGAATTGATGTGTTGTAGTCTTCTGTATAAACAAGAGGCTTCATTCATCTAAGCATTGGTGAATTAAGATACCTTTGACCCTTGACTACATCTGAATATTTGCTGTATTTCCCCCTTCAGACCAAAATGTATAGTTGCTATTGATATGGACATGTGATGAATCCTGTATTAAATTATGTGTTCTTACTGTATTCACTGTCAATAGCTTTATGGCCATGAATAAACAGTTGTAGGCTGTGTGCCAACTTGAAGTTGTGACAAATAGAGCCTGGTGCCTGGCTGGAATCGCTTCAGACATCCTTAGGGTTTTGTTTTGTTTTTTGCTGAATTCCCAGCCACTGTAACTTAGTGGTTTGGATTTCATCAGATGTTTAGGAAATCTTGAAATCTCTTGCCAGTATTCTTGTAAGATCAGCTAATATTATTCCAATACCACAGTTTAGTGTGCAAGAAACGTTTGTTGAGATAATAGTGAGCAATTACTGAGGGCTGAGGAAGTACATTGGTCCCCTACAAAACTTCGGAGGATTGCAACCCCAACCCCATGTCCCCTACCCTTGAAATATTTTTATGATTTCATTCTTGCAAAAAGAAATCCACCAAACCCCCCCCCCCAAAACAACCCACCTCACACAGATGCAATTTAGCCATGTTTATAGGGCTCCTTGAGCTGATTTAGGCTCAGGGGATGCCTAATTTTTTCATTAATATTAGAATAATATTTAACCAGGAGCTACACCAGAAATTTATTTAGGAGATGTGGTAAGTCATTAGCTGGGAACCTTTGAGTCTTCAAAAGCAGGCTTTCTAGGCCAGATTTCCCCACTCCTCCTCTAAGAGCACATAGTTTCCTGGCTGACCTGAGAACTGAAGGGAAACAATCAGTCACCCTTCCTCATTGATAGGTTTTCTGTGAAGTTGGCATTTCAAAAGGGACAACTGTGGGGATTTTGGTGGTTTGTTATTTACTTTTGTTCTTTTACTATAGAAGAGTCATGATCAAACAATACCTTAAACCCCTGTATGTTGCAAGGTTCAAAGACGGATGAGATGATTGCCACATGACTCTGAAAATGCCCAATAAGCTTCCTCTTTCTTGCATGACCTAGTCAAATGTGAGGCCCTTTCACACTACACAAGTTACAGCATTCTGATCCTACTTTAACTGCTATGGTTCCATCCTATGGAATCCTGGGATTGGTAGTTTAGGGAGGGTCCCTTGGAAACCTCAGCCTGAGAATCCTCCTCTGGTGCCTCTGATCCAACTACAAACTCCAGGAGGATTCCACAGGAGGCAATCGCAGCAGCTAAAATGGGATGCAATAGTGCAATAATATTGCAGTGTGAACAGACCTGTGGTTGCTTCTCATTCAGGGTGCTATATTTGCATAATGAAAAAGGCTGTTTGTGATGGCTGATATGGCTTGGTTGTGTGCACACATACACAACAGGGTTTATGTAAGAGAGTTCTTTAAATGACTGTGCTGTTTTATTATTACACCTGATTCCTATTTCCTTTGCTCTTCCTCTCTTTCTGTGGTATTTAGGCTGTGGAGGTGTGGCTTTAGGAATGTACAACCTTGACCAGTCCATCAGGGACTTTGCGCATAGTTCTTTCCAGATGGCATTATCTAAAGCCTGGCCTCTTTACATGAGCACCAAAAACACCATTTTGAAGAAATACGATGGCCGTTTTAAGGACATCTTTCAGGAGATCTATGAGAAGTAATAATATTTTTTACGTGATATATTTTCATCTTACAGGTATATCTCTGTTCAAAGAACTGAATCATTTGCTATAAGCCACAATAGTTGGTCTGGTGTTGTTTTTGTTTTCTGAGTCTCAAACATTTTTCTTAGGATTTTTTTTAAGCCAGTGGAAGCTGAAATTTTATTGGAACTTGTGGGTTTGGAGAGAGCTGCCTTTCAGATTTAAAATTTAGATGTTACATAAATTGTAACAAAAATTGCACCAAAACGGTAAAATTTATGGAGAAATGGGTGCTCCAAGTTGTCTCCCAGCTTCCACAGGCTTTTTGCTTCCATGCTAACCCCTGCTCCCCTGTCCCTCACCACTGTAGCTGCCACTATTGCACTGTGAACTGGAAGAAAATGTTTGACCTGAACTCTCCTCTGTGCCCTAGCCAAAGTTTAGAAAGTTATTTTTGAAAATAAATTTGTTACAGTTGTAGTTGTATCCCAAAACAGTTATAATTTTAAAATGCTTTAATTTTCATGCTTTTGGGGAAAAACATTGTTAGTTTGCCTAATTGTAGTTTTAAAAATCAGGGTTTTTACTGAAGGAGAAGGGAGTTAGGAGTCTAACTCAAAAATGTTAACTGATTGGAATTGAGACTCCTGGCTCCCAGATAGTGCGTGGGGATAAACCCAAGGACAATAGATTGATCCTCCTGCCATCTCGAGAATGTACTTTCCTTCATCTGCTTCAACATCACCTAGTTAACCACAACAGAGTGCAAAAAATTACCACAAACCAGCACTTGAGCTGTTTCTCCTCTGTTTAATAAGGCCATAATGGAAGAGTGGGAGGAGGACATGCCTCACAGCTGATGCAGCCATTCTG
Organism: Phrynosoma blainvillii; assembly: GCA_026167975.1. Classification (NCBI taxonomy): domain Eukaryota; kingdom Metazoa; phylum Chordata; class Lepidosauria; order Squamata; family Phrynosomatidae; genus Phrynosoma; species Phrynosoma blainvillii. The sequence goes on from JANUYF010000001.1 coordinate 229,749,157, forward strand.
TTTGATGTTGAGGGAAAACTGATTGTGGGTCTTCAGCCCTTTCTCAATTAAAACTTCAATAGCTGGAACATAAACTGTATGCACAGATGAGCTGTGATGACAGTCAGGCAGCAAATATAATACAGGTTGAGTCTCCCTTATCCAGAATTCCAAATCCAAAATATTCCAAAACCCAAAACATTTTTCATGGGTGGCAGAGATAGTGACATCTTTGCTTTTTGATGGTTCAGTGTACACAAACTTTGTTTCATTCACAAAATTATTTGAAAATTCTATAAAACTACATTCAGGCTATGTGTATAAAGTCTATATGGAACATAAAATAATTTTGTGTTTAGACTTGGCTCCTATCTCATTATATGCAAATACAGATACTCAAAAATTCAAAAACACTTGGTGCAAGCATTTTGGAGAAAGGGAGGCTCAACTTGTATAAGGAACAACCTTGAACATGTCAGCCAAATGCAAGCAGAAAATATTGCATAAAAACACAGTATATGTGTGGGAGGTATTTAAAATGTGTTACCATTCTCTGTGGTAACACATCCTACCACTTTCTTTTTTGGCAAGATTTAAGTCATTTTCCTGTCTTCTAAAAGGCTGCATATACTACATCTCTAATTGCCACCCCTAACATTCTATGTTCTGTGCTCTTCAGGGAATACAAGTCACAATTTGAAGCAAAAAAGATTTGGTATGAACATCGACTGATTGATGACATGGTGGCTCAAGCCCTAAAATCCGAGGGAGGTTTTATCTGGGCCTGCAAGAACTACGATGGTGATGTGCAGTCTGACTCAGTTGCACAAGGTATGCCCCACTCCTGCACTGATACTCTCCAGAAATATGTTGCAATACCTTGGAGGTAGGTAGGTGGCTATGAACAGAGTAACCTGATTATTTTAAGTGCATCAGGAAGACCCAGGTAACTCATAATAGTGCTTGGTTTTGGCAGACACTGTCCTATCTTTGATAAACAATGAAAGTCCACCCACAGCTCAAAATCATGTTATGTAGAAGGGCTGTATCTCTACATCAGTTGACTTCTTGAGAACGTTCTAAAGTATAGGCAGTTTGACTTATCTAACTTCTACATGTGGAGGTTGTTGGGAAAAAGTGGTGTTTATATACAACCCAGGCTTCCAGCAACAGCATGCTCACTTCTCTTTCTCATGTCCAGGTTATGGCTCATTGGGGATGATGACCAGTGTCCTGATCTGCCCAGATGGCAAAACAGTTGAAGCTGAAGCTGCTCATGGAACAGTGACTCGCCATTATCGCATGCACCAGAAAGGACAAGAAACTTCTACTAACCCCATCGGTAAGCTGCATCTAACTTCCTCACTCTTACCTAGATGAGATGTGAAACATATTTAAATGTCATGGCATGCTCCAAAGGAAACACAGGTTGTATTCATTTAAGTTCTGTGATAATACCATTAAACCCTACTTCTTAGCATCCCTGTCCCTAGGAACAGGAAACTAGGTAGATATGTGGGAGTGTTTTTTGGAAACATCAGACTGCAAAATAATTCTGTGTCATGTAGCATATATTGCACAGCATTGGTGTTCAGTGCAATACAGATATACAGCAAATGTTCTTGCGAAAGTAAGAATAATTTTGCAACCAGAAAAGTTCCAGCTTCCATCCAGCCTTTGAAAACTTAAAATTCATTTCATCATTCTCTTTCCTAAAATATGAAAGTGTTCATTTTACACAATTAATAGCAAGGAATTTCTATATACAATGTGCCCTCAGTATCCATGGTGGTTTTGTTCTAGAACTCCCTGCGGATATCAAAAACTGCAGATGCTTAAGCTAGCATTTAACACAGACCTGCACAACTTGGTAGGAGGAAGGGGCCAAAATTAAAATAGGCTAAGCTTCTTCAGGCTGCAGATAGGTTTTAAATATTAATTAATTAATAATGTTAATATTAATTCTGTCCTTCTCCTCCTCTGCCTGGCCCTCTCCTCAGGACAAAGCTGAGTGGTGGAGAAGTCTTGCCCATCCTTCTCCTCCTCCATCTGGACTTCTCCTCAGGAGAAGGCTGAGCAACAGAGGAGCCACATGAGGCAAGCATTTGCCCCTCTTCTTCCTCCACTGCCCTAAGGAGAAAGTTAGGCAGAGGAGGTGCCTTGTAGGGTGAGCATTTGCCCATCCTCCTCCTACACCCAACCTTCTCCTTGGGTGAAAGCCAAGCAGAGGAGGAGCCTTCCAGGATGAGTGTTTGCCCATCTTCCTCCACCACCACCAGGCCTTTTCCTCAGGAGGAAGCCAGACGGCGGAGGAAGCTTGCAGGGTAACCATTTGCCTGTCCTCCTCCTCTGCCTGGCCTTCTCCTTGGGGGAAAGCCGGGCAGTGGAAGAGCCTTGAGGAGTGTTTGCCCATCCTCCTCCTCCTCCACATGGCCCACTCTTCAGGAGAAGGCTGAGCAGCAGAGGAGCCTTGAAGTTGTTCCACATCTTTGTGGGCTGCCCCAAATCCTCTGGCGGGCTGTGTGTTGTGCAGGCCTGGTTTAACATTTAAAATTAGCTGGGCGACAATGTCCTGCCACCAGGAAAGCATTCATTCTTCCTCGTTTCCTGCCTTCCCATCACAAAGGCTCTGCCAAAACTTAAAGCCCCTTGCCACCTCAGGGAGGAGTAGAGCAAGGAGGTGCATTGGTGGAAAATGGGTCTAAATTCTGGAAATGGTTCATTGTGTTAAATTATGTTAGCAGCTTTGTGATGTGAAGGTGGGAAAGTGAGGAAGAGGCTTAAGCTCTGACTGGTGGGATTGACTTCCATGGGGGAGGGAGGTGTCCACTTGCCTGGGTCTTCCTCTAGCCTCCACTAGTGCCCTTGGACTGCTTCTCAGCATGAACATCGCAGGTTAAAAAAAATTAAATGTTTCTTCTTTTCAATCTGTTCAAACCTGTGATAGTGAGGCCCGCTGTAAAACAACTAGGTCTGTGTGTCAGCTGGCTGCCCCCTACACATTCCTCAGGGACAAATCACAGGAGAGAAGCTGAGTGGATAATGTGTTTCAAAGAGTTTGATTAATTGTTGAAACCCTAAATAGATTGTGAGGTACTCTGTGGGGGAAAGTAATCCAGCTGAGCATTATCAGTTTTTCTCTCTACCCCTCCCTCACCCCATCCCTCCTTTTGCTCTGCCATTCCCAGCATCCATTTTTGCCTGGACTAGAGGTCTAGCTCACAGAGCCAAGTTGGATAACAATACAGAGCTCAAGAACTTTGCCACTGCCTTGGAGGAAGTCTGCGTAGAGACCATTGAAGCTGGCTTTATGACTAAAGACCTGTCTGCATGCATCAAAGGTTTACCAAAGTAAGTATGCGGGGTTGAGGAATGCATGAAAACAATAAACATTATGCATATGCTAAATAATTAAAATATTTTTTTCAAATATGTACACACACCATTCCAAATATTATGAAAGCCAGGTGAAAAAATAAAGCTACACCCAAGGGAATGTGTTTTTAAAACAAATTCAGTTAGCACGTAAAATCTAAACTGCATTTAGGGCTCAAGATCCAATAGGGTACTTCTATACCCAATGGTGCATTTTTGTACCAAAGAACTTCTCTTCCCACTTCCACCATAGCTGTCCACTCCATGGTACCAAAAATCTGTTCCAGATTTCCCCAACTCATCAGAACAGGTGTTATTTCCAATCTTTTGTTTTCCAATACAGATAGGTGCCAAAATTTTAGAAGTTCTACAAACCAAAAATGGAAATAGAAGTTTCTGCTAAAATTGCTGTGCTTTAAATCAGCTTTGAGTCCTAGCTGTCTGTCCTTCTGTTGCAGATTGTGAAAAGATTAAGTCTGTATCACATGAAGTGACAACATATGACCACCATAAATGAAGATAGATTGAAGTAGCTTTTCATTTCCATAAATACAAAAGCAATAGATTTATTATTCGTGCTTTTATTAAGAAAAAATCTCAAGCTTCTATTAGATCATACCACTGAATTAAGATGCCTGAATTCACAAAACCTATACTCCCCTATCAAAAAAATGAGACTGAATGAACCAGTTGGCTGTGCCAGAAAGAGTGTAATAACAGCTCACTTCTTTTCCATACCAATCTCCTGAATTCTACCCTACCACCATCATCAGATTTGTTAAAATAGCTAATTTTTAGAATACTTTGAAATGATGCATGTTCATTACACTTATACACTTGCTCTGCTTCTCTTTTATGTCAGTGTGAAGCGCTCAGACTACCTGAACACATTTGAGTTCATGGATAAACTTGCAGAGAACCTGAAGGCAAAGCTATCTTCCCAGCCCAGACTTTAAGAGCAAGCCTCAAGAACTGCCGTGGAAAGATTTGTCTGCCAAATCATTTACATTGTGCTGTAGCACAGCACTTCAAAATATCTGAAGAATCCCATTTAAATTAGAAATGTATTCATATTCTTTTATTCCCTAGTTTTTGGGATTTTTAGTGAACAAGCACCCAGTCAGGTTCAGTGGCTGCCTCTATAAATTGTGCCATCACTAGCTAGCCAACCCCCCTCCCCCAGATGATAAGGAGAGAAAATCTGTTTTAAATAATGGAGTGAGTCTAGCTGGGTATAAGCCCCCTACTGGACTGTATAAGCAATCCTGAAGTCTGACAAGCCACTTCATGAGTTAAGAGTGAAACCACAGTATGCCTGGCCAGCTGTAAGAGGATTTTACCAGTGGAGGGACATACGTTTTTAGTTTGCATTGGAAGCACTGCAATGGTGCACAATAGCAGAGGCAGTCTTTCCGTCCTTATGTCTAGTTGCTAGTCAGACATGCAGGAATGAATGTAACACCTGAACTGCAGACACCTGAGAAGCAGGGATGATAGCCGGGTGCATTTTGTAAAGGTGTAATTCCTCAAAATGTCTTTCATCAACTGTTTAAACATTCTTTTATTTTGTTACTTCGGTATTAAATGCTATTTGGTATTAAATACTATTTTAAGGAGGTTTTTTGTTTTTTAAATAGGGATGTTTCACCTAAATAAATCACTAATATCCATGGCTGTGTGTCATATTATTTGTGAATGGTTGGGAGACATTCTTGTAAATTATTCTGCATGTACTTATGTATACATCTAACAATTTTAATCAAAAAGTGGACCCCCAATACTTGGGTCATCGCATCCATGGGTCAATGTAAATATTGTATTTAACTCTTAGCAAAAAAGGAGCCACTCCCTTCTCTGAGTAGAGTAGTGAAAGGCAAGAGCTTAGTCTGTCCTAGGAGTGCATAAGAGACGCACTGATCCCCTCTACTCCCTTGTTGCTGCTTCTCACCTTTTTCAGTGCCTGCGTGGGAAAATGGTGGCAGTGGCAGCTCTTTGGGGCTTCTCAAAGGAGTGCCAGGAGGAATTGGGCTTTGAAAGATTTGAGTAAGATATTTGCATATATCTGTCAGCTTTTCTGGGTTAAAATCAGGCAAAGTTGTTGCATTAAAGTTAAAAACTATAAGCACTGCTAATATAGTCACCATTTTCTTTGCTTTGCCTTTTCATCCTTTTTGATGTGCATTTTCTCAGTCCTGCCTGTGCCTAGTTGCGTTCCCCACACATTGCACAGTAACGATTTACTGTATTTCCTCCTCCTCCACCCAGCCTTTATTATGCCTCTTGAAATTTTGTAAGTTCTTTGGCATTATTGTTCTTTACTTCATCCTTTACATCCTTTGTTACATGCTCCTAAGTTGTACCCTCAGCTTATACATGAGGTTGACTTGTTGCCAAATATATACGGCAATTCAGCTTTCAAATCCTTGCACCACTTGAATGGGAATTCTGAGGATGTTCAGCTGGAAAAGGACTTGTGTTATGTGTTTTTATGTGTGATCTATATAAGATCAGTGTACCTAGTGCAAGAGTTCTATGAGGCTTATATAATGACATCCCGTTGTGTCAGGGAAGAGCTCACCTGAACAGTACTGGCCAGATCTCGACTCCTAGAAATTCAGAGGAATCTGGCAGTGAATTAGGTGGCCGCTATTCTATGGAGCCACTGAATGGTTTAGGGGACTGAATGCTTCTGGCTTGTCATCTTGGGGATGAAAAAGTTTGACACAGAGAAGCACAAACAGTCCACTGAAAATTATAACCACTGATGAAACATCTTTACATTCATGCCTTGGTTGTTCTTCACTGCAGAAACAGGTAACAACTGTGACATGTGTTTTACATTTTTGTACTGCCATTCATAACAAATTTGGAGGACTTTGTACAAAGTAACATGGGTACAAAAACCAACATTTAGAAAGCATACCAACTGTTCACTTAAAAGGGGAACACTCCAGAAAGTGTACTCAATAAACAGCGCAGAAATGGAATATGGAGACAAGACTGGGCAGATCTTTGACAAAGAGACAGGCCAATATGGGAATCACACCTCATGTGTGCATGTGCTGAATTGCACCTATCATCTGATTATCCAGGTTGGGGAGGCTCCTTCAGAGCCCTATGGATCCCATTTTCATTGTTACTTTGTGAACAACTTGGTTAAATCTGCAAACTTTGCCATTACTCTGCTCACCTGAAATTTTAGATAATTTAGGAACAAGTTTAAAAGAATGAGGTTCAGAATGGATTCTAAGGAATCTTCTTAGATGCCTCCATTCTAAGAACTCTCAACTTATTCCTATTCAGTTCCACATTTAGGCGAGTTCGTATAGCCAGCTGCCTTGAATGGAGCACCCCCTTTGCTATTAATTTCTACCCATGTCTTTTCCCTCTTAGCTCAATTTGTACCACTGACCAGAATGAAAATACAGTAGGCCCCTGGTATCTGTTGGGGTTTGGTTCCCCATGGATACTAAGATCTGTGGATACTCAAGTCTCATTATACACAATGGCACAGTAATGTCCCTTTTATAAAATAGCAAAATCAAGGTTTGCTTTTTGGAATTATTTTCATGCCATGTATAAAGAATCTGTGGGTATGGAGGGCAGACTGTATTTGATTAAGTAGAGACAGCTGTTCCTTGTTACTCTTGCCATCTTTTGTGGAGAGGAAAAGCAAACAGGGAAATAGTGATAGTTGAGCCTTAGATCCCTTGCTGTTAACCAGTTTCCAAACCGTGGTACTCTCGTCACACCTTTTGTCAAACCAGTAGTAGATAACGCATGCCCTATGTGTGTTTCTGGTCTCTACCTGCTTTTGAGGGTTCACATGACAAAATCCCTCCAATTTTCTTTGAAATCAAGGTGCAAAGGAGAGTGGATCATATTAAAACAGAATTGCCCTCCTCAAAGACTGGTTTTGCTTTTTTCAAAAGAGATGCATTCTTCTCATGCTTTGTCAAATGAAATTGGCTCGTTCAAAAGCAGATGAAGCTACTTCAGGATGTAAATCCAATTCAGGATGTAAATCCCCACAAGAGTAGAATGAAGCAATTACTGAATGGTAAATCAACTTTCCACTGATTCAGTAGGCATGTTCCAGTTGAGGTTAGCAACTGAATTCATATAACAGAATTAATCTAAGTTTATAACGTTGGCAGCTTAGTTATGTTATGCTAAAGTACAGTATGGTTTCTGTAAACCCGACAGGAAGATGTTGGGCTGAAACAGACGACCACAAAGGGGTGGGTTGAAGGCCCCCCTGCTGAAGCCGCCTTGGGACCACAGCATACACACACCATGATTCCAAAGGTGCCCTCTGCTGCCAGCCCAAATAGGAATGGAAAAGATCTATTCCTTTGGGGGCTGGTTTTGGGCAGCCTTAGGCAGCCCCGCCGCTGCATCCAGGCAACTTCCGGGTGCTCCAGGGGCATGTAGCACCAAAATGCCACACTCCTAGAGCGTCTTGAAGCCCCCCTGTCTGGTTGGCTGTTTCACCCCAAGGTGGATTCCAGGTGTCATGCACCTTTAAAAGACCACGCTCCCAAGCTGTTCAGCCTTGCATTGCTCAATTAAAAAATGTTGCAAAATTCTCAGATGTTTAAATAAAATTTACATTAATAAAATATTGCATTTTTTGCATTTCTGACATTTTGCTTGCGGTATATTTTGACATTTTAGGAAATATATTTTATTTTTTAAGATGTTTAATTTAAATTGTGTTCCTTGTGCTGCAGTTACTCACGCTTAGTTGTAAACATTTGGCACCTACCTCTTCAAGATTCAGGAATAGCTTTTGTCTTTTGTTCCATTATACTGCTTTGATTATTTAAACATGTTGTTGCCATCATCTGATACAATCTCATGGTTTGAAATGAAACTTGTAAAAAGTTACCTTTTTGTTCCACAACTTCCAGAGCCCCCCAACCAGCATACAGTCCAAAAAGTTATTTTTCCAATCTTGGAAGTTTTTGTTCTGTTCTTATCATCACAAACTATTGAAGCACACAAAAACAGGCATTGTAAAAAAGTTACTAGATTACTAGTTACTAGATGCAAACCAAATATATTTTTGGTTGTCCTAATCCACTCTTACATTGTAGAATTATAACAATACATCATATCACTTTTTACATCATACTATAATTGATACAAACTAGTACAAAACTCATTTTAAATATTATCTTGCCATATCATCATCATGAACTACAAATATTTTAATCCAGAGGTGGAGAAAGTGCACTTGTGGGCCCATAGATACCCCAAAGCCATTTTTGTTGTATGCAAGGGTAAGAAAATGCCCCGTTCACCATCTTTTACCCTCTATGCAATTTTAGGCCCAGAAAAGGCCTTGTTCTGAAAGAGGAAATGGAAAAAATGTGTCTCTTTGGTCTTAAATGCCCTGGGAGGGCCAAGACAATACTCTAGGAGGCACTAGAGGCAAAATAATTTTTACAGGGGAGTTACAAACCTCCAAGATGTTGGTAGGCTTCCCTCTTATTATCCCTGACCATTAACTATCCCAGATAAATTTGTTCCTGTGTTATTAAGGCTGTTTTTCCCCAGGCTGGTATCATGCACGGGTGGTATTAATTGTTTCTGCTTTTATTGTTTATGGCTAAAAGCCCTGTGAAATGGCTCCATCTCTCAATGTGACTGGGCAAATTTAATTATGGTCAGCACTGATTTCATACTTTGTGCTTATTTTTGGTCTTATTATGGTATCTTGCATAAAATGCATGTTGGAACTTGTTTTCAAACTTCTGGATATCACTAATGTATATAATAGTGAATTAATCAATCCAAAAATAATTTTATGGAAAAGATTTTATTTTTAAAATGCATTTATAAAAACACACCTCTACAAACAAGCAACCAAGTGAAGCCTTAGTTAAACAAATAGCAACAAAATCAAGAACCTACTGATTAGCCATAAAATCTAAACTCAATTCAGTTTCCTCCACTTTCATCTTCTTACTTTTCTTGGACCTTCCCGACGTTTTAGCTGATTTTTTACTTTTACTTTTACTTTTGTAGATAGGGGAGCTGAGGAAGTCCGTAACTGTAAATGGATCACCGCGCCTAAGTTTGCTACAGGGGGCAGAGAGAGAAAGAACAAACACACTATCATTTGTCACATGTTGAGCATTGTAGAGTGTAGAAATTAGTCTTTTGAAGTGATTTTTGTTACAGTTCCAAGATGCTCCAAATCGTTACACAAGACTATTACTACATTAAAAAAACATGTTTATTGTTCAAAAGTAACTAAAATACACACTTAAAAAGAAAACAATGCTACAAGAACTGGAATATAATACAGGGCACATACTCTTTGTAACCATAAACCAGCAGTGGGCCTGTTTTTACCTTACAATCAGTGACCATTTATGGGATAAATGTTCCTCTTGCTCAGTCCATGAGGTGTCTATGTCTATAATTTATGGACTGACCCCCAGGCAGTACAGCTAATGATGAATGTGGAAATTGCCCATTCTGGTATACAAGTAACTAAAAACACAATTATATTTCTAAATGAATGAAGTCATCCTTGTCAAGTAACAATCATAATGTAATTCATTTATGCCTTAGTTACTTGGAAAAGGACTTAATTACAAGTAGCCACTTACTTCCAAACTCTTTTTATTCCAGCAAACAGTATTCCTGTTGCATTGTGGTTTCAAAAAGGGCAGCTTGTCAGGGGCAAAGTCTGTCCATGAACTTCTCTCTGCCTATCTTGTGAGAGGCAGCATCAAAGAGAAAAAAAACCCTAACCTGTTGAGTCTGGGCTCTGCATAGGAAACTTCCTTTTTTCTCCGTCTAGTTGATGGTACAGGAGAAGCTTCGGAAAGGACGGAACTGCAGGAGTCTGAGTTGACATTGGTCAAATCCTTCAGCACTTTGTTTTCTGTGGATAAAGATTGATACTTAACAATACACTGAGTGGCAGTGAAACCTCCTTCTTAATTAAAAAAGACATGCATTGAAAATTAAAAGCTAGCCAGTTGATCAGGTTGTATGATGTTTTCAACAAATGTCCTTCTATTTTACATCTTTGTACTTACTAGCATATTTAAAGAAGTATGCACCAAAGATCCAATCAGTAGTCTTCAACACTGGCTGAACAATGTGTTCTAAAAAGGGTGGAGTTGGAACCCTTACATAGTGTGTCATCCACAGATAATACCACAGTACATATTGGAGTATTCTGCCTCACAAACAGCATAAAGTTCCCTTGTGGTAGCTGGGTAAAGCCTAAGCTTATCTGCCTATTTGCCACTCATGCACAGAAAGATGGCGTGGGGGGGGGGGGGAACATCAGTGGTACATTTTAGCTGGGCAGCAGGAGAAGGAATGGTTTTGGTGTGCAAGAGTTCAGAACTCCAATGTATTTCTTCAATGAAATATGACCTCCCACATGCCTGTTCTCCTGCAAAGTACTAATAGAGGGGATATGCTTATTTTAACATTTACTGTTGGCACCTAAACATTTAACACCCTGCCATGTCACAAGATTAACTATACACTTGCCCTTCTCTTTTTGTAGGGGATCCTTTCTGGGACCCCCCCCCCCCCCCGGTGAAAATGGAAAGTCACCAGTATTCAAGCCCCATAATGGAGCTCGCCCCTCCACAAAGAATCAAGACCACGCACTTCAAGTCTGCGAAAACAGAGGAGCGAGTGTATTTATTATATATTGTTGCTGTTTTTATATTGTCACCATTTGGACATTTTACTGTGATTTATGATTTATTTAACTATTATTAGTCTCCCCAAGTGCTGTTCAAACACTAAAAGGGTGAGATATAAATATGTTTCTAATGACCCTGACAAAAACCAAAGGGCAATTAGACAGCAGTGTGTAAGGGTAAGAAGCAGGAATCAAAGTTAGCATAATGTTCTAACTGTAGGCTTCTCAGAATTGGAGGTGGTGGTGGGGAGATACTCTAAAGAGGTGCAATGCAATCCCCCTCCCATGGATTTAAAAAAATTTAAAAAAAAAATCCAAAAAGCAAACCTCGATTTTGACACTTTATATAATGGACATCATTTTACTACACCATTGTATATAATGGGATTTGAGCCTGCACAGGTTTTGTTATCCATGGAGGGTCCTGGAATCACACCCAGTGGATACCAAGGGCCCACTATATAAGCAGCTTTCAAGTGCTTCCTAGCTGGACTCGAGCTACCTTTCATATATTGTGAAAATCCAAGATGAGAAATCAATTTCTTCACTTTCTCTGTCAACTCAGTTTGGTGGAAGAATGGAGCAAGCTTTCATTTCAACCGAAGCTTTTTTTCCTTTTCTTTTTCAAAAAAATTTTTGGGTTCTCTTTAACAATTACCTGCTATTACACATTCAAGTTTGTTGTATAGCAATTAAGGTTTTAAATTTATCAGTGAGCTACAGGGCTCTAGGGTTATCTACCAAGAGCCTAGAAAGCCACTTTGAAGATGAATATAATGATGTGCTGAAGCTACCCATAAGTAGGCAATAAGATGTTGCCATGGGTCAATTATGGATAGTTTTAGGATGTTTTGATAATCTTTCATCTTATAAGTAACTTTCCCAGCTCTGCACCAGAGAATAAGGATATGGGGTTTACACACCCAGAAATCGCTGAGGGAGAACTGCATGTCACCCATTCCACACTACATACTGAGACCCAAATGGTCTGTGTCATTGACATCCACTTTTGTCACTCACCATTTTCTTGTACAGCAGTGTTTTGTAAGGGTGCTTCAGGACTGGCTTGGATTGTCTTTTTCTCATGCCTGCCAGAAAGCATCTGTGTAGAATAATTTTTGTTGAAGACTGCTGAGACTTTTGGCAAAGCAGAATATCTTCCTGGGCTCACTTGGTCTTTAGCAGCTGGAAGCACAGAATACGAAGAACCAGAGCTACAGGCGTCAGGGAGCATTATCTTGGACGTACCCTTTGAAGAGGAATCAGGAATGTTATTGCTTTTGGTCAAGGAATCAAAGAGAGAAGGAGCCTCAGTAACTTTCACCACAAGAGAACCTCGCTGAGTTCTGGAACTTGGAACCTGGAGAAAACTCCATCTTGCCTGATCTGCTTGACTCTTTTTACATTCTTCTGGACTCCGAAGGGACAAGTCAGAAGCAACACACAATTCTGTCACATCACGTACTGTGTATGTTGCTCTTTTGCTTAATTTTGGCATGGAGGCTAACTTTTTCTTTACATCATTCAAATTACTGTTGGCACCTAAACATGCCTTCTCTAAAGAATTGCTATTTGTATTGATTACAGAACTGCTCTGGGTGATTGCAGATCCCTGACCCTTTTGTATAATCTTAGTTGAGCTTCTAAAGATATTGTCAAGAGGCACATCTTCACCATCCGAAGAAAATGGAAGTGCAGATGCTGTGCTCCCAAGGGCAAGATGATTGGGTATATCCACTTGTCTCAAGGCTTTCAAGTCCTTAATTGTCCTCCTAATGACTCTTGGAGACTTTTCAGCAAGACTGAACTCATCAACTTTGGTTCTGCAATGCCCTTCTTCTGTGTTACCCTTGGCCGCTTTGCCTGCTTTGCCTTTGTGACCTTTTTTGGTTTTACTTTCTTCTGGCTGAGTTTGAAATTGCATGTCAACATCTAAGCTTTGTACTTCTGTCTCACTGTGTATACGTGCTCTACCAATCTTTTGTGTCTTCCTCTTTGGTTTCAGACGTCTCACATTCAGATCCAAAGTTATTTCTTCTTGGTTAGCAAGCTTTTGTAAATCAGCTAACGGTTGTGTATCAATACTCTGAAGCAGTGCCTTACTGTTGAGTGAGCCAGACTCTGGACTTGGGAACAAGCTGCCTAGATCCTCTTCATCTTCCAAGTGTGTATTTTTTCTAATTTTATGTGCAGAGGGTGCACAATCATTCATGTGATTCCTATCATCAGGAACTACCACATAGGTCCTTCTGCATCCTCTCGTTTTATTAGAGCACTGGGAAGGACACCTCAACTCACAGCCATTGCTCTTCTCATCACATTGTGTCTTATTGCTTGGGATCGTCTCTGGATTTTGAAACTGACTTTCTAAATTCTTCATTTTTTCCAAGAATGTTCGCACATGTTTTGAAGGAGTCAGATCCATCACAGAAGATGTTCTACAACCTGTGGTTTTATCAGCGTGTTTGGAACTACATTCTTTCTTCTGGCTAAAGCTGGTCAGTGGCACTGGCAATTGACTTGCTTCTCCAGGCTTAGGTCTATTCAACTTGCTATTACTGCTCAATTTGTTGCTTTCAGATGCTACTGCACCATCATTATTATAATCATTAAATGTTGTTTTTGACTTTCTGGGAGACAAGTCTCTGTTCTTTGTATTTGTGCTCGCTTTGTTTAGAGCTTTGGCTTTTATCTTCCCAGAGCTTTTATTTTTGTTTCTTAGGGACACAAGTTCACCAATCTGGCTGACTTCAAGACATTCTTTAGGAGTGGCTTCTTGTTCTTTTGTACCCTCACCATGCAGTACATTATCCAATGGCTCCATCTGAGAATTGCTGTCAAATACAGTAGATACTGTTGTGGTTTTCTTTCTCTTTGTCACATGCCCATGCAATGAGACCACACTGTCACTGCACGGTCTTGTATTCTTGCACTGCTGCATGGGAGAATTTTTACTCAGGGCAGACAGTGAGCAGCTTCTGGAACTTTGTGATGAACTGGAAAGGTTGTCTGCAATGACAAATGATTTGAGCTAGTTGATGAAAACAAGTAGAAACAATGAGCCAGAGCTTGGAACAGTCACTTTTTTCAAGCTCTGCCTAAATATTCTTCTTCAGGTGCATGAACTGAATGGTCTATCTAGCCTAAGCAGCCTGCTTCCATCTACAGTCGCCCCTCCGTTCTCGCAGACTTCATGTCTGTGGTTTTATATATTCACGGAGGGGCAACCTCTATTTAAAACAATAGGGCGCACTCCCAAGGGTGTGCACCCCATTCAAGCCTATAGGGCTTGAATATTCACTAATCTCCGTTTTTGCAGGGGGCAGGGGGCGGGTCCGGAACAGATCCCCCGCGAAAACGGAGAGCCAACTGTATATTCTTCCCTGAAGTCCATATGCACTGGGTGAAAGCAACAGCCTTCTTCACACCATATGTCATCTCACAACTGATATTACAGAAACATTCTCCCTCTTAGCATGGAAGATCTATTTGGCTATTGCATCAAGTAACCATTAACAGAATTCCATGAATTTGTTTAGTTCTACTAAAGACATCAACACATTCTATGGCAGCCAACTCCATAACATAAGTGCTTCCACTCACTAAATCTACAATCTGAATTCTAGTAGTTAGGGTGCTGACAGCTGGTTGCTTCCATGTCATAGGAACAGTGAATCTGCTTTGTGTTTTAATCTGAACTCTAAAGGAGCTCCTCAAAATATATTGTAAAATCTGGAATGGCTTCACTGTTCCACTTACACAGCAGCCACCAGTCCCTAATGAGTAAGGTGTGGGGGATGGGATCTCTGTCTACTTGCTTGACACATGTAATTTAATGGTGAGGAGACTAAAAATCTGACACTGTACTTATTTACTCCAAAATCAGTTTCTCTGCAGTGGGGCTTACTTCCAGGTAAGTGTGCTTAGAAATGCAGGTGGAAAGACCTTCCATGCAGAAAAGACAGGTTACCAATACAGGAAATAAACTCCCACAGCATGAACCTAGGATATTTCTATCCTATGAAGAGAATTACTTTAACTGGCAAGTCCCCAATGTATGCCCAGAAGACTGATGAAATCTCAGAGAAGCCATAAGACCTTACACAGATCTATAGGCTGGAGTCCTAGACCTAGATAATAAATTCTATCGGACATAGCAGGACTTACTTCTCAGTAAGCATAAGCAAGTTTCCAGTGAACTTCTGACACTCTTTTAAGGATATTGTGATAGTTTCTAAGTCTGTTTCCTTTAAACTCATCCTTAAACCAACACAGCTGAATCCTGGCCTTTCTCCATAAAGCCTGAGAAGTCATACACTGAGATGAAATCAGATAATCTCAAAAACTATGTCAGAGACATTAGGCTAAAGCAATGACCAGCTCAGGTTAATCAAGGAAAACTGGTCTGATTTCAGATTTGAAACCAAGAAACTATGATTTTCTCTAGTTTCCTACATCCTACACCATTACACTGTAATGGTTTGATGGTAAGCTAGCAGTACAAATGTAAGCAAGGTGGCAGGCAAGTAGGCTCGGGCTTGTACAGCACAGTCCATATACAGCATATTTTCCTTACTCAGAAGGAAGCTACACTGTTTTCAATGGGACTTACTCCAGGGGATTTGTACACCAGATTGTACCCGTGTTTTCTTTGGGGTGGGAGGGAAAATTATATAAGATCAGCGTCTGAACTACTATTGAATAAGACAAAACTTTGGGTGGCAAAAATTCTTCACTAGCAGAAACAAATATGCTATATTTACGTCAGGGGAAGCAAAGCAAAAGGTGAGGGCCTCAAATGCTGATATGACAAGTATTGTCATAAACTGCTGACTACCCCTAACTCCACGTCACAGATACAATATGCAGCCTCATCCTGTGCTTGTTTACAAAGAGGTAAATCCCAATGAACTGGCTTAGCCCCAAGTAAATAGGTACTAGAGTACAACTGGTATGTGCCAATTACTTGCTTCCCAGTAAAATGCATCTTCTGTTAATTTATAGCATGCTATACCCCAGGTCAAAGCAACTGTAATATTTAAGTCCAAATATACCTCCAAAAATTTCACTCAAGTTAAATGTTGAAGTAGTGCCATCCACTTCACTTAACTTTCGGCCATCATTTTCATTTCCTGCCAATCCAATATAAGAAGAGGAGGTCTTCTCCACAGCAGAGATGGGTACACTTTTCTGAAACTCAGCAGAACCAGGTGTTGGTACACCTAAGGGAAGCATTTGCAAACCTGTGTATATTCCTACTCCTATGTCTTTCCCATTTTCACTGTCTTCATCATCAACATGAGAGAGAGGAATTCTCATAGCTTTGGGGGCAGCTCTGAAGCAAGAAAAAACAAAACAAAACAGAAACTATATATTCAAGAGCTCCATGCTAAAATGAACAACAAATAGAAATAGAAATTTCTAACTTTAGCAACATACCCTCTTGCCAAGACACATCAGAATCGGAGCTCAGAAAAATTATTTCTTCACACTACAACTCCCAGAATCCCCCACAACATGATCAGTTTCTAAGTTCTGATGGGAATTACAGTTCTCACATCTTCTGATTCAATTAACAAAAGCAAAGGACATAGGGAGTTACAAGTTCTTTGTATTACAGTAAGAAGGGATGTTCCTGAGCATACTTTGAGGATGTCTAAGCCTAAAGGATAAAGCTTCCCTATCTTTTTCCATGGGCCTTCCCTATCTTTTTCCATGCCTCCCTCTTTGCAATGATAAATTTGGTTGGCATGGGAAAAAGACAGCTGACAGAAGCAAAACCAATCTTAAATTAGTAGAGCTTGAGCTAAGAGTTTTCAGACTGAGAGAGTCCATCTCCAAACTGCCAGTTCTTAGAATTGTCACCCTTGCTATACAGAACACTGAGTCCTCAAGCACTACCTTATATACTCGTGTATAAGTCAATGCCGTGTATAAATCTAGAGGTTTTGGGATTTTGATATGATCCCTGGGTAAGTCGAGGGTAAAATGGAGGTCTCAATACCCTTCCTTTCCCTCCATAGCCCAGCTATCCCTTTGGGAGACAGCCAAGCTGGGGAGGAAGCTTCAGAGGCTATCACTCACTCTTCCTACTCTTCTGCAGCTTGGCTGTGCCTTCAGAAGACACCCAGGAGGGAGGCAAACGTTTGCCTCCAGCCTTTCCCCAATCCCAGCATCCTCCAGCCTTTGGAGGACACAGGGACTGGAGAAAAGGAGGGAGAAAGCATTTGCCCCCAGGACTTTCTCCGATCCCGGCGTCCTCCAGCCTCCGGAGGACACAGGGACCAGGAAAAAGGAGGGAGGCCACCAGCCTTCCCTAATCCAAGGATTGGATTTGCCCCCAGCCTTCCCTAATCTAGGGACTGAGGACAAGGAGGCAGGCAAGTATTTGCCCCCAGGATTTTCCCTGATCCCAGCATCCTCCAGCCTCTGGAGGACACAAGGACCGGGGCAAAGGAGGGAAGCAAGCATTTACCCTCCAGCCTTTCCCTGATCCCAGCACCCTACAGCCTCTAGAGGACACAGGGACCAGTGGAAAGGAGAGAGTGTTTGCCCCCAGGGCTTTTCCCAGCCCAGCTGTCCCTTCAGGAGATAGCTGGGCTGCAGAAGAAGTTTGAGGGGCAAGTCTATTACTGTATTGCCCCCTATATAAGTTGACCCAGTTTTTTTGGGTCACGTTTTGGGCAAAAATGTCTCGACTTATAGTCAAGTATATATGGTAATAAGAAAATGTCAAAATGTGGGCTTGCTCTACACACTTAGAATAAACAAGTAATCTTCACAATCAGATGGGCCTTAGGCACTTTCAGGTTCTCTAAGTTGTGTCAATGACAATTGGAAAAGTAAGTAGGAGATCCATAGCTGAGCTTGACACACCTAACGAACATGCATTTAAGCAAACTTTTCTCAATGTAGCTTGTTCCTTTACATACAGAGAAGAGCAGTGGTCATCATCCTGGCTGGTTGCAATATTATCAGTCCCACAGTGTTCTGCATCATTCAGTAACAAAGAACAGGAACCATTCTAGATGGGATGGGGAAGAACAGAAAATGTTGGTGAGATACACCTCTTAAATAATGTTCCATTCCATTTATCAAAGACCAGTGAGAATTACACATTGGAACCCAGATTTTGTGGGTTTCTGTCTTTCAAAGGAAATTCAAATGTTTTATATTTGGCAATCCACATAATAAAAGGGACAGACACTCGCAAAGAGATTCGGCCAACAATTCTCTCACCTCAAGTCTTCTCAGCAGCGTGCCAGCAGCTTGCAAGCGGGCGTTCATAAAGTGCTGCAGTTCTTCTATGCATCTGGTCTGCAACAGACAAAAATGTCAACATATGATCAGTGACAGAGGGTCCGTTTAAGTGCCAAAATAATGGAAAACAAGAGAACAATTTCAAAGGAGTTAATATAACACATTCTTTACTCCTCATGTTTATCCTTTGAATCCACTGTACTTACTTTAACTGAGCCACCATCATTATTCCCTAAGTCCCTCATCTTAATTTATTAAACAGGAATATTGGAACTGGGACCTCGTACCAGAAAGAAATAGTACAGATGCTATCTTGACATCCTTTAAAGGTCTTACTACTGTTTAATGCAAACCTAAGAGTATGAGTGAGCAATTCACCACCACCCATAAGGAGATATAATATCAAACATTAAATAAAAGGCTTGTCTGCCCTCAGCAAATGTGACACTACAGAAAATGCTCCAAATAATACAGAGACAGAGAAATGGCTGCAAATACTGTACCACAGAGGAGAGCTTCTGGCGTAGGCAAGCATTTTCAAAGTGAAACAGCTCCACTTCTTTCTGCAGTAGCATCTTTTCATCGGTAAGCCGCTGAGCTGTGATCTTTGCAGCATTGAGGGCCAAGGCCAGGGCTTTATTATTCTGTTTTAGGGTGACCTTAATAATGGAGGAGTTATCTGTGTTTGTTAAAACAAATGAGAAATACATTGGTCAACTCACCTCCATCATCACTGTTTTACTTCAGCAAGACATAAACATAATGCTGAAATCCCACAATCAAACTGGTATAGAGAAGTAAAAATCAGACTCTCTCTCACATCTACCCCACACCCCTGACTGCTGCAATCTACTTTCTTTGGACTGGTCTCCTAACTTTCCAAATTGTATGAATACACCTCCAGTCCAACAGCATTCCTCAGTCAAAACATACAGAATGACTTCTTTCCTTAGGTCGGGTGTGAGAGATAGTTTCCTTCTGATCTACTTTAGTAATGATTTGGATTAAGGCACATGAAACCTTTTAAACTACTGTAGTCTTGCAAGCCATTCCCTAGAAAATATCACCTCTCAGAATTTTTTTATAAGATCTATGAATACTATCATATGTGTGACACTCCATCTGTATAATCTATCTGAATAAATTGCATTTTTGCTCAGCAGAATAGCTTTAAAAAAAAACAAAAAACTTTGCTCCAAACACATCTGATAAATAAGCCCCAATAGATTAACCTCTTCTTCACTGAAGCCTGAGTGGTAAACGATAGGAAATTATTTTTAAACTCTGAAACTTACTTATTGTTTTTGTTTTGATCTTTGATGCAAGAGATGCATTCAGCTTTGCCGTTTTTAAAACACCATTCTTTTTGTCTTTCATACGTTCCCTAACTCCACTCACAGAGAATAGGGTGGATGTCTCTCCAAGTTCCCAGACTGACATTTTGCAGAGAGTCCAGCCTGTTCAAAGAAAGAGAATTACAAACATTAAACAACTTTATTTCCTAGACTATGATTAGTATCATTAATGCATATGTTAAAATTTGGGGACATATCACAGAACTTTCTTGCCAAGATTTGTTCAGAGGATGCTTTTGCCTCCCTCTGAGATTGTGGCTTATCCAAGATCACTCAGTGTGTTTCCATGGCTGAGTGAAGATTCAAACCCTCGTCTTGGGAGTATACAACCAAAATAAGCCCAGCAGCAGAGACTAAAACTTTTGTTGTTGTTTTTATTCCTATGTGCCTTCAAGTTATTTCTGACTTATAGCAAC
Source organism: Phrynosoma blainvillii (assembly GCA_026167975.1). Lineage (NCBI taxonomy): Eukaryota > Metazoa > Chordata > Lepidosauria > Squamata > Phrynosomatidae > Phrynosoma > Phrynosoma blainvillii. Next base: position 229,769,226 of record JANUYF010000001.1, read on the forward strand.
TCTAGAGCGGCCCTATAGTGGGGTTTTCTTGGCAATATTTGTTCAGAGATGGGGGGTCGCCCTTGCTTTTCCTTGAGGCTGAAAGACTGTGACTTTCCAAAGGCCACTCAGTGTGTTTCCATGGCTAAGCAGGGATTCAAACTCTGGTCTCCTAGAGCCCTAGGCCAATGCTAAGTGCCTGAACAGACTGCCAGAAATAATCCAGCTTGAGATCACTTTTACCAGGGGTCAGCAACCTACGGCCCGCGGGCCAAGTGCGGCCTGCGGAGGCCTTGGGACCGGCCAGTGGCCTGTCCTGCTGCCGCCGTCGCCACCACTACATGCACACCGCCGCACCGCACGCAAGCGCACGGTGGCGGGCGCCATTTTGGAACGCCCAACGGCGTCAGCACCAGCGCCGTTGGGCGTTCCAAAATGGTGCTCGCTGTCGTGCGCATGCGTGCGCAAGCGCATTGCAGTGGGCACCATTTTGGAACGCCCAACGGCGCTGGTGCCATGCAAATCTGCACGGCGCTGGCGCCGTTGGGCCTTCCAAAATGGCGCTCCATGTCACGCACAAATTCGCACGCCGCCGGCGCCATTGGGCTTTTCAACATGGTGCTCTGCTTTGTGCGCATGCAGGTGCGATGCAGAGCACCATTTGGGAAGCCCTAATGGTGCCAGCGCCGTGCGAATTCGCATGGTGCTGGCACCGCTGGGCCCCACGGCGCTGGTGGGCATCATGCACATGCGCGCATGCTGGCCCCAGCACCATTCCCCCCCCCCCCCCCGCTCCCAGCAACAAAAAGTTGCCGACCCCTGACTTTAACTGTCCTGGCTCAATGCTATGGAATAATGAGAATTGTAGTTTTTTCTGAGGCATTGAGCCTTCTCTGTCATGGAGCTCTGGTGCCATAATAAACTATACTTCCCAGGGCAGTTAAAGTGGTCTCAAGCTGGATTCTTTCTGGCAGTCTGTTCACGCCCTAAGTGTGATGAATACCGGGGACAGAATCTACCCAAGTTGAAACAAAATAAGGTTAAAACCAACAGTGACAGCAGGGTTGGAGGGGAGCTAGGGACATGAAAACTCTCCAGTAGGATGCATCTACTACACTGTAGATATCATGTAGTTTGACACCACTTCAACTGTCATGCCTCCTTCAGGATCCTGGGATTTGTAGTGTTGTGAATGGCCAAAAGAAAACATAGGATATAACAGATGACAGATAAAACACTCCATGCAGGACATCAAAGGAGAGAGGCAAAAGTCCTATAGAGCAAAGATATACAACTGAGCACTAAAGTTGGAATCGTGCAAGCCACTGTATTCCCTATTAGCATGTATGGATGCAACAGCTGTAAAGTAAAGAAAGCCAACAGAAAGAAAATCAATTCATTTGGAATGTGGTGCTGGAGAAGAGTGCTGAGGATCCCATGGACAGCCAAAAAGACAAACAAATGAGTCCTAGAGCAGATCAAGCCCAAAATTTCCCTGTAAGCCAAGGTGTCAAAACTGAGGCTGTCATACTTTGTACACATCATGAGAAGGCATTGAAGTCATTGGGAAAAAACAATAATGCTAGGAAAGGTGGAGGGAAGCAGAAAGAGAGGAAAGCTGTATGCTAGATGGGTGGACTTTATTAAAGAGACCACGAATATGAGTTGGCAGGAATTAAGCAGAGCAGTGGAAGACAGGGAGTCTTGGAGATATCTCATCCACAAGGTTGCCATGAACCGGGACCAACTGGAGGGCAGCTAACTGGAACAAGAGGGATCAGCACTCTTTGGCAGAGAAGGCTAAAGACCTTGTAAAACAACAAACCCCAGAATTCCATAGGATGAAGGTACAGCACTTAAAAGTGGTGCCAAACTGCATTATTTCTACAGTGTAGATGCACCCCAAGCCTATCAAAGTTCTCAAAGTAAGTCACAACCTGTTGGATCCATCAGGACTGTTCCAGGATGGATGGCACACAAATATAAAATATTTTTTTTTAAGGAGCAGGAAGAGACAGTTAGCAGACAGGGGCAGATTCCTAGCTGCGCCTCCTCCATCCCTACCTCTCCCAATAACCACAGGTTTAGCTCTTTTACTGAACCCAAAAGCTTCCATGCTGCTTTGTGGCTTCTGCTTGATCCTCCTGATATAAAGGTTTTTCAGGGGATAATAGCAATGAGAGCCCGATGCAGGAAAATCGAAACAAACAAAAAACAAGAGGTGCATCTACATTGTAGAAATAAGGCAGTTTGGTCCAAAACACACTGCAGAAATAATCCAGTTTGAGGCTACTTTAGCTGCCCTGGCTCAGTGCTAGGGAATTCTGGGAATTGTAGTTTATTGTGGCACCAGAGCTCTCTGACAGAGAAGGCTCAATGTCTCACAAAAACTAGTTCCCAGAATTCCCTAGCACTGAGCCAGGGCAGTTAAAGCGGTCTCAAACTGGATTGTTTCTGCAGTGTGTTTTGGACCTTTGACACCATTTTTAAGTGATTTAAGCTCCATCCTTTAGAAGTTTTAGGATTTGTAGTTTTACAAGCCTTTCGCCTTCTCCACCAAAGAATGCAGGTGCCTCATAAAACTTTACATTCCAGGATTCTGTAAAATGGAGCCAGGGCAGCCAAAGCGGTATCAAACTGTATTATATCTACAGTGTAGATGCACCCTTAGGCTCAGTAGTAGGACTTGGAGAGGAGGGACAGGGATTTAACGGCACCCACTCACCCTTTTCCTTCCCGCTACTACCATCAAATTATGGGAAACGTACTATAATTTACCAAAACTTACCGGTAGATATTTTTTAAAATCCGCCCCTGCCCCTTTTCCAGCTCAGCTCCCCTTCATTTCCCTCCTTCGTCCGTTCAAACTCACTGAACTTCCTGCCTCAGAGAATGATGGGAAATGTAGTTTACGGGGGAGGAGCAGAAATAGGAAGCAAGAGTCCGTCAACGCTGTTTATTGATTCGCTACGCTTTAAAAGACTTTATTTCCCCACCCAAAATGGAGAACATACACACAAACACCCCGCGCATGCGTACGCACGCGCCGGTAGGACTTTCTCCATTGCTTACCCGGTTTGCGTTTGAAATCCGTCACGTGACCCTTTTCAAACGGCCTCCCCCGCGCGGGGATTGGCCAGGAGGACGGCGGGTTGTTTAGTTGCGGTTGGGATTCATAACTGAATTAGGCTAACGTTAGGCGAAGGACCTGAACAGACTGCCAGAAATAATCCATCTTGAGGCTACTTTAACTGCCCTGACTCAGTGCTAGGGAATCATGGGAACTGTAGTTTATTGTGGCACCAGAACTCTCTGACAGAGAAGGCTCAAATGTCTCAGAAAAAAAATACAATTCCCATGATCCTCTAGCATTGAGCCAGGGCAGTTAAAGTGGTCTCAAGTTGGATTATTTCTGTCAGTCTGTTCAGGCCCTAAGTTTACCTCACAATTCACAAAGCTCCGCTGTCTGTGGCGAAGGAGTCTCTTTTCCTTGCGTTTTAGGAAACTTTTTCTTCTTGTTTTTTGCCTTCAAATCGTTTCCAATTTATGGTGACCCCTCAGGCGAATTTATCATGGGGTTTTCTTGCACACAACGCCCCCCCCCTGGTGACCGGTGTCCTCACTGCGAAGGAGGACAAGGCACCACAAAATGTAGGACACCCCAGAAAAAAAATCCAGGACATAAATAAAAGCTAAGCACACTCATATAAATATAAACCCATATTTCTTCTTTTTTTTAAATATATTTATTAACACAAATTATTTTCAACCGTTGATTAAAAACTAACCTCACAATAGAAAGACAATACTAAACGTAGACAAACAGTTACTATTCTAAACATTAAAAGCAAACAGTATTTCCTGACCTCTCCATTGGGTCAATTATCTTGAAATATGTTTTCCTCTTAATTTTGATCCTAAATCCATGCTTCTGAGGGCCTTTGCAGACTGCCAGAAATAGTGCAAACTGAGTCCACTTTAAGGGTTAGGGTTAGTGCTAGGGAATCATGGGAATTGTTTTGTTTTTTTCTGAGACATTGAGCCTTCTCTGTCAGAGAGCTCTGGTGCCACAATAAAATACAGTTCCCATGATTCCCTAACCCTAACCCTTAAAGTGGACTCAATTTGCACTATTTCTGGCAGTCTGCAAAGGCCCTGAGTCATGCTCCAAAATGGAGGACATTTGGGAATTCCTCCTGGACAGAAGGTTGAAATAGAGGGCGGGTCTTGGAAAAGGAGGACCGCCTCTGGTCACTGTGCATCCAAAAATTTCAGGGGAAGTCATTTATAAGTATATAATGTATACAAGGAAAACCTGGCTGTATTTTCATCTTTAGCGGAATGAAACTTAAGTTTCTGTCTTCTTGGCCATATTTTTTGTGTTCCCGGAGAAAAGGTGTATGGTTTTAATATTACTGTGTGCCTTCAAGTAATTTCTGACTTATGGCAACTCAGGCGACCCTGTCATGGGGCTTTCTTGGCAATATTTGTTCAGAGCAGGGTTGCCCTTGCTTTGGGATTTGAACTTTGAGAGGCTTAAATGAGCCATTTGTTATATAATAGCGCCATCTACTGTCAAAAGAGAGAAACTACTAGGCATGTGTAATAGATGGTATGATCTTGTGACGTAATGTGAAAAGTTACAAAGTTTAGCATGTATAAACGTCCAGAAGGGTTCGGGGGCGCAGTATGGCTGAACAAATTCCCCCGTGTCACTTGCATGCAAATAAAGCCATCTGACTGAGGACCTGTTTCGAGTCTCCTTCTGTTGAACCAGCGAACCGTAACAGTCCAACACACAAACCACTATGCCAACCTTAACCGCTGAACAAATGGACATACAGCTTTCCCCTGTCATACAATGTCAGAGCCAGTGTGCTGTAGAGGTTTGACTGTTGGATTGTAACTCTGGAGACCACAGTTTGAAGACTCGCTGGGCCATGGAAACCCACTGGGTGACCTTAGGCAAGACGCACACTCTCAGCCTCAGAGAGAGGCAAAGGCAAACCTCCCTCTGAGCAAATCTTGCCAAGAAAACCCTGTGATACATTCACCTTAGGTTTGCCATAAGTCAGAAAGGACTTGAAGACAACAAGATACAGCTCCTTTCATTGTAGATCAGGAGTGGGCAACTGCAAGCCTCCCAGGAGACCTTGGAAGGCCACATCCCCCACTGCATCTGCTTCCCTCCCAGAAAAAAACAAAAGCACACCTTTTATGCCCCCAAACACTCCTTAGTAGACAAGGGGGCAGTTTCACCATGTTGTCGGGCCTTCATAGGCCCCTAGAGGACATTTTGTGGTTGAGTCTCTCTTATCAGGAATTCCAAAATGCAAAATATTCCAAAGTTGTTCACGTGAGTGGCTGAGATAGTGACACCTTGTCTTTTGACAGCTCAATGTGCACAAACTTTGTTTCATGCACAAAATTATTCAAAATACTGTATATAAAATTACTTTTTGGCTATATGTGTAAGGTGTATATGAAACGTAAATGATTTTCATGTTTAGATTTGGGTCCCATCTCCAAGATACCTCATTATGTCTGCAATTATTCAAAAATTTGAAAAACGCTGAAATTCAAAAGCATTTTGAATAAATGAAAGAAGGAAGGTGCGTGTGTGAAGGAGAGAAGAGAGAGAAGCATTGCAGCGACAGAACCGGACTCTGAAAGGGGATGGATCTCCATTTCTCTGACCGACCAACTAGTCAAAATCAACAGGAAAGCAATTCATATTATACATTTCAGCAGTACTGAAGGAGATCATTAATGGATTGTTTTTTTCTGAGTAAAGAGACTCACTTTTACTATGGTCTCCCACATTTCAACTGTACAACAGTGACAATATCATGCTGGAAGGGGGAACTGAATGTGTGGTTATCACATTATCCTGTCAGTGTGATGACTGTATGCCATCTTGTTGATATTATGCAGGGGTAGGCAACCTTTTTGAGCCGGGGGCCGGGTTGCTGCCTCTCAGACAATTGGGGGGCCGAAGCACAATAAATAAATAAATAAATAAATAAATAATTTAAAAAAATGCATGCACACTCTCTCAGCCCCAGAAAAGCCATGGCAAAACCCCTGTGGAGATTTTGCCAAGAAAACCCCAAGAACAAGTAATAACAACAATAATCAATATCATCATGGCGGGCGGCGATGGCGAGGGGCGGCGGCGGCAGGATCAGCCTGGGGCCGGTCCAAAGGCCTCGGGGGGCCGCATCCAGCCCCCGGGCCTTAGGTTGCCTACCCCTGATATTACGTATGCAAACTTCTTAGCTGAAGTATAGTGTAAAATTGTTTTAAATAAATAAACACATTCAAGCAACTACTGACACAAGACCCATTTCAAGGAATGCCTACCTTGCCTACATATAATCTAGGTTTTTCTTTGGCGCCTAATGTTATTATTGTGCGCCTTAAAGTCATTTTCAATTTATGGCCACCCAGTGGGTTTCCATGACTGAGTGGGGATTTGAACCCTGGTCTCCAGAGTCAAAGCCCAACACTCATACCACTATTCCAGGTGGCTCCTAGTAGCTCCACCTACTATTAGCACAACCCAATGCATCTGAGGGCACATCTCCAATAGTCTCTACCATCCATGGATTACTCAGTGCACCTGAGCTTTATGGATGACGCAGTGCATGGGGCAACACAGTGCCAGATCTTCACACAGCAGCAATGTACTATGTGCCCCTTCCTTAATTCTATTTCTATTTTTGCCTGGGTGAAATAAAGTAGAGCAGTGCTGCAACCAAAGCAGGTAGAATAAGAGGTCTGGACACAAGGTGTCCACAGCAAGAGCTATAGTGGGGTGGACAACTTGTAGTCCTCTGTATGTTGTTGGACTGAAATGCACCTCAGCCCTGGCCAGCAAAGCCAAGGTTGACGGACCATAGAAGATGGAGTCCAGCAACCTCTGAATGACCACAAGTTGCCCATCCCTCTTAAGCATATCCTTAGCACACTGAATGAGAATTGCACAACCATGCAGTTTCTTGTCCTTTAACACAGACGGACTGAAAAGCTTGGTCATTCTGGCTATGTGCCTCTGGAAGTTGCAAAAAAGACAACTTCCTGAGCTCTGACAAAATGAATTGATTTTCTTCCTATCTTCTTTCTTAACTGTCCAGCTCTCACATTCATACATGGTAATAGGGAATACAATGGCTTGTATGATTCTCACATTTGTGTTCTCTTGTATATCTTTGCATTTTTGAATCTTTTCTAATGAGGCTCTTAAAATTCCCCACTGGTACCGGGGGGAGGGGGGGATTTTGCACAACTTCACTACAGTGTGGGAAACAGAAGGGGATAATCCCATATTGGGAAGCCATTGGGACAGATGCAGGCCATATCCAGCCTGTGGGCTTGGTGTCCCCCATCACTGCTCTAGCACATGCAGTTTGAGCTATATCCTATGGAGAGTCTGATGCATTTGTGTCATTTATTTCAGTTGGATACAGACAGGTGACTTGAAGGCACATACACACACAAGATCTGGATAATTTCAGGCTGCAAGTGTCTGTAGGAATGTGCCAATTGACTACACTTAACCCTTTGCTTCCTCTTGATGTAAGTGATTATTGACAGAAACTGTCAACATCTGCAAAGGTCTATGGCAGAAGAGGGCTCAGCTCTCATCTATCAACCAGCTGTTAGTGTTCCAGGTAAACCATTTAGATGTGACATCTAATGCCTAGGCATGTAAAATGATCGCTCAGTGTGCTGGGCAAGGAACGTGCCTCAAGTGGAGCTTCTTGCCATTTTTTTTCTCCTTAAAATTTTAGCTCAGCAGTATTGTGTTTCTAAGCAACTGACAAATGCTTCATTCTCTTGGTTTCTCTGAGCAAGAAATTCATTCCTCCTAAGGCACAGCTGCCCAAGCAAGAAGAGGGATAACATCATCTGGATTGGATGCTTTTCTTACAATATTAAACCAGAGGAATTCCAGAATCTTAAAATACCCATTCTATAGAAAGGTTAAAAGAGGTAATGGGCTATTTTTCATTTGCTGATATAGAAATATAGCATACTATATCATCTTTAAGATGCTGCTAATATGTTCTTTCTGCACCCATGGCTGTTATCAAACAATTTATTTTCTTCACTGCTAAGTGGCTGACATGAGTGTGTGTTTATTTCATTTTACCTTCCAACTAAAGTGCTTCTAATGGCTCAGTTTATTGGGATGTGTTTTGTGGTGGTAGTGACTGGCTAGCTGATTTTTTACCAGGAACCTCTTGAAATCTTAAATTTAATTTAGAAATGCTGTTTGATTTGAAGGCAATGTGTAGAACTTGCTGGGCTGTCACATTGATTTATGGCATTAAGGAATCCTGGAGGAAAATAAATAGCAAGAATAGTTCAGCGGTTCTTAACAAAAACTTTAATAATCTTTATCAATTTGACTTTGTTTTGGTTTATATGGAGTTTAAAATAAGATTTAACATGAATTAAGTAATCAGATTTTAATTATGAGTAATCTGTGGAATGTTACTAATAGACATCAGCGTTATCAACTTTTAAAGAGAAGAAATGTCATCACTGGTTTTAAGGAACAGCCCTCTATTTCCTCTGTGGTTGCTGTTTGCTATAAACATTCCACCATGTAGGAAAAATCTGTTAGAGTACCGTGTAAAAAATCCTCCCATTTGAACAGAGGGCAGAGTTGCAAAGAAGGGAGTTTGTTAGATTAAATAGCCAAGCAATAACATATTTATCTTTGACTACTAAATAATGCTACTATCAGTTGCTAATGCAGCAGTGGGCAACTGTAGTAGGTGCAACCCCAACCCTGGCCAAAAATCACAGCAGGTGGTGATTGGAAGTCTATTTCCATGTGCAATTCTGATTTTGGGGTGTGTTGCGACGGTGCCCCCACTCCTGGAGGTCCCTAAAAATGGTGATTGAAGGTGATTTCTGGGGAGTGGGAAAATGGCTCTGAGGGTGGCCTGCAAGATTACATTTTGCCCACCACCATGCTAAATAAATATCATGCTTTAGTTATCTGCACAAGCCGCAAAAAGAGTGTGCCTATCAAACACCTGGAAAAGCACAATATATATAGTATAGTACACCAGAGTTGCCCATCTCTGATCTACTTCTTGAAAAAGTTAATTTGGGACCACAGCTCCCAGAATCAACCAGCCAAGATGGCCAGTAACTATATTGGCAGGAGCATCCTAGTGCCCCAAACTAGCTTTTCTGATCTCCCCCATTACTGCCTTCAGGCTAATTCAAAATTTATTTGAAAAAGAGGAGAGTTAGTGGTAGAAGTTATCGCTATATTGGTGACAGCTCAATTCACATCTCCAAGTGACCAATAGAGCCCTGTGGTATAATAGAGTCCTGTGGGAACCTAGCGTAATTCCCAAGGGCCAGAGCAATAATCTGGCATCACAGCCTTCTTGAAGTAACCATCTAATGTAAGTAGAAGCTGCAATTTCAACCCCAAATTCAGACAAATATTTACAAGGATGCTGTCACTGATGGTATCACAAACTTCAGAACAGTTCAAACAAATCTCCAACTTTCTCCTGGTAGAGGTCATCTGGCAGGGCAACCAAGGTGATTTTCATTCCTTAACCTGGCCCAAAACCTGACCTGAAATGGGTCTAGATTCATGCCCCAAAGAGCTTACAATCCTCTAATTTTTACTGACTTACTGTCCTTAATATGGTTTATTCATTTTCTGTTCATTGTTTTCACTAAATTTGATCTCCACAGTGGTCAGATTCAGTACCTGGAGGTTGCATATATTAATGGAAAGGAAACGCTTGAAAAAAGAAATTGAAAAACTCTTGTAAGTATTGCCTGTCATCTGTTTCCTATAATAGAGAATTATATTTAATAGTTTCATTTTATGTCTTGTATGTGTAGAACCACAGACTTTCTAGTGTACCAGAGGCAGTGAGTACCAGTCACTGAGGAACAAAGAAACTGGGTGCTTTTGTGCATCCTGCTTGTAGTCTTCCTATAAGCATCTCACTGGACACTGTGAGAAAAGAATAGGCAAGATTGCTCTAACTCAAGATGTCTCTTCTTATCTTCCTGCCCAATGAATGTAAATAAATAACAGTGCACTGGATGACTGAGAGTTGATCCTACTGTTCATTGCAGAGGAGATTATGTTGGCATTAGGCTTCGGGAAAACGAATTTGATCCACAAGGAAAACGGCAGACCACTTTTCTAGATGATTTGGTAAGCTGACACTTTCTTCATCACTTCCTCATACATTCTCCTGGGATTTATGGAAAGCCTGAAATACCCTTTTGAGCCAAAATTAAAGTGACTTGCTGTTGCTACTGGTTACCAAAAGGAGAAAAGACAACAGGAAAACTCAGTTAATACTTGACAACCCTATCTACTGATCTACTGCCTGTATCACTTTTCTCTCAGTTTCACCCCAGGAATTTTGTGTAATTGAAGATCAAACTACATGAGAACTGATCACCAAGGACACTTGGGTTTCTTAGTGTATTGGCTTTTTGCTGATTCCAGACATATTCACTGAATAAGTGGGCTATCAGCCAAGCTGGCATGTACAGCTCTGTATATGCCCTCGAGTTACCGGTCAACTTATGCTGGCCCCATATATTTCATAGGATTTTCTTAGGCAAGGAATACTCAGGTGTTTTGCCAGTTTTTCTCTGAAATATAGCCTACAGCACCTGATATTCCTTGGCAGTGTCCCATCCAAGTACTAACCAGGCCTGAACTTGCTTAGCATCCAAGATCAGACATGATATGGTGCCTTCATGCATGTAAAATGGCAACAAGTGAATTGGGAGAAGAATTTTTTTATATATAAGTACAGTAAACAGGCAATTTTCCCAGGCACTTCACCTGTATGTACACTCGTCCCTCTCCGTTCACAGACTTGTCGTTCGCGGTTTTGAATGGCTAGCCAGGAGGTACAAAATGGTGTGTGCACCTGCAGCACGTGCGGGACCATTATATCCAGTGGGACTTGAGTAGCCGCAATATTTCCCGTTCATGGGGGGGGGGGGTCCAGAACAGATTCCCACGAATGGGGAAGGATGACTGTATAAACAAAAACCAGGAAAAAATGAACAGTTATATTATTAAGCCTAATATTCTAAAAGTTTTTTTATATGTCATGAACCACATCAATTTGATTGGGAATGTTAATTCTATGTGAGCTGCCCTACATCACGAGCCACAGAATTGCTAGAATTGGCCATTAAATCTTCTCAAAGTGCATCTACACTGTAGAAATAATGCAGTTTGACAACACTTTAACTGCCATGGTTCCACTCCACAGAATCCTGAGATGTGTAGTTTTGGGAGCCACCTGCACTCTTTGGTAGAGAAAGCAAAATACCCTGTAAAACTACAAATCCCAGTATTCCAAAGGATGGAGCTACAGCACTTAAAGTGTTGTTGAAGTGCATTATTTTTACAGTATAGATGCACCCTTAGAATTGCTCTGCAGGATTTGCTGGCCATACAATTCACAGGCTGAGAGGAGAGAATGCTCCTCTTCAGCCTGAAAATTTACTTTGGTCCTGTTTCTACTCCAGTTTTTGCACAAATACACTACACCAGGCTGGATAAAGCTGGCTTCCAGAAGCTTTCTTTGAAGAGTAGATTTATTCAAATACAAACATAAACAGAGCAACATAAATCCTATGGAGCAACATACAAGCTTTAGCAAAAAGAAATCATGTTGTTCGACTTCATATTGTGTTTCCTCCCATTAGGCTCACTATGATTTGGCAATAAATATTGCTTTCCCATGGCTCAGCGATTCAGAAGCCAACTTACCTTGGGGAAAAGAAAAAAAGTAAGTGTAAGGAATCAAATTATTATTATTACTAGTGATAGTAGTGTTGTTATAAGCCCCATGTTGTCACAGATGCCGGTAGTCTGGATTTGTGCAAAATCAGTCCAGTAGATCTGAGGACATGAAATAAGGGAGAAAAAGAGGGACCAAAGTTTTAAACTAATCTAGCTCAAGTTGTTTATGTGGCAAATCCTTGGCCTGTAACTTTCTTGGGAGTAATGCACTTTCTTGGGAGTAAATCCCAGTAATCCTACTTAATGGATGCATAAGCAGAAGCCATTCTCTACCCCCAAACTGTTCTCCACTATTACCTGCTTTCTTTTCTCTACCCTCCACCCCACTCACTATTCTCATGGATACACAGAACCCTCCTCATTTCACCCACATGTATACATAAACATGTGTTGAGAGCCCATGTATTGTAATGGTTTCAATATTGGACTATGACTCTGGACACCAAGGAGGTTTTCAGACGGGCAAAAGTAATGGGATCATGCTCCTGTCACTTCTGCCCATCTGAAAATCTTCCAAGGTTCAAATCCCCACTCAGCCATGGAAACCTTCTGGGTGACCTTGGACAAATTACATTTCCTTAGCCTCAAAGGAAGATAATGGCAACCCCCCCCCCCCAACAAACCTTGCCAAGAAAACCCCATCATTGGTTCACTTCAGGGTCACCATGTGTCAGAAACAGCTGCTTCCATTGTTGTGACATGGGCCTTCTGCTGGCAGAAAACTAAAAGACAGCCAGAAGTAGAAAACAATTGCTTTTGGTGCTGAGTTGATGTGGCTGTTTTGTTATTAAAGCTGAAGTTCTGAACTTTTTTGTAGGTTTCTCCATGTCAGCACTGTTCAAACTTCAAAAGTTTCTTTGTTTTTTAAGTGAGCACATATCAGTCTGGGAGCTCTATAGCAATAATTTTTTACAGTAATTTATTTTTATATAAATGATGGTAAAAAAAATAATGATGGGAGATTTATCTCCTATTTTGTTCCCAGCTCATGGGCTTGTTTCACACTGTACAATTATAACACTATGATTCAGTGGCATTACTAGGGTTGGTGTCTCACACACACACACCCCAGGCACCCCCAGTGAGTGAGAGCCACTGGCAGAGGAAGGTTGCCTCCTCCTGTCTCTGGGACTAAGGCAAGGTGGAAGGAGGCCCCAACCAACAACCCTGGGGACCCCCCTGGCCTTGCAGAAAGGGGGGAAGGGGAAGAGGAGGAGGAGGAGGAGGAGGAGGAGGAGGAGGATTCCACTGCCAACACCTTTGCAACAGTTCCACCCAGCCTGATGCCCTGAAACCATGCCCCCGAGCAGGCAGTGACAGGTGCTGGGTCCTCCGTCCTTTCCATGTTTGGGATGCACAACTGTCCTGCTCTTCTCACTGCCTTCCCATCCTGAACCAGTGGCTACAGTGAGTTGGTGGCAAAGGTGCTCCAGACAGCAGAAGAGGGCAGCCAGGGATCTAGAGATGGATGGTGAGCAACTGCAATCACAGGTGTCACCTCCTCTGATGGTATCACACAGTGTGGTCCACACCCCCTGCACCTCTCTAGTAATGCCACTGCTATGATTCCATTTTAAATGCTATGGCTACTTCCAGAGAATTCTGGAATTTGTAGTTTGGTGCAATGCTAGAGCTCTCTGGCAGAACATTTCTAAATATGTCGCAAAACTGACACTTCCATAGGATTCAGCCATGGCTGTTAAAGTGGTATCAAAGTGCTACACTTGTGAGGTGTGAAAGAATCCTGTGACTCAAGGTGCCTTACAGGAATTGAGACATAGACAAACAAAAGTACACATCAGTGAAAACATATAAAAAGTTAAAATATCATTAAACTGTCAATCGAATTAAAAGTAGTTTCCAAGCATATCCATTAGCACGCAATAAGTAACACTGCAGCACAATATTAAAAGTTCCTTACTTCAACTTCCAAAGTCCTGCCAAAAAAAAATCACCCGCTGATTAGAGGACACCAGGGAATTAACCAGTCTCACCCCTCTCTGAAGAGAGGTGCAGATGCTGAGAGCCCCTCTGGGACTAGCCTCTCCTGTGCTTTCATCAGATGCACCTGCAAGGGTGGTGTGACCAAGAGAAGATCCTCTCCCAAAGATTTCAAGTGTCCTTGAGATCACCTATACCCACTGCAAATCAGTGTTATGTTGAATGCATAGCAAAATTAATGTGCTCTCCAGATCTTGTCAGGGATATTTGGCAATCTATGTGAAGTCTAAAATCATAGAATCTTAAGTGTTGGGGTGGACCATAGTCCACAAGGACCATCTAGATCAGGGGTTCCCAAACTTTGGCTCTTTTAATGTTTTGGACTTCAACTCCCAGATCTTCCAGCCAGCTTGGACAACAGTCAGGAACTCTGGGAGTTGAAGTCCCAAACTTCTGGAAGACCAAAGTTTGGGAACCACTTATCTAGATCTTTAAACAGAGGTTGAATGGGCATCTTTCAGGAATGCTTTAGTTGCGCATCCCTGCATGGCAGGTGTGAGATTGGATAGCCCTCTTGGTCCTTTCCAGTCTATGATTCTATAATAATTATTGAACTTGCTTTCCAATTCTAAGATTCTATCATGAATGTCTGGCTCACATCTGGCTGCCAGATGGTTCTTACAGGATTTGGAGGCATAAAAAGGGAAGAGGCTTTTTAAGGGACTGTTCTATATTTTGCGGTCTTTCATATTGATGAAACATAATCAAAACACTTATTTTAGAATACTACAGTTCTATAACAGAAGCACAATATCTCTGGAACAAAGATCACATCTCTATCATCAATCTTTTTAAATGTGAAAATGAGATTCTTTGGTTAGTGTAGAATGTGAGCCTTGGTTTCTTGGTCATCAGTTTGATCACAGATGTGAAGAAAACAAAACAGATTACTTAGCATATGTGAGCCAAATCTTTCTAACTTTTCCTGTTTTTCTCCTTGATCTAATCTGAACAGGAAAGTACAACTATATGGCCGATATATCTATCCGAACAGAATAAAGAGAGAAGCTATGATTTTATCATCGTATGCTGGGATGCTAATGGTATATAATAATAATAATAATATAATAAAATTTATTTATATCCCGCCCTATTTCTATAAATATAGTTTCACAGTAAACTTTGTGTTTGACATGCACCTGCACCCATAGGGCCTGTCACTTTAAGAATCGCATGATCAGATATAGGAAAGTATGTGGGAAAGTGCTAACAATTTCCTTAATTATTATTGAGCCCTCAAGTCCAATTAATTTATGTTAAATGAGGGGTATTTTTATCAGTTAAACTGCTGTTTGAACTTACATTAGATAACTGCAGTAAAGATTTACAGAAGTAACTCACTTAAGAGACCAAACACTTAAAAATTGGGTGGTTAATTCTGCTACATCCTTCTGAGTGACAATATGCATCATCTCAGTTGGTTTAAAATATGACAAAAATCAGTCTCAATATTCTTGCACCTTTTCCCCAATCTGAATATTTTCCTGCCCACCTTCTTATTTTTCATAGTTATGAACCAAATAAATTCATGGAAAACCTTGTGATTTTCAGATTCTGATTAAAGGTAACACTTTTGTTAACTATATATTCCCCTGGTGGTAGAATTCAAAGATATAGCCATGTTAGTCTGTAGAATCAATACGTAGAGAGATTTTGTAGCACCTTGCTGCCAATTTCTTTCTTTCATTTAGTTTCAAAGGTGCTACAAGATCTCTCTACATATTATATATTCCCCTAAATAGCTTGTGCCTGTCTCTGATCTTTTGAAATTATTGTTTTTCTCCATCTTGCATTGCCTCCTCTCTTCCTCCTTTCCTTCTGTCTGTTCTGGTCTCACAAGCTCTATCCTTTCTCCTGTCCTTCAACTCTTTGAGCCTGGTAGTATTTTCAGACATGATGTGAAGGCAGGACAGTGTCTTAGGGTGTGAAAAAGATGAAGAAAAAAAAAAAAGAAATACTGATTTCATTTTTAAAAGGGGAGTGCAATACACTTACATTAATAATTTTATATTTTATAATAATTTTATAATAAAATTTTAATAGTTTGAAACAGGACATAAACTGAGTGAATATAAAAGTTGCATGTGCATATATGCTTCATATTAACTAACAGACTGAATAAAAGCTGAAAAAATAATACAATGAACCAAATAGATATACCTAATTGTAAAACAGGAGTCTCTATACACTTACAAAGCTGTTTGAAAGTTGACCCTCAGGGATTTAAAAGGATGTCTCAAAATCTCCTGTATAGATTTATCCTATATAGCTGCAGCCACAGTCTCTGGAGCTTGGCAAACAGAGCTCAGCTCATAGGTGAGACCAGCAGGGAAGTTTTACATAGGTGTTTCGCATGGATGTTTAGTGGGAGAGTTTTGATGGGAAGGCCCTGAGGTCTGTTTCTGTGCATACTTAAGACAGTGAATGAACAGTGAGGGAGCTAGCTGCTGCAGTCACCTGCAACAGCTATGGTATGTTTATGTTCTTGTTGAAGGATGTGTGCAATTTCACTTGCACCAAGTGCAAGTTGGCTCTCCTATTGGAAGAGAAAGTCTAGTAGCGGGAGGCCTGGGTATGTACACTTCATCACATTCGGAAGCAAGAGGTTTTCCTGAGCAGAGCAGAGTAGACTGTCCTGGTTGAGAAACACACAATGGATGCCTCTGGAGAGGTCAGTTCCCATACACAGGAGATAGATAATTGGAGGCATGTGACACATAGAAATAGAAGGACCAGGGATCATTCTGTGAGTTTCAGAATCAATTTGAAGCTTTATCCCTTTTCAATAATGACAAGGGTCAGCAAGAAAAACAGCAGTGTCAGTCCTCAGAGAAGGTGCATGAGACCTTGGAAGGTTCAGTGCATGGAATGGCCTCTGCCAAACCTCAGAGAATGCATTTGGTGGCAGTAGGGGACTCCCTGCTGAGAGGTACAGAATCAGTACTTTGTGGGCCTGACAAGATGTCTTGAGAGGTGAACTGTCTTCCTGGGGCAAATGTAATCCACAGTGTAATGGAGAGGCTGAGAAGACTCATCAAGCCTACTGACCGTTACAATGGGAACCAATGATACTGCAAGGCACAGCCTTCAGAATATCATAAGGGATTATGGAGCTCTGGGTAGGAAGCTGAAGGGTCTGGATGCACAGATATTTGATCTGTCCTGGAAGGGCACAGTCCAAGAAGGGAAAGAAAAATGGTGGAAGTGAACAACTGGCTCTGCAGCTGGTGCAGCTGGGAATGATTTGGCTTCCTAGACTATGGTGTGTAGTTTCATGGAGGCGGACTTTTGGCAAGGGATGGGTTGCACCTCAGAGCAGTTGGCAGGAACGTTTATGCTAAGAGTCTAAAAGCTGTGATCAGGAGAGCTTTAAACTGAGTTATGCGAGGAAGAGATAGTATTCTTGAGGGCAGGAGCTCATCAAGTGCTGGAAATAATAGCACAAATGTTATATAGAGAACAAGGCAAATAGCTTAAGAATCCAACAGTGAGAACGATAAAATCTTTAAAAGTCAGATCAGTGGAACGGTGCATGATCTTAGATGTCTCTATACTAAGGCACAGAGCGTGGGAAATAAACAGGATGAACTTGAACTCTTAGCACAGGAAAGCAAATATGATATAATAGCCATCACTGAAACCTGGTGGGATGAATCTCATGATTGGAAAGTAGTAATAGAGGGGTATAATATGCTGCAGCTCATGGTGTCACCCCCCCCATAGCACATCATACAGAATCCTTAGTAATTTTTTTTTTACTAAAGCTATTTATTAATCGTAATTCCTGTATATCACTGAATGTAATGGTAATAGTTGTGACATAAACTAGTAAAATTAAAATTATACTTTAAATTATAATATTGTACACATAACCTAAATGTATTTGCATATACATAGTTTCATGTGGTAGAATTCAAAGATATAGCCATGTTAGTCTCTAAAATCAGTATGCAAAGGGATTTTGTAGCACCTTTGAGACTAAGGGACTTTGCAGACTGCCAGAAATAGTGCAAATTGAGTCCACTTTAACTGCCCTGACTCAGTGCTAGGGAATCATGGGAACTGTAGTTTATTGTGGCACCAGAGAGAGAAGACTCAATGTCTCAGAAAAAAATACAATTTCCGTGATTCCCTAGCATTGAGCCAGGGTAGTTAAAGTGATCTCAAGCTGGATTATTTCTGGCAGTCTGTAAAGGCTCTAATTGAAAGAAAGAAGTTAGTAGCATGAGTTTTTGTAGCCTTGAGTGTTTCCTGTTATTATAAATAAAGCCTGATTTTGTGGTATGTTTGTACTGTATATAGTAATCTCATAATCCATAAGTAACCAAATTGTCATATTCATTCATGACAAGGGAATGTAATTTATTAACAATGCCCAGGATAGTTTAGAATCTAAATGTTCTAAATATCTCTATTTTCGAATCATTTTGATGTCCGTAGTTTTGTCATTTGACAATACTCCAATAATTTGTGTGTGTGTGTATATTTTGCTTGAGTTGTAGTTCTTTGTTGTTGTTGTTTTCACACCAACATTTCTAGAAGTATAAATTTCAGGTGGGAATCCAAACATCTTATAGATGATTTGTTGGGTTTTTTCTGACAGAGGGCTCCCAATGGTACTAGTCAAAAAGTTATTGTAAAGATCTTCCATCTTTTCATCCTAAACATTTTCCCCTTTTGCTGCTAGAAAAAGGAGGGGAGAAGAAATAGAAATAATGGTGTGAAACTACAGGAGGGGGTCAAGTAGAAGGTCGCATTTCTGCTGTGAAACTGTAGCACGAGTTGCTTTTCCAAATGCCCCCTTTCTCTCTGGTGTTCATCCATATAAATACACATGTGTGATGGCTATGGCACTGTGCACAGCACAACATTTTCTTTCTACCATTCCATCTGCTGACAACTATTTTGAATAGCTTGTAAGGGAAACTGTTGGATTTTTTTACTTTTATTTTTAACTCAAAGAGCAAACAACATCCTAGTGGAGGGTCAGTGGAAGGCAGATGATCACATAAATGCAGCACAGAGAAACAAATGTTTTATAGAAAAAGAAAGCTTTTCAAAATTAAATTAACCAATAGGACTGTCTCTACAGAATAGCATTCCTGTTGAAGATGTCATTGCAATTTATAACACTGGACCTTCTGTAACACACTGGCGGAGTTCTCCAAAAGTAAGCTATACATTTTTTTAAATTAAGTTATCATTATTATTAGACCAATGGTGACAAACAGGTTCTCTCTACCTCTGAGGCCATTGGCCTACTGATACTATATTTGATCTACCCACCTCCCCTTCTCTCTTCCCTTTCCCTCAAGGAGCTACACTAAATGCAGCCACTTCTATTTATATGTGCTGTGGGTTCCATTTGTAATTAATGGAGCCCATACCATTCATTTCAAATTCAGCCGGGCATCTCCAGTTAGTTAAAAAAAAGGATGAAGGAAAGATTAGGTATGTGTGATGAGAAAGAACTTTACTGGAGACCTTGGAAGGTTGCTGCCACTCAGAACAAATGATGTTAGGCATGTGGACAAATAGTTTGAAGGCAGGGTTTAACAGGAAAGCACGTTCCTATGCTTTTGTCCAATGCTCACTTTTTTCTCTTTGGACTAAAACTCCCAAACTATTTCAGCCAACGTGGTCTCCAGATCTGGGAACTTCACCTTTGTTTTGGATTATAGTTACCAGCATCCTCCTGCAAGTATGACCAATGGGATTCTAGGAGCTATGGTCCAAAAATTTGTTTTTCCAAGCTCTGCTTTTTGTAGAAATTGCACTAATCACATAATGCTAAAATACCACTACCATACCCCCGGTATTACAATAAAATACATGAAACAACATACCATGAAAAATGGCCATGACGTCCCTCTCCGCAACCCTCCTGTGTGTGTACATGTTAGACTAATCATAATCTCCTTTGTATTTGATTCCCCACCCCACCCCAATTCTCAAAGAGGTTTGTTGTTGGTTGTTGTTGAGGGTTGGCTTCTTGTATTTGCTTTTGAATTCTGACACAATTGGCTTACTTTATATCACTGTACACGAATAATGGGCACAAAGAAACCCACAAAATGTCTGTGTAATATCAGCATTCATACCAGTAAGGCTTTCTGTGTTTGTGTAATTGACCTTCTGAAAATCCTGAGGGGGAGCTTTTGTTCCTTTCTCTTCTCTCCTGCATACATTGATATATTCCCCAGGCTAATTTACAGTAAAGGGAAGAAGCAATGGTGGTGGGGGAAGCCAAACCATTTCCCATAGAAGTTGATACCAGCTGATGCCCATCACATATTAAACAATATATTGTCTTGGTGAGTCCTCTGTGAAGAAAGCACCATCTGCCCTTCAGCGGTCATCCCTCTTTTTTTTTGGTCAAATAATTCTGTGTGTCACAGAACAATTTAGAACTGAGTAAAATTTCACATTAGTGTGTGTGTGTGTGTATTTGCCTTCAAGTCGCTTGTTGACTTTTGGCAACCCATGAATTTCAGAGGGTTTTCTTAGGCAAGGACTACTCACAGGTTGTTTCACCAGTTCCTTCCTCTGAAATATCTCCTACAGCACTTGGTATTACGGTACTTGGTAGTCTCCCATCCAAGTACTAAGCAGAATTGACCCAGCTTAGTTTTGAAGATCAGACAATTAATTTCTCCTCCTCCTCCTCCTCCTCCTCCTCATCTGGACATTTAAGGTTTGCAGTGTGATCCAGCAGTTTTGAATCTTTTTACATTCTGTTTATTTCTATGTTTCTTTGCAGAATATTCTGTCTAAACATGCAGGCCAAATTTGACTAGAAATTTTAAACTGAAGTACTCACCATGGAAATATAGCCATAATTTAAAAAAAAGATTTTAACCCTCAAATGGTTTTGTTTTAGCAATACATTTATCCCACACACATATATGCACTTAAACTAACATAGTTTCTAACTTTCTGAAACTTTCCCTTCCAGTTTTGAAAGCAAATAGGAAAGATATTTATATGACTATTTCAGTGCAAATGAAATAACTGATCAAAAAACAATACTAGTTGGGTGTTTGGATTTTTTTAAAAAAAGGTGTGGAAATGGGTTGGAAAATGGCACATGTATTTTCCCCTATACTGGGAATATCATTGATCTCTGATTTACCCCCTATATATCCAAAGACCCCTGGAGAGGATTTGTTCTCAGAAGAAAGGCTTAAATCAAATTCTGCTTAGTGGTGTCCTGTCTTTGCTGCATTGTTTACGAGCACAAACCACCATGAAAAAAAATCCACACTAAAGTATCAGTAATGTGGTTCCCACTCTCAAAAAATAGTCTAAAGCAGATCCAAAGGACTTCAAACAAACTTATTGCCTTCAAGAAGTATTTGAAATACTTACTATGTAAGCTGGAGTCTATAGGACAATAGCACTAATCTCACATGCAAGCAAAATAATGTTCAGAATTCTGCAGCATAGACCCCAACCATACATGGAGAGAGAAATTCCAGAGGTGCAAGCAGGATCAGAAAAGGAAGGGGACCACACTGTAGGGTGTGACAGTGCACCAAAGAATTCCAAAAAAGTATCAGCATGTGTTTCATAGACTACAGCAAAGCATTTGATTGTATATATCACAAAAAGCTATGGAATGCACTCAAAGACATGGGGAGTGCCACTGCATCTGATAGTCCTGATGAGGAATCTGTACCAAGCACAAGAGGCCACCATTAGAACAAAATTCGGGGAATCAGAGTGGTTCCCAATAGGCAAAGGGGTCAGGCAAGGCTGCATCCTATCACCCTACTTGTTTAACTTATATGCTGAAAACATCATAAGAAAAGCAGAATTAGAATCAGAAAAAGGAGGAGTTAAGATGGGAGGAAGCAACATTAACAACCTAAGATATGTGGACGACACCATATTATTAGCAGAAGACATTCAGGAATTGGAACAGTTAATAAAGAAGGTCAAAGATAAAAGTGCAAAGGCAGGTCTGATGCTGAACATAAAGAAAACAAAAACAATGACCACAGAAAAAATACACAAATTCAATCTAGATAACTAGGAAATTGAAATAGTTAAAGAATTCCCATATCTAGGATCAAACATTGACCAGAATGGAGACTGCAGTCAAGAAATAAGAAGAAGACTAGGAATGGGAAGAGCAGCTATGAAAGAACTGGAAAAGATATTGAAGAGCAAAGACATACAACTGAGCACTAAAGTCAGAATCGTTCAGGCCACTGTATTCCCAGTTACCATGTACAAACTGTTGAATTTTAATGATGATGAATGTACAGGAAATAGTCCATAAGACAAGGCAGTTTGCCCTGTAATCACCAACACGCAGCCAGCTTCAGCAAGCTTCGTTTTTTATTGCAAAAATAGCATTAGCAAAAATAAAACTACAAAGTCCAATAGTATTTCACTTTAGCCAGAATGGCTAACAGGAACAAAATTATAACTGCTACATTGTGAAAGATTAGTCAAGCTACAGCATCTGCAAAATAGTTTTCTAGCTATTCCATTCCGTTTGAAAGTTGGAAAAGACCTGACTCCTTTCCCCAAAGACACAATCCCAGCCCACATTTCTCCACCTTCTTTGGGTGTAGCCTTTCAGGCTAATTGGGTGATTTTTCATGACGTGTTTTAACCAAACCCCTATTGTTCATATCCCATCATGTGACTGATATTCTCAAAACATTCTTTGTTATTGAAAACCCTTCTGTAAATAAAATTCATTCTCACAGTATTTTAGCTCGTTAACTAGCCTTTGTTTTGACTCTCAAACACCTGGGCTGGTTGTTGTGAACTTAGGTTCAAGAAGCAGTTTTTCTCATCAAGGAAAAAATACAGACACACATCTTTACATTTCAACATTTTAACATTGACTATATATCCCATCAAAACCTGACACAGATGGGAGAGGTGGACAGTGAAGGAAGCAGACAGAAAGAAAATCAACTCATTTGAAATTTGGTGCTGGAGAAGAGTACTTAGGATCCCATGGACAGCCAAGAAGACAAACAAATAGTTTCTTGAACAGATCAGACCAGGGTTCTTCTTGGAAGCAAAGATGATCAAGTTGAGACTATCGTACATTGGCCACATAATGAGAAGGCATGGATCACTAGAAAAAACAATAATGCTAGGAAAGGTAGAGGGTAGAAGAAAGAGGGGAAGACCACAAACCAGATGGATAGACTTAATCAGGGGGGTTATGGAAAAGGACTTGCAGGATCTGGGCAAGGCAGTGGAAAATAGGGATTCTTAGAGATGTCTCATCCATAGGGTCGCCATGAGTCGGAATCGACTCGAGGGCTGCTAACAGCAACAACAAAGCTGGAGTCATGGGCATCAGGAAAGTCAATCTTACCTGGAAAATAGGCAGGATTCATAAAGGATCAGTCCACAAGAGATAAATGTTTTATCCTCCAGTGGACTGATCCTTTCCTCACACATACAGAGTCCCACTAGCATGATGACTCAATTGCAGATTTTGCCAGTCTACCATACATGGAAGAGCAGAACAGCGTCTTCTGTGGAAGTACTCATAGAGTTCCATCCAGTGTGTGTACAGCATTAAGCCAGCATTACTGCATTAAGCCATAAACCAAAGAAAATAATAGCTCTGGTCAGTACTTGGATGGGAGACAGCCAATGAATACCAGGTGCTGTAGGCTATATTTCTGAGAAAGGAAATGGCAAAAACCACATCTGAGTATTCCTTGCCTAAAAAAACTCACAAGATTGACAAAAGGTGAAATTCACGAGATTGACAAAAGGTGACAAGTGATTTGAAGGCATGCACATACACACAAGTTTCAAGGGTTCAAAGTAAAAATTCAAGAAATCCTAGAAGCATCATTCTGATGTTAGAATTCGTGTTGATTGCGTTGTACCCTAACAAACTCCCATCCAGCAAAAATTATGTTAAGTCAGTGGCTCCAGCCCTGTTGAACACAGTCTTGTTTCTACAGGCTGGGTTGTATGAACCATCAAAAGCCTATGAACCTAAAAATATTGTTGAATGCTATAAAAGCCTTTAAAAAATAACAGAAAGCAATGCAAAAGTGGAAGATATTGAAAAGAAGGGCAGAAATTATAATTAAATATCACGTACAAATAGTTATAATAATCTACTGGACACACTGATACTAAACATTTGCATGAACGTTTCATCCAATACTGTACACTCATGCTGTCTTGTTTTCATACATAGGAACACACATGCATGTGTGTGTGCATGTACACATGTAGACACGTGTGTACACACACACACAATCACACCATGTGCTCCATGTGTGCATATATTTCCTTCCAACCATAACAAGAATATATATGAGGCTATATAAGTCAAAAGAAGGGTACTAGTTTATGTGTGATTTCATTTAACCTACAGGGCCACTGGATTCACCCTTGCAATCTCTCACAACATCCTTTTGCCATGTTGACAGCCCCTCAAGCTTCAGAGCATGCAAGGAAGCAGAGTAAGTGGATGTTATCTTCTCTCAGTTAAGCTCCTGTGGAGGGAAGCCCCACTCTGAAAGCTGGACTTACCATTCCAGTTTTTCCATCTAGCAGTTTTCTCTATTCAATAATTCCTCTTATTGATAATTTCCTATCCCAAACCATGGGATAATCAAAAATATCTTCCTAGATTTTAGGGGCGAAGATCTGCTTATCCAAGGCACAGTCACACTACAGAATTATAATGCTATAATTCCACTTTAACTGCTATGGTTCTGTTCTATGGAATCGTGGGATTGTCTATTGAGGGAGGGTCCTTTGGAGTCCCCTGCCAGAGAATCCTCCTCTGGTGTCTCTTGTAAAACTGTGAACCCCAGAATACCATAGAATGGAACCATGGCTGTTAAAGTGAAATGACTGCTATAATTTTGTAGTGTGAATGGGCCCCTGTTGGAAGTCTGGATTTGAACAATACATGAAGCCATTTCTACTAGCATTCCTGGAAGGACTCACTGAATGAACTTCTAAGGGCATGTACGCATGGGCCAGAAAGCCTGTGTTCCCCTTAGCCTGCCGACATCCTCTCTGGACAACCCAGCCAAGATTAGCCAGTGTGGACACCGGTGCAGCAATCCCGGACTGATCCTGGCCCAAAGGGGCCTTAATCCAGCTGTTTTCTGTGGAGTTTAAAAAGAAAACCTTCAGCCCTGCATGCCCCTTAACTGCCACCTCCACTATGTCCATCCTGAAGCCCTCCCACAGCCTCTGATATCAGAAGGAAGCGCCTGGCCATGTGGGTGTAGCCAGGTGCCCTGTTTCTACCTTTTCAAGCAGCAGTGGAGACCTTTAGGATGGACATGGCGGAGGTGCAGGTAAGGGGCACGCAGCAGCAATGGGTCCATGGTGTTGCAGCGGGGGGGGGGCATGTAAACACCCACACATCACCATGCCAGTCTGAGTACTGAGTACTGGAACCAGGGCAGAATACCACATCCTGTCAGTCTGCTCAGGCCCTAAGTTGTTCATTTTCTACAGGTTAGGTTCTGCAGGCTCAGACCTTCATTCATTTTTCCATCGCCTCTTTATATCTGTAATAAGACATTCCTGCCAACTCCAGAGATTGTTACCAACTGCAGTTTTCTTTTCATCAGTAGTTAAGAGGGAAGGAGGGAAAGGAGAAATAAATGTCATTCATGAACCACAGGCTTCACAATTTGTGAAGCCTATGGGACTTTCATACTGATTCTGTCAAACTTTCCCCGTAGCTGCTGCAACAGATCACAAAAAATGGGCTCATCTCTGGCTCCTGTTAATTCAACATCATCTGTTAACTGTTGTTTAGTATTCACAAATTGTTTAGTGGATTGTGCACTCTAGTTCTAGGAGAAAATGAGAATAGGTTTGGGATGATCTGATGATGTTAGTGTCACTACTGGGGGGCTTCCATGCAAAGTAGATATAATTTGTTGGCAAGCTGAAAAGAGAGATAAACAACATGCACTCAAATGGGGTGACATGGGTAGGAGATATGTGCAAGAGTTCAAAGCAAGTGTATTTGCCAGCTCATCACTGGTGAGTGCATCTTTTCAGTTGGCATTTGCAGCAGCAGGGAAAAATCTGGTACTTCTCATTTTCGAGAAGGGCAGGGACTCTCTTTTAGAATGGGCTAACCCTCAACAATGCGGGAACTACTTTTTGAGTTTCTCTGAAGCTCAGCACAATAGGTGCTACCCCTCAACTTCTCTCATCATTATTGAGAAGGAGGGCTGAAGTGTCTCCTATTCTATTTGCATTGGGCATTGAGATATTATGAGGTTGGACAAACTCCCTGCCTTTGAAAAGGGGAGCCCAGATTTGGACTGGCTACTTTTTCTGAGTCATAGGTACCTTGAAATTTTTCAATATGAACATGGGTGATATTTTCATAATAGTAAACTTGGGCAGAAATGGATGAGCAGACGGTTCCAACTAAAGAATAAAATTTAAAATCACCCATATTGCTAAGCTCAAAGTTTTGGCAATCATTTGAAGAATCTTGGCAGAACATGTCATCCAGTCTCAAGTACTGGGATGAGATGAGGGCGGGGGCGGGGAAATGAGATCCTCTCTTTTCTTTTCCAAGGTGTGAAGTTCCGCAAGGCAGCAGCAAACCAAAATGCCACCACCAGCAGTTCAACAAAACGTATGGACATCAAATGAAAAGAAGCAGCATCTTATTTTCAAGAAAGCAGCATCTTGAAGTAGGTTGTGTTTTTTTTAACAATCCAAACCAAAACAGACTTTAATCATCATCCTTCTTTGGTTGGTCAGTTCAGACAAAGCATTGGTCTCATGAGGCTTGATCCTATGCACTGAGTTTATGGTCAAGTCAGCATACATAAAATTGCAGCCACAAGGTGCTGTTGGAAACTAAAGTCAGTGCCAGAGTCTGTGTATCCTCACCATTTCACATTGTTCAGTAGACTTTACTGTTGTAAAGGAATCAATGTATGAATATTTCTTTGGTCTTTTACTTCCCTTTCAGGAACTCTTGTGGATGTTCACCTCCATTTTCTGCCTTTTATGTACTGCGATCTCCAAAGCTCCTTGTAGATGAATCGATGGCACTTTTCTTGGTCCTCCATCACTTCTCATTCAAACTCTTGGGATTTCACCATGGTGGTGCAAATGGCTCTCCTGTTGATAAAAACAGTGATTACCAAAAGAAATCTGCAAGTTAGTTAATGCTACCACTTTAACTGTGGATGTCTTTTCTCAATCCGAGGAAGTGAATTATAATCCACAAAAAGTTATGCGAAAATAAATCTGTTAGTCTTAAACATGCCACAGCATTCCTTTTCTTTTTCTTGTTGTTGTTGTGTGCCTTCAAGCCATTTCTGACTTATGGTGACTCTAAGGTGAACCTACCAGAGGGTTTTCTTGGTACGATTTGTTCAGAAGTGGTTTGCTTTTGCCTTCCTCTGAAGATGAGAGACTTGATTTGCCCAAGGTCACCCAGTGGATTTGCATGCCTGAGCAGGGATTTGAATTATATTCTCCAGAGCAGGGGTAGGCATACCTTTTTTGGGGGGGGGGGCGATTCCACTGTCCCCCAGATCATCGGTGGGCCGAAGGAAAAAAAAGGCGGCGGAGGTGTCCGCACCCGCACATGCATGCGCGCTACTCCCGACGTCATGTGCATGCGTGCACGAGTGCGGGATGCTATTTTGTGTTCCAAAATGGCACCCGTGCTCGCGCGTGCTCGCGCATGCATGCGCACGACTCCCGGCGTCATGTGCATGCGTGCATGAGTGCAGAGCGCCATTTTGTGTTCCAAAATGGTGCCCGCTCTCGCGCACACACGTGCACGACGCTGGGAGTAGTGCGCATGCAGGCGCAAGTACGGGCGCCATTTTGGTACACAAAATGGTGCCCCCTGTCATGTGTGAGCAGCGGCAGCAGCGGCGGCAGGACCGGCCATGGGCCGGTTGAAAGGCCTCGAGGAGCCCCTGAGCCGTAGTTTGCTGACCCCTGCTCCAGAGTCATAGTCCACTCAAACCACTACACCACATTGGCTCTTGGCCAGAATACTGTAGCACATTTGTCTCTCTGAAAAATTCCTGTCCACAACACTGGTATGTTTTCCAAGTCCTTCTAAGGCAGGGGTCAAATTTCCTTGGGGGATAATTTGCCAGGGGACCACATGGTGGCATTAGGAAGGGCTAATCAGAAGTGGATGAGATAAAAGAAAAAAGTAGGCAAGCTCACTCCTTTGCTCTGTTTCAGTCATCCTTCTCACTCTCTGGAGTCAATGCCTGAAGTAGGATAGGGAGGAGTTTGAGAGAGAGAGTTTGAGTCAGAGGAGATTTTCACATGGGCAAAAGTAATGGGAGCTCCCATCACTATCAAACAATTGTGTGAAGATTATCAGACGATGTCATGTGACATCACAATAATCATGTCATTATCACGTGAATAAAGAGGAATTCTCGCGCCGCTTTTCATTCACAGGAAAGTCCCGTGAATGAAACGTGGCATTAGAATTCCTCTTTATTTGCAGGATAATGACGTTATTAATGTGATGTCACGTGACGTCATCTAATAATCTTCACACAATTGCACAACAGCTATGGGAGCATCCTGCTATGCTTCTGTCACTTTTGCCCATGTGAAAATCTCCTCTGACTCAAACTCTCTCTCTCATACTTCTCCCTATCCTATTTCAGACATTGACTGGGTCACCAGTAGGTATTGTGGTCTGCACCGCTGGAGGCTCCTGGGGTTATCCAGATGTGCTAAGCCATGTGTTTGTGTTCCACGCAAAACAGGCCATCAGTTCTTATGTGTGTTCATTTCACTCTTGTAATAGCATATAGTTACCATTGTGGTCACTAGAGGTCAGTGAAAGACCAGCTTCTATGGGCAACCATTCTTGCTGCTGTCCTTCCACTGGTGTAATAAGAACTGATAACTCCTTTGTTAAGTAGTCTGTAAGAATTTTTTAAAAAATGCTCAAAAAATTTCAATATCTTTGCATATATTTATCAACCCTTTGGAATAATTTATTATGCCTTTACAAAATTAGCTAAAACTAGGTTGAAGCCAGTTGTTATACAATTGTTAGATGAATATGATCAGAACCATTGGTAAAACCAACCTGCTAGATGCCAGCCTATTAAAGTTAACTTTTACTGACTTCTGTTCAGAAAAAAAACTGTTCCTCCCCGTAACAAATCTTGGTGGTGCTGCTGCTGTTTGTTTTGCATTAAATGCATTTTTAAAAACCCTTTACTAAATCCATATCATAGTGGGCGGGGGAAGATTTCTTTTCATCAAAAGTAAGGGACAGTAATTACTTTTTGAACAACAGAGTGATCATTGTTTAATTTACAATTTAAGTGTTGTTTAAATGATCCTATGCATACGCTAAATATTTCCTCTGAATCTCAATGTGAAGTGTGTTGTTGTTTTTTGGTGGTGGTGGTGGTGGGTTCATTCCCTGATTATAACACATTTTCAATACAAATCTACTATCTCATCTATGGGGAGCAAAATTTAGAATATAAACATAGAAGGTGCCCAAAGTGCTGTGTGTTGTGTGTCTTCAATATCCAATTTATGTGCGTTTTGTGTCTCAATTTTCGACTTATGGTTACCCTATCATGGGGTTTTCTTGGCAAGATTTGTTCAGGTGAGGTTTGCCATGGCCTTTCCCTGGGGGATTCATGACCAAGCAGGAATTGAACCCTAGTCTCCAGAATCATAGTTCAACACTCAAACCGCAATAGCATGCTGGCTTATATTAAATAAATACCTTACATTAACATTTTCTGCATCTCCTCTTGTATAGGATGCTGTTATTCCTAGGCTAGTCAGTTCCTAGCACTATTTATTGGGAATTGTAATAGAAGCTGTTTCCTTTCACAAGCAAAAATCATTCTAAACATTTTCAGCAAAGACATTTTCTTAGGACCACTTTTCTCTGGGGGGAAAGAGTTATCTTAATATGGGAGGAGGCATTCTGTTTATGTTAAGAGATTCTGTGGACCTGTCAATGCAATTCAGGGGTGGGCTTCAAGTCACCTGCTCATTTATGGTGACTCCATAAATTTCATAAGACTTTCTTAAGCACAGAGTACTCAGAGGTGGTTTTTGTCAGTTCTTTCCTCTGAAATAGTCTACACCAGGGGTAGGCAACCTAAGGCCCGGGAGCCGGATGCGGCCCCCTGAGGCCTTTGGACCAGCCCCAGGCCAGTCCTGCCGCCGCCCCTGCCCCCCGCCATGATGATATTGATTATTGTTGTTATTACTCGTTCTTGAGGTTTTCTTGGCAAAATCTCCACAGGGGTTTTGCCTTGGCTTTTCTGGGGCTGAGAGAGTGTGCATGCACATTTTTTATTTTATTTTTATTTTAATATTTATTTATTTATGGTGCTTCGGCCCCCCAATTGTCTGAGGGACAGCAACCCGGCCTCCGGCTCAAAAAGGTTGCCTATCCATAGTCTGCACCATGTGGTATTCACTGATGATCTCCCATCCAAGAACTAACCAGGGCTGACTATGCTTATCTTCCAAGATCAGACCGGATCTAGTACCTTTAGGGTAATTAGGCTTAATTCCATACATATCTACTGAGAATTAAGTTCAACTGAAATCAATAAGACTTAGACCTGAGTAGGCATTATTATATGGGAGACTAAATATTTGTTGGATGGAGGGGACATAAAGCTTTGTTGCTTTTCAGATAACAGTCTTTTGTCCAGGGTGCCAGGACATGTAAAATCAGCA
The DNA here is from genome assembly GCA_026167975.1 of Phrynosoma blainvillii. Lineage (NCBI taxonomy): Eukaryota > Metazoa > Chordata > Lepidosauria > Squamata > Phrynosomatidae > Phrynosoma > Phrynosoma blainvillii. Next base: position 229,799,740 of record JANUYF010000001.1, read on the forward strand.
CTTGCCATCCTATTACCCTACAGGGCAGCCCTGGCCCCTCTGTTCTGTTTTTCTGGGCTCAGTGGTAAAGTAATTCCAAAGAATATCACCTTTGACCATCTGCAAAACCCTGTTCCATCCTTCCAGACCAGGCATGACTCCTACACAACTATGGGCCTCAGCAGGCAGGAAAAAGCGGCTTGATCCTGGTTTTTCCCAGAGCAGGTCGAAACCTCTCTGGCCCACTTCAAAGGCGAGCTGAATAAGCACGGCCCAACCACACAGCACAGTGTCAAGCTACGCTGCTGGATAATTATTTTTTGTTGTTGTTGCCTCCCCAACATGCATGCGCACTATTGCACATACACACCTCTTGTAACCTTCAAGTATCTCCCACTGCCGGCCAAGATGCCATCCCAATGCATGGCCACCCCTTTGAACACCCACACAGTTGTATGTGCAATGCTCTGCTGGTACAGGGCATTGGTGCATCAGTGTCTGAGTGATACACTGGCATGGAACCCTCCCCCCCAAACATGCCCCCTTCACTCCCCTTCTTCCCTTGCCCCCCTGTTGGACTGTCTGATTTGTGTATGTTGTAATTACATCCATTGGAGTCTGCACACTTTCATTTCTTTGCTTTGCTGCACTCCCACCTTTATATGCAAGAGCAAAGATCTTCCATGCTAAGCTGAACTATCCCGAGTCTATTTGCTCCAGGTTTTAGCCCTGGAGCACAGTTTCAGTCTGGTTTTTGCTCACTTTGGAGGTGTCCATCATCTAAATGCTCCGTCTTCAAAGTGCCTGGAAACCACCTTATTTGACCCACCTGTTCCACCCCTATGCTTCAAGAGCAGGTGTAGACACACTCCAGAGCCTGGGGGAATGGGGGGCACTGTCCCATTTTCGAATTGCAGAGGGCCACAGCAAATCATCATGGCCACCATTCTGGGTAACACACTTCCAGTCATCTTTTGCATGGTTCTGGGGTGGGGTTTGTGTCCAAAACAGCATTGTATAGATCCACAAAAGGAATTTAGTATTTTCTCAGTTGGAAAATTACTTTCTTTCAGTGATTTTCAGTGGATTTTTATGAAATGTGCCAGGGACTGGGGGTGAGTAGGAGGTTCCAAGGGCAACATTAAACACCTCTCCCCTCCAAAGTGTTACATGTTACCCACAGGCTACAAAATTCCTACCTCTGCCTTAGACATTAACCAACATAACCTACCTTTACAGGCCATTGATACACCAAAAATGTCAAAAAATGTCACACATTCATGCTTTCCATCTACTACAGTAGGCAAAGTAAATAATTAGAGACTTTCTGAACAATGTTAGTTCTGATTTGGTGGGAGTGCTCTTTGCTAATAATGCCTCTGCCCATTTGTCATCTTCTTCCTCTGTGCCTAATCTGCATCAATGCCCAGAAACAGAAAAAGTGATGAATGAAGGAAACTCTTCCTCTTCTTCAGTTGCCCTTGGTCATAGATTTGGAGAGAACAGGTGAACCAGTACATACACCCCACCATTTCACCAATTAAAACTGGGACACATGGGACCAAGCAACATCAGAGTATCGTCAAGATGGCAAAAGTTACCATCTTGCCCCCGCTCCACTGAGTTAATTATACAAATGTACAAAAACATTTGCACTTTGAACCCAGTTTGCAGCTATTGAAACAACCGGAGGACAAATGGGGAAGATGGGAGGAGAAAAGAGAAAATGCAGCATTTAAAAAGCAGTTGAGAAAGTGGGACCACAGAGGATGAATCTGGACTATCCCTGTCAGATCAGGACAGTTGGAGGACATGAAAGTAGGAACAGCAAGAAGGCAGAAAAGTGTGTGTGAGAGGCAGAAGGCCCTGTACCCAACAATACTTCCCTTGCTATTGAAATCCAGGACCTTATTTTGGTGGATGCGGGTAGGATTTGTTATGCATAGTGTACCTATTTTCCTTCAGGGTTTATATTGTAGTTGCATTCACTGTAATGAGAGTAAAATAGTCCTTTGCTTTCCAAGCAAAAGAGGAAGAGGGCAGATTTGATAGACAGTCATCTTACTTTGAAGACGATCTATTTACAGCACCAATTTGTTTCCACATTATTACTTTGGAGGGTTTTAAGCATACAGCCTAAATCCTCACAGCATCACAAGGACTGGAAGGAGGGAGGGAGGCTTGGGATGAAGCGCATCACCATGGAGATAGATAGGAGCAAATGGTTATACCATCAAAAGGAAGGAAGAAAGCGAGGAGAAGACACAAATAAAAGGAGAGATCTCATTAAGCCAACACTAATTTTGTAATCAGAGGAATAAAGATACCCTTGAAAGCCTCCAGCCCGAAGATATGGCACAACAAAGAAGCACAAAAGGTTGCTAGCAGCCAGGTGTGGAGTGCATTTTGGACATGCAGTGCTCTGTTTTTTGTCTGCTTTCTTCCCAGATTGTCCAACATAATACTGGTCTGCAGCCACCTGTCTAACAGTGATAGCAGCAGGAAACACTGTATATTGCCTTTCCTTATTTTGTCAGGTTGCTGAAAGAAAGGTTATGTGGATAGGTTTCTGAAAGAGAGGTCTACAGAAGAACATTTTAACTCCAAGAAGTTTGCAATGCAAACTGAATGAAGGGGTTATGTCTCTCTCTGTCTCTCTCCATACACACATACACACACAGAGAGAGTATATGCATGTTAGCTTCCCATACATAGAATACAGAGGTTCATACTTTTCCACAGCTTAACAGCTTTGCCTGTAAATGGTACCATGGAGAGGTCTAAACATTTTTTGGCTGCCCTTGTTGACCAGAAGAAATGCTGGAGGAGCACCCACTCACCTTTGCCATAGAGAGGAGCATGATATCTGGGGCAACTCAGTGCCAAGCACCCGCGCCCCATGCCCTACAATATGGCCTTTTGTGATCAAGAGCAGGAAAATTTGGTGGCAAGGGAGAAAGTTTGCAGGGTGGGCCTGCACCATCATGACTCTCCAGGTACCTTTACCATACAGCTGTCAGCCTTCAACCAAACACTAGTTGATCCCTGTCCAGATGATCCCTGCCTGCTTCCACATCTCTGGGAGTATGGTAGGACACTTGTCACAATCACTAGAGGACTGAACCACACATGCAGCTATGAGTGAGAGGAGTAGAAGGGTCGAAACTTGGTCCCAGATTCAATTTGCAACCTTTTTTGGTGGGGAAGAGGTACCATTGGCACAGGTACTATTTGGCTAGGGAAAATTTCTGCCAGAAATCTTGGTGCGCTTCATTACAGCCAGGACTTTGTCTTATATGGCCCATAAATGTTACTTTTTGGGAGACTACAACTGGCAGAATATCCCATCCAGTAGGTCTGCTGGAAGCAGTAACCTAACAAAGTAAGAAAGTAATCTAACAAAGTAATATTTCCAAGCTGTGATATAGACCAGTGCTTCCACTCTGTGTAAGGCAGCTCATAGGTTCTTCCTATGAAGGTTCTTCCTAATGTGGGCAGGCATTTAGCTATCTTTGGGTGATCAGAGGGACTGGACCTGAGCCCATTTCATAGGAGTTTATCACACAGGAAATCCATGCCAGGATAGACACGAGTGCCCAGGCAGTAGGCAGCCCATATCCAACCCGGGCTTCTCCTGCAGCTTTTCAAGAATGGAATTTTCCCATTCTTGAAAAGCTGCAAGAGGAGCCCTGGTTGGAAACAGGCTGTCTACTGTCCAGGCTCCAGCCATGCAATAAGATCCTTTCCAGACAGTTACATCTCACATCTATCCCTGTGCGATAATTTCCATAGTCTTTCTGCACTGTTACAGACGAATGGGGGCTGTCCTCCCATTTTGCACAGGTAATCTTCCTGACTTAGGGGGGTTGCAGACTGCCAGAAATAGTGTGAATTCAGTCCACTTTTAGGGTTAGGGTTAGTGCTAGGGAATCATGGGAACTGTTATTTTTCTGAGACATTGAGCCTTCTCTGTCAGACAACTCTGATGCCACAATAAAATACAGTCCCCTTGGTTCCCTAACTCTAACCCTAACCCTAAAAGTGGACTGAATTCACACTATTTCTGGCAGTCTGCAACCCCCCTTAGTCATCCTACTCCTACCGGGTATTAGCCTTTTAGATTCTGCCCCGGACACTGCTTGTTCCAAAGAAAAGGAATGTTTTTAAAATCCAGAGTTGGCTACCAGCTCCACATTACTGGTATAAATTGCATCACATTGCCTTGGAAAGAACCAGACCTTAAAACTTAACACCCTTCCCTCCCACCCTCACTTTAATAGACTTAAGAACTCTTAAAGTGGCATGCTGAGGCATGTAACATTGAAAGTAAAAATAGTTCCATGTAAGCAACCGAACAATAGCAGTAAAGAGCATGAATAATTTGTCAAGGCCGCTGCATGCTACAGTGTTAAACAAAAGCTGAGAAAGTACAAAAACAAAGCTGGTCAGTGCATGTTTACTAAACTAAAGAACTCTTGCAAAGCTTAATGGCCTTTTCCTATCCAATATTTCATTCATTCATCCATTCACAATAGTCTGCAAACAAACACATTGCTGACTGGTTAAATAGCATTCCTCAGCAAGGGTTCCCTTTGCCAGGTTTCAGGGAATAAAAGCAGGGTGGAGTGGGAAATTCACCCTGCTTCGTGTAACATTTAATGAACTTCTAGCACAATTCTTAGAGATTCTCAGACTCAACACAGCAAAGTCTGTGGAAAGCATTACATTCCTTTATGTCTTTTCTCATAAGTCTGCCAAAGCACAGTCAAAATTCTCTATGTCAAAAGAGTGTTCTGAAAGACACATGCAGAAATAATATTTAGGAAGGAAATAAAGTACACTCATTTGTGTTCTGTACTTTCTAAAACAGCACTAGAAATGAGTGATCCTCTAAATGTTGTTGGACTACAGCTCCTAGGAGCCCTAACCAAGAAAGCCAATGGGGAGCTGCAGTCCAATATAGCATTAGGATAGTCTGTCTGTAGTTGCATACTACTCAGTCTGGGGAACGATACACAAAATGCTTGGGAAAGGTGCTACTTGAGAGGAGTTCAACAACATCTGGGCCACAAGCTGCCCACTCATGTTCTAAGTGATATGAAGTGCCTAGGACAGCTGTTTACAGCATCCATTATCTTGAGAAAGGTACGTATTGAAGGATACAAATATCAAAGCTTTATCTAAATTGAAGGATATAAATATTAAAACCATATTTATATCCTTCAGTATGCACTTTTACCTAGAATTTAACCTTCAAAGGGCCAGATTCATCCCCAAGGCCTGAGACTGTGCACCTTAACTCCATGCCTTGATAATAGTATGACATGTTGAAGCACAGCTAAATGTCAGGTTTTCCTGAGACACAGAAACCAGTCTGCACTGAATTTCCATTTGTAATACAGCCATTCAATGAATCTTACCAGAAAATTGGGGGGGGGGGGGGGGAGAAATGTGATAAGAATTTCCTGATACATTGCAGAGTATTTTCTTCCCTTGCGGTATGATATACTGGATCTTGGCTCTGGAGGCTACACAATAACAATAAATGTAAGCATTTGCAGAGTGACCCCCCCATCTCCAGTGAATGTTTATTAATTTATTTATAACCTACTGTTACCTACCTTTGAGGATGTCAGGGCGGCATACAAGAAAACCAGTTTAAGACAACAAATAACAATAACATTAATTTTAAAAGACTAAAAATAAATTAAACCATTCATAATTTAAGACCAGAGAATTTAAAACCAGTTAAACCCATTTAAAATAAAGCTGACCATAACACATGCATAAACTGGATAAAATCAATTATGTCCCAAAGGCTTTAATAGAAAGCCATGATTTGGCTTGGCGCTGGAATGACACCAGCATTGGCACCAGCCAGAAGGGTACTTTATCACAAAGGTGCCACAACAGAGAAGGCCCTCTCCTATGTCCTCCCACAATGTTTTGCCCCCACTGTGGGATACTGAGAAGGAATCCACCAACATCCAGAGTAGTTATAGCCTCACATTTGCAAATGAGATCAGTTTCTTGACACAGAATATGTCATGGTCAAGGAGATGAGCAATGCCACAAGGAACACACTCAGTTTAGAAATCCAGCACTGTTCCTTTCCCTTGCTGCAGGACCAAGAGAAGAGGGAAAGCCAATGACTAGTCCATTGAAGCTTGTTGACTTAGGCACACTTGGAGAGACCCCAATAAGCTCCCTCTTTCACTCTCCTATTTCCTTTCAGACACTTGCTACACTATATTTTGAGATCCCTTCCAGCAGGAGAAGGGGGAAAGGGCTGAGAAACACCTCTGTCTTAAGGGATGGGAGATGTTCCAATGGTACTGAAGAGTTGGGGCTTGAAAGCCTTTGGGTTCACGCAAAGTTTTCCTAAAGGTCATCATGCAGGATGGTAACTTATGGCTTTGCTGTCAGTTTTCATAAAGCCACTTCTTCTAACAAGGAGGAGATGGGGTAGGAGGAGGGAGAAAAAGAATTTCGTTTGGAGCCATTAGTGGTCCCCTCCCTCGTCCCCCCCCATCCTATTAGTGAGCTTTATTAAAGCAACGCAGACAAAAAGCAGAGATGCCCTCCTTAATGGAGAGCCTCCGATAATTACTCAGCTCTGCCGCTTCTTTGGGGCCCTGAATGGCCTTTGAATAATGTTTCTCTTGCTGTGGTCACAGACAATGTCCTAGCAGACTGCTCTAAACAGTGCCAATCCCATTAGTGGAAGAATAGCGGCCCTCTTTCTATGGAGGTGGATGTTTGTTTGGGGTGGCGGTGGCGGTGGCCTTCCAGTGGGAATGAACTATGCCCACTGCCTGTTCGCTCCCTCCAATGCAGCCAAGCAATGCCAGGAAAGGCTTGTTCAAGCCTGGTTTGAAAGGGACCTGAGCTAAGTGGCTTGGGAAAGATGTAGCCTGCTGGCATAAGAGCCCACGAATGGGGGACAATTCCATGAAAGGGAGAAATGAAACATAGCTTATATTGAACGTTAAATAAAAGGTAATTGCTGGAGTGTTGGATTCCAGTGGGTAGCTCTTCCTCTGCCTGCAAGGGCCAGTTCCAGTATTTTCCCCCCCTCTATGGAAGTGCTTTGAAGCACTCTGAAAGTGCTTTGAAGCACATTCTCTACAGAAAACACAAAGAGAAAGCAAAATTTATGTCTGAGGAAATACAATTGAGCAGGGAGGGTTGGGATTCTTGCTGGCTTTTGCTTGTGGATCTTTCCTACAAAAACCCCAAATGCACATCCCATTCCTCATTCTGCTGGAGTTTTGGTACTTGTGTGGTTTAAAGCACTCCCACAGAAGAAAACTAATTCATCAGAATTTGTCCTCTAACAATCAAGATATCTCCAAAATTAACAATGGCAGACACAACAACCAAGCCCATGCACACACAAAATGTCTAGATCCAGGATATCTCTTTTGCTCGCCACTAAGAGCTTAATGTGGACACCCTGTGATTTGTGTAAGCAACTGATCCTGAGGTTTATTAATTATTTGTAAAGCACCTAACACTATAGTTAGGAGGTATACACAAAATAGGCTATTGTACTGTAATTGTATGTTAAATTTGGCTTCACACTTTGATTAATCATTCACACTATTTAGGCAGTTGTCTAAGCACTTATCTGGGAGTAAACTCCACATAATTAAATGGGATTTCTGTAAAAACATATATAAAATTGTACAATGAATCAATCAAAATGACATTCACAATTAACTGGCACATTAAAATACTTTTAAAATATTAGTACTGATAAAAACCAGGGATGGAAGGCATCCTCTTAGAAAAGGCAATTCTACTTCATGCTCTTTTCCTCTTGGTCCAGCTTCCTCATTTGTCAGGACCTTGCAACATTTATTGAGGATGCTGAATATATTAATATGAAATACTTTTTACCATTAGGATTACCTGTTTTGGCACACTTCTTTGTCTTTCACTCCACAGAGCTGTGGTAGGGTAGGAAGCATACTGGAAGGTGTGGTGTTGATACAGTGAGAACCACCCTTTCTCTCTTTCCCACTCCCACTTTTAACTCAAGGGCTGGCAGGCACAAGATCAACAGGTGATGCTTGCCAAAGAGGGACGTGATGATGACATCTTTACCGGCTGAAATCATTGTCCCTGTCCCATTCTGACCTGCCAAAAGCAGAGGAAAACCACAGGTTGGAGAAATGGTGGGGACAAGAGATTAAATTCAACACAGAATCATAGAATCAAAGTTGGAAGAGACCACAAGGGCCATTCAGTTCAACCCCCTGCCATGTAGGAATTGGAAAAAAAGCAATACCTTTATTGGATAGCTGTACACTGCAGAATGAATGCAGGTTACACCACTTTATTTTTTATTTTGTAATACTTTTATTCATATTTTTAATCAAAAAATAACATTTCTATCATATATATTCTGGTTACAATACATTTTGAATTTTGTCATCTTCTTTTTGACTTGCAAATCTTCATCCTTCTATATAGAGTCTCTCATTTTGGCTTATTTCACCTCAGATAACTGTTCATAATCATATCTTTAAATTAATCTTGAACACCAGTGAATATCTAATAACATACATATAAAGACAATGTTATTTTATGTTTCACTTTATTCTTATGCAAACCTAAATAAACAGATTTCTTAAGACCTGATTAACTCCTAGTTGCTTGTGATTCTCTTTTTCGGTGATTGCATGTGTGTGTGTGTGTGTGAGTCTAAGTGTGTGTGTGTGTATGTGTATGTATATATATATATATATATGCCTCTATGTACATAATGAGTAAACTTACGCATACCTGTCTGTCATTTTTATCAATGATCTATCTATTTATATAAGATATACAGATGACATCATAGTACTAGCAGAAAACTTCACAGACCTGGAACACCTACTAAGGAAGATCAAAGAAGAAAGTGCTAAGGCAGGCTTAATGTTGAACATAAAGAAATAAAAATAATGATCACCGAGGATCTTCACAAGTTCAACCTAGAAAATGAAGAAATAGAAATAGTAAAAGAATTCTCATATCTGGGATCAAACATTGATCGGAATGGGGACTGCAGTCAGGAAATCAGAAGACTAAGAATGGGGAGGGTGGCTATGAAAGAACTAGAAAAGATTCTAAAATGCAAAGATATACAACTAAGCACAAAAGTTAGAATCATACAATCCATTGTATTCCCTATTACCATGTATGGATATGAGAGCTGGACAGTCAAGAAAGATGATAGGAAGAAAATCAATGTATCTGAGATAATGTGGTGCTGGAGAAGAGTGCTAAGGATCCCATAGACAGCTGAAAGGACAAACAAATGGGTCCTAGAGCAGATCAAGCCGGAAACCTCCCTGGAAGCCAAGATGACCAAACTGAGGCACAGTCATACTTCAAGTACATCATGAGAAGGGAGGACTCTTTGGGGAAAAGATGTGGTGCTGGAGAAGGTGGAGGGAAATAGGAAGAGAGGAAGGCCACGTGCCAGATGGATGGACTCTATTAAGGAGGTCACTTTGGGTATTAAGGGGTTGCAGGAATTAAGCAGAGCAGTGGAGGACAGAGGGTCTTCTTGGAGATGATCGACTCAAGGGTAGTTAACAACAACAACAACAGAATCTTTGAGCATTACCGTTTGCACTTCTTTAACTCCACTTTAACTGCCCTGGCTCAATGCTGTGGAATTCTGGGAATTATAGTTTTGTGAGATATTCAGCCTTCTCTGTCAGAAAGCTTCTGGTGCCACAACAAACTACAAATCCCAGGATTCCGTAGGTTGTAGCCATGGCAGTTAAAAGTGGTGTCGAACTGCTTTAATCCTGCAGACGCCTCCGAAATGCACAAAATACATCCCTGCAAGCTTTCGAAGCTTTGTTGATTTCATGAATTAATAAGAAATATGCTGGAGTGCACAGGAAAGGCTCTTAGAGTAGTACAATATCTTACACACTATTTGAAAATCCCAAAAGAGATGAAACATGTAAAGCCGACTCGCTGCACCCTTTTCAAACCAAGGGCCTCACCCGCAGGGCAGAAATAATGCAGTTCGGGCGTCACTTTTAACTTCCCTGGCTCAGTGCTATGGAATCCTGGGATTTGCAGTTTGCAGTGGCACCAGAGCTCTCTGACAGAGAAGACTACATGTCTCACAAAAGTACCATTCCTAGGATTCCCTAGCATTGACCCAGGGCAGTTAAACCGGTCTCAAACTGCATTATAGCCTGAAAGAGAGCGAAGTGGAGGGGACCCCAAACCGATGAACTTTCCATGCAAGTGAGTAAGGTCCGCCATCCATGACAGATGGGAAGGGGGAAAGAGTGTAGCCCGGAACCTTCTTGCCGGGTTCCCGTTTCCCCGGCTGCGGCAGGGAGGACTTTGAGAGGGGGACTGGGACAGATTGTAAACAGAGGAGGCCCAGGGAAGAGCAGGAGGAGGGTGGTGTCAGCGCTTTCTCCGGCCGGCCCTCGAGGGAGGGGGCGGCACAGGGCCACGGGAAAGGCCTCCCTCGGAGCGGAAAGGAAAGGAAAGGAAAGAAGGGGGGGAAGGCGGCCTGTTTGGCCTGAGTGGAGCTCCTGCCTCAGCCAGCCAGGTAAAATGCCCCCTTTATCTTTAACCTCAAGGCTGGCCATTATCCAGCTACCATATCTTATCATGTACTGTATATATACACACACAGAGCTGTCTTTCATTCATATATATATATATATATATATGTATACATATATACATACATATACACACACAATATATATTATATATGGCATATATAATCTCATATATACAGTGTGTGTGTATATATGTGTATATCTATATATCTATATATCTATATATATATATATATCTCACATATGTGTGTATATATATATCTATCTCATATCTCTCACATATGTATATATACTGTATAGTATATCATATCTATATATCTGAGGTACATAGCTCATATAATATATCGCTCACATATGTGTGTGTATGTATATATATAGATATGTATATATTATATACAATGTATCATATCTATCTCAGGTACATAGTGTATATCTCTCACATATGTGTGTGTGTGTATATAGTATATCATATCTCTATATCTCAGATACATATCTCATTAAAATATTTCCCACATATGTATATCATATATTTTGTATATCTCTCTCATATATATATATATATATATCAGATAAGTATCGTATCATACATCTCTCACATATATATATATGTATCATACATCTCTCACATATATCTCTTACATATATATATCATACATATTGCATATATATCATATCTATGTATCAGTTACATATATATCATATATTGCTTTCAGATATAGCTCATACATATTCTGGTTACAATACATTTTGAATTTTGTCTTCTTATTATAAATATGTATATATCTCATATATCTATATCTCAGATATATATCTCATTATATCTGTCTCATTATGTAACTTATATCATATCTATCTCTCATAATCCGCAAGTGGGGAGGGATGACTCAGATATATCTCAGATAAGTTTATTTGTGTGTGTGTGTGTGTGTGTGTGTAGCTATCGCACCTTGGAGGTGATTTTGTGCATTTTGGCACAACTTTTTCAGACATATCTGACTCTGTTGTGCACTTATGCACACTAAAGAGAAAGAAATGTCTAAAAATGTTGTGCCGAGATGCTGGTTATGATAGCTGTAAGTGTATCACCTGTATTATTTGTTATGGTGCTCTACAGCTCTGTCCATCCCTCCTCTTTGCTTTATAATTGCATACAGTTTTCCTTGGGCACCCCTGAACACACACTTTTCATTCCCTCTATGTCACCTACATACAGATTTGTTATAAAATCAAACTATTCTTTTGTCTTTTTGTATGAATGTCTTCAGCCCTCCCCTATCCCCACCTAAGATGCAAGATGAGGTCATTTTTTTATAGTAGCTCTGTCTTGTGCCTCTTTAACAAAAGTAAACAGTATAGCAGGATGCTACTAAGGATGCATCAACATTGTAGAAACAATGCAGTTTCATATCACTTTAGCTGTATCCTTCAGAAGCCTGGGATTTGTAGTCTTGTGAGGTACCAGAACTCTTTGGCAGAGTAGGCTGAAGTAAAGTAAAACTACAGACCCCTGGATTCCTTAGAATGGAGTTACAGCACTTAAGAGTGGTGTCAAACTGCATTATTTCTACAGTGTAGATCAGGGATAGGCAACCTTTCCCCTTTAAGGGCCGAGGAACTTCAGCTCCCAGAAGCCTCAGACATGTTGGCCAATAGTCCCATGTTGGCCAATAGCTCCTAGGATTCTGGGAGCTGAAGGTTGCCTACCCCGGTGTAGATGCATCTGTAGTCATCTCAAAATGAGGTTTATGTAGAAATTTTGAGTTGGTTAAATACATATTATGTTGCATTTTATCTATATTGTATTAGCTGACCCTGTGCATGGTGTCTTCTTTTTAACTATTTAACTTCCCCTGTTCTCCCTTCCATGATGGACAATCTATAGGGCACTCCCCGCCCCCCCTTCACTTTACTGCTTTTATCCCCACAACCAATTTGTCAAGTAATTGACCTAAAATATAGTGATTGCCCTAAGATCATCCATTTAGTTTTCTGGTAGAGTCAAAACATGAACTCAGAACTTCCCTCCCCTCGTCTGGCAGGCTTGAAACTACTGTATAGTCAAAACAGCATACCAGTGCATTGTATGTGTATCATAGCTGTGTTACTAACTTAAGGCATTGAAATTCTTGAGCCCAAACTACTCAAAATATATTACATTTTAACCCACAAATATTTACTTTGTATACTTTCTCTGTGTACCATAACAACTACAGACTTCTTTGAAAACATTTATATACTTTACATTACAATGTACAAAATTAACAAAAATAACTACTTCCAATTATTGTAATGCCTTTTTGCAATATTATAATATGCCCACATTTTAATATTATTAAATATTATATGCTTTAGTAATTTCATCTAGAATTTAAATTGAATCCCAACTAAATACATTTATAATTGACCTCTTGTTTTTTTTATGCTACTTGAAAATTAAATGCCCTTTTCTAAATAATATTTATGAACAGATACGTTTAGGATTGGCACCCATCCTATTTTTAATCCAGTTTAGGATGCAATTCTAAACTAAATCCCAGGTGCTGCAAGTAAGTGTGACTTAACCCATTGGGACTACCTCTCTCTCTTTCTGTTGTTAGTTACTTAGGGGGGTTGCAGACTGCCAGAAATAGTGTGAATTCAGTCCACTTTTAGGGTTAGGGTTAGTGCTAGGGAATCATGGGAACTGTTATTTTTCTGAGACATTGAGCCTTCTCTGTCAGACAACTCTGATGCCACAATAAAATACAGTTCCCATGGTTCCCTAATTCTAACCCTAACCCTAAAAGTGGACTGAATTCACACTATTTCTGGCAGTCTGCAACCCCCCTTAGTTCTTAGTCACTTCATTGCCTGAGAGGCAGTGTAGTGCAGGGTTTTAGTTTGGACTAGGATTATGTGAGAGCCTAAGGTTTCTCTGCTCAGCCACAGACACCAACTGGCTGACCTTGGGCAAGCCACACTCTCTCAGCCTCAGAGGAGGGCAATGCAAACCCTCTCTGAACAACTGTTGCCAAGAGAACCCCATGAGACAATAAAATAAACGGTCATCATAAATGGGAAATGACTTGAAGGCACGCAACAAGAATTTTCACTACCACAGATTCTTTCACGTTAATCAATAAAATATAAAATACATTGTCAGAATATCATTATATAAAGTATGAGACTCCATCATATAGATGGATATTGCTTAGGAAGTCAGCTAGTTTTATCTGTTTGCCCATAAAAAAGTAAACTTTTGTGTAACAGAGATATAAAAGGAGATAGATGGTAGATCCATCCAAAATTTAATAGTGCTTTCTATGATAGCTGGTGACAAAATTCCCTTGAAGAGAGGGTTGGGACAGAAGGATTTAAGGCAGGTAGGCTTGTAAAGATTCTGTGGGCTAGTAACTATTATAGACATATTAACAAGATTGCAGTAGACTATTTCAGTGCTGTGTTCCAACTTGTTCAGTTCATCTCATTCCTGTCTAGGATGCAGATGGGGGAAAAATCCAGAGAAGGAATGAAATGTTGTGAACTGAATTCAGCTAGGAGACAAAGAGTTCTGGCATAATTCTCCTAAAAATATGATGTTTATCTGAAGTTTGATGCTGAAATCTAATGTTTGAAATCCCATTTTGTCTATGAATTACCCTTCAGTAGGGGTTAACCCATTGGACACAATAAGGTTTTATTCTGTCTATAGGGATATGCATAGCATCTAAAAGTCAGATTTATTTATGTCTGCTGTTTTAGAACTGTTAAAATATAGCATGGATCTTTCACTCCTCAGTCTTGTTTCTTGCTCTTCCTGGTTCAGTTATATGAACCCCCCTACTGAAAGTGTTAAAAATTGAGGATGATTTAGCCATCTTCTCCTTATCCCTCTGGTTTAATGACTTCATCTCTAATGACAGCTGCACATGACTTGCTTTTCTTTGTGCCGAGTTGAGGTGAGGCTTCAGAGTTGTCTCTGGGAGAAAAAGGAAATGCACACACATGCAAGGTTTCATTTTAGCTATGGTGGTTATTTAATTCCAAGGTCAGTGTATCCCTGTAGTCTGTATTAATCAAGGGCACAGTCTAGTTGGGAATGTAAAAGGGACAGATTATCTGGAACTGCAACATGCAGCCTCCTGGGGAAAAACAAGACTATTATCTCTTAATTTAAGAATAAGTATAATCCCTGAGCTTTCAAGGGTCAATGATGGCAAAAGGGGAAGAGATGCCTGCTTGGTGAGGAAGGGATAAGTCTCTGCACACACCAGCTCTAATTTTATGTGTCTTGTGAGGCAATATGAATAAATTATATGGGTCTATAGAAATAATGAGCGGACGTCTTGACCTCACTAATCAGGTTGGCACAATCCAAAAAAATCCATCTAGGCAAACATTGCCCCTCATCCTGCAATGTGCTTAACAACCTCACTGCTTCTGCCTTCTAGGTGAGGGGAGTTGGTAGTCAACAACTGGTCAGCTTCCTTTGCTTGCTAGGTCACATGTTTTGAAGGTTTGTACATGTTAGTGCTATTAAGTTGTTATTATGAGACAAAGGCTTGTCCCTATGCATAGATAATCTATGCATGGGTGCAAATTATATGGCCCATCAGCTATTGCTGAATTGCATCTTCCAACATTTCTCACCACTGACTGTGCTGGCTAAGGCTGCTAGGGGTTGCAGTTCAACAAGGTCTGAAGAACATCCCCCCCCCCCGATTGGTAGGCAATTTGTGCTGTTTTCCAGAGGCAGTTAAATTTTTTCAAGCAACCTCCCCACAACCATAGAATCAGAAGAGACTCCAAGGGCCATCCAGTCCAACCCCCTGCCATGCAGGAATACAGAATCAAAGCACCCCTGACAGATGGCCATCCAGCTTGTTTAAAAACCTTCAAAGAAGGAGACACTCCACCACTCTCCAAGGGAGTGTGTTCCACTGTCAAAGAGCTCTTACTGTCAGGAAGTTCTTCCTAATGTTGAGGTGGAATCTCTTTACCTGTAGTTTGAATCCATTGCTCTGGATCCTATTCTCGGGAGCAGCAGAAAACAAACTTGCTCCATCCTCAACATGACACCCCATCAAATATTTAAACAGGGCTATCATGTCACCTCTTAACCTTCTCTTCTCCAGGCTAAATATACCCAGCTTCCCAAGTCTCTCCTCATAGGGCATGGTAACCCCTATGAGTATTTACCTTTCTGATCTTTCTTTTGGGCAGAGCTGGGGAAGCTCCCAGAATCCACCAGCCAGTGGATTCCAGCTTTTCTCCCAGGTTATCTGTGGCTGGGTCTGAAAGAAGGGTGAGCCCTTTCAATCAAGCCATTCACTTGTCTTTAATTTGTTTTAAGGAATGAGAAAAGAGAATGTGTGTTGGCTGCCATATGTTGTTGGGGACTGTATCTCTCACCAGCCTTAGCCAGCCTTTCTGACATCTTCATTCACCCCAGTGTAAGCTTTTATTCTGGCATAGCAGATACCCCAATTTCTGACAGGTTAGAAGATTTTAGAACTAGCAGGGCTGGGAAGGTCGCTTAAGAACTGCATCAGTTCTGGTAAATAGTAAAATTAAAGAAAGACAAAAGTTACCAGGAATTTGTCTGATTACATATGAGCATTGCTGTGTTTGCAAAAAGGTTCGGTACTTTCAGCTCATGTTGAGTACATGCTCAGGCTACGTGATGACACACTCAGGGTGGTTTGGAAAGACTGTTCTGCCACATGACTTCCCAAGTGCCTCAGTGTTTTTCCTTGACTTCTGCCTTTGCATTGAATCACCCCTTCTCAAGGCAGCTGGAGTTGTTTCAAGTCACGTAGAACAGCTTCCATCCAGAAAGGAGGCAGACATGTCACCTTGCTAAACAGTGATAAACTGGGCTAAGAAGTATGATAGGATCTAACTGTATGCAAAAGAATTTAGGAGAAAGGTGGAAAGGAGTATTTAGATAGTGATTCTGTTTACTTGTACCATCTATGGTTCTGTTTCCTCCCCCCCCCCCCCCCCCCCCGGTTTCTGTATTTTAAATCATGGTTATGCAACAGACATTGTGTTTTAAAATGCTGCTGTCCTATCACATAATATCAATAGATAAATAAAACAAACTGTAAAATCCACAAAGCAGTAATAACTTTATTGGCCAGCCAATATGCATGAGACACATAATGCAAGCTTTCCAAGTTCCATTGGCTTCTTCATCAAGCAAAAGATGATAAAAATCATACAGGAGGAAGAAAAGTGATGGTGTTGGAGTCAGAGGCCTTTGAAAGTTTGCATTATGTATTTTGTGCATTTTGGATGGCTGGTAAAGGTATCACTCCATTGTGTGTTTTGGATTTTGTTTTAGAGTAATTAAATATACAGTGGACCCTTGTTTTATGTGGGGGATCCGTTCCGGACCTCCCTCCCCTGCGTAAGGGAAATACCACAGGACCTCAAGTCCTGTTGATTTTAATGGTGGCGCACTCCCGCGTGCCATTAAATAGTCCAGGGCTCGCCATTCACATGACCTTGAGTTTGCGTATGGGAAGCTCGCATATGGTGCGGGCGTGCTGAAACTAAATAATAATAAGAATTTGACAATAATGAAAGACTAAAAGGCAGATACACTATTTCATGAATAGTCTTTTCTTTTTCTTTTTTTAAAAAAGCCCTCTCTGTTAAGGTAAATGGATTTTATTTTATTTATTTTTGCCTGTTCAAAAACATTAAGGAAGAGTCTTTGCTAATCATCCAGCTCAGATGTTAATAACAGCATCAGCTCATGATTTTGATCCAGGGGAAAGGTGTGTGATTGTGTGTGTGAGAGAGAGCAATGCGATGTATATAGAAATTCCATCCTCTTTGCATGCTTCGAGCTTCATTGGTTCTGGAGAAAGAGAGTGAATTGATGGGGAAGCACACATTTTCTCAGTAAACCTTTTGCTCCCTATGATACATACTTCAGAGATCTCAAGTGGTGTCTAGTTCTCAGTGCCTCTCTCCTATACATTTAATTTAGAACTGATTTAACTTTTTTTCTCATTGTCACACTAACCTCTGGTGTTTTTTTAACCTGTGAGGTCCTTTCTTACCTCTCCCTGTACTCTATCCTACATACTCTAGAATGTGTGTACGCACACACATACATCACTCAGTTAATTGTAGATTGTTAATATACTTTAAATAATATTTCCTGAAGGGCTGTATTCTCCAGTTTCCAGTCCTTTAACATTTAAGCTTTTGCTTATGCAAGAATTTCTGTGCCAGTGGCACTGTGACAAATAAATTTGTTTTCACCTCCTGATTAAGATAATACACTTGCCACGGTTTACCTGCTATAGTTTAGTCAATCAACAGCTTATTTTCCCCAGACAGTCTCTGTCCTTTTAAATCCACTAACTTTAATAGTCACAAGTTATTACGCACCTGCACAGAGATACTGTGATATATTTTTGTAATTTAAGTGAACAATTAAACTGGTTCAACACTGGATAATTTAGTTGATGTTGTTAAAATCTGACTGGTAGTTTTCTGTGCAGTCTTGTACAGTGGGCCCTTGGTATCCGCTGGGGTTTGGTTCCAGGACACACACACCTCCCCAGTCAGTACCAAAATCCGTGGATGCTCAAGTCCCATTATATATATTGGTGTAGTAAAATTGTATCCACTATATACAATGGCAAAATAAAGACTTGCTTTTTAGAATCTATATATTTTTGGAATATTTTCAAACCGTGAGTAGTTGAATCTGTGGGTAAAGGATCCGTGGATAGGGAAGGTCAACTGTATATATCTGTATATATATCTGTATTTATCTGTTCAGAAGTAAGTCCCACTGAAGTCAGTGTGTACTAGATTGCAGCCTGAGTGATCAGTTTTTGTTGAATCAAAGGAGTCCCATCCCATTTTTTTCCTGTTGCATCATAAGTGTGCATCCAAAACTATTTAACAGCCAAAGAAATATAAATCAGTTGTGACTCTCAAAGCCATAATGGGAAGACGTGACTCAGTTTCATTACACAATGGTAGTATGATTTCCTGTGGTCAGTTATCAGAAAAGCCAATTCCCAGAAGTGTGGGTAAATTTCCTTTTTCAAAAAAAGGGTAAGACTGGGAAGAAAACAAATATATTACCATGAGATTTTTCATGGCTGCTAACAAAATAATCATTACTATGAGTGAAGTGAGAGTCTGTATATTGCAGACTCCCATGGGGAATGTATCTTAATGTGATCTAAATGCACAAATAGTTTACCCTTGGGTAATCTTTGGTCAATGAAAGACCACCCATGTTACTGCTGGCCAATAGATTTTGCCATCACTGCAGTAATGTTCATAAATGCAGCTCTACCCTCTTCCACAGCGTCTTTTCCCCCATCAGACAGAATGCCAACTGTTCATTTACAAGAGCCAAAACAAAGACATACACTTGTAGCTACTACTGACGCATGGATGGGTTGAGGATATTATCTCTTCCCTCAATGTTCCAAGCATCTGGTCAAGAATAATTTTACCATTCTCTGGATAGAGAAGCAGATGGTAGATAGATTAGTTTGTTCCACGAAACTTAAAAGAAGTCTCTGAGAATAAAGCCTGCTTCTACTTGGATGGCAATAGCACACATTATCTTTCTTGGTTAGGCAGTAGAGGGTACTGTTAAAAGCATGACAAAGCTTAAGGCTTGGCACAGATAGTTAAGAATAATTATTTATTTATATGCTGCTGTTCCCCCCATCCCCCAAAATGGCACTCCAGGTCACATTAGGTCAGGTATCACACTCCCAAACTTTTTGCTGCTAGCCTTTATTTCAGAGGTTCAGGATAAGACTTGCCAGGTTATGAGCCAGAGATTACCTGGAGCTTTGAACATTACAGGACACTAATAACAGAATATTATTAGTGGGGGGAAATGGTTGGGAATTTACCCATTTAGTGAAGTTCAACTAGAGTCCAGTCTACACGGTTTTTTTGGTGGAGGGTAATGAAATTAGAGCAAAATTGGATGCAGAAAATCACAAATAGATCATTAGCATTAAGCATAAATAGCACAAAGGTTTTCTTAGTAAGATTTTTTTCAAAGGAGGTTTGCCATTGCCTTCCCCCTAAGGCTGAGAGCATGTGCCCAAGGTCACCCAGTAGGTTTCATGGCCTAGCTGGGAATTGAACTGTGGTTTCCAGAGTCATAGTCCAGCCCTCAAACCTCTACGCCAGGGGTAGGCAACCTTTCCCCTTTAAGGGCTGAGGGACTTCAGCTCCCAGAAGCCTCAGCCATGTTGGCCAATAGTCCCATGTTGGCCAATAGCTCCTGGGATTCTGGGAGCTGAAGTCCCTCGGCCCTTAAAGGGGAAAAGTTGCTTACCCCTGCTCTATGCCATGCTGGCTCCCATAAGTCTTGTTTACTCACTGGTTTTTAGATAGCCCTAAGGGAGGAAGGGGCCTATCTGGAAAGCTAATAAGGGGCAGTCCTGATTAGAACTTGGATGGGAGATCACCAACAAATACCAGATATTTGTTATTTGTTGATCAGAGGAAAGAATTGGCAAAACCACCTCTGAGTATTCCTTGTCTAAGAAAACTCTATGAAATTAATGAATCAACAGGTGACTTGAAGGCACATAAACATAAAAGGGAGGAACGTTATAAAATTGCCCCCCCCCTTGAGATGTGGGGATTATTCTGAACTTCCCCTCCCCCAAAAAGTTTTTAAAAATCAGAAGGGATGCAGCCCTCCATGTTCCTTCAGACTGCCCTGCTGGCACGGTGGTAAAATATCTGTATTGCAGCCACTCATTCACAAACCACAAGGTTGTGAGTTCAGTACCAGCCTGGGGCTCAGGGTCGACTCAGCCTGGCATCCTTCTGAGGTTGCTAAAATGAGTACCCAGTTTGTTGAGGGCAATTAGCTTATACATTGTAAACTGCTTAGTGAGTGCTTAAGTGCACAGAAAAGCTGTATAGAAATGTACTTGTTACTGCTATTGCTATTGCTATTGCCTGTTTGGCCTCTCAACCCTTGGGAGTTGCACACCCCTGCTCTAGAATCATTGTCTCTTTTATGCAAGATGGAATAATCTTAAAATGAGATGGTCACTGTTACACATACCCACTGCACTAGCTCTCACCACATTTCAGTTGCTTTTATAAAGGTAAGAATGGCACGGGTCCAACACACATAGGAATTTTGACTTCTCCAAAGATCCTGTCCACAATCCTGGTCTGTACAAATGAGAAAAATAACCATTATAACTGGAGAAGTAGGAAACAAAGTTAGATACAATGAACCTGTTTCAACAATGGCATTCAAGGTGGCCAAAATGCAACTAATTTTTATCTCCAAAAGGTCACACATTTTGATCTCAAGAGTATATTGAGAAATTCTCAATTTCTTCTTGTGGATTTCTGACTACCCTACAATAGTACAGTAGACCTCTGACCACCCTAGTAAGTTCTGTAGGGCAACTGTACAGATGCAATGGTATTGATGCAATTTCTTCACTGCCCTCACTGTGACAGAATTTACTTTTGGGAGCTCACTTGTCCATTTTGCCACATATACTTATGTATAAGTCCAGTGTATAACTTAAGGGCTGCCACCATTTCCCCACCCAAGTATTCAAAGATACTTTTGCCGCTCCACCCAGAGAAGGGGATGGTTCCTTATTTGATAGGAATTAAGTTACAGTACAGGCATCCCTGGCTTTTCAATGACCTGCTCTTTCAGTGGTTTTAAATTACTACCCAGTACTGTAAATCTGATGTGCGGTCTGCTCTTTTGACCATGTGTTGAATGTGGCTTCCAGTTATGTATAATTTAAAAGGGTCAAAAGAATTGTTCTGGGGCCGTAGAGAAGGGCTAGGACTTCGCCAGGTCTTTGGGCACAGCAGCTTGGACTTCAAGAGGTGCAGCAAGAAGGGAGGGAAATATAGGAGGAAAGTGGGAAATACCACTAAGAGCTCTTACTGTCTCGATTCCAAGAAAATGACACCATGGGGAGAAGAGAGGCAGGAAGAGTGGCATTTGTTCACTGCACAAATGCACACACAAAGACAAATATAGAGGAAGAAAGGTGTTTGGTAGGAGGAGGTACTGCTGCTGGTACATGCCAGAAATAGCTGCAGAGAGGAGGGAGATTCTCAGGGAACTACAAACACAGGTGGGAGAGAAGCAACACAGCCAGTATCTTATAGAATGGATGACAGCGCTGACTCTTGCGACTCCAGGTCTTGGACAACAACAGCAGCACCAATAAACAGCAAGAGCAAGACAAGCAAGGAAGTAATCCAAACAGTCACTGCAATGTGGAGGCAGGAATAACTACGCAGGGTCTTGCATTCTCTCTGAAGTGCTGCTTTTCCTTGCATTTTTCCTTCCTCTGGATGTGGTTCTGTCTGGCTGCAAAGCTATCACAGGGTTGTGACACTGAAATGACTGAATAGAAACTTATATGTCATTTCAGTCTATAGCAACCTGCTTTCTCTGACCGGGAGGGCCTGATCTACTCCCTGATCATTGGTCTCATGGCTGGGTGCTTAGTTCTGGCTAAAGCCTTTGGCCACATAGAGCCTCTTGATTTTGGAGCAACTTTGCAGGTGGTACTTGGCCAGTGAGGTGATGGCCCTAAGAATGATGAGACTTTTTTCTTTTTCTTTCTCCTTAGGGCCACCACTTTCTCCCCAGCTGCATCCCACTTGTGAAGTTGCTCCCCCGCCCATATTGCTTCCCCACCCCACCCCCTTGAGGTTCTGGTGGTTGAGCCCAAAGTCCTGGCAAAGTCCCAGCCCTTTTCTTTGGCCCCAGAACCACTCTTTTGATCCTTTTAAATTATATGTAACTGGAACCCTTTAACTGACCTGTGGATAAGTTGACCCAAGGAGTTTTTTTGGTTGATTTTCTTTTTTACTAAAATTTCTCAACTTATACATGAGTATATACAGTAGATCAAACTAGTTGCCACCTTACTTGTTTTGTCACCCCAGCCCCTTTGAATGCTATGGAGGCTATTTGGCTCTTAATAATCCAGGCAGGAATGACCTTGTTAACTACCTGGGGCAAGCAGGGAAGTCTTGGCTGAATGTCTAAAACAAAATTAAGAGTGTCATCAGGCAACTGTCTGGGGAGAGAATTCCATGGATGGAATATTACAACAGAAAAGATTTGCCAGCAGCAGCCCATGTAATCTCTGGAGGTAAGGTCATCTGGCGTAGGGCCTCAGATGAAGACCTCAGCTGGTGGGAAATTTCATATGGGAAGATATTTGTCCCTAGAGTTAGGGATTTGTCATTCCACTTTTCTCTTTCAGTAGTTTCAGTAATGTTTTGGTCCATGCTTTGAGTGTCCCTAATTTTTTACTTGTGGTAGGACTTTTACTGGTAAGACATGGAAAATGGATTGTCACCTTCTGCCAGGGGCCCACCTTCCATTGGTAAAGTCAGTTTGCTTCTTAAAAGAATGTACTATGTTTTTCAGGAAAATCCAGATTTGATGGATGATTTCTGCTGAACAGCCAACACATCTCATGAAGGCCTAATGCTGAGAAATGTAAACAACTGGACAAGCTATTCTTCACTGGTGCTTTCACAAATAGAAGTCACTCTAAAGTCTTGAAGTCAAATGCCAGTAGCCAACTAATGATATTGATCCTGTCATCTGCAGGCTTAGAGCATTGGCCATTATCTTCTCAAAAGCCTCCTGATCTGTGCCTACACTTTTATGTTCAATCTTGGTAAAATACCCCAAAGTTTCAGCTCTTCTGACTGCAAATGAAATGGAGGCATTAGAAGTTGATGATATCAGTCCTGCCTTGGAAGTGACTGAAGAGTTCTTCAATACCTTTGAAGCCAAGTTAGACAATGTGCAGCCTCCAGAGGTTTATGGGATTCAAGAAGTCCCTGAACTGATTGGACATGAAGTGTTTAACAACTGTGGAGACTTGAGAAATGTTACTTCTTTAGGGAAGAACAACCTTGTTTGGGAACACTGCAAAAATGGACTCTTGGAAACCAAAGTGCAGACTGCATTTCCTGCCAAAGAACAGTTTAGAGTACAGAGGGGAACAGTTCCAGACAACCTCTCTTGGATGGAACAGAGAGAGGCTTCAACTTTTAATATCCTTAATATCTGTCGGAGGAGGGTCCGGCCCCGTTCTGTGAATGATATTACAGTGCAAAGCGAGGAAGCTCCCACTTTCAAGCCAGGTCATAATCGATCACGGTCAGATATCAGCCGGATTGACTGGGGCATCATTTTAAGCAGTGCCCCTCCACAGCAGCTCTCTAACTATAGCAGCCCATGTCCTAAAGTTTCATTCACACCATCAGGTTTCAAAAAGGGAGAGGACGTTCAAGGGAATACTGGTAAGTGCTGTTGTTCTGTTGCAGTTGGTACTCTCCAACTTTTCTTCTCCATCTCTTCTTGAAAAAGAAAATGGACAGATTTGGTGGGGCTACACAGTAGGGGTGAATCTGAAATTCTGAGCCCAGAGTTCAGTTACCACTTTCACCATAGTTTGAGAAGGTAATCATAGGTAAGTTGCCAACCTTGTGACAATCAGGGGAAAGAACATCCTTATTCTTGGAAAAGTCATGATTGTAACTGCTGCTGTGCTGGAAGAAGGTGGTGGTGGCTGAAATGCCTTGGTCAAACATGGATTTTTCAAATTTTTGGTATGCAAAGAGGCTGGTTATGCAACCTTTGTGAATGATCTCTTGCGAGCAGAAGAATCCATAGGCTGCTAAGTTTGATAAAAATTCTGTGTTAAATCAAGATAAAGTTCATTGAACCTGGATATTACAGAAATCAGTGGGAAAAGTTAGCCATGACATATTTGGAGACACACTGATTTCATTGTATCAGATAACTTACAGGTTCAGTGAAGTGAAGGTAGCTGTGTTGATCCATACAAACAAAACAAAGTCGAGTCGGATTTTATTTGCATCAAGCCAATGTCCATTGCAATTTTAACCAGCGCAGTGAATATTGCAAACATGACCATCATAAAAGTATTACATATCATTGTAACATTGATACAAAAAGTATCATAATATATATTTGCTACTAAAACTAAAAAGCTTTGGCAAGCACATGAAAACACTGAATTTGTTTTAAAATAAAATGGTATATTTAAAATTTAAACAGCTTGATTATAGCCCATACTTTAATAGCAATTGTTAAACATTTTGCAGTTTACAGAATTGTAGTCCTCAAGGATGAAATAATAACTAGCTGAGTGCCTTAATGGAGACAGCAACAAAGGAACAATTAACCCTTCACATGAGTCTTTTGGTAAAGCAAACAAAGCATCTATAAGATCAGCTGCAATTCCCCAGGAATGTGCAAGCATTTGAGTTTTCCAGACTTATCATCAGACACATTATCACATTAAAAAATTATCACATTAAAAAATATGTGCCGTAGGGAGGGAGAGAATGAAAGTCCAAAATATGTTTAGGTGATTTAGCTGTGAAATTTGCAATTAAACTAAGTAATGCCAAATCAGAGATGGAACTTGGAAGGGAGTCTGCCAGGTAATACCAGCTGCTGTAGGCAGTACTCAGAGTAAGGCAAGGGCAAAGCTCCTATGATTAAATCCTGCCATGGAAACCATAGGATAGGGTTGTCATGTCAGGCACATAATAACATGTAGCAAAAGCTAGGCCATATGAATTAATTGGGGTTGAAGATGTTTGAACTGAATCTGGAAAGAGAGGAGCAAGCCAAGAGAGCACCTACATTTAAATGAGGAGGTTGTAACTCTAAATCCTGCAAAGTTGGGGAACATGGCGCCATCACTCCTGCAATTTCTGTCAAAGAATCACATAAAGCAGTAAAAAAGTGACAGGCCATTTGTGAGAGTTCTTGATGAAATATTTAGCAGTGTTTGGCTGGTCAGATTATTGATGACCCAGCCCTAGCCATGCCTGTGTTCAGCAAAAATCCTCATCTGCAATATACATGGCACTGAAGGATGGCTGAATTAAAACAACAATGCTGTCTTCAGGTTGCAAAATATCTCAGCTATTAATAAGCTAATCGGTTGAAGTGGGAGCGGCTACTGGCTACTTGTAAGTGCATGGCAAAGTAAATGTTCAAGGAATCTGCCAGGACAGGTAACTTGTGCCCCTGCAAACATTTTTGGACTGTAACTCCCATGATTCCTAGCTACAAGTCCCAGCAGAAGCAATGGTGAGGGATCATGGGAGTTACAGTCCAAAAATGTTTGCAGGGGCACAAGTTGCCTGCCCATCCATAGCTATGGTATGAAGGCAGCAGCGCTTCTCCATTGTTTGCTTTCCAGTGACAGGCAGACCTTCAGAGTTAGACTATTTCTCAATAAGGAGGCAGATATAATTTCTAATAGCCACTGACAGTCTCCACAGGTACTGGAGTAGACTCCACAAAGGGCTGGATAGATGCATGGAGAATATTTATGGAGTCTACTCCAGTACCTGTGGAGATTGTCAGTGGCTCACCCTCACCATTGCTTCTGCTGGGACTTGTGGTCCAGGAACATTTGGAGGGACACCTGTTACCTGAGTGCTACCTTAAGGCATGCTACCATTGCATGGAACGGGAATGCTAATCTAGATGGAACTTTGGTCCTATTTATTAGTGATTTGCAGCATAAGAGAGTTGACCATGATAAATGAGGGCCTGGCTTTGTTTAGATGACTAATTTCCCCCACTCCAATACCTGGGGAGTGAGTTTGAACACAAAATGAAAAAAAGTGTTAGCCTCTCTTAGCAACAGTTTTCAAAATACAATGTGTGTGTGTGTGTGCGCACATTGAACACATGTAATGAGACATAATGCAACAAGAAAGGAGATTTAATCTGCAGGTAAAGAAATCTTTTAGTGCTCTCAGCTGGTGTTCCTTTTTTCTGCTGTTCTCTTCTTGTGGTCTTTCTTTCTTTAAAAATTACAGTTCAGAAAAAAAATAGGCCACCCCTAGATGCGGGCTATTTAGTGTGATTATCTCCTATTTACTGTGATGGGCTCTGCTTTGCTCTGCCTCAATTGAATTTCCTGGTTTGGCAAAAGTAGAGAGAAATGTTGTTTCCATTTTAGAGGATGGAGGGGAAAGGATTCAGTGGAAAGATATCATGTTGCTTTTGTACATCAGGCAGGTGAGGGGCAGAAGGGGGCTGGAAGAGAAGATGGCCAGCCAAGGGTGGGGATGGGATGGGATGGGGCAGCTGTGGTTCTGCCTGTTGATGCCAGCAACCACGACTCCAACCTGAAGAGTGTGTGGTATTTGAATTTAAATCAAGCTGGCCTCTGTCATTGTCCCAGTTGAAGTGGGAGCGGATGAAGCCAGTTCACAGGAGCCAGAGCGAAGCGCTGGCAGAGAAAATGCCTGGCTGTGAAAGATGGAGAGGAGAGACAGCTTTTTCTCTCATTCATCAAAAGACAAGCAAACCTCTGTGGTAGTGGAGGGAGGGTATACGAGGCGAAGCTGTGATGGATGGGGCAGAAAATGTGGGAGAAGCTTGAAGTATCATCTGTGCTTGATGGAAATGAGAACGAGGGAGTGAAGTTGCAGTTGAGTCTTCAGTAGCCATGCTGTTTCCCTTATTGGATTAACTGAAAGGGAAGATGACTGTAGAATGTGTACCCATTATCTGCACTACAAAGGGATTAGTGTGGTTTTCAAAGAAATTAATGGCTTTTGAGTTAGCGCAGAAATCCTAATGAATGTCAGGGCCAGAGATGGAAGGAAAATAAAATTGGTTTCTTCTTATACTCTTTTGTCTCATCAACACCTCTTTTTCTCCCCTTTCTTTCTTTTCACAATTTTGGATTGAATTTAATTACTCTCCCCCATCTGCAATTTATTTGAATTAAACCTCCTTTTTGTAAGGTACACTTTGGCTACTTTGTATTATGCCCATCCCGTTATTCTGGGGTGGTGGTGAGTGGGCTCAGGCACAGAGAAATGATCACTGTTCCACTGCAGAGCAGGCTCATGTGACCAATGCATGCTCAGCCCAAGAGGGGAAAAAACACACTAAGAAAATATGAAAAGAGCCTGACATATGATTGAAAACTTATGGATCCTTTACCAGTGCCCATCATTCATCTGTAACACCACGACTGCTCACATAGAGGTAGTGAACTCATGAGGATGGAGACCCAGTTCTGGCATATAGCACTGCATTTCTGCACACAATATACAATATAAAAAGGCAACAATTCAGCACTCCTACTCCATAAGATTTAGGGCCAGAGCTAGTAAAGCCTCTGTTATGGTATGTCCCAGGCTATCTCTATAGCTCAAGTGGGCAGCTGTGTGGGAAGCAGAATACAGTTTCCCACCTGGAGTGCACTCCCTTACAGAGCAAACCCAAATACCACCATTTTCCTCTGTAACACCTCTCAAAATAGTGACCAGGAGTAATCTAAATGAGAGGTTACCAGTCTGTGGAACGCTAGCTAGATTAACTCTATTCAGCTAAGATTATATTATTATTATTATTATTCTGTTTACAGTCGCCCCTCTGTTCTTGTGGACTTGAAGTCTGTGGTTTTGCATATTCATGGAGGGGCGACTTCTGTTAAAATCAATGGGGTGCACCCCCCTCAGCATGCCCCATTGAAGCCTATGGTGCCTTAATATTTGCAAATATCTTGCCTTCCTCCCAGTACAGGGACTCAAGGCGACTAACAAATCTAAAAAAGTCCTAAGTTAAAACAATATAAAACATTAAAAATACAAAGTTTAAAAACAATTAAACAATTCAAACAATTAAAAACATTACATTATTAAAATTTAAAGTTCAAAACTTTAAAACAAAGACAAAACGGCATCCATGTCATGCGAAAGCATGG
Source organism: Phrynosoma blainvillii (assembly GCA_026167975.1). Classification (NCBI taxonomy): domain Eukaryota; kingdom Metazoa; phylum Chordata; class Lepidosauria; order Squamata; family Phrynosomatidae; genus Phrynosoma; species Phrynosoma blainvillii. The sequence continues at coordinate 229,828,097 of JANUYF010000001.1, forward strand.
TGACATAAAAACTTCCTTACCTGCTGCTGGAAGGACAGCAGTGATGGAGCCATCCTGGCCTCCCTTGGGAGTGAGTTCCAGAGCTTGGGAGCAGCCACTGCGAAGGCCCTCTCTCTTGTTCCCACCAAACGCACTTGAAAGGGTGGTGGGACAGAAAGAAGGGCCTCTCCTGATGAGAAGGGGAGAAGCCAAAATCTAGTTGCTGGTCTCAACAAGAACAGACCCATCAAAACAGTTGCTGAATAGTAAGTCAGGTTTGGTGGTTCAGTAGGTCTACTCTTGTTGGAAATCATATTGGTTTTAGGCTGTAGTTAATATATCAGCCTAAGCCCATGAAAGGCACTCTGAGCCAACTTGTGCTTCTAGCAACATTGCTGAGTTGAAGGGCATCCCCTAGACTGGATTGTGCCCCTGATCATTCAGTGTGTCTCCGTCAAAAACAGATGGAGCATCACTCTGTTGTACAAATGAACCATCATTAAGAACACCTCTGTCTGTCTTATTTGGACTGAGCGTCTGTTAATCGGAATGCTTGTTGGAAGCAAAGAGGCACATGGAGCCCTAAATCATGTTTTCAATTACTTTCTAAAACAGTACGCCTAGACATTTATTAATTATATCATCCCCTTTGTGCAGTGAGCTCAAGATAGTGTACATGACTCCCTTCTCCTTATCCTCATAACTGTCTTGTATTATTTACATATTTTTTGTGTTCTCCGAAATGGTATGATTCTATGAATGACAGATTGTTCAGACAGACAAACTGGCTTGCTGATATGTTTCCAGGACACTTGCTGCTCTCTAAGGCCTTTACCTCTGCTTCCAGGGTTGTTTCCCCAATCTCTGTATCTCTGGCAACTTGGCCACTGGCCCCTTAGTTTGAATACTTAATACCCATTGCTCTGGAATATGGTGAGATTGGGATCAGTCACCACTACTCCTTCCAAGTACTTCTGATCTTCCCTATATCAGCAGATCTCTGTGGGGTCACAGTCAATGAAATAACTTTAAAACAACCTGAAACAACTCTTTAATACTTCAAACTATTTTAGAGGTGAAACAAAACAAACCCTGCAGTCTCACAGATTGAAAATTATGCTATGGTCTGAGTAGGCTCTAAATGCTTGAGTACACAAGGTTTTCACTTGGGACTAAACTGAGGCAATGTTGGTGCCAGTCGTGCCACCAAGAAGAGGGAACTCCATAATTAGGACAATACAGCCAAGAGAGCCCTTTCCTGCATTTTCACATCATGTACCAGAAAGTAGATATAGGGAGAGGGGTTCCTTCAAATGTTTAAGCCACAAACTGTTTAGTGTGCTTTAAAAGTAATCTCTTAGATGGGAAATCAATTGGCAGCCAATTGTTTTTGTGTGCCTTCCAGTCATTTCCAACTCATTGAGACCCTAAGGCAAAACTATTACAGGGTTTTCTTGGCAACATTTGTTCAGAGGGGGTTTGCATTTGCCTTCCTCTGAGGCTGAGAGATATGACTTACCCAGGGTCACCCAGTGGATTTCCATGACTGAGCAGGGATTCGAACCTTGGTCTCCAGATTCATTGTCTGGTGCTCTACATTGGCAGCCGGCACAGTTGCTTAAAATCCAGTTTTATGTGGTTTCCATATTTTTATATTCTACTGGTGCTAGAACACCAGTCATTTTAATTATTTTAGTATCACATTTAAAATTTTAAAGGGGGGGTAATTTGTTTTAGTATGTTACTATTGTTTATTGTTGGGTTGTTTTATTTATGTTAATGATGTGAGCCGCCTTGATTGCCTAAGCAAAAGGTGGGATACAAAAATAAAGTTTATTATTATTATTATTATTATTAAGTTCCTGACAGCAGTCCATCTGTTTCATTTTGTACTACCTGCAGCTTCCAGGTTGTCTTCAAAGGTATAGAGCAGTGGTTGGCAACCTACGGCCCATGGGCCGGGTCCGGCCCCCCGAGGCCTTTGGACTGGCCCCCGCCGCTGCCCCCGCCCCCGCGTGCTGCTGCTGCACCGCCGCGCACGCCGCCGCCGCCATTTTGGAAAACCAAATGCCTGCCGCAACTCGTTTGCGCATGCACTGAGTACTGCACATGTGCAAACGAGTCATGGCCGCCATTTTGTTTTCCAAAATGGCAGCTGTGACTCACTTGCGCATGCACAGTACTCCGAAAGTACTGCGCACACGCGTGCTGCCATTTTCCCACCACCACCATCGGCCCGCGGGAGACCAGGGGATCCCCGGCCCGGCCCCAGGTAAGGGGAACTTGCCGACCCCTGGCATAGAGCATGCATTGCAGTAATGTAAATAAGAAGTAACAGAATTAATCACTATAGTCTGTAATATTCACTGCTGTGTTTATTTAAATTCTTTCCTAGAACACAAGCCAACATTCTCAAATATCTTAAAGAAAGGGTATTTGGAAATTAAGAGCAACCGTGACAGCTGCTGGCGGGCTTGTTATGCCGAACTCTCTCCATATGAACTGTACCTCTATTGGCTTGACAGCAGTGGCAACCAAAACCTTCCAACTGTCTATCTGCTTTTGCACTTCCAAAGTATCACTGTGGAAACCAGTGTGGTTGATGCAGTTCTGTTCAACAACTCCCACCTACAGCTCAAAGCAGAATCTCCATGGGAGGCCTTGGACTGGGGGCAGAAGCTTCGGGAAGCTGTGCATGCTTCAGTACCATCTTTCCTGAGGCCACAGGGAGACTTGGGGAACTCACAGAAGTTAGACAATGAGGAGAACAGTATTACCCAAAACCATGTCTTACAGAAGGAGCCGGCTGAATTTTTCCAGTCAACATCTTTAACCCAAAACATCAAGGACTACCAGAATGTTCTCAAATCAGGGACCCTTTACAGACTGACCCTCCAAAATAACTGGAAAGCATTCCATTTTGTCCTCAGCCCATCCCTCCTCATGGCATTTCAGACTGGTGGCCTTGATGAAGACCCTTTATGGAGCTACAGTATTGAAGTGTGCCTCTCTGTCCAGGCTGATACTCTGGATGACTGTGACTCTTGCTTTCAGGTTGTCTTTCCTCAAGATGTGCTTCGCCTCCGGGCAGAAACCCGACGAAGGGCTCAGGAATGGATGGAGGCCTTGAAGGCTGCCAACAATGCAGCCAGATTGGGACAAAACCTTCAAGTAACACTTAGAAACAAAGTCCAAGGTTTCTCTTGCGGGAAGGACCATGGGAAGATCAAGCGCCAGTCTGTCACCACTAGTTTTCTGAGCATCTTAACCACCTTGTCTTTGGAAAGAGGTCTGACTGCCCAGAGTTTCAAGTGTGCAGGTAAGCAAACAGTCCAAGACATTTTGTACTTGTTCTTACCGTTTTTACTACTTATGTATCTTTCCAGGTTATGAGGGCTCTCTACTGAGTTCTGCATCAGTGCCCTGTTGTAATTACTGGAACTTGGCTCTGTCTCACTGCATGTCCTGACCTAGTTCATGAACGTGTGTGCCAAGGATCCTTTCAAGGGAGAAAATGAGAAATTGATTTATGTCACTAGATTTAGCTTTTGTGCCATCTCATGGCAGGGTCTTGCAAATGGTTCAGTGTGTTTGGCTTGCTGACAACCACAATAGCATCCATCATGCACTACACTGACCTGTTACAGTTGAACTTATGACCTTCTTATTTGGCCTCGTAACCTGTTAGGAGTCCAGAGAGTGGAAACTGTGGAGAACAGGAGAGGGCAGAAGGTTCCCTCACAGTGGGGGAAAGCTGTGCAAAGTCTTACTTAGCCACTGGAGACAGAGAAAGATTTGATCTCCTTTTTCACTTAGTCTTTTGGATAGTTTGACTGGAGAAGGGTTGCTAGGGCACACTAAGATTCCCTTTTTCTGCCTGCTGTTCAGAATGTCTTCCAGAATTGTCACATGTGGTGTTGGCAGCAGTAGAGGATGCTGAGGAATCCATTTTGGAAGGTCTCTTCCAGGTGTTTCTTGAGTGGAATGACTTACATTTAAAGCAACATTTGGACTCAGCAGTATCATTTTATGACTCTGAGCCCCTGTTCATAGACTGCTGTGACAATGAGTGTTCCCGGGCACAAAGTACCTGTTTCTCTGTCACCTGTCAAGGCATGAAATCCAGCTGTTTTGGTCCAGAAAGAGAATGGACATAGATTGTCCCCTGCAAACATCCCAAAATCTGCTCCATAAAATGGAGGGAGCCCTTGGAACCGTTTGTGGGGGTTGCAAAGGAGTATGGGAGGCAGAGAAGAGAGGAAGGGGGAACCTCCTGTTGTATGAGCAGAAGTCCGCTTGTGTTGTTGGATGTCACCCATGAACTGACTTTGTCATTGCTCTGATCTGGTGTAAAGAGAGTATCCAAGAGCGGCATGCACTTTCTGGTAAAAGGAGGCTGGAAATAGAAACAGAAGGTGAAAGAGACCAGGCACCAATTTGAAGCTCCTCATTTAATCATGAGCAGGAAGGCAGGCTTCATTGAAAGATGTGGTAGTAAGCTTGTCTTCTTTTAAACTGGAGGTTGGGTTGAGCCTGAGCCTCTGAATGGGGACTTGGTGTGGATAGGAGATAGAAATTTGGAAGGAAACTAACTTCTCATAATAAAACAAGGCACCTGTTTGCTGTCGCCCAGGAATGTAACAGGTAATAGTTCCAGCAGGGGGCAGTATCAGTAAATTGACCATCATATCAAGGACAATGAACTTTTAAAAATAGTTTAACAGTGATCAATTATTTGTTTCCCTCTTATTGCCAACATTCATTTTGTGAATGTTAAGCATGTATTTGCCAGTTTTATCTCTGTAAAACTGCATTCAGAGTCTGAAACAGTGACTAAACTCCACTTCTTTTAAATGAAAAGTAATTTTGGGTACTGTATGTGGAGATCTGTCAATCTTGTTCTTACTGTTTCTCAGTTTCCCACTTTCATTCTCATTTGTCTTGTTTTCCTACCTGATAGCATTTTTGCCCAGCACAGAAATTAATGCATTTTTCTCTGAGTTTTCCAATAAATTCATTTTGCTTTAAATGAAGTTTGTATGCATTTTTCAAAAGTGTGCATGGTTTTTGTGCACGTTTTTCACTCTAAATGGCACCATGAGCCTTAATTTTCTCTCTATCATGTCCCATAATGTATGGATTTTCAAAGCATTCCATTCTATGTCAGTTTCAGGAAATCTAAAATGTTTATGTATAGAAATATAAATCCATCAAATTTTTTTCCCATCCTTAACCATATGAAATGCCTTTTATGTTTTAAATGTGGATTTTGTATCTACATTTCTGGTAGGCGTGAGGGACTGGGCACTTGTTCTCTAACAAGTAACCTCTATTATTCAGTTTTGAGAAAACACTTCCATTTGAGTTCTCCCATGAAAAACACCACAGCCAATGTAATGCAGATTAAGCAAGTTAGTATCTTATAGCAAAAAAGCATCAGCGTTCATCTTTTGACTTTGTGTATCTGACAAAGTGGGCTCTGAACTCTATGTAAGTTCATGATGCAGCAGTATTTCTCTACTCAAAATTAAGTCTAGTTGCTTATTCTAGGGAAGTGGAGATAGGATTGCAGTCTAATCCTCTGAAAATATACTCTTTTTTTTTTTGCTTTTCTGTAATCAAAATTATAAATTGGTATGGTTTTTCAGATGTTCAGTTCTGGAGGAATTTTATTTTTACATTAATGTTAAGCTTGCAGTCATACCTTAATGAACAATTGTCAGTGAAGCTTCTTTTTATAAAGGTGTTGTATGTGCCCCCTCCACCAGTCCCCTTTTTCATTTTTTGTCTAGTTGGAAGGGTGTTTTTTAGCAGCATCAGCATTGGTCAGTGAAGGAGGGCTGGAGAAATGTAGATTTTTGATGTCAGGTCTACAGTAAACAATACAATAAAGTTTGAGCTGAGAAGGAATGAGATTCTACTGTAGCCATGTGTGCGTGCCTACAACAGGCAAAGTAAAAAGCAGCTGCCTCCAGGATCCCTTAGGGAGCCTTTGTGAACAGCAAAACAAAGAAAAGAGCAGAAAAGTCTGTTTGACCAGCTGCTCCCAGTATGTTAAGGTGTGTGTGTGTGTGTCAGTTTTGGGGAGGCTGTTAAAAGAAAGAGTCACCTCTGGATGCATTTTGGAAGAAGCTTATAAATAGTCTCTAGAAAGTTTAAAATGTTTTTGTTTACTTGACCTGCTTGTTTCAGTTAAAGCAGAGGTAGGCAACTTAAGGCCCGGGGGCCGGATGCAGCCCCCGGAGGCCTTTGGACCAGCCCCAGGCCGGTCCTGCCGCTGCCGTCCCCCGCCGCCACCACCCGCCCGCCATGATGATATTGATTATTGTTGTTATTACTTGTTCTTGGGTTTTTCTTGGCAAAATCTCCACAGGGGTTTTGCCATGGCTTTTCTGGGGCTGAAAGAGTGTGCATGCATATTTTTTAATTTTTAATTTTTTTTAATTTTTAATTTTTATATTTATTTATTTATTGGTGCTTTGCCCCCCAATTCTGAGGGACAGCAACCTGGCCCCCGGCTCAAAAAGGTTGCCTACCCCTGAGTTAAAGTGTGCATTTTGTTAGTTTTGGATAAAGTTTGGTAAAACATGTTGAAGTGTTTTTCTTTTTTATGATGTAGAAACCTATCCTTATTTTTCCCCTGTTATTTCTGCCTATGATACCAGATTTTTCTGTTAAAGAAGTAATGCCCAGAAACAGATTTGCTTGTTAACTGAGGTATACTAGAATTTGACAGTGAGCTCTTTCTTCTGTCTGTTCCCCTCTTCTTTGCCACAATGTCATCAATTTCATTACACCACTAGTAATCTCTACTAATAACCTAATTGTTTTGTCCCCATGCCATAGTTATTAATCTCGATGCAGTCTCTTTCTATTTGTGCAAGAATGTTAAAAGAGGATATGGCATGTCTTGAAGGAATACCCAAACCAGTTGCCTGGGGGAGCAGAGTTTGGATCGGACAGAGTGCTTTCCTACCACATGTGAGCAGCCTGAGCTGTCCCCAAATGCGTCATCATGTGGAGCAACGTTGGTATAAATGCAGAAATGCAGAAAGACTGGATGTAGCCAGCAGTACAGAGAATGTGTTGCTGTGAATGCAGAAACGACAATGGTCACTATGGGTTGCATGCATGTTTGTGTGTTTGTGTGTATGTGTGTGCAGCCCAGGCCAGCTTGCTCTTGCAGTATGCAGTAGAGCTCTCTTGGCCTTTTGTTTGTTTCTCTTCCTTAACTATATGAAAAGCCTTTTATACATGAAAATGTGGATTTCTTATCTACAGTTCCAATAAAAGTGAGAGACTGGGCACTTGTTCTTTAAAGAACAATCTTTATTATTCATAAGCAAACAGGACCCTATCACACTAAACAATGATAGCGCTCTGATTCCCCTTTAGAGGCCATGGCTGCATCCTATGGATGCCTCCTGGGGTTTGTGGCTTGGTCAGAGGCCCCAGAGGAGGATTCTCTGGCTGCAGTTTCCAGAGATCCCTCTCAATGGACAGTCCCAGGATTTCACATGGCACAACCATGGCAGCTCAAGTGGAATCGGAGCGCTATAACTGTGTAGTGTGGAAGAGACCTAGCATTCTGTTCAGATGGTGGCCAATTAGTTGTTGAAGGGAACCTCCAAGCAAGGCATGAGTGCAGATGCACCCTCAGTCTCATGTTCCCCATGAAAATCCTTCCAGTAGGGGAGGAATTTGGAGATGAGGATGACAGGTGTGTGTCATCCACCTCAGAGGAGAGGTCTGCTTTGCTCTCTAACTCTCCTCCCAAGTGTTGTATTGTAAACATAGGCATCTGCTAATTACTGCTTGGTGTATGAGGGTTTGTGACCAAGTCAGTAGTCCATACTCTCTCATACTCCATTGATGCAAAGTGAGTTCAAAATGAAAAAGTAGATTACACTCATTTAACTCAACCAGGGGAGGACAGGATGAGGCAGAGGTTTTCCCTTCCCATTAGCTCAGGCAAAAACAAACTGCTGCAGCATCTCCTAGCTTCTCTGTTCTTCCTCATTAATAACTTTTGCCATTTTGACCATTCTCTGATGTTGCATGGTCACACATGTCCTGATGTTCTCCTGTGAAATGTTGGAGGGTATGGTAGACCCAGGCCAGTCACTGGGAAAGTTTTGAACATTTGACAGTCAGTTTTCTATTTGTAACACCACCCTGTCATCTTAATTGCAGCTCGTTCCCAACAGTTACCTTTGGCTGAAAGGTAGTTGTGTGAGTGCATCTTAAGTATGCTCATACCCAGGCACTCCTACAGGAACCCTGTCCCAGATGGGATCTCAGAATATTACCATAAAAGGCTGGCAAATGATTTTTCAGTTCATGACATGCTTACCATGTTAAAGTACATGTTTCCATATTTGCAGTAATGTACTTGGGATGGGTTTCAGTGCTCACATGCAACAGAGACCTTTTGGTGTCAGCTGGCACTGTCTGGATATTTTGGACTTCAGGCCTCACCAACTCCAACAGACTGGGGATGGTGGAATTTGTAATCTAACATATCTGAAACTCCTGGTAGGAGGAGGCTGTCCTATATAATCTTGGTCAGATTTTTTTATTATGGTGACCTTGTGAAATTCATGGGGTCTCCATCAGTTGATAGGCGACTTGAAGGCACTTACACACACAAGGCATATTATAGCTCCATGTAAACCTGGTGGAAAAAGCAAAATACAGTTGTTCAGTCTGAAAAACAAATTTAACAGATTTAAATCAGTTTTAAAGTAAAGTTCAGAGTTAAATGGAAAGTCATGTTTTAATCTGGTGATGAAAAGGAGCCAATATTGCTGCTAATCAGATCCCCACAGGGATGTCATACTCCAGTCAGAGCACCTCAGCAGAGAAGACCCTGTTCTCATATTCCACAATGTAGTATTAAATTATTTAAAAATGTTATTAACTATTCTTACTCTCTTCTTTTAACTTGTCAAGTTGCTTTATATGCTTTTAATTTGTTTTAAAAAATTGAAAAGTTTATATCGTTTCATATATTGGGTTGAACTGGTTTTATTGTATCCCTCCCCAGAGATATATGAAATAGGGTAGGATACCAGATGCTGTGGGCTGTATTTCAGAGGAAGGAACAAGTAAATCCAACTCTGAGGATTCCTTGCCTACGAAAACCCTATGAAACTCATGGGATCGCAATAAGTCAACAGGTGATATGAAGGCACATGCACACATTTTTATTATTATTATTATTATTATTATTATTATTATTATTCCTCTTTGTCAGTACAATTGTAGCTCTTTATCTGCAGAGAGCAGGTAGAAACTGGCAGAACTGGGTCTGTGTGTCCGAAGTGGTTTTTGAAGATCTCCATGTGTCTTTTCCCACTTTGGAAGATGTCTGCTGCCTTATCAGCACCGGGTGGCTGTTTAACCTAACAGGACTGCTGCTGGTAATTGCATCTTGTAGGCATTAGGCCTACCCTCCCCGGTTGCTTTCCCCCCATACCCTCGCCCCTCTCCCCCACAGCTGCAAAAGAGGGGTAAGCTTTGTGGAGGTAGAGAAAAAAGTTTTGCTGCAAATTCTTCAGCCATTTAGTGCAAATTCCTGTAATTACCATCATTGTGTCCTGTCTGAATGGCACATAATACAGCAGAAGCCTTTCCTAATTGAGACCTTACAGGAGGTACAAATCCCTCCTTTGTTCAGCCTGACAAATTAGTGCCAGAAAGTGGCAGGGTCTGAGTGGGAATCAAAGAGGAACTGCACAAAGATGAGACTTAAGGCTACAGTAATAACCCTCTCTTGTTCTTTAGGGGAGGAAGAAAAAGTAAGGGCGAATGGAAAAAGGAGGGTGGGTTTTTCTTTTCTTTGCAGGGGTTTTGTTTTGTTGTAAATTCCCTTGACATGACAGCACCTGAGGGCTGCTTTATTTATTTAGTAAAAGTGATTAAATAGTAATACAACAGAGTGACCCATTGTCTCCCCAACTACCCCCCAGCCTCCAGACCCCCATTGCCTTGGCTAATTGAGTGACAATGAACCCCTGATAGAGGAGTTTGTTGGAAGGATTTGATGGAGACAAGATTTTTTCCCTCCGCCCTTTCCCATTTCTTTCTTTGCCTCTTCCCCCCACCTTCTGTCAGGATTTGGGGGTGGGGGAGGGTGGTTTTGTTTGAATTACACTCTACATCCCCCTATCCTCCTTTAAAAAGCTTTTGGAGCAAAAGCTTCCAGACAAACAGCTGACACTCCAAAGTGGGTAAAGAAGAATGTAGCTTTAGACAAGTTTATCTTGGGCGCCAGCTAGCATTTTCCAACCACCTATACAAACCAGGGCAGCTATGTCAGGCCCAGGGATGTGGCAGAGGGAAATGAAAAAGGTCAGGAAGGAAAACAGATTGTTGCTGTATCAAGGCTGGGAGGGCAGTTTTTAAAAAAGAAAACACCCCCAGAATCCTTTAGGGGAAAAGCTCACTACTCCTGGGAAGTGAAAATGCTTTACTCAGGCTGTTATTCTTGTTTATGTTATTGGGGAATAAGTCAGTAGAACTTGCTTCTGAATAAACATGACTAATATTGCAGCCAATCTGTTTACATTTACCTCTTTTCACCAAAATAAGTGTCTCTGGTTCTGTTGAGGTGTCCTTTTCAATCATCAGCATCTGTATTCAATCTGTGATCAGATTCACATACAGTACTTCAGAAGAGTTCGGAGACATAGCTGTGTTAGTCTGGAATATCAGTATGCAAAGAGATCTTGTAGCACCTTTGAGACCTGAAGAAGTAGACCAAGTCTACCAAAGCTTATGCTACAGTGTCTGCACAATTTGTCTCGAAAGTACCACAAGATCTCTTTGCACAGTTCAGAAGCTTTAAGGTCCTATCTCATAAGCTTATCACCTTCAGTGCTATATGGATGATTGGAGTCCTCCTTAATTAACTCACTATGAAGTTATCATCCCAGAATGTACTTAATGCATTCATTCACATTGTTGATGGTCACTGCTTGTTGCTTGGCAGGTAATCTTTTTACTATGCTATATAGATACCTTTTGCAACTTTTAGATATGGTGTCTGTAAAAGGAATGCTTGTGCAGAAAGATAAAGAAAATTACTACAATGACCAATGCAGAGAAATAGAAGACAACAAAAAGGGAAGAACAAGAGATCTATTTCACAAGATCCGTGAAATCAAAGGAAAATTCAAACCAAGGACTGGGACGCTCTATGACAATAAAAATAACATTATTCCAGACCAGGAAGGAATAAAAAGACACTGGATGCAATACACAGAGGAAGGACACATGGAAGGAAGAGCCATATGAAGATAAACCCCAAATTCTAAAAATTAAGGTGGAAACTGCAATAAGACAAATAAAGAAAAACAAATCACCAGGAACAGATGATATTCCAATTGAACAGCTGCAATCCACATTGATAGAGTCAACTCTAGTGCTCTGTGTCAATGGATATGGAAAACAAAACGATGGCCAACAGATTGGAAGCGATCAATATACATCCCCATCCACAAAAAAGGAGATACAAAAGACTGCAGCAACTATAGGACCATAGCACTGATCTCCCATGCAAGCAAAATTATGCTCAAAATTCTGCAACATAGACTCCAACCATACATGGAGAGAGAAATCCCAGAGGTCCAAGCAGCGTTCAGGAAAGGATGAGGCACTAGGGACTACATTGCAAACATACGATGGCTAATGGAGCGCACCAGGGAATTCCAAAAGAAAATCAGCATGTGCTTTATAGACTGTAGCAAAGCCTTTGACTGCATAGACCAGGCACCAGCAACCTACGGCCCAGGCCGAAGGTTGCTGCTGTCACCGCTGCGCAAACGCGTCACAACCGCCATTTTGACTTCCAAAATGGCGGCCGCGACATGCGCCGTGGCGGCTGCAGCCACGCCGGCAGCATGCGCAGGGGGAGTCGCACGCGGAGGAGGAGGGTGTGCGCGTGAGCGCGTGCGCCGCCATCCCCCCCCCCTTGGCCCAGCCGAGACCTGGGTGACGGCAGACCGGCCCAGGTCTGAAAAAGGTTGCCGGTCCCTGGCATAGACCATGAAATGCCCTTAAAGACATGGAAGTGCCAACACATCTGATAGTCCTGATAAGGAATCTGTACTCAGGACAAGAGGCTACTGTCAGAACAGAACACGGAGAAACCGAATGGTTCCCAATCGGCAAAAGAGTCAGACAAGGTTGCATCTTTTCATTCTATCTGTTCAACTTGTATGCAGAACATATTATAAGAAAAACAGGCTTAGACACAGAAAAAAGAAGAGTGAAAATAGTGGAAAGAATATCAACAATCTGAGATAGGCAGATGACACCATAATACTAGCAAAAAAACCTCACAGACCTGGAACACTTACTAAGGAAGATCAAAGAAGAAAGTGCAAAGTAAGGGTTAATATTGAACATAAAGAAAACAAAATTAATGACCAGCAAGGACCTTCACAAGTTCAACCTAGACAATGAAGAAATAGTAAAAGAATTCCCATACCTGGGATCAAACATTGATAGAAATGGGGACTGCAGTCAGGAAATCAGAAGAAGATTAAGAATGGGGAGGGTGGCTATGAAAGAATTAGAAAAGATTCTAAAATGCAAAAATATACAACTCAGAACAAAAGTTAGAATCATACAAGCCATTGTGTTCCCTATTGCCAGGGATGGATGTGAGAGCTGGACAATCAAGAAAGATGGTAGGAAGAAAATCCATTCATTTGAGATGCTGTGCTGGAGAAGAGTGCTGAGGATCCTTGGAAGCCAAAATGACCAAACTGAGGCTGTTGTACTTCGGATACATCATGAGAAGAGAGGACTCTTTGGAAAAAAACAATAATGCTGGCGAAGGTGGAGGGAAGTAGGAAAAGAGGAAGGCCCCATGATAGATGGATGGACTCTGTTAAGGAGGTCACGGGTATTAAGGGGTTGCTGGATTTAAGCAGAGCAGTGGAAGACAGAGGGTCTTCTTGGAGATGTCTCATCCATAGGGTTGCCATGGGTCGAGATCAACTTGAGGGCAGTTAACAACAAAACAAAAAGGAATGCAGTCAAATCACGCTGTAGAGGGCAGGAAGCCACTTGGAACTTTGCAGTAGAATAGTGTTAGATAATGCTGTTAGGTTGTATAGGTCCACAAATATAACCTGGAACAAGCCTGCCATATTCAGTGCCATTTCTTCCGTACCCAATAAATTTCCTTAAGATTGCTTCCTAGCAGTGCAGCCCTGTACACATCTACTAAAAAATAAACCCTATTGAGTTCAGCAACACCTACTCCAAGTATACTTGTAGCACTACAGCCTAAATATTGCAGTATGAAATTTAAAACAAACGTTTGTGAGTATGCTGCATGGGTTTATAAATGCACAGGCTAGGGCGCTACTATGTGCTTATGTAAACATTTAAATGAAGAACAGTTTCCACCCTGTCCTTTGGTTTTGTTTACTGCAACCTCATCCTATGGACTCTAGGGTTTAAACAATTCATATACTATTTTTATAGAGATGTCTTTAATGCTTAGGAGTTCGGATGCTAAACACCCTATTCAGCATCCTGTAAACTTCCTATTCCCACGCACACATTGCAGCAGAAACGAATCGGCAGCAAAAAATGGGGCTGTTAAAGAAAAGAATTCTAAGCTGGAAGAATCACTTCTTGACTTTGCATTATGGTGGAACACAGAATTTTACACTTGGAAGCATTGTAATAATTTATGTAATGCTTTAGACTGCAGACTGTTTTATATCTGTTCTTCCAGCAATTGCCATATTGACTCCATTGGTTAGTTGTTACAGGCATGTGAGCGTGCGGAAGGGAGCAGAGCTGCAAAAAGTCACTTGTATTGCTGGCTGGAGGATTCTGGGAGTTATAACCTAGAAAGTAACTTATCTTAGATCTGCAAGAGAATAAGGGGAAAACAAAGTAATATCTAAGGCAATTTAGTAAGTGGATGGTTATCTTACTGTATAAAACATATGAATTTGTAACCCAGAAGTTTGTTGGCATGCCATAACTTTATTTTGTAGTCATTCTTTCCCATGTTGTACAAGCATAATAATAATAATAATAATAATAATAATTTATTTCTTATATCCCGCCTTTTGCCTAAGCAATCAATGAATGGTGGGAGTAGTGGTTAAACACTCAGCAGCAGGGCTCAGGGAAGAGGACATCCATAGACCCATTCAGAGTGACATCTTGTTTGTAGGGCCTAATAATCCACAGATGGAAAACTAGAAGTCTCTGATGTTTCAGCATAAAATTCATTCAGGACCAGGTCAAGGGCCCACATAGTCCACCTTCTGTTTTCTAACAAGTGGCTGACTTCTGGGAAGTCTGTGAAGACTATTAAAGCAACAGCCCTCCTGCCCCTCGCCCCAGAAATTGGTGTTCAGTGGTAGAACATTTTACTCCTTTGGATTGCAGCTTGCAGAATTCTCCTAGTGACTCTGACCATGCTGGATGGGGGGATCCTGGGACTTGTAGTCAATAAAGTAAATTTTTCAAACTCTGCTTGGAACCTGGTGGTTTCAGTTAACAACAATGACAACTTTGAGGGCCTAGAAGGTTCCTTTTCAAGCTACATTTCCCAGAATCCCTCATCTTTTGCTAGCATGACCATTGTCTATGGAAACACTGAGCTTCTTCATTTGACTTACTCCTTTCCACATAGCAAAAGAGTTGTCAGACCAGCTTTGAAAAGGGTGGTTCCTCACCTTGCATTACCTTTATTGCTACTAGCATTTGGGGAAAGCAGATGTGTGAGTGCGTGCCTGGTGTTGTACTTCATTGTTTTGCAATATTGATGTTGTGAAATCCTAGCAATAAAAAGGCAGCCAGTTTCAAAGGTGAAGGTTTCTCCTGCAGCACGTTCACCTTTGCGAGATAACCAGGTGTAGTATTTCGTACAGGTTTTATTGACTTGGATTTTGAGGTTAACAAACATACCACAAGTAGGTTTGTGATTTGTTTGCTATGCATCCTCCCTTGCACACTTTAACCAAACCTTTGCTATTAAACAAGGAACAACCTTATAGTGAAATGAAGTACTGTATAGCTGTCTTGTGCTTTCTGTGACATTCTCCCAGTCCACACAGAGATGCATTTCTCCCTCAAATTTTGATTGTTTAGAAAAACTAGTCACCAGAAGCAAACGCAAAAGTCCTCAGGCTGCCAACCATTCCTGCTGTGATGCCTGCAGAGGAGATGACCTAAGAAGATGGCACATAGGTCATGGACAGGCATATTGTTGGTATGAGGGAGAGCTTGCTTATGTGCTTTATCTGAAAAACACATTATACCCACCTTTTTGTTGTCGAATGCTTGCTGCCGCTGGATTAAAGAAAACCTAACTGAATTGAAGAACTGCAAAGTGTTTAGGCTACAATCCACATACTTGTCAGTAATCTCCACTGAGCTCAGTGTGATTTTACTTTTGAATATACATGCATGGAAATATATTATTATTCTGTTGTTTTTTTTAATTTGTTGTCCAGAAAATCTTTTAAAGAAAGAGAGAACAAGGAAAAGTAAACACACACTGTGCAGATAATGGAGTAAACATTTATACATAAACTTCAACAAGATCACGTTGAACCTCATAGCATCAAAGGAATCAATTTCATTCATAACTTGATGTGGTAGAAATAACAGGCCTTGTGAAATAAAGTCTGTAGCAGGAAGAAGACAGAAGGTGGTTGTTGGTATACAGTTCTGCATGTTGTTTAAGAGCACAACAGTCACAGTGACTATGGGCCTTTACAGACTGCCAGAAATAATTCAGCTTGAGGCTACTTTTAACTGCCCTATCTCAATGCTAGGGAATCATGAGAATTGTATTTTTTTCTGAGTCGTTGAGCCTTCTCTGTCAGAGAGCTCTGATGCCACAATAAACTACAGTTCCCATGATTCCCTAGCACTGAGTCAGGGCAGTTAAAGTAGACTCAAGCTGCATTATTTCTAGCAATCTGTAAAGGTCCTATGTCTAGCAGGAGAAGATACTGCACTGCTTCTGCACTTCTTACATTTGTTATTTTATAAGTCACTTACTGACATGGACTGTTGTGTGTCTTATGCTCCATGACCCAGGTCAAAAATGTGCTGTCAAGGAAATAGAGGGCAAGTACAATTCAAGTGGGACGCAAATGGCTGTACTACATGAGAACAGGTTTAGCAGAATTTGCTTCCTTGGGAGAGGTTGTAGAATAAAGGGGAAGGAAGGAAGCAACAAGCCAACTTGCCTTCTTCACAATTGCATATGTATAGAATGCTCTCACTGAACTGTAGCAAAGAATTTGGATTTCTGTGGTTGTAAATCCTCATAGTTTATGAAGACAATTTCTGCAAAAGAAGCTTTTGTGCACTTCAATACTTCTTGTTCTTCCTTTCATAATTTCTTTGACCTGTTCCCTTACTCACAAAGTTTGCTTCCCTTTGCAGTAGCTGCAACAACAATTGCTCCAGAATTCAAAATCCTCCAAAGGCTAAACAATAGGGCCTTGAATGAAGCCCTCAGACAGCTTATAGATGGACAGTGCCTATAACTATCAGTCATAAGACACTGTGCATGAATTATATTATTTGTTTTTCCTTAATGGGTGCTTGTAGGCATGCACAAGGGGAAAAAAGATGAAAGAATAGAAAACACAGGAGGCTTATAAATCTGAGATCTTGTTTAATGCTGCCAGAGCATAACACTCTGCTAGTGTATTTCCACTGATGGACATTCAGGAGGATGAAAGCGGAACTTGTTTCGTCAGCCATGCAACAGCACCCAAACAGTGCCCAAGTGCACCTATGTGACCAATCAGTGGCCATTTGGGTTGGAAGAGGGAACATGCACCCTGTGGGTATGGGATACCTCCTTGCACAAACTCTGAAAAAGTACTTAAGCCAGTGTAACTCCCAGTTACACCAGTGTGGGCCACCAAGAGGATTCTGGTCAAAGTCATCTGGTAGAGTTCCATAAATGAGATGGGGTTATTATAGGAGAAAGGCCTTGATCTGGAAGCATCCATAGTGTCTGAAGTAACAAATTACAATCAGACTTATATAGTTGGAGACCAGGGATTGAATTTCTTAAAACAATTAAGTCTCCCCAATAGCAATTAAATCTCCTTGTTTGGATGTGAGGTGAGGCCAGGATAGAAACTTTGACAGAAGCGCAGGAATAGGTAGGTTTCGGTGCATGTATTTCCTTTTTGTTTATCAGTGGTCCATTTGGACTGCAGTGGAGAGAATGATAACTGCACCCCAGAGCCGAATAACTAATTTCTGTATTTTTAATTTCACATAACAGGGCTGTTTGAGAAGATGGAAGGTTTAGACCAGGTCTCTTATCTGCTATCCCTCCTAATCCATTCCTCGAAGCAGACTGCCAACCAACTTATCTTGCCTCAGTCTTTCTACACACACTTCTTGCCTCCTGTCATAGCAACCAACCAAGAGAGTAGGTGATGTTCTTTAGGAGATGATCTGGCCAATTGCCAGTTGGTTGCAATTGGTGCAGTACTGCGATTCTTAAGCAGAT
This sequence comes from Phrynosoma blainvillii, assembly GCA_026167975.1. Classification (NCBI taxonomy): domain Eukaryota; kingdom Metazoa; phylum Chordata; class Lepidosauria; order Squamata; family Phrynosomatidae; genus Phrynosoma; species Phrynosoma blainvillii. Next base: position 229,845,603 of record JANUYF010000001.1, read on the forward strand.
TCTACAACATATTAGAACTTAATGGGTGAACAGCATAGAGTGCCATGCAAACAATTCTCAGTCTCTCATTCCAGTGCTACAGCTATTCTTGTGGTTTTGTTTTGTTTTTTTTGAAGTAAGTTATTCTTCTTGTAAGTACTTTGTAAATACTCTGTTACTAAAACACAGTTAAGCAAGTTAATGAAGATTCACTTCCAGTGTAGTTAAGAAGTCTGTCTTTCAATGGAGTCTTCTTTTTCTGTTGGCAGGTTGCCAGCGCTCCATAGGCCTATCCAATGGCAAGGCAAAAGTCTGCAGCTACAGCGGATGGTACTACTGCAGTGTCTGTCATGTGGATGACAGCTTTCTAATTCCTGCCCGGCTGGTTCATAACTGGGACACTTCAAAATACAAGGTATGGAGTCCATTCATGGTAACAGTATCCAGAACCACTTTTCCTTGCTCTTAGTGGGGAATAAACTCCTTATATACAAAAAGTGTGAGGGTGGCCATCTTCACCCCTCCAAGAATGTTTCTGGAAGGGCTTACTGCTGGGAATGAATTAATGGTAGAGATTTTTTTACTAGCCAAAACAACCAAACAAAAAGAGAGAAAGGGGGTTAGAAAGGAACAGACAACCCACAGTCATCCCATCTTTAAAAGTAAGCTTGTCTCATCTGAAAATTGAGCTCACCTCTTTTGAAAGTTTTGAGATTTTGCCATCCCATCCCAAATTAATCTATTCCTGAAAGGAGGCATTTTCCATATTCTGAAAAAAAAGTCAGGACTGAATAATTTGGCCCAGCAATAGTGAGGTGAATGTGTTCTCTTGCTTTTTCAGTGTGTTCTGTTTGTCAGTATCTTAAATCAGAATCAGAATGGAACAATATTTGTAATTAAATATTGTTACATCTGTAATACTAGAAAGAATTCTTCACTGAGATCTATCAAGCAGCACTAGCAGACGGGATCTGATAACACCTTGCACTAAGGCAGACAGGACTAACCATTTTTACAGCCAAAATCTTGTTTATCCACAGACCATTTGAAGGAAGTAGACAGAAGCATATGTTGAAATAAATTGTTTAGTCATAATGGTGCCACAAGACTCCTTTTTTCACCTGTTTTTAGGCAGCCTAGTTTGTAGATTTTCCAGTTTTTGCAACAAAATGTCACACCCACAGCATATTGCCGGTTAAGCCTTCTGAAGGCCCGAACATTGGCTTGCAAAATTTACATGTGCTTCTCAGTTTCAATTTTCAGCTACTGTGGCTCACTCTCCGATTCTTACTGTGCTGTCAGATAGCAACTGCTACCTGTTATTTTTCTTTCCAGTCATTTTGAGTGTATAGGAATCAATGTATGTTCTATAGCATGAACCTTATTTGGTAATGTTGATATAACTAGGCTTGTGTTTTCATTTGTTCCCTAGGAATTCACTGTGCATGTGTAATGTCAATTGTGTTTTATGTGTCATCCTGTTCACTGGCTGTACGCCTGCTTCACGTTCACAGATCTAAATGTAGCAAAGTACCAAAGGCAGTGCGTTGGATAAGAAATTTAATGTACTCTACTGTTCAGAGGTTGGAGCAAGAGTGACATTGCACTGACTGATTTTGGATTTGGCAGGTCTGGGTTCTCTAACTGAGTTTGTATAGATGAATTTTCCCATTGTTTTACTGAACAGCTGGGTGTTATGGAAAGCTGCTTTGAGAAGATGCCCAGTACATCTTGTGTTGAATTCTGGGGAAAAGGACTAGAAAAGTCCTGGTGGGTTTTTAATCTGATCAAGATGAAGCACACTGACACCATGAATCTGTAATCCAGATTTTGTGACCACGACTGCAGATGTTGCAGTGATTCCTGAGCCAAGCATAATAAAGGGAAGCCCCCCCCCTCACTGTTTTACTGTTTTAGGTTCTTAGAAGAAAGGGAAAAATAAATGAAATTAAAAAAAAATCTCTGTGTAGGTTCTGTCAGGAAAGGCTTAATTATCTTATTACGGGCACAATGCAGAAAAGTAAGTAGGGCCTTTACAGACTGCCAGAAATAATGCAACTTGAGTCCACTTTAACTGCTCTGGCTCAGTGCTAGAGAATCATGGGAACTGTAGTTTATTGTGGCACCAGAGTTCTCTGACAGAGAAGGTTCAATGTCTCAGAAAAAACTACAGTTCCCATGATTCCCTAGCACTGAGCCAGGGCAGTTAAAGTGGACTCAAGTTGCATTATTTCTGGCAGTCTGTAAAGGCCTTTAGTTAGGCAAATCTCTTTTTATAAATTAATGAGTAAGGATGTCCAACTGAAAAACAATGAAAGATGTCATTCAGATGAAATATAAGATGGTTCCTTAATTATTGTAATAAAGGGATTTAGTTTAAGTTCTGCAATGGTTGATAATTCTTTCCTATCCCAGTAATTATAAATAATAATAATAATAAACATAATGTTTATAAATGCTATGATGATTGATAGTTTCCTGAGATTGCAAAATATTGCAAAAGAAGTATTATGGGTTGAGTCTTCGTTATCTGGAATTCTGAAATTCAAAATACTCCAAAACCCAATATTGTCTACATGAGTGGCTGAGATAGCAACACTTTTGTTTTCTGATGGTTCAGTGTGTGCAAATTTTGTTTCATGCACATAATTATTGAAACTGTTTTATATAAATTACCTTTAGGCTCTATGTATAAGGGGTACTATGAAACATAAATGAATTTCATGTTTAGACTTGAGCACCCTCTCCAAGATTTGCAAATATTCCAAAATCCAAAACACTTCTGGTCCCAAACATTTGGAATAAGGGAGACTTTCTGTATGTTATTTAAATATATTATGTTATCTAATATACCACATTATCTTTTCCATACGTTTAAGTATATTATGTTTTCTGGTAATACCATAGGTGGGGACAGGTTGCACGTGAAATCTGAAAGACTCTTGTGCCCTGAGTTGCTTCTTTGAAGCTCTGAGTTTGGCCCAATTTCTCCCACCTCTCCTCAGAAACTGAGGAATCTATACACATGGCTAGAAGGCTTTGTCAGGACCATAGTAGATCATAGTTATCCATATAATGTGGTATTTTATCTGGCAGAGAATTTGTGAGGATAAATATATTTCAGTGTGATCCGCTTACTTTTAAACAACCCCCCCCCCCAATCTTTTATCATTCAAGAAGCCTGTGAACTCAGTAAGGGCAAGACAAGATAACTGAGCTTCATGGATAAATGGAGACTTGAGGTTGGGTTTCTTCCATCAAAGACCCAAACTCTAACCACAAACAGCACTGGATTTCACATGTAGTTGAAATACGTGGGAACACATAGATTATAGAAATGTTTCTGATTCTAATCAGCAGCTTCCAATCAATCAGTAAAGACTGACTTTATTAATAATGATGGTAGCATCACCCTCCTAAGTTAATACTTTATTTCTCCAAATAGCCATTGATTTTTGGCTGATTGCCATTGCTACTATTTCATTAATTGGTTCTCACTTTCGTTATTATGACTTTTGTAATATGTCATGAAAAGTTTACTGAAGAGCTACAATGCCCATGCAAATCAGCTTTATATAGAAAGGCCATAATATGTTTCTCTTCTGCCTTCCCTCTTTTTAGAAAGATCTTGTACTTTTGAGTTTTGAAAAAAATTTTTGGCTTTGTACATTTATTATGTCCCATGGGTTTGACTCCTGACAATTGCATTCTCTGTTTCAAAAAATAATTGTAACAGCTGACAAATAGATGGGGTATTTATTGTAGATTATAGATCTCAGCCATCTGGAGAATGCTAACATTTATTTTCCATTTATTTTATAGCCTCACCTGTATTTCAGAATGTGCCTCTGTGTAACTGAAGTCCTGTGCAAACATTTGCCAGTGTTTTATAAATTTTTCTTTAGTATGGACAAGGAACTACTCTATCCAGAATACTTTGAACACAAATATTTCTGTTAGCATCTTCACATTATATGAGTGTTAGTTTGAGGCTTCTTCTGATGTGCGAGCCCCCCTCTGCTAATAAAGCATGGTTTGTTAACCAACACAACTACAGTCTGAACCTATAGCTTTTTGCTGACCAGCAAGCCCTTGGCATGTTTAAACCATGGTTCGTAGTGATGTCTGAATGCATAACTGTGGTTTGTCTCTGCCTTGATTCCCAGCTGAAATAGGATCTGCCAAAATGGGCAGGAAGAAAACATCTAGAAATGGAGAAGACAAGCCACATTTTATTTGGTCATACACTATGCAGGTTGTGGCCTGAACAACAGACCATGGCTTACTGTGATATGTTAATGCACCCATTATATGAATAACAGCACAAGTGGGATTTTCATTTCACCTCAGGTTACTTTCAATAATATGCTTTTCACTGGATTCAGTGCACATATTCAAGTCCAAGTCATTAAGTGGCATTAAATTAAACCTGAGATAGCTGAGCCACTGTCATGATTTCAGCTTGTAGTCTTTTGGACAGAATACTTGTATAGATCTTGTAATCAATGTTAAGTAAGGCAATAGGTCTGTAGTTTGCTATACTCTCTGGGTCCTTCCCTTCCTTGGGTATTAGTACTATGTTGGATTTTTTCCAAGAGTCTAGTATGCCTTCCCTTGGAATCTGGTTGAACAATCTTTGAAGTGGCTGTACTATTTCCTCTACAAAAAGCTTGGAATATTTTGCCGTAAAGCCATCTGGACCCGGTGACTTAAGGGGGTTGCAGACTGCCAGAAATAATGCAAATTGAGTCCACTTTTAGGGTTAGGGTTAGGGTTAGGGTTAGTACTAGGGAATCATGGGAATTGGTTTTTTTCTGAGACATTGAGCCTTCTCTGTCAGAGAGCTCTGGTGCCACAATAAAATACACTTCCCATGATTCCCTAACCCTAACCCTTAAAGTGGACTTAATTTGCACTATTTCTGGCAGTCTGCAACCTCCCTTATTTTCTTTTAATTGTTTTATAGCATCTCTTATTTCTTGTGTCTTTATTGGTTCATTTAATAATTCATTTTGTTGTTGCAAAATTTTAAATATGTTTTTGTCTTTTAAATAAGTCTGCACTTTTTCAACAGCATCCTTTTCTGGCTCATAAATTAAATTGGCAAAATATTATTTAACTTTTTTTTTTATCTCTTCCTGGGTAGTTACCGTATTTTTCGGCATATAGGACGCACTTTTTCTTCCCCAAAATGGGGGTGGGGAAGCTGGTGCGTCCTATATGTCGAATGTACGCTCCCTCCGAGGCCGCGGCTAACGCGGGTGGAAGGAGCGTCGCTTTCCCTGGGACCATGCTGGGTCGGAGGACTCCTCCGACCCAGCATCACCCCATGGAAAGCAATGTTTTTTTCCTTGGGGCAGTGCTGGGGTTGGAGGACGCCTCCGACCCCAGCATTGCCCCATGGAAAGCAACTTTTTTTTCCTTGGGGCAGTGCTGGGGTCGGAGGACGCCTCCGACCCCAGCATTGCCCCATGGAAAGCAACTTTTTTTTCCTTGGGACAATGTTGGGATCGGAGGATGCCTCCGACCCCAGCATTGCCCCATGGAAAGCAACTTTTTTTTCCTTGGGCCAGTGCTGGGGTCAGAGAATGCCTCCGACCCCAGCATTGCCCCATGGAAAGCAACTTTTTCTTCCTTGTGGCAGTGCTGGGGTCGGAGGATGCCTCCGACCCCAGCATTGCCCCATGGAAAGCAACGTTTTTTTCCTTGGGGCAGTGCTTGGGTCGGAGGATGCCTCCGACCCCAGCATTGCCCCATGGAAAGCAACTTTTTTTTCCTTGGGGCAGTGCTGGGGTCGGAGGATGCCTCCGACCCCAGCTTTGCCCCATGGAAAGCAACTTTTTTTTTCCTTTGGGCAGTGCTGGGGTCGGAGGATGCCTCCGACCCCAGCATTGCCCCATGGAAAGCAACTTTTTTTTCCTTGGGGCAGTGCTGGGGTCAGAGAATGCCTCCGACCCCAGCATTGCCCCATGGAAAGCAACTTTTTCTTCCTTGTGGCAGTGCTGGGGTCGGAGGATGCCTCCGACCCCAGCATTGCCCCATGGAAAGCAACGTTTTTTTCCTTGGGGCAGTGCTTGGGTCGGAGGATGCCTCCGACCCCAGCATTGCCCCATGGAAAGCAACTTTTTTTTCCTTGGGGCAGTGCTGGGGTCGGAGGATGCCTCCGACCCCAGCTTTGCCCCATGGAAAGCAACTTTTTTTTTCCTTTGGGCAGTGCTGGGGTCGGAGGATGCCTCCGACCCCAGCATTGCCCCATGGAAAGCAACTTTTTTTTCCTTGGGGCAGTGCTGGGGTCGGAGGATGCCTCCGATCCCAGCTTTGCCCCATGGAAAGCAACTTTTTTTTCCTTGGGGCAATGCTGGGGTCGGAGGATGGCTCCGACCCCAACATCGGCCCAAGGAAAGCGTCCTGGAAAGTGTTGCTTTCTATGGGCCAACCCTGGAGAGGGAGGCGTCCTCCGACCCCAGGATCGCTCTAAGGAAAGCCTCATTGCTTTCCTTGGGCGGATGCCTGGGTCGGAGGTGTCCTCCGACTGTATTTGGTTAAGAATCTTTTTTTTCCTAGATTTTCCTCCATTGAAATTGGGTGCGTCTTATATGCCAAAAAATACGGTGTTGGTTTTGTGTTTTATTTTTGTTATAATCTTTCTTTCTTTTTCTTTCTTTATTTTGTAAGTTAACCATCTTCCAACTTTATTTGCGTGTTCAAAATGGGATTGTCTGGCTATTTTTAACTTTTTTGCTATTTCATCCGTGATTTGGGCTTGTAATTCCTTTCGTAAAATTTGTATTTCTATTTTTATCTTTCCATCTGTTGGTTTCTTCCTAAGTTCTTCCTCCTTCATTTTCATCTTTTCTGAAATCTGTCTTATGCTGTCTTGTTTTTTTCTTTTATTTTCTATAGCTCTCTGTATTAGTAAGCCCCTTGCCACTGCTTTACTAGCTTCCCATATCAATTTTATTTGGATCGTGGTGTTTTCTCTAAAGTAATTCTTCAGATCAGTTTTCAATTTCCCTATAAATGCCTCATCATTGAATAAAGTTTCATCTAATTTCCATACGTATTCTTTCTTGGGATTAAATAACTCTAATTGAATTATATTATGATCCGAAATCATCTTTGATTTGATTTTCATCCTTTTAACACCAGGTAGAGCCTCTTTAGATATCAGTGCCATGTCAATCCTTGACAAAGACTGGTGTCTATCTGAGTAAAAAGTGAATCCCTCCCCGTAATTGTGTGTCCAAATATCAATTAGTGTGTGCTCATCCATCAATTCAACAAAAGTTTGGGGAAGTCTACCTTGATTGTCTGTTATCTTTTTTCTTTTTTTTTTGAAAGATCTATCGTTATGTGGATCAATAACCCCATTAAAATCTCTTATAATTAACAGGTTTCTTCTATTTAAATTTATTAAATTTTTATTAAGTTCTTTAAAAAAGTTCCTTGCTTCTCCAGGGGTGCATATAAACCAACTATAGTCAGTTTTATTGTTAATAGTTGAACCTCAACTACTACATAATGTCCTTTGTTGTCATTATATATTTCTTCAGCTGGCCATTTTTTATTTATATATAAGGCTATACCTCTTCTCTTTTTGTCAGAAGCAAAGTAAAAAAGCTGTCCAAGTTTGGGATTTCTAAGATAGAAGCTTTCGTTCCTTTTAATTCTTGTTTCCTCCAATATTGTAATATCGTAGTTTAATTTTTCTATGATATGGAATATTTGTTTTCTTTTGTGTGATGTGTTCATACCCTTGATGTTCCAAGCTCCAATAGTAATCGGCATTTTGTATATTTTGTCTGTAATCACAAAGCCTGGCCTAGTTTGAATAGTCTTCTATCAATCCTTTCGCTGTAGATTCTTTTTGGTTATCACTATCGTTATCTGCTTCATCTTCTAATAATTCCGGTTCTATTGGATTGTTTAAATTTTCCTCTTCTTCTTTGTCCTGTTCCTTTGTATTATTGTCCTTCGATGTACTGTCCAATTTTGTTTCTTCTTTTTTCCTTGCATTAATTTTTTTATAAAACTCTTTGGCTTTATCGATTGTGTTGATTCTATATCTTTTTTGATTATATGTACAAGATAACCCTTCTAGTTTTTCCCACCGGTAATTTATGTTCATCCTTCTCAAAGCTTGGGCAAGGAATTTATATTCCTGTCGCTGTTTCAAAATTTGCTGCGGTGTATCTTTAAAAATCTCAATTTCATTACCATCAACAATTAGCCCTTCTTTAAATGTTTGTTGAATGATTTTATCCCTAATTCTTGTGTCAGTAACGTTCAGAATTACATCTCTTGGTCTTTTCCTTTCTCTAGTGAATTTGGAATTAATTCTGAAGGCCTGTTCAATATAGCCATCCATTAATTGTTCTGAAATTCCCAGGTATTTAGTGAATATTGCTACAAGTCTTTCTAAGAGGGATTTGTCAGCTTGTTCCACTAGGCCTCTTATTTTGATACTTTTTTGCCTATATCTGATTTCTTGCATCATAATTTGTTGTGAGTTAGTCTTTTGGTCCTTGTCCAGTTCTTTTGTCTTTATTTCAAGATCTTGAGTTTGTTTTTTTAATAGAACTGATCTCTTCCCTCATGTCTCTCATTTCTTTTGTTAAGTCATCAATTTTTAAGGCTAAATTACCTATTTCTTTTTGAAGATCATCTCTAATATCTTTCCTAGTAGCTTTCAATTCTTCTCTTATCTCTTTTTTTTAAAGCTTTTCTTAAATTCTCTAAGTTCTTGCAAAATAATTGTGCTTACATCCAGTTGTTTTGTAAATGACAAGTCTGCAATTGGTGTGGGATAGAGGGAGGGAAATGTAAGAATATCAGCTTGATCTGGACCACTTGGGAAGCGTCTTAGGCCAGAATAAGCTAAATGATACTTCCTTGGTGATCTGACTACTTATTACACTTGCTTTGGTTGTACTCTGATTGTCTCTACCTACTCTTCCTCTTCCTTAATGATGTCCTCATTTCATTCTTCCAGGTACCAAGCCTCACAGTGTCTGAGCATGTGAGCCTAAGAAATAATTGTTTCAACTTTTCAAAACCTCATCTATAAGACACTTAGGCGAGGTGCTACTCTATTAATATTTGCTCTGGTTTTCTTTTTGCACTGCCCAAATGTATGATATAGGAAGAATTATGTTGACTTATTTTAAAAGATTATTTTAAATTTACTTATTTTAAAAGATGTTGCAAGGATTAATGAGAGCAAACATGGTTTATACATGCTAAATAGTATTGTTAGCAGCAATGGAGTAACTGACTGCTATAGAGGATGTGTAACCCCTATCCAAAAATCTGCAATCCAAAATGCTCCAATATCCTAAACTTTTTGAGTGCCAACATGATACTTTGAGGTGACAGCTGCAATGCTTCTGCTCACCTGTCAGCAATGGAAGCAGGCAGCTGATGGCTCCTTGGAGATCTTTACTGTATTTTTCCACCCAGTGCAACTAGAGAGAGATACAAGGCTGGAGAAAAATGCAAGCGATGGGAGGGTGGAGAGAAATGTTAGGATCTGTGAAATGGTGGGAGGTGTGGATTCGATCCAAGCACTACGCTTGGATTCCCATCATGTTACAGCTTCTCAAATCTTTCTCCAGCCTTATGTCTCTCTCCAGCCCTTTCTCTCATGTGTCTCTCTCCAGCCTCACTTGAAAAAAAAATACAGTATAGATCTCCAGGGAGCCCATCAGCCTTCCAGTTCCTCCTTGTGAAGGAATGAGTAGAAGCACTGCAGTCACTGCCTCAACGAGTCTCTTTCCAGCCTCACAAATACTGTATATACAACGCTACTTGTATTGCAAAATCCAAAATATTCCAAAATCTGAACTACAAAATACTTCTAGTTCCAAGCATTTCATATTCCATCATGTTTGAAGGAAGCGGCTGTTAGGCCGCTTCTGAAAAAAACTTCCCTGGACCCCCTGGAAATGAATAATTACAGGCCAGTCTCTTTATTACCATTTTTGAGCAAGGTGATCAAGAGGGCGGTTGCTTTTCAACTCCAAGCTGTCTTGGATGAAACCGATTATCTAGACCCATTTCAAATTGGCTTCAGGACAAGCTTTGGGGTTGAGACTGCTATGTTTGCCCTGACTGACGATCTGCGTCTGAGCATCGACGGGGTAGCATGACCTTGTTTGTGCTCCTAGACCTTTCAGCGGCTTTTGACACGATAGATCATGGCATCCTCTTGGACCATCTGAGGGGGTTAGGTATCGGGGGCACTACGCTGCAGTGGTTCCAGTCCTTCCTCTCAGGTAGGTCCCAGAGGGTGCTGCTCGAGGACAGTTGTTCGACAAAAAAAAGAGAGCTTACCTGTGGGGTTCCACAATGTATTATTCTGTCCCCGATATTATTCAACATCTATATGAAGCCGTTGGGTGAGATTATACGGAGTTATGGAGCTGGGTGTTATCAGTATGCTGATGACACTCAGATCTATTTCTCCATGTCTCATTCGTCGGCCTCAAATTCTGATGGCATCTCCTCTCTCAATGAATGTCTTCAGGCAGTAATGGGCTGGATGAGGAAAAACAGATTGAAACTGAATCCGGACAAGATGGAGGTGTTCACGGTAGCGGCCCCAAAACCAAGAATTGGGCTGCAACCTCCAGTCCTGGATGGGGTCACACTCTCCTTCAGTGACTGTGTTTGCAGTCTGGGGGTGCTCCTTGACTCGTCGCTCCTGATGACAAATCAGGTTAATGCGACGGTCAGGAGTGCCTGTTATCAGCTTCGGCTGATACGCCAGCTGCGGCCTTTTCTGGAAGTAAGGGATCTCGAGACCATTGTACACGCGCTGGTAACCTCACGTCTAGATTTCTGCAATGCGCTGTACATGGGGCTACCCTTGTACTTGGTTCGGAAACTATAGTTAGTACAGAACATGGTGGCCAGATTAGTTTCTGGAACATCTAGGAGGGACCATATTACTCCAGTTTTAAGGTCCCTCCACTGGCTGCCCATAAGTTTTCGGGCCCAGTACAAGGTGTCGGTTATCACCTTTAAAGCCCTAAATGGCTTGGGTCCAAACTATCTCAGGGACTGCGTGCTCCCCTATAATCCTCCCTGCGCACTCCGGTTCTCTGGGAGGAATCTGCTGCAGCCACAAAAAGCTAGGCTTGCGGCTACCTCCCAGAGGGCTTTTTCGGTTGTCGCCCCCAGACTGTGGAATGGTCTGCCGGATGAGATCCGTCAATTGACAGCTTTAGACAGCTTTAAAAAGGCTGTCAAGACAGATCTCTTCCGGCAGGCCTTTCCAGAATAGACCATCCCCGGCCTAGGAACCACTTAGGAGAGTCCTCCAGAGTCCTCCTAGCTTAAAGATAATACTGCTGTACGCCTATATTACTGTTGCAGATACTCGTGGCCGTATCTGCATATATTGTATGCTGTTGTTTTAATCTGTTTGTTTTAATTCTTATCTGATTTAATATTGTTTTAAGGGGAGGAAGGGAGGGAGGGAGGGAAAAGGGCTTGGATATATTGTATTTTAATATTGTGAGCCGCCCCGATTGGTCTCAGAGGGGCGGGATATAAATACATTTATTATTATTATTATTATTATTATTATTATTATTATTTCAGATAAGGGATACTTAACCTGTATATGCATGTATAAATCTATTAGGCATTTAATTTGTTTTGTGGTTTCTCTGTTTATACAATCCTCTTGTAAATCCTTCGCAGTTCACTGGTTCATGGAACAACAAATCTGTCACCCCTTTCATTTTGGCAAAGAGAATGAAAGGATAAATTAATGTATGTTACTTGATTATACCAGCAGTTGATATTTTAGTATTTGTAAAATGCTTTCTTTTCAGTAACCCTTGCAACACCCCTTTAATGACCAGTATGATCATTTCTAAATTTTCAACTATATTTTCAGCTATCTGGATCTGTTTCACACCTGCACCTTGAGTCAGAATGGGCATTTAAGGGTTAATGGATGAACAAAAGAGAGAGAATATATATATATATATATATATATATATATATATATATATATATTCTCTCTCTTTTGTTCATATCTATCTATCTATCTATCTATCTATCTTACTTAAAAGAAAAATAAAAGGAGGAGGAACAAAAAGGTTTTCAAGGATGACAGATCTACTAAAGTGCCAGGATACCATGCAGATTTGGTCAGGCCTTTCATATTAACATGAATATAAAGAGAAAGGAAGGACTGGCTTCAAATTGATGAAAAATTACAAATGCTGCTTGAGATCTTGGTGCATGTTTACAGATACACAGCTGCAGAAATACAAATACAGGTGGGGTTGTTAAATGAATTAAAATATTATTACTTTCCAGATGTCTTTGAGCCAGAAATTGCATTAAATTAATTTGTCACCTGTTACAATAAATAGCAAAAAAAATCTAGCTTCTTTAATGCCCATTTCATCAACGTGTAGAATAGAATATAAAACAAAAATCTGTAGCAATTTTCCTGCACACTTACCTGTGCATAATATCCATTTGGTGAGATGTAAAATCTACTAAGTGTACAGAAGACCAGAAATCAGAAACTGGGAGTGTCAATTTTAAATAAAACTCAGAACTGCTTCTGTAAACATGGCACTGTTTTTACCTGTCTCTTGTCCGACCTGTACAGGTCACTTTCCTTTGTTTTCTGTTTGTGTCTTACCATCTTCTAGATGTGCAGGTTTGCACTTGGTGTGACTGTATAACTTAAAGATTGTGTCTTAGGAGGTGAAGGAAAATTGAGAAAAGGGAAATTCCATTCCATTTCAATTTCATAATTGAAAAAAATCTCCACAAATTTTTAAACTATAGTACGCACGCTGTAATCCTAAAATGAAGTTACTGAGGTTTTCTGAACATTTTTAGGCGTGAAGAAAGGAATAGTAGAATCTTTCTCCTTCCTTACGTTTTTTAATCCATTGTATATGTTTTAGCCATTGTATGTGTTTGGAGAGGTGTTTGTAAGTTACTTAACACTGGCCTCAGGAGTGGAAGCATAGTTATTCTTTCTCAGAGCTGGTGTTGTGACTTGTTTAAGATGGACATTATTGTTGTTGTATGCCTTCAACTTGTTTCTGACTTATGGTGACCTTGAGGCCATAAGTCTATCACAAGAGTTGTGTTGTTTTTTTGACAAGTTACTTCAGAGGGGGTTTACCATTGCCCACTCTGAAGCTGAGAGCATGTGACTTGCTCAAGGTTGCCCAGTGAGTTTACATGGCCAAGCCGGGAATCAGACCCTGATCTCCAGAGTCTCAGTCGAACACTCAAACCATTACACCACACTGGCTCAACATGAACTTTAGTCAGCAACATACATTACTTTCCCTCTATGTTTGTTACCATTAATTCATAAAGAAGACCTAGTGGAGATTGTAAATAAGATCCCTCAAAGCAGCTCTTTCAGAAGTTATCTGAATTCAGTTTGTATTGCCTGTGGCTCCGATAGGACATATATTAATAGTGCTTATATTCAATATGATCTCATCCAAAATAGCTTTCCCTAAGCATCCAATAATGCAGATGCAAAAAAAATTCTTTTAAGCACTTTGGATAAATTAGGTTGTATTACAACTTAAAAGCACTTAGGTGAAACTCGGATAACACTGCTAAGGCAAGAGTATTGATTATCTGTGAGCACTGAAAGGTATTATTAAGAAGCTGAGCTAAGCTTAATGGATTTTCCCCTTTTCAGGTATCAAAGCAAGCCAAAGAGTTCCTGGAATATGTTTATGAAGAGCCCTTGATTGACATCCAGCAGGAAAATGCTATGTTGTATAGGCATGTTGAGCCACTGGCAACTGTGGTCCGTCTGAGACAGCAGCTGAAATCCCTCCGAGCCTATTTATTCAGCTGCAGAGCAGCAGTGGCCGAAGACCTGCGAAGGAGGTAGGAAGAAAGGCAAGAACCAGCTTCCTTAAGGCTCCCTTCTTTGCCTCCTGGTCCATCGCTCACTTCCTTTTCTTGGTTCCCATGACCCAGCAATTAGACTGCTGCCCACCATGTCTGTCTTGTAGTTGTAACTGGATACTTCCAGCGGGAGGGTTTGCTGCCTTAAGAGGCCTTTTATTCATCAGGGTTTAATTGGGAGATATTAGAATACCTAAACAAACTGGCAAACCTACTAGAAGATTGTTTTTAACTTGTACATAGCAAGATAGAAGTGTATGTAGTCATCACAAATTGTCTGTGGACCAAGTGGAAAGATTGAAAGGCAGGGGCTGGGGAGTGGATTGGAGGGGGGACCCTTTTCCAAGCTCTAGGCAACAGAATATACAAAGTTTGGAACAAGTTTAATATCAAGCACGAGACTGATTTAGTCTGTTTTGGACCACTAATCCATCTAACTCAGCAGTGTTTATTTGACTTGCATTAGCTTCCCTCATCTTGCTACCTAGCACCCTTTTAAACCGGAAATTGACCCTGAGCTACAGCAAGATGGAACTAGGAACCCAACTGTACAGATGTTCTTAGGATAAGAACTATTTCTAAGAGGGCTTGTGCATCTGCAGAGATGTTTCACAGTGCAATCCAACCTGGTCAACGTAGGATGATCTAGTAATCATTTGTTTGCTTCTCAGGGGAATCGCACTGAAAGTATCAGGTCTTTGAGTTGCATACTTCACTTTTCCTCCTGCTCCCAAAATGACCTGCTCTCTATCAGTGAGGTCACTGTGAAAAAGAAAAGAGTCAAACAGAGGCAGAGGTTGGAAAAGTTACTTTTCAACTACAGTTACCAAAATCCGCCAACCAGTTTGGGAGTTGTTGTCCAAAAAAGTAATTTCCCCATCTCTGGGCCTGCTTTCCAGTCGGTGTTCTGCTTCCTTCCAGATTAAATGTGGTTTCCATGCCCTGAAAATAAAATACGTGTCTGGAATCTCCATTTTCCCACGGGATTCAGTGGAAATAACTGAAACCAATCCGCCACTATCTGCACAGTTCTTTACTGGTATTCTGTTACTACTGTGTATGGAATTGAATACTTGGAATTCAATTTATAGTTCCCCTCTCTGGGCCTAGATGGAGGATGAAGAAAAGGCTGTTTAAAAATAGATTTATCGGAAGTTTTTACCTCTTGGCATCTTTAGCTCAGTGAGCAAACGGAGGTGATTTTTGCTTACTAGAGATAAGCAAAGATAACCTATGTCAGTGCCTTGATTAATAATGTCAAGAACAACTAACAAAAGATATTAATGTCAGCAAGGTGCTAAATGTTAGTAACCACATTCCAGTTTTAAATGTATCCATCTGTGCCTGGGTGAGAGAGAGAGAGTGTGTATGTGTTTGAATGAGCTGCAACTTTGTGAGAAGGGCGCAAGGAATATTTTACTAATAACTGCCTTGCACATACCTCTGTAGGCAACTTTATCTCTCTCTTTTTAATACCCTTCATTTGTAATATTGGTAATAGCATCTCCTGCAATTAATAAGGAACTGAAGGCAGGATGGTTTATGGAGGGCACAGTTCAGAAAAGGCTTCAGAGAAAGAAATTACTGCTTTTGATTAACACCAAAGCAAAAAGAGTGTTCTGATTAAAATAAAGAGGCAGGGAGGGCCAAACCTAGTCAATGACGAAAGTAGAAGAAAAGAGATCAAAGGAAACAAAGAGAGAAAAGCAACAGGGCTGGAAGACATGGGGCAAAGGGGGGAAAGTGAGGATACTGGCTGAGGCATGAAGAGCCATCGCTGATGGGAAAAGGTGATAGAAAGGGGTCCTGAGGAAGCTGTGAAGAGGCATTCAGGGGAGCACAGGAACAAAAGCAAACCTGAGAAAATAGGAACCATTGGAAACTACAAAGGACTGCAAGAAAGGAGGATTAGAGACTGAAGAAGCAATCGAGTGGATATGGTGTAGAAGATGGAGACTATAAACTTAGGTTGTAGATTGGAGGGGATGTAAAGAGCAAAAAAAAAATCAAATTGTTATCAAAGTTAGTAAAAAAAAAGTTACGTTAAGCTGTAGCTGTTGGGGAAAGGTAGATGAAGATGAAGGTTTTAAGAAAGGCTTGTAGGGATTAAATAACTGTACATATAAAAGGCACATGTTTAGGTGACAGTAAAAAGTTTTATGCTATCTCCCATGGTCAGGTAAGCTGTAATTAACCCTGAGTCTATAAACCGGGCTCACTTGGTACACCTGGTCTGAATGTGATCTATAATGCTTTCAGACACCATAATTATTACCATTAGAATAAACCCTGCCTTTACAGAATTGCCTTCTCTAGCTCTTCCCGTCGTTGTGTATACCACAGTCCTTTTGGCCTTACTGTTTCTTTTTTTTTTTACCTGTTGGTGGCATCTGCCAGATTTTAGCACATTTTCCACTTTGTACTCCAGAAAAATAACTTGTGGCTAGTCACCATCTTGTGTACCATTTTGTAACCGTTAAATTACAGTGAAGTTACCATTTCATAAGGAATGTAAGGAAATTTGAGGGCTTCACTCATTCTTGATGAAAACCCTCCCCCCTTCATTTTCATCTCAATTATGTGAATAGCCCACAATTCTGAGAACACCATCTAGAAGTCCTGTCAAAATTACATAAACAAGCTGAAACAAACCGGTAATAGTGCTGTCTAGAGAGAACTAAGAGCAGACTGATTAATCATGATGGCACCCTGTTGCTTTTACAGCATGGATTGCCTTTCTTAGGAGGTAAAGGGAAGAGTGTGTTGGGTTTTTTTCTTCTAGTTTTTGTTATCATCCAGGCATGTGTTTTAAAATGTACAAGGTTGTGTCTGAAAACATGACGGAACAACGCCCCATGCTGTGTGCTGAAACGACTGTTATTTTCTTTAAAAGCATGCACATGTTATGGAAGGAAACATGTTGCCCCTTAACTTACACATCCAGTCTTGGAATATTTTATATTCTCTTTGATTTAAAAAAACAACAACAAAACCTAACATGTCTTTATTTCCTTGAGTCTTCCACAATGTTGTTGAGGAATTGTCTTGGCTATTTAAATAAGGAATTGTCTTGGCTATTTAAATAAGGACCTTACACAGTAGAGGCCATTTCTGAATACCAAGAGTGTGGAGGTTGACTGGCACTTTGCAGTCTATGGGGTTCCCTTTCTGCCTTAAATAATTCAGTGCTACTAGTGATCTTCTGCCCCATCTTTACCCTAAGGAGGAAGCCAAAGAACTTGCCAGCTCTGATAGACAATTGGTTTCCCTCCTTGCCTCAACCAGCATGTTAGGGCTACCCACGCATGGTTTTCTTCCAGGGGCTTATTCTCCCCATAGTTTATCCAAAGAAGTTACAGTGGCCTCAGTAAGGACAAGGCAAGGAGAGTTTCCTCCAGGGCAAACTCTGATGCTACTCCATGAACAAAGGCTACAAAGGGTGCCTTATTAATTATGGCAGTATAAGTAAATACAGTTGGGTCATTTTGACAGCTGTTGATGGAGCTACTCCTGGAGGTGGTCTTGTAACAGAAACACCAGAACCAAAGAGGCCATCTTTCATATTTTTCTTCTAATTCCTTTCTACAATAATGCACACCAGAGCCAAAAAGGACTTTTAAAACAATGTCTTTCTTCAGTAATGTAAGCATTATGATTTAGTTACTTTAGATCGAATAGTAGTTTTGAATGTGGTGAGAACACCAGGAATAAAATAGCTGTGTGGGTTCCTTTGGGATTTTATTCATATGAAGGGGTACCACATGCCTAGGCCCTGGTAATTGGCAGCTCCTCCTGCTGTGAATATTTGAAAGAGGGAAACCAGCTTGTGTAGACCTCTTCATACATAGGTTTCCCTCAGTTCTGGAGCCCTGATCTCAGAGATGGGAGAGCTTGCATTGTTGTGTGACAAGGATACAGAGATAAGATATGCAGCACCTTCAGTTATTCAGTACTCCATAATTCATGAACAGGCCTTTGAAGAAACTGCATTGGAACAACCCTATTCCATGTACTCTGTGATATTAAGTAACTCAGACGCTGAGTAAGTTGTGATCTAGGAATCACAGAGATCCCATGGAATCTTGCTAGAATGCTGCAGACTGCTTTCATTGTGTCAAACATTATTTCAGAGATGTTTGAAATAGGAGATGGAGATGATAAATATTTTCAGCCTTGAGCAAAACAAATTTTCCTCTCTTCCTCCTTTGGGAATAAATGTTCTAGTGGCTGCAGAAGGCCAACCCAAATTATAGCTCTGCCCAGCAATTATTGTTTGTTTAACAAACGGACATAAGAATCAAAAACTTTCTTTAAAGAAATGAATATTTCTATGTTTTTTCAAGAAAGTAAAGAACAGAAAATTTAAGATTGCAAACAAAAAACAGAAGGCTTTGTTTTTGACAAATCCACAACGTCATGGATCATTTTAATTAGAGAGTCTGAAACTCCTTGGTCTTAAATGGTTGAAATTTCATTTGCAGTCGCCAGTTCTGCAAGTACTGTAATACATCAGCTATAAGGATCCAAGCAAGAAAGAAAAGTATGTTCCTAGTGAGATTGAAATGTTGTGGAAGTAAGCATCTTCTGGTCACAGTACTTCCATCTGTAACGTGTCTTGCTCATTGGATATATATGGCAACTTGTGGCTCTCCATTTGTTGCTGGACAGCTGGACAGGACTGCTAGGATTTGCAGTCCAACAACATTTGGAGAGCTATAGTTTTTCCATGCCTATTGTAAAGAGTGGGTGTGAAGAACTACTATCGCAAGCACCTTCCTTTTGAATCTAATCTATGAAGCTAAGAACTTCATAGAATTAATGTAAACCAGTAAAGTGTATGGTCCCAGTGAGTTATCACAGAGGGACAAGGAGGTGGGGAAAGCCCTGTAGTTCTAATGGCCATTCACTTCCTAAAGAATGCAAATATGCAAAGCAGACTTATTAGGCATGACTGTTCAGGAGGACATCTGCAGCAAATTCTGTGATGGTGGATA
The DNA here is from genome assembly GCA_026167975.1 of Phrynosoma blainvillii. Classification (NCBI taxonomy): domain Eukaryota; kingdom Metazoa; phylum Chordata; class Lepidosauria; order Squamata; family Phrynosomatidae; genus Phrynosoma; species Phrynosoma blainvillii. Next base: position 229,864,490 of record JANUYF010000001.1, read on the forward strand.
ATTGCAAAATTGGAAGGCGAAGCTGAATTTTGCCTCTCATGGTAAATCCTGTGGGAATGTTCACATATGACATATACAGCTTATACAGTGGGAATGTGTCCTTAGTTAGTTCTGCCCGACCTCTTAGTAGCATTCAATACATGATGAGTCTTATCCAAAATTCTGAAATCCAAAATAATTCAAAATTGTCCACGTGGGTGGCTGAGATAGTGACACCTTTGCATTCTGATGGTTCAGTGTACAAAAGCTTTGTTTCATGTACAAAATTATTTAAAATGCTGTGTGTAAAATTACCTTCAGGCTGTGTGCATAAGGTACATATGAAACATAATTTCATGTTTAGAGTTGGCTCCCATCTCCAAGTTATCTCATTATGAATATGCAAATACTTCAAAATCCAAAAAACTCTTGAAATCCAAAACACTTCTGTTCCCACACATTTCGGATAAGGGAGACTCAATCCATGTCATCAGTCCTGGTATTCTTCGAGGATGTCAATCTCACATGTTAAAAAAAAAAAAGAGGTCATCCAGATTATACTTGCCTTGGAGGCAATGTGCTGCAGTGTTTCTGACTTTGTCCAACTGAACATTTTTGGATGTCACCCCCCCAGCACCAGTATGCTACTTGGTCCTTTGACTTTCAAGTTATGGGGTTCCTTGGGGCCCTGTTGTGTCCCTGATGATTTTTAACATATGCATCTGGAAGAGGTCATCCAGACTTTGGGGGTTCAGTTTCATCAGTGTGCTAATGATAACCAACTCTCACTCTTTCTCTCTCTCTGACTCTGTCTGTCTGTTTCTCTGTCTCTCATCTGGTGTGAGCAATGCCAAGGAAGCCCTGATTGTCATCCAAGTGCCATAAAGGAGAACCAGATGTCTCCCTTCCTGGGGAAGGCAGTCTAGCCAGAGTGGTCATGCTCTAATTTTTTTACACGTGGGATTGACTCTGAAAAGTGTTTGGAACCCACTGCAAATGCAAAATGTAGTCACTACAATCAATCAAGTGTGCATTTTTTTAGATCATATAAATTAATCTTGAAATACTGTAGCTTCTCAGGTATCTATTTGTTTTCCAAGATACAGGTTCTTACTTACAAAGCCCTAAAAAGTGTGTAGCCAGGATATCTGAGGGACTGCCTTCTTCCATATTAATTATGAATAAAACTGCATACTTATCTATAGCTTCTGTTCAGTCATCTCAGCATCAGTTGAGAAGGACAAATAGAGTTGAGTATCATTGATATAACTGATGAAATATCTTTGCTCCTGGAGAGATGAAGCTGGTAGGGCTGTGAGAGAGGGCTTTCTGTGGAGCATTACACAGATAAATTAAGTTGGCTCTTCAATTCTTAATCTATAGAGAGCTGATCTACCAAGTATTTATTGAACAAGGCTGCTTTCTGAGTTGGAACAGGGGTTGGCAATTGAAAGGAGTTGGGGCACACATTGGCCTATAGAGATATTTTGTAGGTGTATCCCCTGACACACACTTTGGCCAAAAAATTGAATTCCCTCCATACCCCTAGGCACGTGGGGCATTTTTTCTGTTTTTGGTCCTTTCTGGGTCGTCTTAGGGACAGGAAAGTTCTTGTTTCTTTTTTAAATTACATTCACCCATCCCTCCTCCAATCACTCAACCCATCACCTGTGACAAATCTGTTGTTATAATAATTTAGACTTCCTTTAAGTGATCCATTCAGTGTGATTTTTCTTTTAACTCTTATTCTTATTTCCAAAAGGAATTGACCCAGAAAACAGGTCCCAGATCACTTCCTGTTGGGAAAAAAGCCTTCCTCAGCCTAAGACAAGGCAACAGAAACATGAAGAAATTGCCCTCATACCTGCTAGGGAGCATTTTGGGACAATTTAGGACAAACACATTTTAATTTTAAAAAATAATAATAATTGCCCCATTGAGCCACAAAAAAATGGTTGTGGGAGCTAGCTTCATGCAGCCTATGGCTGCACTGTTTCCAGTCCTGATCTAGACCATTCCTTTATTTTTCTTTAAACTGCTATATTTTATTGTGCTTTACTGTGAATTGCCTCAAGCATTCACTGAGTAGGCAAGTGAATGTATTTCATTTTTTAAAACTCATGTTAAAAATGTATTTTTACTTATTTCAGATAATCAGAATAGGTCTTTTCTCTCATTAACCAACAGATGTGAAGGTTCTGACATTGCATAAGTAAAGAAAGGTGGTTATGTCAAAACATTACGTATTGAGCTGATTTGTTTTGTTCTGGAACTGCATGTACACATTTACATTTATAACATGTGTCTTAATATTGTAGTAAGCATGCTATTTTAAAATATCAATAATTGTATAGAAATCTTTATTAGCAATTTTGTATATTCATACCTGAAAAGGGAAGTATAGGGCAGGAAGTGTTTAAATGGCTAACCTTACATCTGCTACAAGGTGGCTTTTTGGTTTGGCAGGTGCGGTTTTAAATATTGCTGCAAGCCTTTCCTAAAGTGATAAATGTGTAAGTAGTGCCAACTTTTCAAGCAACACTCTCTGAAAGTGAAAACAGTTTTGAATCTCGGTGGGGTTTTTAAAAAAGCAATATCTCACCGCAGAAAAAATGTGGACATCTGTTATTTTATGGATAGACAACTACAACAATAGTGGAGAAAGACTTGGAGTGAATCCAGTCAAACATGAGTTAGAGCCAGTTTAAAAGTCTACCCCACAGCAGTGAGGGCAGCTAAAGAAGCAATTCTTCACTGTCTCTACTGCATCGGCACAATTGTTCCCAGTACAGCTGTTTCATGTAGTTAAAGGCCTATTACATCCTAAGCTTCAGAGCCTCAGAAACCCACTGCAATGCATTTGCAAAAAATTGCAGATAAAATCACTCAGTTCTGATTTGGGCGCCATATTGAAAGTAGACCTTGAAGCGGGAATTGAGGCATGCATTTGTATGCTTTTGATGAATTACGGTAATTTCAATTTGTTCAACATGAAGATATGGACAGGTTCCCTGGGAGAAGTAAAGCCAATCACTTGCCCATCCGTTCTGATTAGAGCTGCCAAAGGAGAGATGGCCCACTTACTGGGTGATGGAGGGTGTAAATGCTTCTTTGAAAATGAGTTGTGTTTTAGCTCCTTTAAAAAATGCAATCACAGATTGCTGCGGAAGAGAAATTTATACAAGCAAGCCTTACATTAACCCCATTTATTAACATTTCAAATTTACAGCTTTTCTCTAGAAGTAAATAAATAAAGTCTGACCCATAATGCTCAGATCTTCCAGTGCACTTGAATGTGATGGGAGAAGCGGGAGAATGGGGAGGGTGAGATAAATTGGAATTTAGGGATGGCTTGTGCCCTACATTGTGCCCTACATTGGGGCACTGTTTTGCAGTGGCTCAGATCCTTTTTGGCTGGACATTCCCAGGAGGTGGTGTTGGGGCACAGTTGCTCACGCTCATGGCTCAGTATTGTGCCCTGTGCTTTTTAATATCTACATGAAGCCACTGGTGGAAGTCATCTTGAATTGGGGCTGGAAATCATCTATATGTGAGAAATACCCAACTTTCTCTTTCTTTCACAATTGATGCCAAGAGGCTATGGAAGTCCTGAATCACTGACTGAACATCAATCTAGACAAGACAATGATTCTGTTGGCCAGCAAAGTTGGAAATGGGATTGCTACCTGTTGTGAATGAGGCTATGTTTCCTCTGAAAGACTAGCCTGCCCATGGTCTTGGACCCAGTGCTGCTCCTGGAAAGCCAGTGGCTGCTTTGTTCAGGGATGCTTTTGTTCAGCTTTGGTTGGTGTGCCAGCTGTCTCTCTCCTATGGAAGGAAGATCTGGCCACAACGATTCACACCTCAGTTACCTCTTATTAGACTACTGTAATACTTTCTTCCTGGGGCTGCCCTTGAAAAATGTTTGGAATGCTCCAAGGCATGGGGTAGGTAAGGGTAACTGAATAACTTTTTCATAATCTTAAAATGCAATTTCTTTACAGGAAGACTTTTGACTTTTTCCAGTAGTTCAGTGGCTTGCCTGGCAAGTGGGGACGTAGCTGGACTTGGTCATCAGGTACTGAAAGGAATTGACTGTTTACATTTCTGTGAGACAACGCATTCTATAGGATTGGATTGCGTATCAGGTTTTAAAAACTATATCGTTAAAAGATCAAGGCTTTAATTTATTATGTGATTAACATTCTCAAAATGGCTAGTTGTTTTTATTTAGGCAGGCTTTCAGCAACTGATCTTGCCTTTTTGTGGAAGGGACTTTTAAATTGATGGGTGCTGCATTTTCGTTTACTTGTATATTTTTAAAATACAAGTGGTGTGTTTGTGTGTGTGTTTATTCATCTTGTGTCTTAATTGTATATGTGCCACTTAATTGTTAGTTGCCATGAGTCCCTTCCATAAATCAGATAAATAAGGCAAGGAAGCATTTATTGGTAACCTAAAAAGAGTGTTTCTGGGCCAGATTGTGATTATGTCTATGGATTTTTTTCTTTTAAAACATGGGCAGGCTAGTCTTTCCTATCTCCTTCGGTGGTGGAAGAGCACTTGATTGATTTATGCCCACCTGCCTTGATTTCTTTCAGCTGCAGGGTGAAGTGCAGAATTTACTCTTGTGCTTATCACTTTTGTACTTTGGGTTTTAGCATAGGGCTTAGGCATGTCTATTTGCAGGCGTTTTAGCCTAGTTGTCAGAGTGTTTAATTCAGTGGAGAAAAATTACTCAGAGCCTGAAGACAAAGTGTCTCTTAAATGCCTTCAGAGTATGAATTGCTAACAAAGGAATAGCTACAAACCCTGCAACTCGGCCTCAAATGCAGAAAACAAAACCTTATCTCTGATTCTGTTTGCGGTAGAAACATAAGCGATAACCTTTTGTTTGTCTCGATACATACCTGATAAGGCTGAGAGGTGAGGATGGATGAAATGTCTGGTTCTGTCTTGAGCCACTGTTATTTTTCAAACTAATTGTCAGTGGGGAGGAAATTGAAGTCATGGGACAAATTTTCATAGCTCCAGCTTTCTTGCTCTGGTTGGATGTAGTATCTCCAAATCATTCATGATCTGATAGCCCATTCTAGAATAAATTGTTTACTATCACTTTTTTAAGTGGTTCATACAGCATTGGCTCCTTTGTCCTTCTCTCTTTATCCACAGTTCCATCTAATATATTCTCCAGGCATCAAACAACAGTAAAGTATTTTTCTTTAAAAAAAAAAAAGAATAGCCTGCAATTGTACAGTAGATTTTTAACTATTTCCTTTTTTTTTTTAACAACAGGACCAACATTGAGAAGTAGTACCAGAAAAATTAGAAATGTAGGCTGAGAGAAACCATTTAAACCAGCTTTCCTCAAGCCAGTGCTACCCTCAGATGTGATAGACTATACCCGTCAAAACCCATATACAAGTATAGAAAGGGACCTTTAAGACAAACTGAAAAGAAAGAAGCTGATAGCATAAGCTTCCATGCTGGTTTCGTTCTTTCACTTAAATCTCAAAGGAACTACAAGAGCCCTTAGCATACTGGTATTCTAGACTAGCATGGCTATATCTTTGAGTAAGAACAAATTAGGATAAGGAAGACTGGTTTAAGAATTTGCCAATTTTTCTTGGCAATGATTTTTCATAAATAATATTTTTCCATATCCAGAACTTCCCTTTGCTCCCCAGACCTTTTCTGTGGAGCAAAGGGAAATTATGGATATGGAAAAATATTATTTATGAGAAATCGTTGCCAAGAAAAATTGGCAAATTCTTAAACCAGTCTTCTTTATCCTAATTTATCCTAATTTTCTGTGTTTTAATTAGTGTCAAGACTTTGAAAACATGAATGAGCAGTACTCAAGGATATCTTGAAGAAGTTTTCACATTTTCCAACTTGATAGAATAGTTTCTGTATTGACTGCTTGCCTGAGAACCTCCTGCAAAACCACTTGAACTAGCTGGATTTATAGAAATCCATAAAGAATTGCAGAGTGAGGCTGCTTAAAGATTGGAGTGGGTTGTCATCAATATACAGGTGATAGCAAGCTCAGTTTCTCTTTCTCACCTGAATAAGAGGCTTGTCTGGAGGCAATAACAGGCTGGATTAGAGTGAATAATTGAAACTCAGTCCAGTTCAGACAAGACAAAGTTACTCCATTTGGTAGCCTTAGCACTGATAGGATGATAGAAATGGCTGCCTTGGATAGTTCAAGATGTTGAAGTTTCTAGCCTTGGAAGTCAGTGTTTTTTCATGGATACTCAGATGGAGATTATAGCCAAGAGCACACTGTAACAACCGTGGCTGATTTTATCAGTTGCACCCTTTCCTTAACAAGAAGGATTTGAACACTACAGTGCGTAACCTGGTAACAAGTGAGCAGCGCCCATATAACACTTTGTTTTACAAGCTCCTGTGGTATTTCTTCTAAATAAAAGGTATGGGCATTCTTTTTTTAAAGTCCTTTATGGTCTGGATTTGTGGGTTTGGGGTAGAACATTCTTCCATAACCACAGGGTTGGCTTTAGGATCTGCCTTTTGTCCCAGAAAGTCAATCTGCCTGTCTAGGGGATCCTCTGTGTAATACAGTTCACCCACTCAGCATTTCCATGCACCATTTTCAAAAGGGCAGGGAAACTATTGTGGGGAGGAAGAGGTGGGAAGTGTGTTTTTGCCAGCCCTGTTGCCTCCACCTAAAATCTGTTTAAGGTTTAATTTGTTTAAGACCTGGAGATGAGAACCTTTTCATGCTTACCCTTAGTTACTTCAGTAATGCCTTCTAAGCTTTGGAATTGGTTCCAAGTTGTGTGCGGCAGATTACAGAGTTTGCCTGTCTTAAGCAACTGGCCAAAGTCTTCCTGTTTTATGCAAGCTTCTTGGGATTAGTTCTTTTATTAGTACTGACTTAATGCTGATTCTTTCTTTAATCCTGTTATGTTTTGATTTTGTTTATATTGTTAATTTCTGTTTGCACTCTGCTTTGGGAATCTCTCATATTAAAAATAGACTTTGTTGCTATTGTTAACCACCTTCAAGTTGATCCTGACTCATGGTGACCATGTGGATGAGACATCTCCAAGACTACCCATCCTTCACTGCTTTGCCTAGGTCCTATACATTCAGACCCTTTATCTCCTTTATAGAGTCCATCCATCTGCATGCGGTCTTCCTTTTTTCCTTGCACATTGTTCCACCTTTCCCAGCATTATTGTCTTTTCCAGTGAGTCTTCTCATGAGGTGCCCAAAGTGTGACAGCCTCAACTTTATCATCTTGGCTTTCAGGTTGATTTCCAGCTTGATCTGTTCTAGGACAAACATGAATGGACTAAGTCAGGGGGTGTGCATCTTCAGTGGGTCCAGGAGCCAGTTCCTTCCCCTATGGTCTCCACTGCATTTCTGAGCAACCACACACTGCTGAATTTTAGTGGCAGAAGTGTGGAAAGCTACACTTCTGATTAAAACAATAATAATAATTTTAGCACTTATTCTGAAAGCAAATAGTACTTGTAGGAGTGTGATTCCTCTTGTTCTGCAGCAAAATTGTCGTGTTTGGTTGCTGCTGCTATTGCACCATAGAATTTCATCAACGAGAAGAGCACAAATGGGGGTAAAGACATCACATTTGGCCTATAATCTCTTGAAGCTTCATGTCTTGAAACACTTCAGGATCCTTTAATACCAGTGACTTGGGCCACAGTGGAATTCTTTCCTATTTATTGTTTTACTTGGTCTTTTAGTTTTACCTTCTAATGTAGTATTTCTTTATGCTGATGCTCATCCCGCTAAATATTAATACCTTAAGCTGCAGTCTTGTGCAATCCTATCTTTTGGTAATTTCCTTGGAACACAGTGAGGCTTTCTTCTGCATGGAAGTGTGTTAGGACTGCCCTGCATGTCCACTAATGGAAAAAACACCCTCTTTACCCCCATTTAATTCGAGTAGCCTGTCTCCTCCCTGCTACTGTGAGTTTGTCTCCGTATATTGCTCCTTTCAATCTTCTTTTGTATTTTTCAAAGAATTTCAAAATCTGTGCCAATACTGTAGCAAAGGAGCAATGTTGTATGTGCCAGATTTTCTTCTATGCTTTTTTTTTTTTTTTTGGCTGCATATGCCTCTCAAAATCTAAACACATTTCTTAATGTGAATAAATGACAGTGTTTACCAGTGCTCCTTCACACAAAGCACTGAATTGAACTAAAAAGTGATCTTTGAATTGACCTCTATCCAATCTTAGACATGCTGGTAATGTTGCCCCTAAAGTGGTCAGCTCCAGGATGCAACTGGTTTTGTCCATTAGGCATCTGATCTTCATGGCCCTGAGTGCCCTTTGCTCCTTTTGATTTTGATGAGGGAGTGAGTGCCTTAATGCACTTGGAGTACTATCATCAGCCGTAGGCTTTGGCTCTTTTTCTGTTTGTTTCCATCACAAATAAAAAAGCATGTTTCTCCAGTACTTAGGGATTACGTTTTAAAAAAGAAAAAAAATGGACATGCTTTGGTTTTTAAGGCTTTTTCTTGTCCCAGTTTCCATGGTGGTGGGATTACATGTGTTTTTCTTACTGTTTCTTTCCTGGTGATTCTATGCTTTTTAATACAGTCTACATGTATTTGCAGCTTTCCACCTTTGAGAGAGAGTCCTTCTTTTCTGAACTGAATTGGAGAACATGTTGGGGTACATGCTGGAGGTCTTTAAGCAGAGGCTGGATGGCCATCTGTCGGGGATGCTTTGATTGGGAGTTCCTGCATGGCAGGGGCTTGGACTTGGATGGCCCTTGTGGTCTCTTCCAACTCTATGATTCTATGATCTTTTTTGTTAGCTAAGAAATGTTTTATTTAGAGAATGCATTCATAGAAGATAGATATATAACATTATTTTTTACACCCCAATAGCAACAGTAGCAAAATCGTGGGACAATACATCTTGATTCAAAACAAAAATAAAAAGATAGAAATTACATAATCTATCATTGATCCAAAATTAAGAGGACCACATATCATTTCAATTTTTTACCTGAGACTTCAGAGGCTGAATAGTACCACAGCTATTACTGGCATATTGAATAACTGGACACTAAACACTATAACTAGTTCCCTTCATTTTTACCCCATCAAAATTTCAGACCATGCTGTCAATTTCTTCATTAGAGCAACATTCCATAAACTTTCCTGTCATACTGTCCAAAAATAGATTAGGGACTTTTTTCCTATTTGTGGATGTTCTAAACCTTTTGCTGCACACATAAAACTAGTAATTCCTCTACTGTATCTGTGAATTTTCATTGACAAACAAGGAGAGAAGTGCCATTATTGATGCTAACTTTCAACCTTAAGCTTATTTCTGGAAAGACATCAATACAAGCACCTACCAGTTTTGGACAAAACCTCCACAAGTGTATACAAGTGCCAAGAACATCATATCCATGCCAACACAATCCACTTACATTATAATTAATTTATTTATGTATAATAAGAGGTAGATAGGATTTGTGAAGAACCTTCAGACTCTCTTTTGATGCTTCTTTGCTGGGCAATTTTTTTAGCGGAGTTACCAGGAACACCTGTGTATGGGTCGATTTGTTTAAATAATATTTGCAAAAATGGATTGCATTGCAAAAATAAAACACATCACAAATTATCAATATAATGACTACCTTTTTTAAAAAAAAGACATAAATCAAATAATAATAATAACAGTAATAATAATTCTGATGTACTGTGTTCTGCGGCTGCATCTGCATTGCAGAAATAATTCAGTTTGTTGTGGCAGCACAACAAACTGCACTTCCCAGAATTCCATAGCATTGAGACATGGCAGTTAAAGTGCTGTCAAACTGGGTTATTTCTGCAGTGGGGATGCAGCCTGCCTCTGCATACAGAATTGGTAGATTTGAACATTATCTTCCAAAGTTTGGAATAACAGTCATACATGTGTGGATCTTTTCCAATAACATGTTGTACTTATTTTTGCAATACTTCTCAGGCTAAGATGAATTTTATATCAAACCAGCAGAGTTTGAAAGGTGTTTGAGTCCAAGTTAGTTGGAAGGAAGCTAGAATTTTCATCATTCTTACCTCAGAAGGGGATGCTTACCTAACTGCTGCTACCTATCATTTCACTATCATTTAGACTTCTGTTCTGGCTTGTAATGTGTTGATTACTAAATATATTCTCCCTGATCAGATTGGCTTAATGCAGGCAGGCACTTGATAAATGCAACTGAGCAAACACTTAACATCATGCTAACAAAGGGAGTATGCAACTCTCCCTTCTGTCCTTGGATACTCTTAAGGTTTTTGATAAGATAAAGTGGAAATGCCTATTCAGTTTATGAAAGAGAGTGAATTTTGGAGATGTCTTTGTGTCAGCGATTGCCAGATAACATAGGGGATTAAGAGCATATATTCATATCCACGAGATTGATTGGAGAGGGACAAAGTAAACATTTCTACCATCCTCACTGCTATTTGCAGTTGTAGTACAAGTAGTAGGTTATATGATAAAGCCAAAGACCTTGTGGTCAATGTAAAATGTCATATGGTTAGTCTGTAAGCAGATGTTTTATTATACCAAGTCGATCCAAAGGAATTCCATCCTTAAATTTAAAAAAAAAAATGTTAAGCTACTTTCAGTTGTAGAATTCAGAGACATAGCTGTATTAGTCTGGAACATCAGTATGGAAAGGGATCTTGTAGCACCTTTGAGATTAAATTAGGCTGCATCTGCACTGCAGAAATAGTCCAGTTTGACACTACTTTGACTGCCATGGCTCAATGCTGTGGGATCCTGGGAACTGTATTTTGCTGTGACATCAGAGCTCTCTGACAGAGAAGGCTAACTGTCCCACAGAACTACAATTCTCATGGGAGTTAAAGTGGTGTCAAACTGGATTATATCACTAGTGTGGATGCGGCCTTAGTGAAAGAAGTTGTAGCCTAAGTTTTTGTAGACTTGATTTTCTTCCTCAGACGCATGGACTGAACTGGTGCCTAGGGAGAACCTTTATAGTCAGACTGTATGAACAGCCATAGAAATGCAAAACTTGTGGGTATGGTGATGAGGTGACAAATTCAGTTTTAACTATGGACACTGAGGGATAAAGGCAGGAGGAAAGATTTTGCCTAAGGCCAGGGTGGGTGGACGACCACATGGATGGTGGAGGGAATTTTGCAATTTGGTATGTGAAGGCCTGCAAAATTGCAAAACTCCCTCCAGTACTGAAAGATTTATTTCTGAATGGCATTTCTTGTACCATAAAGTTATTAAAAGGAAGCAACTGACTATGGATACTAGTCTAACAATGAACATCTGCCAATAAACTGTTCCAAGTTGAAACGTTTAAATTCAAACAAGCATTGTTGTTCCAATAAGGGGGTTGGAAAATAGTAATAATAGCCAGACTTAAAAATATATGAATAATCATTTTAAAAAAACAAAGGAGTGGTTGTTGCTGTTTTTTAAAAGTCGTCTGGTTTAAACCAGCCTACTTTGCAGTATAGGGATTAGGGGAGCAAAGACATTCTTTGGAAACCCATCCAGTCAAGGGGACATGTTGAACAGATGTATAACTGGCTTCTAGATGAACAATGTGATTTAGGCATGCAAGCCAAGATAATATGGAAGTCATACTTCCATTTGGAGATCATAAACTCTACATGGTCTCAGATCCAGACATCTGCAGTGTTTAAAACTAAATCTGTACCTATGTGTCTGAATGTTCCCTAATTACAGAAATATTAGAAATAAATTCATGGCCTTATTTTAAAAACCACAAATATCATTCTGTGGGCTACTACAACCACCCTCATTACATGTCGGAAAGAAAGCAGTGGCTTTTGTCATAAAGAACTATATTTATTAATATTTATTTATTTCATTTGTATGCCACCCTTCTCCCAGAAGGGACCCAAGTGAAGCAGTGAAATGTATCCTAAAGAGCTTCTCTTAGTTGTGACACATTCAAAAATCACTAGATGCTGGAAAGATTTGAAGTGACTGAGCAATGCTGGATAAATAAGGTCTGACAAGTCTTATTTGATGAAAAAATTAACAAATAAACGATATCCTGCAAGAAATGGAGACCAGAGACAAATTCTACAAAGTCTACTATCCTTTTGTTTAGTATCCATTGCTGTGGAGCTTGCCAGTCCAGAGGACCTTCTGAGCAACATTTGAACTTTGGGAGAGAAATAGATTATGGTCTCTGACCAAAGATTACTCGCTGATGGATACTATGAGTGTATCCTTTTATATAAGGAAGAGAAAGGCATGGCAATAACTAAAAATGTGATTGATAGTACTTCAGTAATACTAACTACTTCTTCCATATATCTGTTATTTCCTGTTAAGATAATTTGGTGTAATACCTTTAAAAATGAACAAGAAATTGCATCAGTATTTCTCAGCACTTTGAGATAAAGTGGAAATAGCAGTATTCTAGGAAAATGGGATAAATGTATTTTCTGGAACAAGCTTTAGAGGCCTCCCCTCTTTTGTATTTTTTATACCTGACAAGAAATAGTTCTGTATATAAATCAAGAGGATCCAGTATCCAAAGAGAGCAGTGGCTTGAGTTCTAAGATTTGGAGGAGCTACTAGTTTCTCAAAAGGAAGCAATCGTGAAATGCATCTTAGGGAAAGGTCTCCAGATACAGTATATGTTGCTGTTGCCTGCCATGTTTGTACAGTTTGGGTTTGTTTTTGTTTTTTAAATAACTATATGTTTCTATTGTCCAGGAGCATTCAGGGACAGTTCTCAGCATCACCAACAGCCTTTTATTTCCACCCAGAGGGTGGGATTTATTTGGTTTTTAAATTCCAGAATACACTGTAAAAGGGGAAAAAACCTCAAAGACTTGGATGATGATGATTATTATATTCCTCTTTCCCCAAAAAATTGGGATTCAAAGTGGCTTCACACAGTCTATACTTGTGATTCGTACTGGAAACATCACACAATTATATACTTGTAATTCATACTGGGTTCTTGGATATACCTCCTCCTTGCTAGACAGGATAAGGGAGCAAAGATCTCACTGATTAACACATTGAAATTTTTATAATACTGTTTCTTTTAAAACAAAAGGTATGCCCATAAAGGTCTCACAGAGGTACTGAAGAGATCTGAATGTTGATTAACTAATAGATTACCATGTCATGAGATCAGAATGATTATTGGCCAATTTCCTACAGTGTTATACAGCTTGTTCTTCCTCCCTTCCCTTGCTGGCTTCTATAGGGAATCTTGTCCATACAAAATCAGTATCAAGAGGTACCAATTGGTAATAACCGAGGCTCTCTGTTGTGAGAGTTCTCATTTCTTTACACTGAGTCTTCTTAGCATGCCTGAGTAAAATTAACACTTGTAGTAGGTCAGAAAATTATACTGTATTTTCTATTTAGGCCTAAAAGAGTAGCTTCTTTCTCAGTAGCAATTCAACAGTTCATTGGGAGGTGCAACTGTCTCTCCTATAGCCTGAATAGAGAGAAAAGCTTTACCATGTATTATTTGGGTAATGTAAGCAAGAAGACACTGTTAAGGCATGGTCACTATTTGTATATTTTGCATTGGAATTTCTTTTGACTCCACTGGTCACAATATGCCATTCATTTACCCACCAATCAAGCATCAGTATAATTATTTGCCTACTGAGAGAATACTTCATGCATCTGATGAAGTGAGGTCTCACCCATGAAAGTTTACAGTAAAGCATCAATTAATTTTTACAGAGCCATAAGACCCTTTGTAGGTTTTGTTGCTATAGTCTAATATGGCTAATCCTCTGGAATACCTTGCAGGAAGTTTGCAGAAAAGATTTTGTATTTTGAAAGTAACACAAATAATCACTTTCTTTTTTCTTTTTTCAAGAATTTTCCCCAGAGAGTATCTTCTTCAACAGATTCACCTCTATTCCTTGGCTGACCTACAGCAGGTGAGTGATTTCAACTTCTTCTGAGCGACATATATCTAAAGAAACGTATTGTAAAAGGCATACACTTAGAAATTGTATGAGTAATAATAATAATAATAAAAAAATTTATTCATACCCCGCCCCTCTGACAAGCAATCAGGACAGCTTACAATTAAAATACTGTATCATATAATACAAGTACACAAATAACCTGGAATCCCCAATGGGATCGGGGAGGGGGAGGAAGATGTTCTAGGCTGATAATAAGAAATCCACCCACCCCTTAAGACAGTATTAAACAATTAAGTATTAAAACATATTTTAAAATACACATCAAAAAAGAACCAATAAAACAGGCATTCATTTACCTGCCCCTTCCTCTAACAGATTTCTTGGTGTTGATACACATTTATATTGTAATCTTCCCTCCTGTGCACCAAACATTTCATCGTGTAATTCAGTTACTATTGTTGCTGCTTCTAGGGTGAGGTTAAACTGGATTTTGCTTTTAATATGACCAAATCCTTATTATCAGCCTAGAACATCTTCCTCCCCCTCCCCGATCCCATTTCATCCATCATTTCATTCCAAATCTAAGCCTGTTTTTCGTATATTTTTTGCATATAAATTGAACAAATAGAGTGATGAGATGCATCCTTGTCTAACTTCCTTTCCAATTGGAAACCACTCTTCCTCCATATTCCGTTCTCACTGTACCCTCTTGTCCTGAGTATAGATTATGTATCAAGACAATCAAATGTATTGGCACACCCAACTTTTTAAGTGCAATCTATAGCTTTTCATAATCTATGCCATAAAAGGCTTTGCTAGAGTCTATAAAGCACATGCTTATTTTCTTCTGGAATTCTCTGGTATACTCCATTATCCATTGTATGTTTGCAATTTGATCCTTTGTGGCTCTTCCCTTCCTGAACCCAGCCTGCACCTCTGGAATTTCTCACTCCATATATGGCAGCAGTCTTTGTTGTAGACTCTTTAGCATGACCTTGTCCTGTAGTTACTGCAATCTTTTGTATTCAGGCTAGGGATGTATATTGATCATTTTCAGTCTGTAGACCATTGTTTTGTTTTCCATATTTGCTGGCAAATTTTAGTTAGAACTAAAGTTGATACTGTCTGTGTAAACTGTAACAGCTGTACAGTCCTCCCTCTGTTCTCGCGGGGGATCTGTTCTGAACCTCCCTGCAAAAATGGAAAATCGCAAATATTCAAGCCCTATTGGCTTGAATGGAGGCACGCCCCCGTGGGGGCATGCAAGCACGTGCTCATTTTACCCCCCTCCATTCACCTCCCATGGATAGTCAAGGGACGTGGATCCCAAGTCCGCGAGACAGAGGGAGGACTGTATTGGAAGGTCATCTGTTTCTGATGGTTTATTCCTTTCACTTCACTTTTCAAAATTTGGGGTTCATCTTCATATGATTTTTCTTCATTTTTTTCTTTCTTTCATCCTTTCATCTCTTTTGTATAGTTCTTCTATGTATTGTTTCCATCATCTTTTCATTTTGTCTTGGTCATGTATCATGTTCCTCTGCTGTTCATAGAGTATCCCTACTCTTGGTCTGAATTTCCCTTTTATTTCACTGATCTTGTGAAAGAGGTCTCTTGTTCTTCTTTTTTTGTTGTCTTCTATTTTTCTGCAGTGATCATTATAGTAATTCTCTTTGTCCTTACATACTAATCACTAAAGAGTTGCACTCATGATTCTCTTTCTATTTATCTCCCTTTCCTTTTGCTTCTTGTCTGTCTTTTATTGCTTGTAGTGTTTTGTCTGTCATCCATTGATTCTTCTCTTTCTTTTTGGCTACAGATAGTTTCTACATTCTTCTTTGAATTTGTTCCTTGCTTCTGTTCATAGTTCATCTGATTCCCTGTCAATTATGCTTAGAACAGTCTGTCTTCCCCAACTGTGGGCTTTCCATCTGCAGAACTGACCAACTGCAGATGGCAAACGTCATTGGCCCTAATGGTGGCATGTGCACATGGCCATGGCCATTAAAAATGACGGGACTTGAGGACCCGCATTTTTAGGCATCCACAGCAGGTGTCTGGAACCCAGCTGATACTGAGCTGATACTGAGAGTCAACTGTAGTGCAAATCTATTTTACAACTACAATAACTTCTTCCTGTTCTTCTTCCTCCTCTTTTCCCTCTTCTCTTCTTTTTTTTTTGGGGGGGCACATGTAACAACTAGTACATTGGAAAACAACAGTGATAGCTTAGCAATTGCATTCACATTTTAAAGCAACAGTTCTTCCTGGCTGAAAAAAATAGGAAAATGGACACTTATTTCTCCTAGCTTTTTCTCATGGGAAATATGGGTGCCAATAGATTTCAAATTACTTCATATTAGGAATGAAGTTGGGGAAGATCTTTATGGGGTCGGTAAATTTAGGAAATGTTTCTGGGCCTTGCTACAATTTCAGTTGCAATCCTATACCCACTTACCTAAATTTAAGCCCCATTGAATCCAACAAGACTCTTCTAAGGGCCTTTGCAGACTGCCAGAAATAGTGCAAATTGAGTCCACTTTAAGGGTTAGGGTTCGTGCTAGGGAATCATGGGATTTTTTTTCCTGAGACATGGAGCCTTCTCTGTCAGAGAGCTCTGGTGCCACAATAAAATACAGTTCCCATGATTCCCTAACCCTATCCCTAACCCTAACCCTTAAAGTGGACTCAATTTCCACTATTTCTGGCAGTCTGCAAAGGCCCTACGTAGATATAAGATCGCGATGCTAATAATAATTAAACAAGCAGTATTAAGGCAGGTTCCATTTTTCATAAGTTTAAACATGTATTTTAATAAACCATATGCAGTTAATTATATGTTGCATATTTATTCCATTTTAATACACGGAGATCTAGTTTTTTCTTGTGTTAGTGAAAATGTATCAATGTAATATGCAAGGTGAATTTAAAAGCTGCCAAGTGTACAGATGCTTTGCCCAGGTTGGGGTTTTTTGCAATGTAATTATAGGACAAGCTAAGATCAATTCACAACATAATGGCCTTTAATGTTCCTGTGCTTTAGGAGGAGAATAGAGTAGTAGGAAAGGAAAGATGCAAAGCAAAAGAAACTTAATTTTGGCAGCTGTCTCAAACTATTGCTGGTGATTCCTTCCCTAGTCCAAAAAGTATTAGTATACCTCAGCAGGTCAGAGCTTTAGCCCAAGCAAGGACTGATAGTTTCTTCCTCCACCACCAACCTCTTCCAGTTACACAAAAATATATTAGTAGCGGTAATAGTAGAGTATAATATCAAACAAGTTCTTCCATCATCCCAGTGCCTAATGAATGCAACCAGGTTCACAGCTGGTCCAGTTAACATATAGGTTTTTCCCACCCTTATCACTCCCCTATTTGCTTACATGGGCATTAGCAGGCAAGATAAATTAGGCGTACTCAGATTTAACAAGCAGAGGAAGAGTTGTGGTGATTGTCAGCCATGAACAAGTGCACTGCAACCCTCCTTTTGTAAAACCTCCACAATAACTGTTTGCTTGTTCTCTTGAAGCCAGGCTCTTGTGAGATAGAACCTAGGAAATCCTTATCATTAAGCATGAAGGAAGGAAGTGCTCTCAATTTGTGCAATATTTTTAATAAACTAAGTCATTGTAAGAGCTGCTAAATAGGAAAAAATAAGAATCCTTTTTGTTTGCGTGTTTATAGTAATACAGCCTTGCAGATATAGGCCTAAATCTAGTTGCTAGTTCTAGCTAGAGTAGATCCATTTAATCCATGGAATTTATGTAAGGGATTTAAGTAAATAGTTGTCGTTCTTGACTGCCCTCAAGTCGACTCCTTTGTCTGGTGACCCACTGAATGAGACCTTTTGCTCAACAGAGTTGCTTAGTTCCCCCATACTTAGGTCTCTGTCCTCTTTGATTGACTCTGTCCATCTGGTGTGTGGTCTTCCTCTCTTTCTCCTGCCCTCTGTCTTTCCAGGTATTATCATCTTTCCTTGTCTTCTTATGATGTGACCAAAATACGACAACCTCAATTTATGAGCGAAGCAGACTGCCCTGAAGGACCAGCCAGTTTGGTTGTCAAACTGAATCCCTACAAGTCTATTTAACTCTAAAAATGATATCACACAATGAAAGCAAGTGAAGGAGGACAATTTTGCCAGGGGCAGTCTCATTTTTAGTGAATTTTCTGTAGTACAGAAGTTGCAGTGTTTTAACTGTGCCAGCTAATCTTGAAATGATATGGGTCCCCTAGCAGTAAGCCTTGTTGAACTTAGTGGCATTAATCCTTGAGTAAACGTGTTTGAGATTCTACTGTTATACTTTATGGTAGCATGGGTTACTATTTTGATTTCCTTGTTCTTTGAAAACTGGGGAAATTTTTTTTAAAATAAAAGTTACAGCAGCCATGGAGGACACCAATTCTGAATTGCAAATCTGTAGTGATGCATCTGGAACTTATAAAAAATATATATTTGGACTGCAACTTCCAGATTCCCCCAGCCAGTAAAAATACATGCAGGTGAAAGTGAATGCCATTGAGACCTTGCTGTGCAAATGGCTTTTCTTTTCTTTCTCTTTCCTTTTCATGTTTCAAGTGCAGGGCATCCTACATTGGCGGTTATTTACTATTGTAACTGGACAGCTGAGTCAGCAAACAGAATAACTAAAAATTTCGGGTGTTCTCATTTGTGGAAGGGGCTTCACTACTCTTAGATCTTTTCCTTCTTGTTCTAATTTTTTCTGTCTTCTCTTACCTGTATAAAAATCCCACTCCATCTTGCTAAAATAACAAATAAGATGACAGTAGTAAGCATAACCTAAAGAAATTATGCTCAAATCAAATGTAGTTGTAGTGCAGATCCAAACAACACAATGATCAAAGTATGAAACCTGTGCATAGCTCTGGCATAAGTGAACTTAAATAAGTGTAGGATTAAAGCAATTGTCCTCCTTTCTCTATCATACAACACCCTGATGTCCTCAAAACACTAATGCAGCCTTTCGCTTTCCTTACCTCTGAGTGTGTGTGTGTCTTTTAATGTTTTAAGAAAAACCAATAATTCACTCTTCTGTCAAGTTTGGGAGTATACTACAAAATGACAGAAACTACATATCAGGCTGCCAGGGTAATCCTGAAGATTTGTGAGGGAGAGAATAGAGCAGGGGTAAGCAACCTTTCCCCTTTAAGGGCCGAGGAACTTCAACTCCCAGAATCCCAGGAGCCATTGGCCAACATGGGACTATTGGCCAACATGGCTGAGGCTTCTGGGAGCTGAAGTCCCTCGGCCCTTAAAGGGGAAAGGTTGCCTACCCCTGGAATAGAGGGAATCTTAGGGAATTAAATGGTGACTGTGGAGGCAAGGGCTTTGGCCCAGCAACTCTATTGTTGCTGGCATCCCCCTTTCATGCCACATTGTTTATGCAGAGTTTAGGATTAAAGGAGGACAGCCTCTCTCACTGGTTTTAATTTGAACTTCAAGGGCACCTGAATTTTCCGTGGGCATGGGGGCATGCTACTTGGGACTCCTCACTTTACCACAAATTGTATGTTTTCAAATGAAAAAATAGAAGCAAGCTTTTCAGTATCTCTGATTAGTATGGATACTCTGCTCCTCCACTTTTCAAACCTTAAAGTGGTGTTTCCACTTTAGATTACTGCAGTTTATCACTATGTCCAGTCCTTAAACTGTGGCTAATGTTAACTATGGTTTGTTGAAACAAGCCAAATTCAAACTGAATTAGAGTTCCCCGGAGTAATGGCTCTTGTCGTAGGCTGCATCTGCACTGCAGAAATAATATAGTTTGACACTGCTAATTGGCATGCCTCCATCCTAAGGAATCCTGAGATTTGTAATTTGTTGTGTGATCAGAGCCCTCTGACAGAGAAAGCTAAATGTCTCACAAAACTATAAATCCCAGAATTCCATAGCATTGAGCCATGCCAAACCTGCATTAATTCTATAGTGCAGATGCAGCCTTAGTTTCACCTTGAGCTAAGCAAGCATGATCAGGGATGGAGGAAGGCCTTCACAGACTGCAGGTCTAAGAGATAAGTTGCAATGGTTACCAATAAATATGCTTAAGGTGTGTAAAGTGATGCATATGCTTAAGACCGCTATCGTCAAGCTTCATAAAATGGCACAGTGAGAACCAACTGAGTTGCTGAGTTACAAACCTGCCTTTTGGGACCTTTCTTTACCGAGGTTCCTGGTCATGAGGAGGTTTGTAAATGCATTCAACTGAGTGCAAAATATTCAGAGGTCTTTAGAGGACTGTATGTATCCGGAGGCATGAGAGGCAGAGATTGCATATACATCCTTGCCCCCCTGCTTAGTTTTGGCCTTCATTACATGTGTAGAAAGATGCCTGTATGGAGCCATTGTGAAGTTTGTTTCTAGATCCAGGGCTTTCATGGTGTAAAAAGGAGTTAACAAGCAAACCAGTATTTCTCAGGGACCTGTTTCTTAATAAATGTTATCTTCACGGAAATAATTCAGATTGTGAATCGACAGTTGAAATTATAACCTCTCTGTTGACTTATAAAAAGCCTTATCGCCAATATGATGATAATGATTAACATGCTGATTTACAAGGGTGGGGTCACCAGCTATTTACAGACTCGTACTGTCTTCCCAGAAGCAATAGCACCTTGGAATGTAGGCCTTGTCGCCTCTTTAACTTAAATTATTAACCCTAACCTACCATGCCACACAGTACAGTGCAGTCTCATTAAAATTAAAGAGGGTAAGTGCAGGCTTAACCTCTGTCTGTTGAACTACAGTTTCCTTTTCCTGGCAATAGACTCGTTTCAAGGTTAGTTGCCTTGAAGTGAAATCATTAGGAAAGACTGTTAGATCTATGAGCTAGCAAATCGAAGAACCCAAGATTAGTGCAACTTGATACTTTACTTGCTGAGGATATTTTGTTCTGTTTAGTCCTGTCTATACAATTATCTTAAGTTGGCAGATCATAGATTGCTTAGCTTTGGAAGGATTTATTTAAAAAGTTTCTGTAATTTTCAGCAAGTCCTGTGTAGGAGTGAGACAGGGAAGGACAGAGAGATGTGTTTGTTGATGGATGAAACATTAATTCAGTAGACAGAGTTAAACTTTTGCCAGGATACATTGGGCAATTTGGAGTTAGTGGTTTATCACTTGACTAAATATCTCCTTACCTTAGGGAAGAGTCATCAAGCAAAGGCCTGTTGAAATCCATGTCACTTGACATGCATCTATGTAGCAATGACTCCACACAATGAAAGCCAATTTTGAAAGTTCATTTCCACATCAACTGTTAAATGGCATCGTGAGAGATGGTTATTCTCTCCTTCTTTTCAGGACGAGCACAATTTGCCAGACACATCCAGATTTGGTGGCTGTTCATCTTGGTTAGGAGGCTCACCATACAATTGAGCGGATCTAAATGGTGCCCATTTAGAGCTGTCACTACCTGGAGCCACTTCCCCACTCATGGCAGCCATATTGTTACATTTGGCCTTGTGGTTATTTAAACAAGGATGATAAGCACTTAGTGTAATCTGAGTACTGATTATGATCAAGGAGGCTGGTAGCTTAGTAGACTTATTTCACATTATTTGTGATGAATTTCTGCCCATAGCTGTGTGAGGCGGGTCTCTGACTGTAGTAGGACCTGTGCAAAGAATAACATGGTACACAGGGGAAGGCCCAGTGCATGCAGCCTCCCAGCTGATTTTGTGGTCTCTGCTCGTTTTTCTTGCAAAAAGGGATGAATTACCTACATTGGAAGCCTCCAGGAGGCAAAATTCACATTTCAAACAGTTCACAACCTCCCTATACCCACTAAAAATGCCCTTTAAAAAAACAACAACAGAAACAGACTTCCACCTGCTTCAAGTTTTATTTTGTTTCCTATTTTTGTAGCTTCTAGACAAGAAATTCGGAAAGAAATTGGCTCCTGGACCTCCTAAATTTGCCCAACCCAGCCATACCTGATTGCAGCCATGTTCAGAAAATACAGGCCAAATCTTTCTTTGCTATGTCAGTCCTGCCCCTGCCACTAAGTTCTCACCATCTATTTATTTAGCTCTCTCTAGTTGTACTTTGACTATATTAGGCGTATGCCTAACACATTGCGAAAATCCAGAGATAACGTTCTTTGCATTGTACAGCTTTCAATGAGACTTCCTTAAGGCCTTTTCTAAAGAGGCCATTTGTGTTCATTTTCCCTCCTTAGGCACTGTTTCTTTAAACAGCCTATATAGTTGCAAGTGTTTCTGAGCAACAAATCCTACCTCTCCCCTACAGATGTCTGCCCAATTCATTGCAATTCATTATATTACCCAGTAGGCAAGTAAATCCTATGCTATACTTGTGAGTTAGGGTTTCAAATTGGGCAGGAAAAGTAGTTTAGAAGTCGCAACTTTGTATTATAATGTTCTCAGTATGTGACACCCATGTTAAGTACTGTATTGCAGATTCTTATCTGTAATATCAACCGTGCAACCTTATATATGTCTACTCAGAAGTAAGTTTCATTGAATTCTCTGGGGCCTACTCCCAAGATGAGTGGCCATAGATTACAGCCAGCATCTGTTGAACAGTTCACACCTAAGTATGTTTATTCAGAAATACCTCCTATTGAGTCAGTGGGACATCCTCATTGGTTATTATATAATACAGAGTTGGTTGTTGTTGTTGTCATTAGCTGCCCTCAATTTGAGTTCCACTCATGGTGACCCTTTGAATGAGGGTCTGCAAGAGTCCCTCTCCTCGATTATCCTGTTCAGGTCTTGTAGGCTTAGGCCCGTGGCCTCCGTAATTGAGTCTATCTGTCTGGCATGTGGTCTTCCTCTCTTTCTACTGCCCTCTACCTTTCCCATTATCATTGTCTTTTCTAATGATTCATGCCTTCTCATTATGTGGCTGAAGTATGACAGTCTTAATTTAGTCATCCTGGCTTCCAGGGAAAATTCTAGCTTGATCTGTTCTGGGACCCATTTGTTTGTCTTCTTGGCCATCCAAGGTATCTTCAGCGCTCCTCTCCAGCACCACATCTCAAATGAGTTGCTTTTCCTTCTGTTGTCTTTCTTCACTTTCCAACTCTTGCATCTGTGCATTGTGAAGGGGAATACATTGGCTTGGACTATCCTTACTTCAGTGTTCAAAGATATCTTTGCACTTTAGGCTCTTGTCTAGTTCTTTCATAGCTGCTCTTCTTATTCCTAGTCTTCTGATTTCTTGACTGCAGTCTCCTGTCTGGTTTATATTTGATCCAAGGTACAGGAATCTTTGACTATTTTGATTTTTTCATTATCTAAGATAAATTCTTGTAGCTCTTTCATCATTATTTTTGTTTTCTTAATGTTTAGCATTAAGCTTACCTTGGTGCTTTTCCTCCTTGAACTTCTTCAGTAATTGTTCCAGATCCTTGTTGGTTTCTGCTAGTAGTATTGTCTTGTCTGTGTATCTTAGATGATTAATGTTCCTTCTTCCCGTCTTCACCCCTCCTGCCTTTGACTCTAAGCCAACTTTGCATACAGTATTTTCTGCATATAGGTAGAATAAATACACTATGTTAGTAGCGAAAGAGCTGTTAAAGATAGGACGAGAATCAAGTCCTCATAGAACCTTCAAGTTCCTCTTTGTCAAAATTAAATAACTGTGCCCTTTCTTTGCTTGGGGGATGTGAGCTTAACTGGACTTTTTGTTACCACCACCATGTAATGGTGTCAGAAATAATCTTGGAGTGGGGATTGATGTTGTGTGGGGGAAGGGAAGATATGGCGGTAACAGAGTGAAGAAATGTTACAAAAGAAGTAGGGATTGATGCTTAATATCTATCCCTCCTTCAATTCACTCTGTTGCCCAGGACAACTTGGAGAATGTACCTTCCATTCCACAGACCCTTACTCTGCTCCTTTGCAATGCCAGGTCGGTCAGGAATAAAATGCATATCATCAATGACCTCTTATTGGATGAGACAGCCGACCTGGCATGCTTTACTGAGACCTGGCTGGGAGATGCCAGTGCTGTAACGTGGGCGCAGGCCCTCCCGGCTGGGTACTCAGTCAGTGAACAGATAAGGGAAAGTGGGCGAGGTGTGTGTGTGGCCTTGGTTCATAAAAACACCTTAACCTTGACAAGGAAGCCTATCCAGAAAACAGCTTACATCGAGTGTATGTAGCTTAGCCTGCAAACCAGGGATAGTTTGGGGATTCTGTTGGTATACCGGCCACCCCGTTGCTTAACAGACTCCCTAACCAAGCTGACACAGCTGGTCTCAGAGTTGTTGTTGGAGTCACCCAGACTTTTGGTTCTGGGCAACTTCAACATCCCACTCAAGACCAGTTTGTCTGATCTAACTGGTGCGGCTTGGGAATTCATGGAAACCATGACAAGCATGGGCCTATCCCAATTGGTTGTCGGGCCCACACATTGTGCGGGTCATACCCTCGATGCAGTCTTTACTACGGAACAGGAATATCCGTGGGCGAAAGTTATCAAAACTTCTGCTTTGTCATGGACGGATCATTTCCTGGTCAAGATGGAACTAAGAGCCACTGTCTGTCCCTCTGGGGGTGGTGGACCTATTAGAATGGTCTGCCCTTGAAGGCTAATGGAACCAATCGGTTTCCAGAAAGCCTTAGAGGGTTTAATGGTTGGTAACGTCGGTGATTCTGTCGAAGCCTTGGTTAACACCTGGAACACCGATCTCACCAAGGCTGTCGACACAATCGCTCCCAAGCGTCCTTTCCAGCCCACTCCGAATCGTAAGCCCTGGTACACAGAGGAGCTTAGGAGAATGAAGCGAGCTGGACAACGACTAGAACGCGAATTGGCTCCCATCCGACAGAACTCGCCATAGGAAACATCTTGATTCCTATTGGGAGGCATTGTGTGCAGCACAGAGACTTTTCTCTTCTGCACGCATCGCGTCTGCGGAGTCTCGTCCAGCAGAGCTGTTTAGGGTGGTGGGGGAACTGACACAGGTACTTCCTGTGCAGAACCCTCTACTTAACCCTACAGCAACCTGCTGTGATGCTTTTAACATCTACTTCGCAGATAAAATCTCTCGAATAAGAGCCGACCTGGACTCCAGTGTTTTGACAGAATCAGTAGATGAGGTGTCCAGCAACTCCGTTGATGGCATTTTACTGGATCAGCTTCAATCTGTGAGTACCAATGACATGGACAAGCTCCTTGGTAGAGTGAGGAAGACGACCTGCCCCCTCGATCCTTGTCCATCTTGGCTGGTTGTCTGGGGGGGGGACACGCGTTGAGGGTATTCCTTTGGGATACCATTAACGCGTCATTCAGGGAAGGCATTGTTCCATCCTGTTTAAAGGAGGCGGCGGTTAAATCCCTCCTGAAAAAGCCTTTCCTGAATCCCCTGGACAAGAATAACTATAGACCGGTCTCCTTGCTACCTTTTTTAAGCAAGGTGATCGAGAGGGCGGTTGCTTCCCAACTCCAAGCTGTCTTGGGTGAAACTGATTATCTTGATCCATTTCAAACCGGCTTTAGGACAGGATATGGAGTTGAGACCACCATGGTTGCTCTGGCTGACAACCTCTGCTTGGGTATCGACAGGGGTAGTGTGACCCTGCTGGTGCTCTTGGACCTGTCAGCGTCCTTTGATACGATAGACCACTCCATCCTCTTGGATCGCCTGAGAGAGTTAGGAATCGGAGGCACTGCTTTGCAGTGGTTCCGTTCCTTCCTCTCAGGCAGATCCCAGAGGGTGAGGCTCAGGGACAGTTGCCCTTCCAAAATAGAGCTTAATTGTGGCGTCCCTCAGGGCGCCATCTTGTCCCCAATGCTATTCAATATCTATATGAAGCCGCTGGGAGAGATCATTCAGAGGCATGGAGCATGGTGCCTTCAGTATGCTGATGACACCCAGATATACCTCTCCATGACCCGATCGTCTGCCCAGACCTCAGATGGCGTCTCTCCTCTCAATGATTGTCTTAAGGTGGTAATGGATTGGATGAGGAAAAACAGATTGAGACTGAATCCAGACAAAACGGAGGTACTAACAGTGACGGGCCCGAAACCAGGATTGGGAATACAACTCCCAACCCTGGATGGAGTCGCACTCTCCTCCAAGTACTGTGTTCGCGGCCTGGGGGTGCTCCTAGATTCGTTGCTCCACATGACTAATCAGGTGAATGCGACAGTCAGGAGTGCCTGTTGTCAGCTTCGGCTGATACGCCAGCTGTGCCCCTTCCTGGATGCTAGGGATCTTGAAACTGTGGTACATGCTCTGGTAACCTCATGTTTGGATTTCTGTAATGCGCGCTACATGGGGCTACCCTTGTGCCTAACCCGGAAACTTCAATTGGTCCAAAATATGGCAGCCAGGTTGGTCACAGGAACATCTAGGAGAGAGCACATAACTCCAGTGCTGAAATCTCCACTGGATGCCGATTAGTTTCTGGGCACAGTACAAGGTGTTGGTTTTGACCTTTAAAGCCCTACATGGCTTGAGTCCAACTTATCTTCGGGACCGCCTCTCCCCGTACAATTCCCCCCGCGCACTTCGGTTTTCTGGGAGGAATCTGCTACTGCCTATGAAAACTAGATTGTCGCAGACCTCCCAGAGGGCCTTTTCCATCGCTGCTCCAAGATTATGGAATGGCCTGTCGGATGAGATCTGTCTTATTACCACTCTTGACTGCTTTAAAAAAGCAGTAAAGACGGATCTCTTCCGACAGGCCTTCCTGGAATAATTCCCTGACCAATTTGAGTTCTGATGGTTTTTTGCTCCCTGTCTCCACTGTTTGTTCTAGTGTCTTAAATTATTGCTGTTCTAAAATGTATTTTAATTACTGTATTAGTTTAATTCAATTTTTATGGGGGTGGGTGGGTTAGGAATGGGGGGGATGGAATTGTTCTAATTGTTGTTCTGTTTTAACTTTGTACGCCGCTCCGATTGCCTAGCAGAGGGGCGGGTTAAAAATATATTATTATTATTATTATTATTATTATTATTATTATTATTATTATTATTATTTATTAAATAGGATAAAAGTATACAACCTTGCCTTATCCTTTTGTCAGTCGGGAACCATGCTCTGTATTCTGTTCTAACAGTTGCCTCCTGTCCTGAGTAGAGGTTATGCATCAAGACAATCAGATGGCACTCCCATTCCTTTAAGAGCAAACCATAGCTTTCCATTATCTATGCAGTTGAAGGCTTTGCTGTAGTCAATAAAGCACATGCAGATTTTCTTTTGGAATTCTCTGATGCACTCCATTATCCACATATGTTTGCAGTGTGAGCCCTAGTGCCTATTTCTTTCCTAAAACCAGCTTGCACCTCTGGTATTTCTTGCTCCATCTATGGTTAGAGTATTTGCTGCAGAAGCTTGAGCATGACTTTGCTTGCATGGGAAATTAGTGCAATGGTTAGATACAGATATAGATAATCTAGATATAGATAATGTAAGATACAGAAGTATCTTACATTATCTATTTCATATATTTATGTTCCTCTTTTCTATGTAAAACAT
Source organism: Phrynosoma blainvillii (assembly GCA_026167975.1). Lineage (NCBI taxonomy): Eukaryota > Metazoa > Chordata > Lepidosauria > Squamata > Phrynosomatidae > Phrynosoma > Phrynosoma blainvillii. Next base: position 229,891,866 of record JANUYF010000001.1, read on the forward strand.
TGTAAATTAAAGATAATGTTCCCATGTGCTATTTCACACACAAAGGTTGTTGTGTGACGTCAAGTCATTTCCAGTCCTAAGGCAAATCTATCATGGGTTTTTCATATCCTGGTCTCCAGAGTCGTAGTTCAAGGCTCAAATCACAACACTGTTGATAATGTTATGAATGTATCATGCTTAACAGATTGGTTTGGTCTTTAAACCATAGCACCTGTAGCTCAGAGGTGGACAAAATGTTGCCTGACAAGGCTATTTTTGAGGCCTTTGGCCCCTCTTAGAAGTGGCATCTCACCATTTAACTGCCCTCCAGCATTATATACAATTTAAAATTCACAATTTTTTGGCCTTTAGGGCAATCTATCCAGCCTTCAGACCCAACATTATTGCCCACCCTTGCAGTAGTGGCCAGACATGTTCTGACTTGACCATTATACTCATGTCTAGCTCACTCCCCAGCTTCCGTGCTAAAAATGACTGCCAAAATACCTCTAAATTCTCTTCTTAAAATTTGAACACCACCTGCTAAACCCAAGAATGTGTCTCGTAGGCCCCATTGCAGCCATTGGGGATGTCCAATGTTTCCTTCCCTCACTGATCCCTCCTCCCACTCGTCCCAGCTCCTTCTCCAAAATGACTTGGCTGAAAAAACCCTACAAATAGCTTAAATATTTTGTTTCAGGAGGTCCAAAACAGCCAGAACTATCTCCGCAACCTCACTTCCAGCCATCCAAAGAGGTGGCTGGAACAGCATACCACCACTTTGTTCTCTGGAGTTGCGGAAAAAACAAAATCAGGGTCTCTGGGTTCCAGGGTATGTCCACTTAATTAAATCATTTCAGCTAGACCATTTTGAATCTTCCAGGTGTGTTAGTTTTGCAGTAGGTCACCCTATCCACCTGTATGAAACATTGGAAGTGGTGATGTAGCCCAGTGGGCCTATGTCCACACTCCCATTTGGCTGCAGAGCCAAAAACTACCTTTTTGTATTTTTTTCTGCATTTTTAAAGAAACGGAATAGCAAAGAGAGAGAAAAATAAGGGGGAAAGGAAAGGAAAGGAAAAAGAGAAATATGCATTGATATAAGCAGACGGTATTTCCAAAAATACATTTTCTTGAACCTGACACTTTTAAAATACATATTTATGCATAAAGCAGCAAGACCTTCTGACCATGAAACAATAGATCAGGGGTAGGCAACCTTTTTGAGCCGGTGGCCGGTTTGCTGTCCCTCAGATAATTGGGGGGGGAGGAGCACAATAAATAAATAAATAAATAAATAAATAAATAAATAAAGTTAAAAAAATTAAAAAATATGCATGCACACTCTCTCAGCCCCAGAAAAGCCATGGCAACCCCCCTGTGGATATTTTGCCAAGAAAACCCCAAGAACAAGTAATAACAATAATCAATATCATCATGGCGGGCGGTGGGGGGGGCGGCGGCAGGACCGGCCTGGGGCTGGTCCAAAGGCCCGCATCCGGGCCTTAGATTGCCTACCCCTGCAATAGATAATGATTGTTTGTCTTTCCTACCCTGGTAGATCTTTCTGTAATAGTAAAAGCATGCAGGAGACAGCCCTGAGCTGGAGGCCCTTGGCTGCAAATGTGCATGTACTGCCTGCAATAAGTCTTCCCTGTCCAGTGGTTAGAGGTTTTATACCCCGATTGGCAACTGGTCCCTCCCTCACAGGCTATAGCCATTTTATACATCCTTACACTGCTGTTGCTGCTGCTGCTCTTCCCTCTTGCTGCCAGTCTTCCTTTCTATATTAACCCAAACCCTGCAAAATCTTCAATATTGTTTTCTCAGCCAAATATGCAAATAGTGCTTGTTTGTGAAAACAATCAAACCTAATTTTATTATTTTTATACAGGTTAAATATCTCTTATCTGGAAATCTGAAATACTCCAAAAACAAAAATTGTCCACATGGGTGGCTGAGATAGTGACATCTTTGTTTTCTTGTATGTGTGTTTTTTTTCTTTGCTTTTTTGTATTCAGTGTACACAAACTTTGTTTCATACACAAAATGATTTAAAATGTTGTGTATATAATTACTTTCAGCCTATGAGTGTAAGGTATATTCGAAAGATAAATGAATTTCATGTTTAGATTTGGGTCCCATCTCCAAAACATTTCATTATGTATATGCACGTATTCCAAAATCTGAAAAAATCTGAAATCCCAAGCACATCTTGTCCCAAGCATTTCAGATAAGGGACACTCTGTCTGTAACTTTTTTCCTTAAAGGCCAGTAGTGGAATTGAGTAATGGACTGGAACTTGGGAGATCCAGGTTCAAGTCCTCTTTGTTCCTTGAAACTTGCTGATCAACTTCAGCCAGTCACTTTTCTTCAGCCTGACCTATATCACCTATAACACTGTCATTGGAGAAAAGGCAAAGTATAAGTGGAAGTAATAAATTACAATCTTCAGGGCAGCCTATTTGGCTGAATAGTAAGTTTTGGCCTGGGTGATTTAATGTTCTTGGCAAACCTCCTTGGTTCAGGCATGGACTTCTTTGTTTATATTAAACTGCAGTTGTATGTCCCATCACTCACATATCTGCTGTTTCTTATGTTTCCTGGTTGTTGTTGTTTTTAGCATCATTTCCTCTTCACCAGTTTAGACTCTTGACCCTCATTACCAGAATTAATTAAGGAAGATTTTTTTTTTATTTAAAAAAAACTGCTCACAATACTGCCTTTAGCAGTCTCTTATAACAGTAGCAGGGTACTGGCCTTGAACCCCACTTTGTGTAGTGACCTTTCTGAATTGTTTTAACATCCAGCATGAGGGGATCTTCCTATAGCAGGACACAGTGAGAACTTCACCTTCCCCTGCAACACAAACAGATGTACAATCTGCTCAGCTAGCAATAACATTTCTGCTTCCTGTGCAGCCACAGATGTTCTTACAAGAACGAAAGGCTTTTTGGCATTTCCATTCTGTGGCAGCAGCCCAAGCGATTCCCATGAACTTCCTTTCCTGCCTACATTTTTCCATTTCACATCTGTGCAGTATTTTAGACTATAGTCTGTAGAACAATATTTAGTAGAACTTAGGTAGACATCCTCATGAAACTTGAGTTTCCCAGTTTTGCTTTAAAGTTTATTCACCAAAGGAAAGAAATAAAATAGCACAGAGGTAGGTGAGAAAGAAGAATCCCCAAGTGGGAAATATCTTCAGTAGGATCAACTAGAGTGCCACAGAAATGTTCAGACTTTCAGGTTCTCCACAACTTTCCATCAAGGTAGTTGGTAGAGATGAGATAAGGATGGGAGAAGAATCAGTCTGGGGAGCAGGCCAAGTGTTGTGACTGTGAGGTTTACAATTAAAGATTTCTACAAGCAGGTAAAGAACTGTGATGCATATGTTATCATTACTGTCCTGTTAGTTACTGAACACATAAAATATATGATAGTGTGTGTTTTGAAACGGAAATATTGCTAGTATTGAATACATGAGATGGGTAGGATATTTATTTAGGCAAATGTTAAAATAAGCTTTTTTATGAACAGAACCACTATTTGCCTCCTTAAGTTAATTATTTTTTAAATTTATATTTATCACTGGGGAAAGCTAGTGTGGTATAATGATTTATTGTGAGACTAGTACTCTGGGAGACCAGAATTTAAATATCTGCTTGGCCATGGCTATTCACTAGCTGACCTTGGGCAAGTCAGACCCAATCAGCCAAAAAAGAAGGCAACACAAATGTCTAAATAGATACTGCAAAGAAAACCCTGGTTGCCAAATGTTGGCATTGAATTTGAAGGTACATAACTACAATATAACAATTCTTACCTCACAGTAAAACTGTATTTGAAATGAATCTGTCAATCATGCTTTAAAAAGAGGAGATGTTCATGTATTTTTACAACAACACTAAAATTGTTTGCCTGGACGGATGAAATCTCAAAATTTGGCTTATAATAATTAAACTTTTGTTACCCAACTGTAGTGTGTAACTGAAGTAACTTAAGAAATCATTAGATCAATTGAAACATCAGCTCAATGGAAACATCAACTAGCTTCTGTGGAATAATGCATGTGCACGCGCGCGTGCACACACACATATATTATTAAATCAAAACATTGCAGCCATTCTTAAAGAAAGAATAAACTCAAACGTGAATGTAAACAACAACAAAAACTCTAGTACATTTGTTTAAAAGAATTGAATAAACCTATGACATGAAAAGATTAACTAATACAGTTCACAAAAACTGTCCCCAAAAGTTAACTTATGTTACTGTGCTATCTTTAGACCCATACACATATCCATCTTTACATTCTGTGATCTAGTATTTGATCAGGTGCTAGACTTCTCTGATGATGACTTAGACTGCTACACATCTCCATCCCCTGCCCCCAAGACTGTTAAAGATTTGCATGAGTTACTTTAATCAGCTATAAATAATTATCTCAATTACTTTACTCAATTATCACAATTACTTTAATCAGCTATAAATAATTATTAAATTGCTAAATGAAACATACTAATTTCCAGTCAGTTCCATAGAGGATTCTTTGTGGTGATGTTATTTTCTATCATCTTGCAGGTTATTGAAGGGAAGCTGGCCCCTTTCCTTGGGAAGGTCATCAAATTTGCCACCTCTCATGTGTATAGCTGCAGCCTTTGTAGTCAAAAGGGATTCATTTGCGAGATCTGTAACAATGGTGAGATCCTGTACCCCTTTGAGGACATTTCTACAAGCAGGTAAAGAACTGTGATGCATATGTTATCATTACTATTCCATTAAAAAGAAAAGTAACAAGGATGAATCAGTCATGCCCAGTATAGTTTCCTTCCTCCCAATGTCCTCTTCTTAGGGCTAAATAAGATACAATGTTAAATGGATTTTTGCTCCAAGGAAGGATTTCCTCTCAATGCAAAATAACAGCTTCAACTGGGCCATTTTAGTAAAGACTGAAAGGGGATGAAAAGGTTAACCATCCACTTACCCAAACGATTCTCTCTCTGTCATTCACTGTTTGCTCATTGCTTTGAAAAAAATATGCCAAATGCAAAGAGGCATTTAGCGTCATGTCTAGTTTGACCCCCAAGTCCTGCAGAATTATTTTCCCACTATACCTCCTTTTTCTTTTGATCTGGGTGATCTTCCCTGGACATGGTCTGCCAGTAGACACAGTGCAAATGCATTTTTAAAAAATGTTTTGAGCATTTTGTATTATGTTTTGTGTGTATTTCTCAAAGTTTTACTTAAGTGTGAGGATCTATGTGTACTTGGATCATCTGAAAATTGCCACATGTAGACCTGTCTTTCAAGGACCAATGCATACGATTTCAGTGAATAATGTGTACTTTGCTTATGTGGCATTTGCTATCATGCTTGTGTCTATCTCCCGTCCTCTTGTAAGTGCTACAGGGTTTGGAGTTAATTATAGCTCTCTGCCTTGTGAAATGCTGAGGACTAGACACATGAGGCCATATTAATCACATATCCTCTGGACGCAGTTTCAGGAATTTACTTTTAAAATGTCTTAAGATAAATCTGTTATGGGAGTGTGGCCAGTACATGCAAACCTGATATTTTGTTAGGTCCCCTAGGCTTCAAATTTGCCACCACTCTTGTATATGGATAGCTGCAGCCTTTTTAATCAACTGTAGTGGGAGGCTAATAGCCAAGCTATCCCTTCTTGTCTTTTTGGCCCCGGAAGTGTATGACAGACCTAAAGCCTGGTTGTGGAAGAGAAGACAGATATTTTGCCTTTCTGGTTCATCAGTTCATAAGTAGTAATGCATTTGTAACAGTGAATAGGGAGGAATAGATACTCTCTGTTCTTACCTCACACACGCCACATGGGGTACAAGATATAATGTAAGGCAGTGGTTGCAAAATTTGGTCCTCCAGATGTTTTGGGCTTCAGCTCCCAGAATTCCTGACTGCTGGCCAAGCTGGCTAGAGCTTCTGGGAGTTGAAGTCCCAAACTCCTAGAAGACCAAAGTTTGGGAATCACTCGTGTAAGGCATAGATGAAGGAGATGACTGGACACGTGTAGGGCCTTATTTCTGCATGCATGCTCCCTATTTAATTTGGCTGCTTATCACGTGGTTTTGTGTGTGTGTGTGTGTGTGTGTGTGTGTGTGAATGAGTCAAACACCATAAGAGAAAATATTCATATAATTGATCTCAGAGTGCTTTTCAGACGATTGTCCAGCTGTGAATCATCAGGTGTAGAATTATCAAGTTTTGAACATGCATTGTGTTGATCTGCCCTTCAACTTTGTTGGCAGTCTTGGAGATGACCAAGATTATTTTGTTAGGGTGTTCTTGTTCTAAACATCTGGAACAAAATTTCTGCACCAGTGTAACCCAGGCCAGGACTTCTGGGAGACACATCTTTTCTTGCTCTTATTTGCCTAGTCTTTGCCTGGGTTTCTTCCAGTTTTTTGTTTTGTTTTAGGCGAAGTCAAAGCTGTGAACATAGCTTAAATGAAGTGTGCAGCATAAATATATAATATTGCATAACAAAGCAAAGAGATTACATGCATATAACAGCTCGATCAAGGAAAGTGGTGAATGAAAAGGCATAAGAACTAATATTAAGCCTATCTAGGATAAAAATGTGTGCAAAAGATTGGCTAGGAAAATGAAAGGATGGAAAATAATTGATGGAAAAGAGCTTACTGGTCTTGGTGTTCCCAGGGCAGGAAGTGTGACATCTATATAATAGACATTACCTAGTATATAGAGATGCCCTGTAAGACGATGGAGTGCAAAGTCTAGAATACCTAACAAAACAACTGCTTATCAGTACTGTTTTTATGTAGTTTGTCTGCAGATTAATCTGGATTTTAATGCGTACTGGATTTTTAATGGTCTGTGAATTTTTAATCCACAGACCAAACCACACCTAAGTTCTAAAATCTAAAAAGTATTTGGAAAGCGTGGAATATTTTTCAGAATAGTTATATCTGATTTTGATATTCATAGTACCTGCCAGGATTTGTTAACTTACTTATTTAATATCTGCCTTTCCCCAAGAACTGGAATTCAAGTACACAAGATTAATAAAAACTCAAAAAGTATAATATCAGAACACAATTAAAACAATTGTAATATTAAACACATCTGATTTACAGACACATTAATAAAAAATACAGCATTCCTCAGTAGCAAGTGCCAACATTCCACCTGAATAAAATGGTCTTTGTTTACTAATTTAACCAATTTACTAATTTTGATATAATTGAATTATTTACAAAGCAACAACTAATGTGCCTCATAGAGTAGTGGTTGAGTAACACACTGAATTGGGTATACCACTTATTTTTTAAAATGTCAGTTAAGAGGAATATTTCTCTAAGTCAACTAAAGACAAAATTTTAAATATTACCCCTTACTGTATATACACTTTTGCTGGTATGGAGCAGCAGTGAGTGAAAAGGAACACTATTCAACATGTTGCCTTGTTTCATTTTAAAATATGCTCTCTGACTAAGATGGGCACATGGGCAAGATTTTCAATTTTGGTCTGTTAAAGAAATTAGTGAATTAAAAATAGCACCCTCTTTGTCAACGCCAGAATAAATCATGGTATCCCTACTCTAAATTTGTACATTTCATATTAAGGTCGAATATAAATTCATTTGTGGGATGGGATAATTTGGGATGAGATAATGGGGGGGGGGTTACCTGGCAGGTGTCAGGTATGTTATCTCAAATGTCAGTGTATCACTATGACTTTTGTTACCTCCCAGCTTCTGTGGTAATATGACTCTCAGAGCCAGTTGCTGGGGAATGGGAGTGGAATGGTCCCTTTTGCTCTCCTGTCTTTCTGGAGACCATTTAGAAACAGTTCAGGTCCACTGTGCAGGATGTTAGACAAGGTACCTCTTTGGTCTGCTCAAGTAGGGATCTTATGTTCTTGTTCTGATATTAGGATCTCACGTCAGTGTTCAGGGCTGGGGAAAATATGGCCGACGGCTTGCTTGCAATCCCTAGTCCTAATTTTTTCAGCCCCCATCATTACTCCAAAGCTCCACACACCATTACCATCTCCCCATTTTTGTACATTTTCAGGTGATCTTCACAGTCTATATTGTGAGCACTTGCAACTGAGACCGTGTTAAAAATAAGGCGGACTTGATTTCATCCCTGATGCCTAATTTTGTATATTCACTCTCAAGTAGATACGAACACCTTACAATGATTTTCTTTCCAGGTATTTTGCAGGTTTCTAGAAAATCCTGTCTTACACAAGCTTTGATGGTAAAATTCCACAGGAGTAGCTCTGTTAGTGTGTTGTGATAGCAAAAACAATACACAGTCATGTGTCGCATCTTCAGGACTAACAAACTGAAACATTGCATTAGTTCCCAGAATGGAAGAATATGTTTAAGCTTTTATCAGACAGATATTTCCCCATTTTCCCTATGTTATAATTGATGTTTTAGTATAGCTAAGCAGTTTTCATTAATAATGGTTCATTTTTTCCCTAGCAATATAAGGATGGACTTATTAAATCTGCAATACTGAGTGCCTTTCATATATACACACAAACACACAATTTGGTAAATGTTTTGGGGTTCATCAAAATTTAATTTTCTAAAGCTTTGGCCCAGAATCAAGATGAAAATAAATATTAACTCATCTGTTTTTTGGTGACTGTAGTGGTGCTATCAGCTTTGCTACTGTCCTTCTACATACCTATATTCAGGTGTGCTAATCGAAATCAAAATGAAAGCAGCCCGTTTGTCTTTTAAAAACTGAACTAAACACTAAAACTAAAAACAATTTTTAGCCTATAGTTAGAAAGGTATAACAATCAAAGCATTCCAGCAGTAAAGTGCCCTGAGAAACAGTTGTTTGTGTTAAAGATCTTTCCCCTCCACAGTTTTCTTGAATGACTAGAAATTAAAATATGTATGCACCATGGTGGGTGCATTCTGTGGCTTGTGTGCCAGTGCCTTGAACTTTCTGGTTGCAAAACAAGAAGTACATCAACTGAGGGGAGAATGCAAAGCAATGAATCTCTGAGGGCAGCCTTGGTAAGACATGTCTATAAGCGGGATAGAGAGGAAAGGACAGACAGAATGATTTAACCGTCCTGACAGTGTCATGGAAAAGATGTTGGTGAAGAGGACAATTTCTGGAAGGGGGAAATGGTTTTTCTATGGGTGTGTTTTCAGATGTGATTTGTCAAGGCTAGTCTGTCTGCTGTCCTTCTCAGAAAAGATAAATCTCAGAGCAAGAGGACACCCCTCTTTAAAGAGCTGCAGTTTCCATTTGCACTGGCCTGTTTGCTTAGCATTCTTGTCTCTCTTCCCCCCCCCCCCTTTCTTTTTGTCAGTCCTTGAGCAAACAGAGCAAATACCTGGATAATGCACTCATCTGGCTTTGAATACACAAATATTACATACCCTTTTCTTGCTAATCAGCGTGACACATTCCTTTGTTGGCCAAATGGTTCCAAAACAAACACAATCATTTCACTTAATTAGCAGGGGTTTGTGGGCTGTGCCTGGCAGGCTCCTGACATCCTCTCCAACAATACCTAACCCCCAAGTTTGCTGTCTTAACACTGGTCTAGAAGGCTTGCAAATTCTTTCCTCTTCCCCCACCTCATGTTGTTTGGTTTTTGCTGTTGAAATATTTCCCCTTCTTTGTCTTCTAGGTGTTGAGCCTTTCAGTAGTTTGTATGAGAAATAAAAAGTAAAATTCAAGTTGGGTGTAAAGAAGGTAGCCAGCATGGTGTAGTAGTGTTTTGACTGTTACGTTCCAATCCCTGCTTAGCCATGCAAATGCATTGAGGACCTTGGGTAAGTCATACTCTCTCAGCCTCAGAGGAAGGCAGGGGCAAACCTCCTCTGAACAAATGTTGCCAAGAAAACCCTTAGGACAGATTTGCCTTAGAGTCTCCATAAGTTGGAAATGACATCAAGGCGTACAACAACAACAACCGATACAAAGGAATGAATCTTTGGATTATATGCGTCTTAGGGCAATAGGCTAGGCCAACAGAAAGAGGCCCTGAACCTATTGGTAATAGTTTTCTTCTTTGTGGTCTCTGTGCCTCACACAATAGGATTTTGCACCTGCTCAGAGACTCCATTTGGAAAGCTGAAAAGCCAAGCAGATTGGCGGGAACCCTACTCCCTCCCGTGTACTGAGCATGCCCAATCCTGCCAATTTAGCTCCTCCTTCAGTTCTCTTTTGTCCACCGCAAGAGAAGCTGCTTTCGGATCACTCTCTAGCTGAGTTCCTCTCGTGTACAGTAGAATTGAATCTTTTTCTAATGTTCTTTTAAATTTTTTGTTCTTTCTAATATTCTTTTTGTGAGCATTGCCCTAGCAAAGCTTGGAAGTGAGATTTTTGTTTGTTTCTCTACCCGGCTGGGCGCCTCGCTTTCAGGCCTCCTATGGCCTCCAACTCTTTATTGAAGCTCTGCATTTCTTGCAACCATAAGATTCTCCTCACTGATGGACATTATAAGTACCTTTTTTGTTTGTTTGAGTAAGGGCCATGTTACCAAGCGTTGTTCCATCTGCCACTCCTTTGCCAACGCAACTCTTATGGACATTATAAGTACCTTTTTTGTTTGTTTGAGTGAGGGCCATGTTACCAAGCGTTGTTCCATCTGCCACTCCTTTGCCAATGCAACTCTTCACAGCAGGGCAAAACGCTTGAAACTTTTTTGTTGGGAACGTTCCCTTTCTGTTGCCATAAAGTCTTCTTCTCAGAAAGATCCTCTGGCTTTGGTGCCAATTTCAAAACTTCCTCAGATCCCAAAGCTCTCAAAAAAATCAGTGCCGGTTTCTTCTCCGACGACGTCAAGTCCTCCGAAAGCCTCGGCATTGACAGCGCTGCCCTCGACATCGAGTGCTTTATGTCTGAAGCCATTACTGGGCCATTTGCTGGCCAGTCTCCATCATCGCAAGAGGTTCCCTCTGTCTCCCAGGACAAGCAACCTCACAAGACTAAGAGGAAGTCTGATTCTTCTGATGACCGTGATGCCGAGAAGGCCAACCGGAAACACAAGTCTAAGTCCTCTGTTCAACCCTCTACAACTGTGGAACTATCTTCGGCTTCGATGTTGTTACCAGCTTGTATGCCAGCTTTGACTCCCGATGCAGTTTTGGAAATTACTACGGCCCTTTTGTTGCTGGCCTCTGTAACAACACCGACATCTCAATACCCCATCTTGGTCTCTTCTACAGACTCGACATCGGGGTTCCTGACCTTGGCATCATTGAGTGGTTCTGTGCTACCGCCCTCACTGCCCACTCCATCTTTGTGGCTGATGGTCTCTCCGTTGCCGCCGGTGCCTGCTTCAGTGCTGTCGCAAATATTTGCCTCTCGAGCTAGGGTCTATAGGCTTTCACTCTCGGCTTCAGCCCATCAATGCCGTGAAGTGTCTCTGGCTTGATTTCATCGCTCCCCGACACCATTGCGGAACCAGATGGAATTGTCACTGTCCTCATCAAGGCTGTGCTATAGAGATTCGCCTTACACCTTGGCATCCTGTATTAATCATTATCGAGCCTAAGAATATTGGAGGGAATATCCAACTTCTTATCAATCCTACAGGGCTATCACCATAGGGAGCTTTATTACCACTCTCCCTCTAGATATCGAGCTCGTTCCCGCTCTTGATCCCCTCATGATGTGCCTTGATCTTGATCGGATCCTAGGCCAGACTACCATTCTGTCAGAGTGCCTTCACCACCACGTTGTACTACCAACGGTCTCTCGTCCACCAGCATCTCCAGTTCAGCCACCAATGCTGGCAGCTCAGATCCCATTTACGATGTCGATCCCGACACCAATTCCCGCTATCATTCCAATTGTTTCCTTAAAGTCGATGCCTCAGGTCATGCCTGTTCCTAGCACCACACAAGCTCCTCAACTTGCTACTCCTGCCATTCCTCAACAATCTACTGAAGAGTTGGCTTATGACACTGAATTGTCACCAGGCTTGCCTTCTCCCCTAATTGCTTCAACCTCAGGAGGAAGTTGAGGATATGGCCCCCCCAGTCTCCTAACGAGGATGTTCAATTGTTGTCCGATGTGGTTCAGAGGATGGCTCGGGCTCTAGGTCTCCAAGTCAAGGTTGCTCTCAAACCAGCAAAAAACTATCAACACTACTACGGCCTCACCAGCTGTCCTACCTTTCCTGGCTTCATTGTCTGATGTCATGAATCTTTCCTGGGCAAAGCCTTCTTCTGTTCCACCTGCTTCAAAGAGGCTCAAAGGTCTGTACTAGGTTCAGCCTGACACAGCACCTTATCTCTTCACCCATCCTACTTCGAACTCCTTGGTGGTTGAGTCTACCTCTAAATCTTCTGGCAAAATACATTCTGACCCAGTTGATAAAGAAGGTAGACGGCTTGATATTTTTGGGCCTCCTTTCTACTTCTCAGTTGCCCTTTCTGCCAAGGTGGGTAGCATGCACGCTTGCATGGGTGCCTACTAGAAGTTTCTGTGGGACAAGATGGAAGCTTTCATCCCCTTCTTGCCAGAAGAACAAAAGACAGCTGCCCTTGATTTCTACACTGAAGCTCTCTCTCTGGTCAACCAGCAAATCCACTCAGCAAGACACTCTGTGGACTGCATAGCCAAAGTGATTTCAGGTGCAGTGGCACTCTGTCTTCATGCTTGGCTCAGATCTACTGATCTCTCCGAGGAGGCTAAGAAGAGTATTGAAGAGCTGCCCTTTAAAGAAGAGGGTCTCTTTGCTGCCAAAACCAACGAGTCTCTGGACACTTTAGCTAAAGCTTGCCTCACAGGCAGGAGGTTGGGTGTTACTGGCCAAAAACAACAATACCAGCCATCCTCATCCAGCTACTCCAGATCTAGCTCAATACAGTGGCTCTTCTCAACAATCTTCTCAAAGGTCCTATAAACAGTGCTACCCTCAAGGCCAACAACAACAGCAACAACAACAGTGTTCCAAAAAAACATCCTCCTCCAAATCACACTTTTGATGGATCTATGGGGACGACACCATCTCCTGTTTCACCAACCCCTCCCCACTCCCCACTGCCAGCTTATCATTTCTCAAAACTTGCCACTTCTACAACAACTGGCAGCAAATCACCACAGATACCTGCATCCTCACCATCATACGCTTGGGTAATGCCATAGAATTTGCAAGTACTGCACCTCTTGCGTTTTTCACTCTACCCCATCCTCCCCTCTTAAGAGGAGATCTCCTCCCTTTTTGACAAAGGCGTCATTCAACGCATCCCAGACAGATGCAGGATGGAGGGTTATTTCTCCAAATATTTCACAGTGCCGAAGAAGGATGGCAGGCTCCATCCCATCCTCAATCTCAGGGGTGTTAATTGATGCATCTCACCATGCCAGTTGAAGATGGTGACTCTGCAATCCGGCATCCCCTTTCTCCATCTGGGGCATTGGTTCATGTCGATTGGCCTGAAAGATGCTTACTTTCACATTGCCATTTGGCCTTAACGTTGCAGATATCTTCACTTTGCAGTGGATAGAGATCTCTATCAATATACCGTCCTGCCCTTCAGCCTCTCTACCACCCCTCGAGTTTTCAGTGGTCATCTCTCACCTCCACATCCAAGGGATCAAAATATTCCCTTATTTGGATTATTGGTTACTGGTGTCGTCCTCTCACACACAGTTGTTCTGAGATGTCCACACCATTCTTTCCCTTCTCACTGACTTGGGCCTCACAGTAAATCCCTCCAAGTCCATCTTGGAACTGGTCAGAGTGATAGAGTACATCAGCACGTCTCTGGATTCTGTTATGGCTCAGGCCTACCTGCCCAGCAGAAGGACAGAAGCCCTTTGGGCACACCTTCACTCTGTTCTCCATATGGACCATCCTACAGTGAGAGACATTCAACATCTTCTAGGCCTCATGGCCTCAACCACAGTCGTGACCTACTTGGTGTGCCTAAGGTTTTGCCCACTACAAGAATGGTTTCTTCTGTCTTTGACCATGTCAACAACAGACAGTCCAGGAAGCTGACATTTCCTCAACATGTGCATACCCCCTTTCTGTGGTGGTTGGTCCCCAGGAACATCCTCAGAGGAATGCCCTTCCAACCTCCAGAACTTTCCAGGATGGTCACCACAGACACCTCCATGATGGGCTGGGAAGCCCATTACCCAGATCTCTGCGTACAAGGTCGCTGGTCCCCTTCAGAAGTGGAGATGCACATCAATGCCCTGGAGCTCTTAGCTGTCATCAAGGCCTTTCGAGCCTTTGAGAATTACCTCTATCACAGGGTCATCCAAGTTGTAACAGACAATACCACCACAGTTTGTTATATCAACAAACAGGATAGAACCTATTCTTTTGTGCTTCTCCATCTTGCTACATAGCTCTGGACGTGGTGCCATCATCTGGTGGCCATTCATCTGACCAGCAAGGACAATGTTCTAGCAGACTCTCTCAGCTGAGACAAGGCTCTTCAACACGAATGGACACTATCACAGGAGGCATTTCACCTGATAACATCTCGATGGGGGACACCTTGCCTAGATCTCTTTGCTATTCCAGAGAATGCATAGTGTCCACTATTCTGCACCAGAGCAGGTCTAGGGACAGGCTCTCTAGGAGACACCTTCCTTTTGAGTTGGAGCCATCGCTTCCTTTATGCCTTCCCTCCCCTGTGGCCAAAATGACCGAGGACAGATCCAGTGCAATTCTGGTGGTTCCTTACTGGCTGAGACAATCTTGGTTTGTTCCTCTCCTCTACCTGTCCAGGGGTCAGTACCTCAAGCTCCTGAACTGGCTGGACCTTCTCTCTCACTCCAACGCCACAGTCCTTCACCCAGACCTATGCAGCCTCCACATGACAGCTTGGAGGATCCGGCCTTGACCGCTCCAGAACTTCTGTAGGAAGTTTCCAGGAAAGACTGTTTCCAGGAAAGACTCTACCAAGCGGTCTTACTCCTACAAATTGAAGAGTTTCTGTGCCTTTGCCATGACCAGAGCTAAGCCCTCTTCACCTGTTCAACTCTCCACAGCCTTACAGTTCCTTCTCCATCTGCGTGTCCAAGGGCTGGCCTTCTCATCCCTCAAGGTCTGCTTGTCAGCTATCATGGCCAACCAGCCCCCTGGTTCACCATCCGCTAAGCCAGGGGTAGGCAACCTTTCCGCTTTAAGCGCCGAGGGACTTCAGCTCCCAGAATCCCAGGAGCTATTGGCCAACATGGGACTATTGGCCAACATGGCTGAGGCTTCTGGGAGATGAAGTCCCTCGGCCCTTAAAGGGGAAAGGTTGCCTACCCCTGCGCTAAGCTCTTCACCTCACCTACTCTGAAGAGATTCTTTAAGGGTCTACCTCACCTGTACCCTCTGTTGCCTCCGCTGGCTCCTTCTTGGTTAGTGCTCACACACCTTATTAGGCTGCCCTTTGAACCTCTAGGCTTGGCCTCTCTGAGAATACCCACACTCAAGGTAGTGTTTCTTGTGGCTATCACTTCAGCCAGGAGGTCCTCTGAGCTGACTGCACTGCACTCAGATGAGCCCCTTCTGATCTTTCACAGAGAAAAGGTGGTCCTCAGACCAGACATCTCTTTTCTCCCTAAGGTGATATTTCCTTTCCACCTTTCTCAAGACATTGTGTTGACCACCTTTTATCCAGATCCTTCCACACCTCTGGAAAAGACAGTGCACACCCTTGATATTCTCCGTGCTCTGGCGTTTTATGTTCAATGTTCTGCTGAGTTCAGATTGACCAACAAGTTATTTGTTTGTTACGGTGGACCTAGAAAAGGCCTCTCAAAGTTTTCCTCTCAAAGGTTAGCAAAGTGGATTGCCTAGACTATCCTACTGGTTTATGAACTTGCCAAATGCCCTCCTCCTGTTGGTGTGCACCCACACTCAACCAGGGCTGTCTCCTCATCTGCTGCCTTTAACAGCAGTTTGCATAGGCTTTAAAGGTGTTAAAGTGTGATTTTGCACAGCTTTCAGGACTGAGCTCTGTCACTGACAGGGTTCAGCAAATACTTTTTTAAAACAGAGTGCTTCCTTAGGAATGCAGATATAGTTAAATGTTTAGGAAGAGGAAATTCCTGACTACTTTGCTGGTCAGTGTTGACCAGTTTCTTGTTCCCAGTTTCTTGATAATATGGTTTCCAGCAATGGGAACATAGTGTAAGTTTAAGAATACTGTAAGCGTTCTTGAACTGGGACAGTGGTAGGCACCTTACCCCATCCATCACTGGTGCCATTCACCCGCTGAAAATATAGCAAGCTGAATTGTGTCACCCAGAGGTGTCACCTTCATAGCATTAGAAGACCCACCCTTACAGCCCATAGGGAGATAGGTAGGGAGTCCATCTGGCCCTGTGGAGCATCCACTTCAGGGCCTGTTCCTTAATCTAAGCAATTTCTTTCCCAGTGGGGAGACTCTGCCTGCCAGACTGCACTCCTGCTCTTCATTTTTCTTCATAGGAGTTTCTGTTTCTGATCCTTTGCCTACCTAGACCACACATTCACTGCCATTTTGGGAGCCTGGCCATTCTCTGTTGTCAACCAGGGGTGCTTGCTCTCTCCTGCTCTTCAGACCTTGTTGCAGATTGCTGAATTCTTGGGCTTCTAATACAAAAACCTTATCCCTGAAATTACAATACAATAACCTTATCCTTGAAGTTACTGTTCAGCCATCAGGGTCTCTTTGTCTTGCTGTCCTTTTACATTTTAGTGCCTATGTCTGTGAACAAATCCTTTTTCACATGCAATAGTTCACAAGGCAATGCATTTTATGACTAATTTTTTAAAAAGCAAACTTCTTTTTTGTAAATTCAAGACACCAGAACATATAGAAAATAAAACAATAGGTTCATGTGGCCCATTTACTACCATGCTAAGGAATCCTCTTAAATACAATGTGGTCACTAGTTTTTAATCACCTCTGTGGAAATCCACTGTGTGCATGTATGTCCAGTGAATCAAGAACCATAGAGACCTTTCATAGAGTCCATATGCTATACAACAGTAAAAGGGGAGAAGTTAGCCAAGAAAAATGACCACAGGTAAACCATGTAAATTGTTTTACGACATATATTTTAGGGAGGAGGAGTATGCCAGCCTGCTAGCATTTGGGACAATGCACTATTTTAAAAAAGAAATAACAGAGACAGAGAAGGACAGGATGAGGATGGAGGTTAGAGTTAAGGAGCAGGGAGGGTGTTAGGGAAATAGCAAGGCAGGGCTGTGGTTGCTCTGTGCAATAGGGATCTTCAAAGTATAAAATTACAGGGTGAACGATGCAAGGGTGGCATAGACAAATCTAAAGTATTAGCACAAAGAGAGAGAAATAAAGTTAAATTGGATATATTTTCTTGTTACAGTGTTAAGACCTCATTTCCCCATTAGTCACAAATAATTGGAAAGTCACAAGAGGATACAGGGTCTGCCTGGTCAAGAGGGCTTTGGTCTCAAATTTAAAGTATGGAAATACCCTCAATGTTAAAAACTTCACTAGGCATATGGCGTTCTGTTCCAAATTTGTCCAAGATCACCACGTAGCAAGCAAAGGTCCCCAGAGCCAGAGTTTTGATCCAAAAATAGAATTTGCCTTAAAATGAGGTCTGTCTTTGGACCTTGACTGTTTTGAGGAAGAAAAAAACAAACATTGAAAGACAAAACAACTTAGAGCATGAGGATAAAGAAAAGTATTTTCAGTTGTCTAGAGTGGAGATGTAAAATTTCTGAAATTTTTTAAGCCGGAGGGAAGTGACCAGTGTCCTTTTTATTTTATTTTTAAGAAATAAAAGCCCAAAAATGTTCATAAAGACTGAAACAAATGTGATATTCATATCATTTACAGATAAAGTCACCTTCTTACTTTAGAAATATATCATATATAATTTGGTGTAAAATTATAAATGTTTGGTATATTAAAATTGCCTTTTTTCAGGCAATGATTATAATTTGAATTTACTTATCTTTTGTTACAAATGGAGCTAAAAGGTTTTGGACTTATCAGATCTGTAAGCAATTTCTTTGGCTTTGCCAGTTTATTAGGAGCAGATAAAATACAGTGGGCCTTTGATATCCGCTGGGGTTTGGG
Source organism: Phrynosoma blainvillii (assembly GCA_026167975.1). Classification (NCBI taxonomy): domain Eukaryota; kingdom Metazoa; phylum Chordata; class Lepidosauria; order Squamata; family Phrynosomatidae; genus Phrynosoma; species Phrynosoma blainvillii. The sequence continues at coordinate 229,909,895 of JANUYF010000001.1, forward strand.
TCCAGGACCCCCCATGGATACCAAAATCCCTGGATTTTCAAGTCCCATTAAATTCAGTGGATAGTAAAATGGTGACTCAATACAAAATGGCAAAATCAAGATTTGCTTTTTGGAATTGAATATTTTCAAGCTGTGGAAGCTTGAATCCATGGATAAAGAATCCATGGATACAGAGGGCTGACTGTATAATGAAAATAGAAGGAACCAATATTAGTAAAACAAAGAAAATAATTTTGTTCCCTCTTCTCCTCCCTCTATAACAGGGGAAGGCAACCTTTTTGAGCCGAGGGCCGGGTTGCTGTCCCTCAGACAATTGGGGGGCCGAAACACCAAAATAATAAATAAATAAATAATCCGGCCCCCGGGCCTTAGGTTGCCTACCCCTGCTCTATACTGTCAAGCAGACATAAGTACTCATTCTATTAAAAGAATTAGTAAAAGGAAGCAGGACTAGGAATTGCAATGCTCTGATACTGTTATGTCAAGGTGGACAATTTTGGAGGGATAAAGAGCTACACTGGCCTAGAGGATCTTGCATTCCCACCACACCTTCTGGGAAAAAAGATTATTTTTTGCCCCCAGGTGGTATCAACACCACAAAGTGGTGGGCCATTTTGTCATGTCCTTGGTCCCCTCTGGGCCATTTTAGGCCGAAGATAGATGTCTCTTCCAACAAAAAGTGTCTCAGAGGTTAAAGGTCTCACGTTTGCCAGTTTGAGGAACAAGCAACACTCCCCCATTGCCCAACCCATGTATGTTAGTAAAAGAGAGAGAAAAAATCTGTCTTGACTAGTTTTGCATAGTCTCAAGCAGACATAACACCCTCTTCCGTAAAAGGAACCAAGAAATATAAATCAAGACTAGGAATTGCAATGATCTGATACTGTACACAGTCTGACATAAAAGCCATCCTCCCACTTAGTATTTAGAAATTATTGGGGGGGGGGGCAATAAATATATGAACATCTTGTCTTACATAGTTTGTTCTTATGGAAAATATTCCACAATCTCATTTCCCCCTAGTTTTTCTGCAGGGAAAAAGGCTTTCCCCTTCAAATTGTCCCAGGCCTTCACATGTCTAGCTGGGACAGTAGGTTGAGGAAAATACCGTATTTTTCGCCCTATAGGGCGCTCCGGCATATTGGGCGCACCCAATTTTTAAGGAGCAAAATCCAAGAAAAAAGGATTCCTCCCTTTAGCCGGAGGCCGGTTGTTCAATGGGCTGGTGCTGGGATTGGAGACCGATCCCAGCACCAGCCCATTGAACTGAGGTCGCGGGGGGAAGGAGGGCTTCTTCCCCCCGCGACCTCAGTCTTTGAATGGGCTGGGGCCGGGATCGAAGTGATCCCGGCGCCAGCCCATTGAAAGACTGAGGTTGCGGGGAGAAGGAGGGCTCCTTCCCCCCGCGACCTCAGTTCAATGGGCTGGTGCTGGGATCGAAGCGATCCCGGCACCAGCCCATTGAAAGACTGAGGCCGGCGGGGGAAGGAGCCTTCCTTCCCCCGCCGGCCTCGGTCTTCAATCGGCTGGGGCCGGGATCGCTTGGATCCCGGCCCCAGCCGATTCCAAACCGAGGCCGGGGGGGGAAGGAAGGCTCCTTCCCCCCCCCCCCCCGGCCTCGGTCTGGAATCAGCTGGGGCCGGGATCCAAGCGATCCCGGCCCCAGCCGATTCCAAACCGAGGCCGGGGGGGGAAGGAAGGCTCCTTCCCCCGCCGGCCTCGGTCTTCAATCGGCTGGGGCCGGGATCGCTTGGATCCCGGCCCCAGCCGATTCCAGACCGAGGCCGGGGGGGGGGGAAGGAAGGCTCCTTCCCCCGCCGGCCTCGGTCTTCAATCGGCTGGGGCCGGGATCGCTTGGATCCCGGCCCCAGCCGATTCCAGACCGAGGCCGGGGGGGGGAAGGAAGGCTCCTTCCCCCGCCGGCCTCGGTCTTCAATCGGCTGGGGCCGGGATCGCTTGGATCCCGGCCCCAGCCGATTCCAAACCGAGGCCGGGGGGGGGAAGGAAGGCTCCTTCCCCCGCCGGCCTCGGTCTTCAATCGGCTGGGGCCGGGATCGCTTGGATCCCGGCCCCAGCCGATTCCAAGACTGAGGCCGCGGGGAGAAGGAGCCCTCCTTCTCCCCGTGGCCTCAGTCTTTCAATGGGCTCGCGCCGGGATCGCTTCGATCCCAGCACCAGTCCATTCAAAGACTGAGGTCGCGGGGGGAAGGAGGGCTCCTTCTCCCCACGGCCTCGGCCCCTTCGCCCTATTGGGCGCACTCACTTCCCCACGCATATTTGGGGGAAGAAAAAGTGCGCCCTATAGGGCGAAAAATACGGTAATTGTGTTTTCCCTATCTGTTGTCTGTATCACCACTGAGGTCTCCTGTGCTCTCGTCCAGGAGTGTACTCCTGATGCATTTTAAAAATAAAGATGTTCACTTTAGAGCAGTGGTTCCCAAACTTTGGTCTTGCAGATGTTTTGGACTTCAGTGCCCAGAATTCCTGACTGTTGGCCAAGCTGACTGGGGCTTCTTGGAGCTGAAGTCCAAAACACCTGGAGGACCAAAGTTTGGGAATCGCTAGAGGTTCAAAGATGTTTGCAGCACTAACACCATATGAATAAGCCATGCAGTGTCCCACCCTTTTGCAGCCTTTTGTAAGCACAGAAAGCTATGCAAGACTGCCCAGGAATGACTCCTTGTTTAAAGGTTTTGCTTAGTGTCATTTTCAAAGCAACAGATGCATTATCCACAATGCCAAATACATTGTGCCATTGTATTTATGCTTCACAAAGAGATCTGAGAAGAAGAGAATAAAAGAATATTAATATTCAGTCTCTTCGGTAAGTAAATATCAGAACAGATGTGTCCCTGAAACACCCCTTTTCCCAGCACAGGGGCATCTATTTGCCCTCAGGGATGTTTTAAAAAGGGGAGGTGGAGTCCTAGGTTGTGGCATTGGGCAAGAGAAAAACAGGTGGCAGAAAAGTTGGCACTGACTGAAATTCTGAGAACACATTTCTTTGTGACTCTCTATAGAAATTATGCTATACACTACACTGCAGCCAGAAGCTTCAGGTGCATTTAGGTGGGGTCAAGGGAGCAACACCTGCTGAAATGCCGCCTTCTACAAAATTGTTAAAGGAATAGGCACTCCCTTATTTCACTTGCCAATGCTAAGTGTGCAGAATGAGCATGGTGTAGTGTTTAGGTGTTGGGTTAGGACTCTGGAGACCAGGGTTCAAATCCCTGCTAAACCATGGAAACCCACTGGGTGAATTTGGACAAGCCATCCTCACTCAGCCTCAGAGAAAGGCAAAGGCAAATCCCCTCTGGACAAACCTTGTCAGGAAAACTCCATAATAGGTTTGCCTTAGGGCCATCCTAAATCGGAAACAAAAGCACACAGCTCCTCTAGGTGTGGTGAGTTCAGCTCAGGTTTGTGGTATCTTCTCCCCCTTGATTATCTTTGGCTATAATAAAATTCTGCAACACAAAACTAACGAAGTTAGTTGAAATGCCATATTCCTTTCCCTCAACCTATAGTTGCTACTGTGTTGTTGTTTTTTGCTAGGATTGGGAATAATCAAGATTCCTTCACACAGCAAAAACATAAGAGCCCTACTGGATAAGAACAAAAGAGAACTAGTCCAGAATTCTCTGTTACAGTTTTCCCAATAGAGTAAGTTCAGCCAGAATAGTGTCAGGAACATCTAGGAGGGACCATATTACTCCAGTTTTAAGGTCCCTCCATTGCCTGCCTATTAGTTTCCGGGCCCAGTACAAGGTGTTGGTTATCACCTTTAAAGCCCTAAATGGCTTGGGTCCAAACTATTCAGGGACCGCCTTCTCCCTTATAATCCTCTCTGCGCACTCCGGTCCTCTGGGAGGAATCTGTTGCAGCCACAAAAATCTAGGCTCTCGGCTACTTCCCAAAGGGCTTTTTCTGTTGTCGCCCCCAAACTCTGGAACGGCCTGCCGGATGAGATCCGTCAATTGACATCCTTAGACAGCCTTAAAAAAGCTGTCAAGACTGATCTCTTCCGGCAGGCCTTTCCGGGATAGATAATCCCAGCCTCAGGAACTCTTTTGGGAGAGTTCTCCTAGAGTCTCCCCTAATGCAGTATAATGTCACCATTTTTCTTCATTTTATTGTTATTATGACTGTTGCAGCTAATTGCTGCGGTTTTATTTTATTTGGTTTTTAACTTCTATTTGATTTAATATTCTTTTAAGGCGGGGTGGGGATAGGGTTGGGATGTATTGTATTTTTATCTTTGTTAGCCACCCCGATTGATCTCAGAGGGGCGGGATATAAATAAATTTTATTTATATTATTATTATTAGCTATAATGCATGCTTTTGCAATGAGAATTGGCAATAACACAATTAGTTTATAGAGGAATATTATTTTCTGAACACAGACTTTTAATTGGCTATAACGTGATTCCATCTTGAGCATTCACAACTGGTGCCTAAAAGTTTCTTATAAAGTTGTCCAGAATGGTGGCATCTTTGGCTACTTTAAGTATGGAATTTACTGGTCTAAGTCCTGTTGTTAGTTCTTACTAGAGTGGACCCACTGAATCAATGTACTCTGCGTACATGTTCAGTCACCACTCAACAATTGATTTGAATAGGTCTTTTGGACTAATGGAGAGCCAGCATATAGTGGTCTAGTGGTACTGAACTAGGATTCTGGAGACCATGGAAACCCCCTGCAATTCACACTGTTTCAGCTTCAGGGAAAAAGCAAACCCCCTCTGAATAAATTTTGCCAAGAAAACCCTATGATAGGTTTGCTTTAGGATTGTCATAAGTCAGAAGCAAGTTGAAGGCACACAACAAAAACGGGACTAACCAACAGGAAGCCAGCCACTATCTCCTGAGTCTTGTCCCATTCAGCTTCACTGACTGATACTCTACACTTTCTCGGTCTGCACCTCTGTCATCCTTCCACTTCTCTTCTTTTTATGCTAAAGAGCCCCTGTTGTTGTAAACATTCCTCATGAGGGAGTTGCTCCAGCTTTTTGATAATTAGAGTTGCTCTTTTCTGCATTTTTTTTTTCTTATTTCTGCACTGACTTTTTGGTATGCGATACTCAGAATTGCATACATTGTTCTAAGTGTGGTTACACCATTTGTTGTTGTTAACTGCCTTCACGTCAATCTCAATCCATGGATGAGACAGGTCCCCCTGTCGTCCAGTGCTCTGCCCAGTTCCTGCAAACTCATATTCATGGTCTCTTTAATAAAGTCCATCCATCTAGCATGTGGCCTTCCTCTCTTTCTACTTTCCTCCACCTTTCCTAGCATTATTGTATTTCCCAACAATTCAGGCCTTCTCATGATGTGTCCAAAGTATGACAGTCTGAGTCTTGTCATCTTGGCTTCTAGGGATGTTTCTGGCTTGATCTGTTCTAGGACCCATTTGTTTGTCCTTTGGCTGTCCATGGGATCCTCAGCACTCTTCTCCAGCACCACATCTCATATGTGTTGATTTTCCTCCTATAGGTTTATGAAAATGCACTGTGATATTGGTAGTTTTATTTTCCATTCTCATTGAGTTGTTCATGACAATCCCAAGATTCTTTCCCTAGTCAGCCACAGCCAAGACAGACAAGCATTATGTATGTGATTTGGACTTTTTAACTCTCTATACATCCCAAAGATTGAATGGCATTTACCATTTTCATGCCCATTGTGCCATTGGTGAGTATGGCATTGTCTGAACAAGTTCACTCAGTATGAGATAAATTAGTGTCACTGAAGAAGGCAGAAGTCCTGTTCATGTCAAAAACGAACCCCTTTACTCTTGAAGATGGTTATTTCTAAATCAGCATGGGCATTAGGTTTGGGTCATTGTGCACTAGGGTATTAAAGAGTATTTGTAAATGTGCTTTTCCTTGATGGGAAACAGTGTCTCAATATGTCAAGACATCCCATTAAGAAAAACTGTCAAATGCTGTTATTTATTGCATTTTGGGGACTGTTTTGGTGAAAATCCTACAAGGGTATTTTTGTAGAAAAAGTATTTTCTGCCAAAACCCCCCAATGTTTTGCATAAAATACCACTTTTTATGTAAGGAGCCTTCACAGAATCCCTCCCATTCCCCCATATCACTGTTTTTGCTCAAAAAGTGACAAAAGGTTTTTTTAAAAACAAAAAACAAAAAAACCCAAACACAACAACAACAAAAAAGATAATTATCTAAAAATCCTAAAAGCGTTCTCTATATTTTTCATTCTTGCATGTCAGATTTTCACACTAATTAATCTGCTCTTCTGGAATAACTAACTTTCCTTTCAGTATAATTGCTCTATATTTCTTGAGCATTAATTTGGAAGTTGAAGTTGAGGTTAATTGTGGAACATGTGGGGGCTTGGAACAATAAATGGTGATGGGATTTTAAGTAAAGCCTATAAAATGTATTGTTTACACTTACGCTTCCCAATATGATTTAACTCATATATTTATTTAAAATATTTCTATAATGTTGTCCATACCCCAGCCTCCCCATGGTGGTTCCCAAAAATGTTTAAAACAATAAAATGTAAAATACAGTTAATCCAAACAATACAAAACATTTAAAGAACCACCACAATAACAACAACTGTAAGGGTCTCATTGTTCCTTCCCTGTGCTCATTTTATCAAGGAACAAGGTGATTACTGATGGTTTGGGGACTTTTTTTTCTTTTTTGCAAATTGTTGAGTGATGTATTTACTCATAATTTTCAAATCATTAATCTTTGTTACTCCCACCCCATCAGGACGCCTGATTTAATGTATCTGGGTAGCAACGGCAGGTGTGCTTCACTCTTGCATAATCCTTCAGGCGTCCATTTCAACAGAAATTCCTGATAAGCTTTTACATTCTCCAGTTGACTGAGGAGAATGATCAAAAGAGGGAAAGGGAGAGGCCATGAATGAATGCAAAATGACACTCTCATCAATCATTAGTCCCTGCAATTCCCAAGGAATAGTAAATCACTAATGAAAGGGGAATTAGCTTGATAAAGTCAGCATTAGTGTCAAATGTGGATGATTTAAAATTGTAAAGTCACCCCTGTTTTCTTTGGCTGTCATCTGGGCCCTGGCTTGGGTTGCTCACATGTGTCCCAGTCTAGTGAAGAATAGAATGACATGTTTAAGTTAAGCGTGTAAAATCTGTAAGAGGCTTTGAGATTCAGCCTATGCTAACAGCTGCAATTCTGCATGTCATGAGGTTGCTTAAACATCACCGACTTCAGCAATTGCATGCAGGATTGTGGCATAACTGCCGTGCTGAATTGCCTGCATACCTGAGACAAGTGTACAAAGAACTCTTCTTTTGGCCTGTCTGTCCATTCCCATACAGCTTAAGTGGGGTCTGCAGGTTTCTCTAGGAGACTGGCTTTCAAGGGTTAGAACCAGAGGCAAAACTTACTTTTTGGACTACAGCTCCTAGCCCAGCATGATCTTTGGTTTTTAGTCCAAGAAAAGAGACTTCTTCAGTAAGTCTCTGGGTAGTGGGGAGAGAAACTAGTACCCTGAATCTACCAATGTATGACTTCTGTGCCCATAGGTGCGAGAGCTGTGGGGCTGTCTTCCATTCTGAATGCAAGGTGAAGGCTGTTCCGTGCCCCAGATGTGTGAGGAGGGAGCTGCAGATGAAGCAGAAGTCCTTCTGGCGAAGACTCAACATAGATGAGAGCCTGGGAGAGGCTTGCAACATGTTTGAACTGTCCTACCAAAACACATGACTCGAAGGCAGAATGCTGGCAAACCTGCACAGATCCCTTTCCAAGCTGTGGAATGAATGCTTGCAAGACAACGTAAGGGGCTGCCAGGGCAGAATTGTTTACTGAAAGAAATTGTCGTATACTTGCCATTTGGATTTTGAATAGCTGGGGCCAAAGGTATATTGGTATGTAAGACTATTGAAGGCTAAATGGCATTTGTGAAGTCTGTAGTGAGCCAGCTGATCTTAAGCCAAATGTAGTTTACTTGAAATATTTCCTGTCCTTTTTGCATTTATTGTTAGAAGCATCTTATTTGTGCGTAATTATTTATTCTTAGGGTTTCAAATGAAAACAAATTTAAAAATAGTAAAGGTGACACTGCTGCCTAAAAGCCACAGGCATAGACTGGACAAGGTATTGATGAATTGGCATTTGCAGGCCATTTTTAGCTTAGAAAGGTGTTCTGGTGAACTATATTTGAGACTACTTTCCTACACACACACGCACACACACACACACACAGCCAACTTACATGCACACTTAGACAAGCATAGAAATGTATAGCAATCCTTGCACTCTATATAAGAAAATGCAGTTACAAGTCTTGCATTACAATTCCTGACAAGTGGAGAAGTGGCTCTCCATCTTAGAGCATTTGTAGCTTTATGCCTGCACCGCGTTTCAATTTCCTAGTAAGTCAGTAATTCACATTCCTATTATGTCTCACATGTAACATTCAAATGGATCTCTTTTGATGTTAAATAATATACACTGCTTTAGTCTTTCATCATGTCTTCTTTCTACCACTGTCATACGTGGGGATAAAAGGGTCATTTACATCCTGTAGAGGATTTTACAGAAAAACTTTGCTGCTTTCTCTTTTTGGCTTCTACCTGAGACATACCTATATAGAGACTTAGCATATTATTCTGAGTCACTGTGGAGAAGAAATGCTTCATTTCACCCCATAGCCTAACATGTGCACCGAGAAATTGGGATTTCATCCAGATTTTCCAATTTGAGATTATGAAGCACAAGCTCCATAAATACATGGTGATTGTAGATTAGATGTAGGCACTATGCCTGCTTATGAGCTCCCCAGTGGTGCTGGTGGTGTGGAAGGGGATAGCCTTTCTCATGTCTTAGACTATAGGTAGAAATGTACTTTTTATTTCTACTTGAGGCCACTGCGCATGGCCCTTACCCATATGCTACTATTAACATGTAAAACCTTGTCCAGCTATCTCCAGAGTAGGTCTCAGGGGTCCTGTTCTATGTACCTGGAATTTAACTTATCTTCATGTTTTTGCTGTGACTGAAAGCAGACTTGTGTACTCAGATTCAACTGCTAATCTCTTTTCTGAGTTGACCTGTCAAATCAATAGAAAATTCCAGTCTTCGCATGTATTGGGTCTCTCCATTAGAACAGAGAAGTCAGAGAAAATGGGGAAGCCCTTTAGGTTAGGGGTGGGAATCATGTGGCCCTCCAGATGTTGATGAACTACAATTCCAAGCAGCCCTAGCCAGTATAGCCTGGTGAAGAATACTATGATCTGAAATCCAACAACCTCTGGAAGGCTGTATAAGTCCCACCCCTGACTGGAACAGCTCCTGAGTCAAAGGTTCTGTCTAAGCACAAAGAAGAAGCAGATATAATAAAAATATTCCCAGTGGAATTTTGAGCCAACAATTGCTTTATTTTTTCAACCATTTACAGGATGCACTTGGGCCTGATACAAGTATAACCCTTGGAGAGCCTTAGTCTCAGAGTATTCTACCTTGTATGGCAAGAAGGGAGAGTCTGGAAGCTTTCTGTTCCATTTTTTTACTAGCCACAGTTCAGCTATCTTTCTAAACCAAAACAAATAGGTTAGTCTGTGGCTTACGGCTCTCAAATTTAAATTTTGAGAGCTGGATTGTTCCCACAAACTATAGTTAATATTAACCATACTGTAAGATTTGGTTGTAACTGTGTATAATTGTGTGGGTTAATTCAAAATGGAAGCAAAATCTTCCAACCTTCTCCTTGCAGCCACATTGGAGGAGGAGAGGCTAGGGGAGCATGCAAGCCAAGGCTCAGTTAGACTTGTTCCCACAGCAATAGCTTTTTGTTACATCAAAATGCAGGAAAGTCTCTGACCTTTGAATATCCAATGCGCTCAGTATCGCCATTATTTTCTGTTGTTCCCAAAGTGCATATATGTATTGATTCAACCATCATGACACATTTGTAGAAAGCCAGTGCACAGTGATGAAAAATACCATGTATCTGCATGTATACCCTTTTAGCCTAAATAGGGTTGCTCTCTTGCTGTCCTTCACCCTATGCATGGTGGTCTGATCTTCACAGCTTGGATTGTAATTATATTTAAGGTAACAAATCAATTTAAAATGGATGAATCTAACTAAACCAAACCTTAATGTGCCTTGTAAACAAGAAGATAAAATACAAACAGCTCACTAAAACTAGAATGTTATTAACCAAGAGGTTAGGGAAGGCTGATACATAACAAAACAAGGGATGGGAAACATTTAAAATTGCATATGCAGAAAAAGTTTTCAAAAAAAGAATGGCAGGATTGATAGGCTAATTTTTGTGTTACATTTCTTTAATGCATTCCTGCATCTGCATATATGTACCTGCATGAAACCTGCTACACAACAAACCTGAGTACTGTCACATTGTATCTAAGATGCCACAGTTTGCAAGCTGAAAGGTGAGCCATTGCTAATTTTACCAATTTATTCAGGAGCTTTGCAAATTTATTCAGATAACAGATTTAACAGGTGTGAATTGTCCTACTGGAAACATGGAACCTGCAAAACTACCATCATTACAACTGGTGGTGTGGTAGAAAACACATGCAAATAAGGTACTGTTCCAACATCCATCATCGAAGAAGGAAGTAGCAATCAGGTGTGTATGTAAATATAGCACATTCCACATAAAAAAGTGGCTGAGATAGGCAGCAGCTTCCAAGATACTTTGTTGAGACCTATCTGCTGATGCTGTTTTAAGCTCATGGTAATTCGTAATTCAAGTGCATCAGGCCTTTATCATGTTGCTTCTGTTCTGATTACATTTTGCTCTGGGCCATAAACTTTTGCAAAGACTACCCAAACCAAAAATCAAACATCACCTTTCTCATACAAGATTTCATATATTGATCTAACAAGTCAGCTATGACTTGGTAGCTATTGAGCTGTCATTGTTGAATTTATGCCTGAATGTTTCCTGTCCACACCACAGAAAACAGAATGTTTTTTTGTTCCATTAGTGTTGTACCACTGTATAGTTTGATGTACCTCTTAACTTTGGAAACTAGGAACAAGTCAACCTTTGAAACTAGGAACATCTGTTGTAATAGCCGGGATGGTGGGGAAGCATTGCATTGAGTAATGCTTGAAAACGTGACATTTTTGAAAACCATAATACAATCCTACTGTTTCTTATTGGTAGTAGGAAATGGTTTCCTACCAATGGAAAAAACGTTCTCTGATTCTGGAGCAAACCAGGGCAGAAACAGATTTAACTCTATCTGAATCTCTGCACGAGAAAGAAAGAAAAAAAGCACCACACTTTGCCAAGTAGATTGTATTAACATGATTGAGCTTCTGTTGACATTTATAACTAGGTAGGGGATGGTTATGAAACAATATTAGTTGTTTACATATTTCAGACTAAACACAGGCATCTGCTACAGTAAAAATTTCCGCCTGTTAAGAAAACGCCTTTTAGGAAAGTAGGTCTGACATTTCAGAAATCTGCCCATCAAAACTGAGGTGCACTGTGCCAGTCTGCTCACAATTCAACAGGTGGTTCTGAAGCAAAATTCAAGCCACTGTAGACTACTTTGCACATCAGGCAACACAGTGGGCATCTCACAGTTACATACTGATTACTTCATTACCAGCATTTATGTTTTTGTCTTTTCAGTCAGAATTTTCAAAACCAATAAGATCTTCACACCTTAAGGGCACAACATTGCTTTTGTACTGCTGGAGCGTCAGAGAGAGGGAAAGAGATACTCAGTTCTGTTCTTCGTGTTACCAAAACTCCTTGAAACACCCCCCTTTTTTTTGCCTCTCGCTAGTATACATTGCCAGTGTTTTGTTGTGTCAGAATTAGAATCCAGTGTACCCACCCTAACATGTGCCTAATATGATGGAACAGGGATTGGCTGTCCTTTCTGTGGTGGGATCCTCATATCCGTCCCTTTGCATAGTTGTATATGACAAGGTATGTAGGACTGTAGTGTATCAGCCTTTGCCAGGAGAGGTAAGCGGCAGCCCTCCAAAAGTTGTCATACTGCAGTTCCCATCTGCCCTAGCCAGGATAGCCAATGGTGAGGGATCCTGGGAGCAGCAGTTCAGCAAAATCTGGGGGTCCACACTTGACATATAGGAATGGGAGCTCTGAAGACGAATAGAAAACAGAATGAAATGGCATATTTATGGCTCTCGCCTCAGAGAACTTTACATTATTGCTAAGTAGAGACGTACATGTGATCCCTTTCTGGTTTGAAAGGGTTTATCTCTCATTTAATAAATACCTTACAAATACTCAGATTTCATTAAATGGAAACAGTGTTTCCATTTAGTGAACCAGATACTAGTATTATCCTGATTTAAGTTGAAACAGATATTTGCAAGGCTTTTACCTTGATAAGAAATTAAGAAAACAACTTTGTTGTCAGTCTTTGGAAAGGAAGTTTGGAAACCCACCTTGGACTGTAGTATTAAAACTGAATTAATAATTTGCATTCTAATTCTAGTGGTACCACTCTTTTGCTGGAAGTAGCTTGAAAGTAACATCCCTTGCTTCTCTGAATTAGAAAAGAAGACCAGATCTGCCATCAAATAGGAGAAACAAAGCATCTCCTGATCAATATGTTTTGAAAGTGTTACCTGGCACCAGGGATGTCACAATGGCTTTCTAGTTTTTCACGGCTGTGATGCCATATCCTTCTTCCTGCCTAGTGGTAGGGATTCAATGCAGGGGTCATATCAGAATTACAGTCGGCCCTCTGTTTTCGTGGGAGATCTGTTCTGGACACACACACACCCTGCAAAAACAGAAAATCACAGATATTCAAGACCCATTGGCTAAAATAGCGCACCATGGGCACACGCTCCATTTTAGCCAATGGGGCTTGCCGGTCCGTGAAGGATTGAGACCGTGAACTTGAAGTCCACGAAAACGGAGGGGCAACTGTATTCTAGATGCAGCATTTTTGATGTAAACTTATCTAGCTGAGTTCTGTGGATGTTAAAACATTGTGATAGCAATTGCAGGTTGAAAGCAGTGGTCAGTGCACGTATTTATATGCATTATTATATATAAACAGATAAATAGCAAAACATTTTTAAAAGTTAGGGACCACATTTGAAATGAAATGATAAAACCTAGGCCTGCCTTTCTTGTTTCCATTTTCTTCTGGGTCCTATGGAAAACACAACAATCGGTCTTTCTGAGAGGATCTTTATTGTTTGCGGTTGATTAGTTGATGCTGACTGAGCAATTTTGACTGGCAATTATTAACATGTTTATCTAACCTGCTAAAGCTAGTCTCTTTCTTATTCCTTTCACCAAAATTAATTGCTGTGGGCGCTCTTTGTAACAGCTAGAATAATTTGGGAAATAGTATTTGTCCAACATCTAGATGATTTTCATCTGCCCCCATTGTTCCTTAGAACTATATTCCCGGCCAGACATTCCTTCTGTGGTAATTCAGAAACCCTGATACATCCACAGGAGTTTCCCAAAGAGCGATCCTGAAGAATTAATTGCAGTAGTCTCCAAGGCTGCATCTGCCCTGGAAAAATAATCCAGTTTGACACCACTTTAACAGCCTTGGCTCAATGCTATGGAATTCTAAGAACTGTAGTTTTGCGAGACATTTTGCCTTTTCCGTCAGAAAGCTCTTGTGCCACAACAAACTGCAGTTCCCAGAACTGGATAGCATTGGGCCATGGCAGTTAAAGTGGTGTTAAACTAGATTATTTCTGCAGTGTGGATGCAGAACTTGCACTTGGGACCAGCCTATGGACCAATAAAGGATTCCGAACCTTGGCCATGGGGATCCACACCACAGGGAGGAAAATTTCTATGAGACTTTCTTCTGCTGGCCCCTGGCTCCATTGCTGAGTTCTCAGTTATGCCCAGTTTCTGTAGTCAGGAATAACCAAGTAGTAAGCCTATCATGGACTGCATCACTTTGGTCTCAAGAATTTCATATGTGGTTTTATTTAATCTTTGAATATACTTCATTCTAAAACAAGCCAACTTGTCCTTCACATGGAAAAACAGAACTGGGGCTGGATTTAGGATAGTCTTCTTTCTAGCATTTCCCCCCCCCCCCCCCCCCCCGCATGGGTGAAGGTGAGCATTTAAAGCAATTTAAATATGTGGCTTGAAGTGCTGCTGTCTGAGGGGGGGGGAGCCATTAGTCCTTGGCCTTGTCAGAGAAAATATATTAACTGAAATGTATTAACTTGCCTTTTTGTTTACAAATGGACCACCTATGTAGAAAGCAAGTTTCGCTGTGGATTGCAAGGCTTTTTATTTGCCTTCTGATTTTTTTTTCCCTGTGGTTTTCTCGGTTGCTTGATACAATGTACACTGATGTCATTCTTCTTCCTTCTGAGTCTCTTGACTAAGGATCTGATCCTTTGAAAACTACCTGGAAGTAACTCTCCATGTACTCAGTGGGACATACAATACTGCCAATTAAGCAGAGACAGGATAATGCTGCTTATTTGGTCATTACTATGTATATCTATAGGCAGGTGGGGAGAACATCCACGGACAGCAAATCCTAATGCAATTTCCTGCTCTGATGGGCTCTGCATACAGCATGCTAGAGGCACTTGCCAAGTTGCATCTATACTTCTCAGTTCATGCATTGCCTTTTTGTTTTTTTAATCACAGGTTAAAAAGTCAGGCTCCTTGACAAATACTTGACGCTGTGGATTACATCTCCACAAGACCCAGTTAGTTGTTTTTCTCTGCACACTTGAATAGGAATTAAGCAAAACGTTTTACCTGTCTAGAAGAATGCATGATAGCTCATATCCACAAGAGTTCAGTCATAGAAAATTAAAGTTGGAAAAGGTCCTGAGACCCCACCACCTTGCTAGGCAGTTGGTTCCTTTGCTGATCCACTCTCACTGTCAAGATGTTCCTTCTAACGTTTAGTCAAAATCTACCGTCCTGTAATATAAAACCATTAGACCTAGTTCTGTTCCCTGGGGCAGCAGAGAACAAGTCTGCACTCTCCTGTTTGTGACAGATCTTGAGGTATTTCAAGAATGCAATCATCTCACCCCTCTGTCTTCTCTTCACCAAGCTGAACATGCCCAGCTCCTTTAGCCTCTCCTCATATGTTTTGTTCTCCATAGTCTTTATCTTCCTCATTGCTCTTCTCTGAACTTGCTCAAACTTGTCTATATCCTTAAAATGAGGTGCCCAGAATTGAATGCTAGACTCCAGATGAGGCCTGGCCAATTTGTTAATAGAAGACTCAGGAAAATAGTGTGCAAGGTATCCTTTCATTACCCAGCTGCTTGCACTCATGGGCACCCAAATGGGACTTGGATTCAGTGAAACTTGCTTCTGAATAGACAGGAAGAGGGTTGCTTTGTACAACAAGTTAAAATGAGGCTCAAAGAAAACTTGTTGAAATAAATTATGTTGTGCACAAAGCATGAAAGTAATCTGTTTACACACGACCAGGTCAACAGTGTTGTTGAACACTTGCCAGACACTGATGAAAGTGGGCAGAAATGGACAGGTATGTGCCTACTCCAATAGCGCATGCACTAACGTTGAAATGATCAGACAGGATTGGATTCCTTCAGGCTAGCAGTGATGGAGGCTAAAATTGGGATGATACAGAAGCTATTTGCATGGCCCCTAAGCAAGGCAGATTTCCTGAATCATCACCGAAATATTTATGTCTTATACCACGTCAAACCATCTTGTTCTATAGTGCCTCCACTGACCATCAGTGTGTCACCAGCATTTCAGTCACAGGTCTTCTCCCAGTCCTTTTTGGAGATGATGGGGATCAAACCTAGCATCGTTCATTTGTAAAATACATGCTTCACCACTGAGTCTTTTGCTGCCTTGCAGTTCAGTGTGGAAGACACCATAGCTAAATGGCAGGGCATGTGTTTTAAATTTAAATACAAGCCCTATTTCGGTCTTCAGGCCTAGTTTAAAGGATCTTGCATAGGAGGGATGGGAAATGCTCAAATCTTTGGAGATAGGAATATGTAGGGGATGGCAGCAAACTTGGATGGACCAAGAGTCTTAATACAGTATGGTAGATTCCTATGGAATACCAGCAAAACATCACACACACACACACACACACACACATACTTTATGATTGTTTACAAGAAATACTATCTGTTTCTTATCCAGCTGTATGTATGAAGACTTCTTTTTAATATCCTGCAGGGAGAACTTTGGAAGGGTACATTTCTTGACAGATACCCTAAACAGCCAGCCCAACAGGAACGGTTGCAGTGAGGAAATGCAGAGACAATATATTTGTGATTGTGAGAAATAAACACTACCAGGTGAAGTCTCGGTCATTTGCCATTATGATCTGTGATCATTAATCACCTGTCATTGTTGTATACCATTTTGTTAAAACAACAGCAAGAACCTTATTTAAGAATGCCAGCTGTGTCTTAGATGCATTCTAATGAAATCTGAAACATTCACTATTGCTGAAGTTCTTTACATGCATACAATGAAACGCTAATATGATCTAGGTGCATGCAAATGTGTACATGGATTCCCCAAATACTTGTGATCTTACCCATTTGTTAATTTAATGAAAGGGGCTTGGGAGAATGTGTATGTAATACAGAACTTGGGAAAATTACATCTTTGAATTATAACCAGCAGTTTAGTTGTAGGAAAATAGCATCAAATTCTCACTACAAGATGTTAAGCCAGGGGTAGGCAACCTTTCCCCTTTAAGGGCCGAGGGACTTCAGCTCCCAGAAGCCTGAGCCATGTTGGCCAATAGCCCCATGTTGGCCAATAGCTCCTGGGATTCTGGGAGCTGAAGTCCCTCGGCCCTTAAAGGGGAAAGGTTGCCTACCCCTGTGTTAAGCTATCTGATGTGTGGGACTGGCAAGTTTCCCCCCTCCTCCAATGTGCCAGAGACTGGCGCCATATTTGTGCTTATTGTCTACAGTTGATCACCACTTTGAGTAGAACTGCAACACACTGAGCTTGCTACCACAAGATGTGGACATGGCCACTATTTCAAAAGATGGTAGACAAATTAATGGAGAATAAATCTGTCAATGATTACTACAGATATGTGGTTTTAAAAGCAGTCTAGTTAAAGCAGCATGACTTAACCTATGTATGGGCCATTTCTGTGAGTATCTCACTATTGCTTATTTGGATTAACATTTTAGTCAACGTAATTCCACTAAATGCAGAAACATTCTATTGTAACCATTACAATGATGGCAGCAATGTATGCAGTTAGTGCCACATACAGTCATGGGTCATTGGGCTGGACCCATGCTTTTCTTCCCAGCAGGCTGCAAGGGAATTGACAAAGTAGTCTCCCATTTTCGATCAGAAGTATCCCTCAGCTGGATAAAAAACCTTCAACGTAAGGTAGGAGTCCTTCCCTTCTCTTTGGGGGCAGGAAAATCTGCATCCAATATATTACACAAAGCAGAGCTAAACAATATTTGTGCCATGTTTTGATTAACACAGCCTAAATACCCTAAAGGCACCAAATCCCATATGATCTTGGAAGCTAAGCAAGGTCAGCCCTGGTTAGTACTTGGGTTGGAGACCACCAAGGAATACTAGGTGTTGTATGCTATATTTTAGAGCAGGGGTTGGCAACCTACAGCCCAGGGGCCGGATCTGGCCCCCCGAGGCCTTTGGACCGGCCCCAGGCTGCTCCTGCTGCCGCTGCCACCGCATGCGTCGCAGGCGCCATTTTGTTTTCCAAAATGGCGGCCGCAACTCGTTTATGCATGCGCCGAGTACTGCGCATGCATGAGTGAATCGCGGCCACCATTTTGTTTTCCAAAATGGCGGCCGCGACTCTGCGCATGCGCAGTACTCGCCACATGCGCAAACAAGTTGCGGCTGCCATTTTGGAAAACAAAATGGCGGCCGCAACTCACTCGCGCATGTGCAGTACTCTGGAAGTACTGCGCATAAGCAAGCAAACGAGCGCGGCACCATTTTCTCCCCCCTCGGCGTGCGGAAGACCTTACTGGCCCCAGGTAAGAAAATGTTGCCGACCCCTGTTTTAGAGGAAGGAACTGGCAAAACCATCTCTGAGTATTCCTTGCCTAAGAAACCCCTATGAAGTTCATAGGCTCACTCTAAGTCAATAGGCGACTTGAAGGTGTGCACACACACATACACACTTCATTAACACACATTTAGTAAGTGATAACCATACACTTATTTAAAAATTAGTTGAATACCCCCTTTTTCTGACCTACCTTCTGTTGTTGGCTCCTGATAATGTTGAGTCTATCCTGTTTTTTTGAAAATATTATTGGTGTATCTTAATTTTCAATGGAAAAAAAACATAATGCTGGGAAAAGTGGAAGGCAATAGGAAAAGAGGAAACCCACATTACAGATGGATTGATTTAATCAAGTTTGCAAGACCTGAGCAGTGCTGTAAATAACAGGGTGATATGTAGGTCTCACATTCATAGGGTTGCCATAAACCAAAGCCAACTTAATGACAAGTAACAACAACAAAGCTGTTGATTTGTAATTATGTAACTCGGCCTTTTCAATAATGCAATTATTTCTCCTGCAAATAAGGTAGTGCAGAGTTTACTCACCCACCTATCCACACTCAGAAAGCAGAAACATATTATTGTAATCAATTTTTGGAAATCCACGCAGCTCTATTATGAACCATTCTACACTGTCAAAGGCTTTCTTTGCATCTCAAAAGAATAGTGCTGTTTTTATTTTCCAAATGTTGCAATACCTCTTTAAACAATGACACTAATGTTAAACCCAGCTGATCTTGATTAGTGAAACTGTGAATGTATTCATTTAGCTAACTCAATCCAAATAATTGGTTAACCAGCAAACAGTGGTTAACTAAATGGTCAATGAAATGAGAGGATCACCAAATGAAATGCATGTATCTAATTAGCTTAGCCAAGCATTTCACTTTTTAAACCGTCGGTCCTTATGTCCTTTAATGTGTTAGGAATAACTGAATAGTCAATCATCAGCCCAGATCTCATGAAGTGACTGTGTTTGTAACTGGAAAAATGAGCCACTGTGAAATTTTTTTCTAAGGGGTTGTGCACTGTTAAATAATTGAGCTCCAAAGCTTGGCACAAGAAGGAGCCATATTGAAAATTTACCTTTTCAGTATTTTGAAGATTGATTAGAACGGTTCTTTAGCTGCATTAGTGAAATTCTACACCATATAGAAGTCTGAACATGTGCATTTCCTTGCTTTGTATCACTTTGCTCTTCTCTCAAGTTTACCGACAAAACCTGGAAAATTTAGACTTTTCTCCCACGTTTATATGAGGGGAAATATGCATCATCAACCATTTTCTCTAGCTGCTAACTTAAGCCTGACAATAAAGCAGATTATTTATTCGAAGAGGTTTTGGTTCATTTTGCTTTGTCATGTGTGTCAAACATGTTTTTAAATACTGCAATGGAAACAATGTCTTTAATTTATTCCTTCATGTTATTATTTTGTTAAACTGTGTGTTTAAATTATTTGCTAGGGAATCAATGTGCTTCATTTCTTACTAATATTAATGATACGTGTTATTTGTGCCACTCAAGTGAGTTAAATTCATGTTGGTATGTATCTGGATATGGGTCTCTTTACATTGCAATCTTGTATGTGTCTATTCAGAAGTAAGCACCATTAAATTTAGTGACACTCTGAAGTAAGTGTGTATCAGATAACAGTCTTAAGTTATCCATGACCCATTGCTGAGGGCCACCAGTCCTTGTTCATTAAAAGACAACACTCAATAAACAACATAATTATTCTGTCTTCTCCGGGATCTTCTTTGCTGAAACACGGTGATATTTTTTGGCTACTATATAAATAGGCAGAATGAACCAAGCTCAAACACTATGTGAATCCCCACAGACATTAATGGGAGATATGTGTGTGCTTTGCTTTCCTATTGAAATCAATGGGATTTCAGAGAACTTCATGTGGTCTAGAATAGATCATGCTCCAAGTAACTGATTCAAGGGTTGACTTGTGTTAGTGAGAACTTTGTCCAACTCTGTTCAGTTCCTGTGTAATCTCTCACAACCACCAGCATGGTGTAGTGGTTTGAGTGTTGAACCAAGATTCAAACCCTGCCTCAGTCATGGAAACCCCCTGGTTGATTTTGGGCAAGTGACACTCTCTCAGCCTCAAAGTAGGCAAAAGGCAAACCCTCTCTGAATAACTCTTGCCAATAAAACCTTGTGATGAGCCACATTAGGGTCGCCATGAGTCGGAAACAACTTGAAAGTGCACAACAGCACCAGTAATTTTTCACAGATGTATTCCTCCAGTAAATGGTAACGTGAAAGCAGCCTAACACTTGTTTTGATGATGCATCCAGCTTCCTTCCTTCTAATCCACAGAAGGTCCACTTCTATAGAGAGTGCAAACTGCAACTCCAGAAATTTCTAACACTTGCTCCTGAAGAAGGCCAATTGGTTATAAGGCCGAAACGTGTTAAGCTTTTTAAGAAATAAAAGATTTTTACCATCGTGCAGCACGTGGGCCTTTGTGTCCTTTCATTCTTCCAACGTGAATACGTGCTTTCCAGTTTTTTGTTCTGACTCTGTCCCTGAATCAGATAAAAGACAACTTCGAATGGGCTTACTTTCCATCTTTGCTTTTAAAAAAAGAAGATTCAGCCCCTACTTCCAGTTGTCCTGGGACTACAGAAACTAAAAGGAAACATACTGGCTTTTGCCAGCTGCTAACGGATGAAGAGCTACTGGGAACTTGGCATAGGTGTCTTTACTGTGCACAGAATGCTATAGGACAGCCTAAAACAGGCACAGACTATTCACTCTAGAAGATAAAAAGACTGAGACCATAACTTCCTCTGAAAAACGTGTGTGTGCGCATGGGCATCCATGTGAATGAATGAGAATCTTACTATAGTTTCCATTCATGGTGCTTCCAGAAGGAGGAGGAGATTTTGGTTTTGCACAGGATTGTCTTTGTCTACTTCCTTCTGAATAATGGGGATTATTTGTGTAACTTGCTTTTGACCACACTTCTGGGCCTAGCTCTGGGATGGGAACGTGAACACACATGTCAAGGGAAATGATCCCTGAGGGATTCCCTCCATGACCTATGGGTCCATCCTAATAGAGTGGGGAGATGGATTCTCTCTTCTAAAAAGGAGAAAGGAATGGGGAGGGGGGGGGGAAGGAAAAGGTGGCAGCAAGTTTTAAGACTAACTGGTTTTTTTATTTTCATGAATATAAGCATTCACAGCTATAAACTCACTTCTGATGACACAGTACTTGGCACATCTGTAAAACACCCCTAAATCTTATTTTGCAACAGTGGCATGGCCTCATCTCAGCTGTCCTTGACTCCATTTTGGTGTGGTGCCCTTGCCTAAGCCCCAGGCTACTCAGAGAGACTACTGGGGATTGCAGACTGCCAGAAATAGTGCAAATTGAGTCCACTTTTAGGGTTAGGGTTAGTGCTAGAGAATCATGGGAATTTTTTTTTTCCTGAGATATTGAGCCTTCTCTGTCAGAGAGCTCTGGTGCCACAATAAAATACAGTTCCCATGATTCCCTAACCCTAACCCTTAAAGTGGACTCAATTTGCACTATTTCTGGCAGTCTGCAACCCCCCTACGGGCCTTTGCAGACTGCCAGAAATAGTGCAAATTGAGTCCACTTTAACTGCCCTGACTCAGTGCTAGGGAATCATAGGAACTGTAGTTTATTGTGGCACCAGAGCTCTCTGACAGAGAAGGCTCAATGTCTGAGAAAAAAAAATACAATTCCCATGATTTCCTAGCACTGAGCCAAGGCAGTTAAAGTGGACTCAATTTGCACTATTTCTGGCAGTCTGCAAAGGCCCTATGTCATGCCTCCCAGGAAGAGCATGAGAATGAGGATGAAGCCAAGCTATCCTCATCCATTGGCCACAGAAGAAGTCTGTTGGTCCAATGCTTGCTTTTCTCTTTCCTCCCCATTCCTTTTCCCTTTGGCATCATGTCTACCAGATAATGAACCTGTGGGCACAACTGTTAGCAGTTAGAGAATTTGATAATATAAAGTGGTGGATCCTGCTCACTCTCCCCAAATATCTAGCACAGGGGTAGGCAACCTGTCCCCTTTAAGGGCCAAAGGACTTCAGCTCCCAGAAGCCTCAGCCATGTTGGCCAATAGTCCCATGTTGGCCAATAGCTCCTGGGATTCTGGGAGCTGAAGTCCCTCGGCCCTTAAAGGGGAAAGGTTGCCTACCCCTGCCGGATCCACCTCTTTAGTCTGAGGAAGGCAAGGGCTTTATAGATTTCTTAAAGGCAGGTCTCAGGAGGAGAAGGGGCAAATGGCAGAGAGGGGAGAGCAGGGGACACTGAAATAACTGCTGATGTAGTTTGTTCCTATGCAATTCCAGTTGGTACGTGGCACAGTGTAAAATTCCTACCACCTGATGGGTGTTGATTGACCCTACTGTGAAAGGAAGTCCTGGTTTTGTTCTGGTTCCTAATAAAAATCCCATTACGATTGGCATTAAATGAATCCATTGTTTGCAGCAGCTGAGGTTTTTCAAAGGCTTAAAGGATTTGCCAACTGCCCAGTTTTGTACTGATAGGGGGAAATGCATTTCTTCCTGCTCCACAGGCATTTGTGAGTTTCTGCAGTTTTACAACTGCAGTATCCACCATCACCACCATATTCTCCTGCCTGTAACCACAGAAGCAAATGTTTTGCATAGCTATTCATGAAACTACGGATTATTGATTTTGTGAATTCACACCATATGAGTAAAGCAGTTGCTTGGAAGTTTTTGTGGGTTTTTCGGGCTGTGTGGCCATGTTCTAGAAGAGTTTCTTTCTGACGTTTCACCAGCATCTGTGGCTGGCATCTTTTCTCTGAAGATGCCAGCCACAGATGCAGACGAAACGTCAGAAAGAAACTCTTCTAGAACATGGCCACACAGCCCGAAAAACCCACAAAAACTATGGATGCCGGCCATGAAAGCCTACGACTTCACAGTTGCTTGGAACTATGGCCATTGATCCCCAAAACCCTCCCAATACAACTTACACCAGAAAGCTCAGGCAGGATTGCCTCTTCTTGCTCTCTGTTACCTTTTCCAATGATGCTCTAAGTCAGATACAGTCCTTGGGGCTACAAAACTGCAGCATTCGTACCCTTCCAGAAGCTTTCCAAAGCTTTCTCCAACCCAAACTTGGGGTGAGTTATCACCTTCCCCAACATGGTACAAAACTGCTGCAAACCTCACAGACTGAAATTCAGCCAAAGCCAATACTGGGAGTGATGAAATGTCACTTCCAGCCATAATGGGTGCCCCCATGTGGTCCTCTGGTGGGGGACGTGGGGAGGGTAAAAATTGGGTCCTGTCTCTCCACAACTGTCCATTTCTGATTTAAGTGGTCATTTGGTGTTACCAATTGGACTGGGAACTCACCTCCCCAACACAAATCATTTCCTTCATGGTTTACCTGGCAAAAGAATCCAAAGGGCAAGTTTTAAGGCAGAATCCCTTTTGTTCAAAAAAAAAATATGTAATCGCCAAGTTGGAAAGACAAGAGTCTATTTCAAACTGCTAAGCAGAGCTGATTGCGAAGTCAGTGTAACCATCTAAGATAAAATCTGGTGATCTATGGTGATGATACCTGCAGAGCAGGATATTGGATTTGCCCCAAAGATCTCTACTGATTAGCTTTTTTTGGTTTGGGACAGTACTAAGGAGATAACAAAATTGTTTTAGGGATATGGCCAATAAAGACCATATAATCCAGTTAGCCACAATGCTAAATCAACCAACCAACCACTTAAAATCTTAGGAAGGCTTGCCATCCCTTTATTTAATATGTGCAAATGGAAGAGCAAGGCCGGCATGCTCAAAACCCAAGACTTACAAAACCACCTCCTGAAAGATGACAGCCCAATTCAGCTTTTGTGTTTTTTTTAGGAAGCTTGTTCCTGTTAAGTGTTTAGTGTTCCAAGATTTATTTAACAGTTTAAATCAGGGGTAGGCAACCTTTCCCCTTTAAGGGCCAAGGGACTTCATCTCCCAGAATCCCAGGAGCTATTGGCCAACATGGGTGAGGCTTCTGGGAGCTGAAGTCCCTCGGCCCTTAAAGGGAAAAGGTTGCCTACCCCTGGTTTAACTGAATTATAATTTAGTGGAGTACAAATGGTTGCAGCTGAATTATAACGTAAGACACTGGAAATACAAAAGAAAAAAGGGAAAAAATTCTCTCACTTCCACTGTCGTTCACACTCCATTCCAAATGGAGCATTGAAGGAATTGCATTTTGATGAGGAAACAAGGCTTGATGGAAGGAAACATGTTAATATTTGACTAGAACACAATGAGTGAGTCATGTGTGATAGCCATGCACTGTTGTTCCCTGCATGTTTAGACAGATTTTTCTATTGCAACACTTCACATGTCCTCTTCCATTCCCCGATTACAAGGATTTGGCTTGGAAGAAAAACTTGGACCAAGCCATTATTGATGCCAATTAGAATTTCTTTGTAGCGTCTATAATTGAGTTAGAGAATTCATTATGCTGCCACAAAAATGCATTATAATGGCCTCTTCTTAGTCTTGGACAGCTTTTTAAAAGGATTAGACAATTTATGGATGAGAAGTCCATCGATGATGATTAACTATGATCGCTCATCAGTGATCATTAGCCATGAAGGTATGTTGGCTCCATGCCCTACTTATGAGATAACTGTCAGGGGGGGAAAAGAATTATGGCTTCTGAATGAATCCATCAGGACAATTCCATGTGCTTATCAGCGGTTTTGATAACGGGTGAGTTCTAGACAGAATGCCTGGCTTCAGGTTGCTTCTTCAAATGGGCCGTATATCCAGCCGATATCTCCCCCCCACCCAATTCCCAGGAAACCATGCTTTTCAGAAATGACTTACCGCTATGCCTACAAATAGAAATCAATTACAGTGAATAAGACCTGTAGATGACTCTAGAACACTTTCATGAATTGCATAGTTTTGCTCTTCATGGGCCAACTGAGGGGCAGAGTGGTGGATCTCATTCATACAAGCTGGCTGGCATTCTTTTAGGGACATACCCATGCAGACGTCAGAGTGTGCATGCAGGGCAAATTTTTCACCATGCTGCAATGGATGCATTCTGGTGACAGAGACGGAAGCAGAGCTGTGCATAAAGCAACGTTGCACATTGTGCTTGTGCACTGAGGTTGCGCAATGGTGATTGCAGATGCGTGTTGCACATCGTTCAGTGCAATGTTGCTATTCTGGATGGAAGCTGTGGAATGCTGAGTGATGTACCTCCGCAGGTGGATACTTATGCTACGCTGAGAGTCTGTTGGATTGCAGCCTAGGGACGTAGCTGTACTTGAATTAACATGCCATCCAAAATGAAACACACACACCCATATCTTCTGATTAACAGAATGAAATAAAATGTGCATTAACCATATTGTATGTACATGAACATAGTTGTTCCATGCAGTTAACACAGAATCGCAGTATTCAACATGGCATTTTAGCAGGTACCTGTAAAGTTACTCCAACAGTCACTTTTTGAGACCTTCCTAGTTGCAAATAGATTTATATTATAGCTTTGGAGAGACTAATATCTGCCTTCAATATACCCATGGACAAAAGAGCAGACTGCATTTCAGGTTTAGAGAAATGATATGGTAATTAATCCATTTTCTGCCTCACTGTATGCTCATATTTATTTTATTTATATGCCACCTTTTTCCCAGAGTGAGACCCAAGGTGGCTCACAGAAGGAATCTGAAGCTGCTTCTCAAGCGTCCCCTTCTCTCCATCAAAGGGGTTCAATCTGTGGGTTTCCCCACAGATGAAACTGTGGGAAGAAAAGCTATTTGCAGAAGGGCAAGGGACAGCAAAATGTCCTTGTACAGCATTTATACTAAAAGTGGGGAAAATGCAATCCATGGGCCACATGTGGCCCCAATCCTATTTTTGAGGTTCATAGGGGTTCCCCAGCACCTCAAAAAGGTTGGTTAAAAATTAACCAAAAATGATAGTTCCACATACTCTCTAGGAGGCATGAGTAATAATTTTGTCATGGGAGGAACTAGACTATTTTTTAAGGCACAGGTAGTTGATCCTCAGCTGAAAAAAGACCTCTCCTGGGCCTAAAACAGACGGGAAACAAACAAAATGGCAAAATGGTCTCCCATGGCCCCTGGGAGGCTTTTAGTGAAATTTTTAGAATTAAAATTAGAGGTTCAGCAGAGGGCCAGTGGGGCTCTCAATCTCTGGCAGCTGCCCACTCCTGATTTATATAGATGTTAGCAAGTCCCAGAGCAGCCTTTCCAGGTCTGGTGGGGTCAGGGGGAGACCATGAATGAATCATACACACACAAAAAGCCAAAGGATGCCCTATTGTCCACATTCGCCATTTGGGCACTTATTTCCAAATTAATGCCCCAAACTTTTTATCACAGTCTATTAACAAGAATGTCCTGATTATGCCTGGCCACACTAAGGACGTTATCACACGTGGCCCACAAAGCGATAATAAACCGGAAATGACAAATTCCAAAAATAAACCGAAAATAAACCTTGATTCCGCAAATGGTTTTCACACGTAATTACCTTAATTGCGCAATTAAGGAAAGCTCCCCCTGAAACTGCATTTAACGTTCACACACAAGTGCGAAAATCCCGTACATGTACTAGAAATGATCTTCTAGCACATGCGCACTACAGCCGTGGCTGTCACTCGCCGCGGCTGTCACCCTTTCTCAGGTCGTCCTCGGAGCAGCCGGCCTTCCGCACGGCCAGCGCTCCAAGGAGGACCTCCCGCCGCAGCGTTCTCCGAGGAGGTCCTCCTTGGAAAGCCGACTCTCCGAGGAGGTCCCCTTGGAAAGCCAGCCCTGCATAGGGCCGGCGCTCCGAGGAGGACCTCCTCGGAGAGCCGGCTTTCCAAGGGGACCGCCTCGGAGCGCCAACCCGACGCAGGGCCAGCGCTCCGAGGAGGACCTCCTCAGAGAGCCGGCTTTCCAAGGGGGACCTCCTCGGAGCGCCAGCTTTCCAAGGGGACCTCCTCGGAGTGCCGACCCTCTTCCAAATGCGACCCTCTTCCAAATCTCCCTTTCAAATGCGCATTTGCTTTCCACATTACAGCGATTTTACCTTAATTGAGAAATTATATTAATTGCGCATTTGCATTTCCTCCAAAGAACCAAATTTCAAAAGCTCTCGTTTCTGTCCACTTTCTGTCCAGTTTCTGTGCGACGTCATGTGAAAACACGGGCCAATAATCCAGTTTCGGTCGGGATTTTGTGTGGATTTTGTGTGGATTTGGCCCCGTGTGATAACGTCCTATGATGCAACATAACTCATATACCTTGGGTTTGCATATTTATCCAGTATATCCACATAGCAAGTACAGGTGTGTGTGTGCATATGTGTGTGTTTGTGCGTGCGTGTGCGTGCGTGTGCGTGCACGTGCAAAAAGTGATAAGTATGGAGTGACAAGAAAGCCACACAGGATCCCCATTACATAACCACATCAGTGCAAGGGCATATTTCTACTGTGTGCACATGTTTGCTATATCACTTTATATCCGTTCACACAATTGCAGCAGATGCAGGGTTTTTATTTTATTTTATTCCCACAATGCATTTTTCCCCTTTGTTCTGATTGCCCACCTGCATTTCTATAAAGTGAAACCCATAGGGAAGGGGGAGGTGAAATGCCAACATCTGAATGTGTGCATACAGAATCAAATCCAGAAAACCAAAAGGCGACAGCACCTTTTCTAGATGCCAATACAAACAAGGGAGCTACCTTTCTGTGGCGGGAACAATCAAGTGACCTAGGGGAGCACCAGACCTAGGGCAGTACCCATCAACCTGGCTGCACCTTCCCCTCTTCCCTCCACGGCCAATCCCACCAGGATCTTAATTTGAGTTCAAACCACAAGTTTTAAAAACCTGGTTCTTCCCAAAAACAGTGAAGTGGGGGTTTGTTTAAATCACCTTAAAGCCTTCGGGCATTGAAAAAAAGAGTTTTCACAATGGGAGGAGAGGAATGTTATGTGTTCTACCAGGAGTGGGATCCAGGCAAGGAAGCATTATTTAGCCTGCATAGATTCAGTCAAAAATGGACAGGAGAAACTATGTAGGAGCAAACGAAAAAGCATATGGAAGCACTTAGTATACACATCTGTGGCAGAACAACAGAAGCTGTAGCCAAGTGTTAACATGCTGGAGGGTGGTAAGTAGATACCGGTAATACAATTTATTTAACATCCTGAGACTGTAAACAATAAAACAATCTTGATTTCCTTTTACAAACCATACCTTTTGTTTGTTTGCTCATTACCATAGGAAATAGTGACATACCTGGTAACACTGATAATGCTGAGAGTTCAATCAATGTGAAGATCCTGGTGGCAACATAATCCAAACTGGAAAACATAGAAAGACATTTCTGTTAGACCAAGGTGGTGAACCTTGCAACCTCTCCTGGAGTGAATGAAATATTATTATTGTTGTTGTTATTGTTATTATCACACCTTTTCCCCAATATGTGCAATATCCCCAATATGTGCAATGTCCCAATATTGTTATTATCACACCTTTTCCCCAAGGTGGCAAAGAGAAAATTTAAAACAGTACTAATTAAAAAAAACACGCACAAAAGCATTTAAAAAGTATAAAAATAACATTTAAAAAACAATTAAACAATTTAAAAAGTTAAAGCAATTAGGCATTCAAATAGTAAAATGTATTTTAAAACGGTATATAAATTTTACTCTGACGTGCACAGCATTTAAAAACCCAATCCTCATCAGTTTCAAAAGTCTGATGGCACAAAAATGTTCTTACCTGTTGCCAAAAGGAGAGCAGGGATGGGGCCAAACTACCCCCAAACTATGAACCTGAGTTTCAGGAATAGCATAACCCCATCTAAATCACTATTCCCAATCTGTCTTTCAGACTGGTCAGGAATTAGATGAAAGGCAACCCCTACAGAAGGGAAAGGGAATGCAATCTCACCATCCAACAATTAGGCAGGTCGTCCCACCTTTTTAGCTGTGTTTAAAAGGTCCCAGTTGCTCTCTCCTTCTCCCACTTTCTCCCTTTGTCCTCTGCTTACTCCCATTGCTGCAAACATAGTTCAAAGTCTAGAAATGGTTTACACTCAATGAACTCAGAAGTGAGGAGAGGAGATGTGCAACCTTGCCCTTCCCAATTTGCTCTGGCAAAAGCAAGCTGCTGCAACCTCTTCCTAGCTTGTCTGTTCTTCCTCATTAATAGCCTTTGCCATCTTGACCATACACTGATGTTGCTTGGCTGCATATGTCCCAGTGTCATCCGTGAAATGTTGGATCTGTGCCAGACCGAGAGAGTATCTCAAGCACTGAGATTTGATTTTACAATTTCATCACTTCCTTCATTGGCTAATTTATATCAAGGGATCAGTGAACAGGGCCATATGAGAACTGGTCTTGTAAAGCTTGGCAAAATCCCCCTTCAGTCCTGGGGCTCTTTCACACTTCACAATTAGAGCACTATAATTCTGCTTTAACCACTGTGGCTCTGCCCTATGAAATACTAGGGTTTGTAGTTTAGTGAATACTGGGATACTAATAATAATAATAATAAGAAGTTTTATTTTTAACCCGCCCCTCTGCTCAGCAATCGGGGCGGCGTACAACCTTATAAAAACAGTAAGCAATTAAAACATTCCCAAATCCCACACCCTAACCCTCCCACCCCTTATCTCTAGATTAAACCAGGAAAGAATTAAAATGAATGTAAACATAAATACAAATAAACGATATTTTTAGGCAGTATGTAAACAGTGGCAGATTGGGGAGTGGGTAGCAAACCTCCACCATTGCCGGGAAGTTATTCCGGGAAGGCCTGCCGGAAGAGATCCATCTTTACTGCTTTATTAAAAGCAGCAAGAGTGGTAATAAGATGGATCTCGTCCAGCAGGCCGTTCCAAAGTTTGGGAGCGGTCGCAGAGAAGGCCCTCCGGGAGGTCTGCGAGAGCCTGGTCTTCATGGGCTGCAGCAGGTTCCTCCCAGAGGACCTAAGGGCGCGCGGGGGGTCATACGGGAAGAGGCAGTCCCTGAGATAAGATGGACCCAAGCCATGTAGGGCTTTAAAGGTTAAAACCAACACCTTGTACTGTGCCCGGAAACTAATCAGCATCCAGTGGCGAGATTTGAGCACAGGTGTTATGTGCTCTCTCCTAGATGTTCCGGTAATTAACCTGGCTGCCATGTTTTGCACCAGTTGCAGTTTCCTGGTTACGCACAAGGGTAGCCCCATGTAGAGTGCATTGCAGTAATCCAGATGTGAGGTTACCAAAGCATGTACCACAGTTTCCAGATCCCTCATGTCCAGATAAGGGCGCAGTTGGCGTATCAGCCGAAGCTGATAACAGGCACTCCTGACCGCCGCATTCACTTGACTAGTCATGTGAAGTGACAAATCTAGAAGTACCCCCAAGCTGCGAACACAGTCCTTAGAGGAGAGTGTGACTCCATCCAGGACTGGCGACTGTATTCCTAAATCAGGTTTCGGTCCCATGACTGTCAGTCTCTCTGTTTTGTCTGGATTCAGCTTCAATCTGTTTTTCCTCATCCAATCCATTACCGCTCTGAGACAGTCATTGAGAGGAGAGATGCCATCTGAAGTCTGAGCCGATGATCTGGTCATGGAGAAGTATATCTGGGTGTCATCAGCGTACTGATGACATCGCGTTCCATGCCTCCGAATGATCTCACCCAGCGCCTTCATATAAATGTTAAATAGCATCGGGGACAGAATGATGCCCTGAGGGACACCACAATTAAGCTCTATTTTGGACGAGCAACTGTCTCCGAGCCTCACTCTCTGGGATCTACCCAAGAGAAAGGAACAGAACCACTGTAGAGCAGTGCCTCCAATTCCTAACTCTCTCAGGTGATCCAAGAGGATGGCATGATCTATAGTATCAAAAGCCGCTGAGAGATCCAAGAGTACCAGCAGGGTCACACTACCCCTGTCGATGCCCAAGCAAAGGTCATCGGTCAGAGCAACCATGGCAGTCTCCACTCCATATTCTGTCCTGAAGCCGGTTTGAAATGGATTGAGATAATTGGTTTCATCCAAGACCTCTTGGAGTTGGGAAGCAACTGCCCTCTCGATCACCTTGCTTAAAAAAGGTAGCAAGGAGACTGGTCTATATTTGTTTCTATCCAGGGGGTCTAGGGAGGGTTTTTTCAGGAGTGGCCTAACCGCTGCCTCCTTTCAACAAGATGGTACAGAACCCTCCCTGAATAACGCATTGATTGTATCCTGGAGGAACACTTTCAGCGCGTCCCCCCCCCCCTGGACGACCAGCCAAGATGGACACGGATCGAGAGGGAAAGTCGTCTTCCTCACCCTTCCAAGGAGCTTGTCCATGTCATCGGTACTCACAGATTGAAAGTGATCCAGTAAATTGCCATCAACGGAGTTGCTGGATACCTCGTCTACGGATTCTACCAGTACACTGGCGTCCAAGTCGGCTCTTATCCGAGAGATTTTATCTGCAAAGTGGATGTTAAATGCATCACAGCAGGCCATCATTGGGTTAAGTAGGGGGTTTGGCGCAGGTGAAACCTTCATCAGCTCCCCCACCACCCTAAATAGCTCTGCCGGACGAGACTCTGCAGATGCGATACGTGCAGAACAGAAAGATCTCTGCGCTGCACATAAAGCCTCCCGATAGGAATCAAGGTGCTTCCTGTGGTGAGTTCTGTCGGATGAGAGTTGAGTCTTCCGCCATTCGCGCTCTAGTCGTTGTCCAGCTCGCTTCATCCTCCTAAGCTCCTCGGTATACCAGGGCTTACGATTAGAAGCGGGCTGGAAAGGATGCTTGGGAGCGATTGTGTCGATAGCCTTGGTGAGCTCGGTGTTCCATGTAATCCAGACGTGTAGTTTCCCCAAACATATTCCCTGTACCTAGACACACCCTGTACCTAGTCACACTCTGTATAAATAGAGATCGCAGAATACTTTCTCCCCTGAATTTCATGCATGAGCCCGGAAAGCCTGCTGGTCGGATATAATATGGAGAAGGTCCTGAGGCTGTGCTATTGAAAGTGGCATGATCTTTTCCATAAGCTTTTGTGCTTGTGTCACTCTGTCTCCCATGTGTGGAACAAGGTTATCCCTTTCTTAGCATCATCTGCATCATCATCTTCTTTTTAAGTAGAAAGTGTAGGTATTCCTCCAGTGCTGCTGCTGAAATGCATGGTTCAGCAACGCCTCTAGCTTGGCATGAGGGCTGCCATGTGGCCCAGTGCTTCTCCTGCAAGCCAACACAGGAGCCATGTGCTTCAGCTAATGTCAATGGGGGAGCTCACTGTGTGCTTCCTAAGTTTTATGTCTCCACAGACTGAGAATGGCAACTGTTCTTACATCCCTAAGGGAGTAAACGTATTCCAGAAGCCTCCTTTCTGGGACTTCTGTCTAACTCCAGAACTCATGGCTATAACATTTGGTCAGGATGATTTTGGATTTCCCCATTTCTCTCCTTGTTCCAAGTATTGTCCAGTTTGATAGAGAGATATATGTGAACCCTGTCTATCAAACTGGACAGTACTTGGACACTAATATATATATTAGCGATTAGTGTCAGTACTGGACACTAGTATATATATTAGTGACCTACACGGCACAATGGTTTGAGCATTAGATTACAACTCTGGAGACCTGAGTTCAGTTCCCAGCTCAGTCATAAAACTCACTGGGTGACCTTGGGCAAGTCACATGCTCTCAACCTCAGGGGAAGGCAATAACAAATCCCCTCCGAACAAATCTTGCCAGGAAAACCCCATTATAGGTTTGCCTAAGAGTCACCATATGTCAGAAATAATGCGAAGGCACACAACAACAATTGACTTAACACAGGCATTTTCCTGGTCTGGCATTTCATTTTATTCACGAGCCACACATCTCTGTTTTTCAAAATTATTATTATTATTCAACAGTTAGGTTTAAAAAAAAAACATAAAAAAAACAGGCTTGATACAAAATACTTCCCATCTTTGAGGATGGTCCTAGACCTCAGTGGTATACACATTTGGCACACATACCATCCCAGTTTCAACCTGGGCACTGGTGGCAGGTGAGCCACTCTCTATCAGGGAAGACTGTTCTGGACTAAATATATTCATGGTTCATGTCAATCTAAGGCTGGAAAATTAACAAGATACAGCCATCTCTCCTAGGAGCATCACAGAATGTATCCAGTAAATTCAATGGAACTGAATTTGCATTAAGCAAATTTACAGTATAAATATGAGAGCATGTCCAATGTGCATCTACATCCACATTAGTTGCTTGTGCAGAATCCAAAGTAGACTGAAGCTCACAAAAGCTTATGCTCTAATAAATGTGTTAGGGTTTAAAGATTTGCATTGTTTTTTTCTGTACGTGTTTCTCTACCAAGGCAAATAGCGTCTAAAAAGATAAGTAGGAACCAGCATGGGTGAAAAAACAGCACCCTTAGACATACAAAAAAAGGAATCCTGAATCCAAAACCGTAACATGTTAATACAGAGCATGACTCAACTCGATTATTGCACTGCTTGACATTGTACTTTAAGACAAGCAAAATGATAAACTGGATATAATCTGGATAACTACAATCAAGGTGAAGAAGGGCTTTCTTTGTCTTAGGGCTTACTTTATTATGATAATGCTTATTTCAATTTCTTTGCCATCTTACACTTAAGAAAGAGGAAGTTCCAGTATATATTTATTGTCACAGGGATTTATTTCCATGTAAGCATAAGCAGGACTCTGCTATGAGGCAAAATGACTTGCTAAAGGTGATGGCTGGCATTTCATGGCCTGACCTTTGTTCAGGTATAAACCTGATAGCCTGACTAATCTGGTTTGTGTCCTACCTCTTCCCCAAAACTGAGGTGCAAGGCAATTCAGAAAAATAAAATAAAATATATGTGCAATTAAAAACAAACATTTTGAACAGACAATTGAACGTGCTACAATATTAAAGCCCGACTGCACTAAGAAACAATGTATAAGGATACAAGTAAAAAGTACAGCATCCATCATTAAAAGCTCCTTTCTCATCAGCCAGTCAATTGCCCAAAGCCTCCTGAAATTCAAAAGGAAACTAGTGTCATGAACTGGCTAACTTCAGTTCAGAAACACAAGCCCCAGCATAGTCAAAAACTTTATTTGGAAAACGGAACTGATCACAGCATCACAAAGTTGTCAGGACTGCAGCCTTTTTGGTTACACAGTATAATTGCATAGCAATTAACATGTTTTTCACGGGACTACGTTCCATTAGTCTGCACCCCAAAACATCCTGTCTTCTCAGGACTTACTCCTCCCTCATGCCAGAATTCAGCTTCCCATCAGAAGGACCTTGGTCACTTGACGCTCATCTGCTCATTGTTGCAGGCTGTGAATTATACACAATTTTTCTTCCCCAACCTCCCTGGCTGTACAGCAAATCCCCACCATCCTTCATTGCTACACATAAGTCCCAGCATGGCCTATAAGCATGGCAGGATCATTTCTGGGCCATGATCCTGACACCTGGCTATCTTTCCTTGGAAAAGAGTTGCACAGCCTGGGAGCAGCCCCAAGAAGGCCATCTTTTGTGCCCTCATCAAAGGTGCCTCTGAGGATGGCAGGACCAAAGAAAGGGACCCCCCTAAAGATCTTACAGTCTGGGCAAGGTCCCATAAGGGGAATATGAGCTGGTTTGGCATCCAATTAATCAGTTATAATGTCATAAATCAGACTTAGGACATCATAGCTGCTCTGTATTCTCATACAGACACTCTTGCCATACCTGCCAATGAACGTGAAACCCACATTAAAAGCCAGTCAGCTGCACTTAGAATCATAGAGTTGAAAGAGACCACAAGGGCCATCCAGTCCAACCCCTGCCATGCAGGAACTCCCAAACAAAGCATTCCTGACAGATGGCCATCCAGCCTCTGCTTAAAGACCTCCAAGAAAGGAGACTCCACTACACTCTGAGCAATGGAGGTCTGTGCTGCGGCCATGTGGGGTGCAACAGGATGCCATGACTAGCCTCCATAACTAGCAAGCCACCCTGTGGACTCAAGCCAGATCAGAGTCCACTTTGGTTTAGAAAAAGAGGACTCATGCAATTATATGTCATTATTCTGCCTCTTTAAAACACTAGTTTTGGGTTGATCTGTATCATGCTGAATCCAAGGAGAGCAGTTACTGAAACTTCATCAGTGTAAACCTATACAACATGAAGCCAATTCCTATATAGCTAGGGTTTCAGAGCTAGATGTTGTGTGACTGTTACGAGCTTTAACAGCAGTTTCAAAATAGCATCTGGGTTGTGCCCATGCACACTGAACTAGCACCTTGTGTAAGATAAGGTTTGATCCAATCCCTGGAGATTTCCTAGTGGTTGAGGAATTAAAAGTTTGCAGATCAAACACCATCATGTACAAACAGGCCGTGGGTAGGTGCTCAACTCATATTTACACTATAGATTTGAACTACTTTAACAGCAATTACCTCCAAGGAACCGATGGTTGTTGTTTTTTTAACAGGGGTGGTTGAGGGAGAACTAGGAAACAGTATCTTTATCGTCTCAGTGAACTACAATGCCTAGGCTTTGGCAGGAAGAGATTAATAATGGTTATAGTGATACATAATGGTTACCGTGATGTAACATGCCTTCAGAATACAGTAGATGAAAATAATCAGTGAGGGAAGGGCCATGATAACAGCCTTCAGAAACGTAAGCAATTGTTATAAGCTTAATAACATGCATCAAAATCTGCTTATGAAAAGAATAACTTTTCATAAGAATAACTTTGCATTCTCTAAGTAAAAATAAGAAAGCAACAGGATGAGCCTCACATAGGAAGCTGCAAAGGGATTGGATTAAAATCTGCCAAGGACAGAATGGTTGCAAAAGTTCCTTCATCAGATTTAAGACAGTTTCCTAATGTTCCTCAAGTAGGGTGAATTGAAATTATTCATTTGTTTATTGTTTTAAAGTGACACCTAATGATGGAGGAAGAAAAATAGCATCCCTCAAGAATCAGCCTCCTCAATGAATTGTGCTTTTGGAAGATGAGCCCTAAGTGTTGTTTTATGGTATCAGCCCATTAGGATTTAACTTACAACCTTTAACTTTTGGTTCATAAAAGTCTTGGGGGACAGAACTAATTTTTATGCACCTTGATAGGAACTTCCATGCCTATTAATATAAATAAATTATAAATAAAATTATTATTTATTATTGTTGTTGTTGTTGTTGTTTTCTAAGACCAAAAGGACCAGCACTGTACAGTATGCTGTGTAACTAATGTCGCATATGCAGAAAATATGAAAAGCTTCCTTCTGCTTTCAGTATGGTGGAACCTGCAGTCCAAAAAAGGTGCTGATGATTCTGGTCCATGGGTAAGCAGTGCCTAAACCAAGCCAACTGGAATAAGAGTACATGGAAGTTAGGCCAACCTGAAAGCAAAAAATGAGATCTTGCACCATGCGCTGTACTGTGCACTTGATGATGACAGATTGATGATGACAGAGCTACGTTGCTGATATGGTACGCAGCCATTTTAGAGAACTGCAATGGTGAGCAACAGGACTTGGTCCAAGATTATAGTTCTGCAACAGCAGCTCTGACCCCGTAACAGCGGACAGCACAAGATGTCCCGTTGCACAGTGGGGACTTCCACCCCACAAGGGAGCACAGTGAAAAGTGGGAACATTTTTCCAGGGCACCTATAACTCTCTTCTGCCCTTCGTTCTGGATTACCAGTGTCCTGTAATATTGTTGGGAGCTGATAGTCCCTGCCTTACTTGGGCTGTCATTATGAAAGGGCAACTGGTCAGGCAAAGCACCACAGAATGGCGTATCATCACCATTGCGCAATGCCCATGCTGCTCTACTTGTGAAATGGTTCCTATGGCACAGTTATGACAACACTTTCCTCCGGGTAATATGGCTGTTGCGTGACACCACATTTCTGGACTACACAGAAATTGTTTGTTGTTGTTGTTGTGTGCCTCTGAGTCATTTTTGACTTATGGTGAATCTATCATAGGGTTTTCTTGGCAAATTTCTTCAGAGGGGGTTTGCCATAGCCATTCTTTGAAGCAGAGAGAATGTAACTTGCCCAAGGTCACCCAGAGGGTTTTGATGCTTGAGCAGGAATTTGAACCCTGATCTTCGGAGTCATAGTCCAAAAACCAAACCACTACACCATGCTGGTTTCAAGTTAGTTTATGGCATTGTAAATTCCCAACAGTATGCTAGTCAAGTTTTAGATCAGAGTAGGTAACAGTGGTAGGCCTAGGGCAGAATATGCTGTCCCTGGAACCCTCTAGGGCAGGGGTAGGCAACCTTTCCCCTTTAAGGGCTGAGGGACTTCAGCTCCCAGAATCCCAGGAGCTATTGGCCAACATGGCTGAGGCTTCTGGGAACTGAAGTCCCTCGGCCCTTAAAGGGGAAAGGTTGCCCACCCCTGCTCTAGGGGCTTAATGAATTACCAGAAATGCCCACCAAGAAAACAAAACAAACAGAAGTGGTCAAAAGTCCATCTCTGCTTTTGGAAAAAAAATGGTATTTCTTTATGGTAAACTGTGGAGAGAAGGGAACTACAACATGTTTAAAAAGTTGATTGGCACTGGAGGTTTTCAGGAGGAAATTCACCTTTTGCGGGGGCAGAAAAAAGATCTGGGGATCTGGAGGGGTCAAGGGCTGTAAAAACAGCCTTTAGGACCACATGCAGCTCCAAGGACGCACTTTGCCCACCCCTATTTCAGATCTCCCCCACTGGATTTTAATGGGAGCCAACAGGGGTCTTGTTTGGGAAGTAAAACTGCCTGCATGTGCCATGCACTTCACTGAATTCACTGATTCCTACTGAACTGGTGAATTAATAAATTAACATACAAATTAATCCAAAGGCATTCTCTGGCTTCAATAGAAAATGGCCTTGTAACACTTCACAGTGGGTAGGAAAAAAGAAGAAATAACTAATCTACTGCAAACATTAATACAGTGCTCCCCACCCCACCGGTCAACAACCACTTTATACAAAACTACAGGCTGCTATGTACAGCAGGTACCCATGAACTGTTTCTATGTGTATATGCAAAAATTGCGGTCTAAGTAACAGGTAATGTTGGGGCACAATTCAGGTAAATGTAATCAGGTTGATATTGATTTCCATGGCAGAATTAAGCATATGTTTAAATCATTCCTGTTGAAATTACTTGATGGCTTTTGTGGTCTCTTCCAACTCTGATTCTATGAGTAATTAACCCCTCATAGCCCCTCTGAGAGCCTTTTGGCTGAAGAGCGGGGTATAAATACTCCAAATAAGTAAATAATGGAATTTAAACATGCTGCACTTTGCAGGGTGTTTGCACTCCTTGTGCCAAGCTGTGGATCACAATCCAACCGCAGGCAGGCAATAGAGTTGCTCACGGTTGTTGATTACATATAGATGTAGGTGAACAGCTCATGCTTCAATGTATGGGAGTCCTAGGATATATCTGCATGACATGATTGTAATAGTCTGATAGTATTTTAACTATAATGGCTCCATCCCATGAAAACCTGAGATTTGTAGGCTGGTGAGGTTCTTAGAATTCTCTACAGCAATGCTTGCTATCTGAAAGATATTGCTATAGATTGTGCTTCACTTATATTATGTTTTATGGATATATTGTCACTGTTGTTTTTTATGGAGTTGTAATGGCTTTTAGTCAAGTACAATAAACGATTGACTGACTGTCTGACTATGGCAGTGCTTCTCTGGGCAGCATAATAAATGGATGGATAAATAAATAAATAAATAAATAAATGGTTCATATGGAGGACTGGCAACTTTCTTCCCCTATGTGCCAATGCCTGGAACTATATTTGTGCCCATTGTCTACAACTGGTGTCCTAGTCCTGGAAACTTTCCAGGGAGAAGTAGTTGATGGCATGTAGACCAGCACTGTTGAAAACGCACTCCTAGTAAACCACTTCCATGTGTTGTGCAAGTACCAAGTGAGTATAAAATGCAAGTGAACTGCAGCACAGATTATGCCTCCCCCATTTTTTTCTTGAGACTGCTCAATATTGGTAATTAATTGGTAATATTGGACTGGTAATATTCCTATTGAGAGCCAGCATGGCACAGTGGTTTGAACTAGGGCTCTGGTAATTGATTCCCCACTTGGCCATGGAAACCGGCTGAGTGATGCTGGGCAAGTCACACTCTCTCAGCCCTAGAAAAACCCATGATAGGTCCACCTTAGGATCACCATAAGTTGGAAATGACTTGAAGGCACACAACAATATCCACAATAATATTAATATTAAAATTACTGTGGTATATTATCAACTTTTATTGAAATGCTACCTGCTGAGTCTAGCAACAAACTAATGCCCCTGTGCAGGCACAGGAGAGTTTTGAAGGTTGTTACATTCAAAGATTTTAATGCAATAGAGTGCTGTCACTGTGCCACTTGTTGCCACTTCCTTTTTATGAACACCCTTTGCCCACAAGCATTTAAGTGGCATGCTCTTCCCTCCTGTATATGTGCCATCACGTCTCCCCCATCCCTCACTGTAGGTGTAGCTATGGGAGAGGAGACAAAATGAAGGCATTAGCTCCCAAATAAGAAACCTCCCATCCCAAATGAAATGTTCCTTCAGTCCTCAAATCTGTAGCACTGCAGCAACTTAAAACTTCAGTTGAGCCTCTAGAAATACCATTCAGGCACCCAGAGAAAAGGGTCAGGCAAAGATGCTAAGGAGGACACCGCATATAGAAGCATTTTATTGTGAACATTTTCACTGTCTCACTCTGCAATGTTACAAATTTGTAGAATAATAAGAATTCTGTACCCTTGTGAAATTTTCCTTCACTGTGCTACAAATTTGTAGAAGAATTTGTAGCAAAGTGAAGGAAAATGTCATGAGGGTGCAAAATTCTTATTTGGGGAGCAATGATCTCATTTTTCCTCCTGTCAATAGCTGTCTCATAGCACAGGAGCAGTTTTCCCACTGCTACTGTGCGTTTTCCCACAGCAACAGTTTCCTGACAAAGTAGGGCACCCAGGCATATAGGCTGGGAACGACTGGATTCATATGAACAAGACACACGTTTCATGCTGTCATGCCTAGACCGACACCGCAAGGCTTGTTTATTGACTCTGTAGTCACCCTGTCACTAAGGGGAAGAGTTGACATTTCCTTACCTTAATGCAAGTGAATGTGAACACAGCAAGTGTAACACTTCAAGGTGAAAACAATTTTTTGTGTCTCGCTCTCTGCAATGCTAGAAAATTGGGGACGGAAGGAACATTTCATTGGGAGGGCAGAATTCTTATTTTTGCTATACCCCTGTTCTCTCCTTCATTTTATTATCTAATATTATTCTTGTTATTACTTTTCTGGAAGTTGTCTGACTGAAACCAAATGACTTTGCGGCTGGCAAAGCGCCTCCCCTTCCTCTCTTGCTGTCCCTCCAACCCAAACCTTGCGCTCTCTTGCTCTCTCTCTTCCCCCCAACTTTCCTTCTCTCCCCCCCCATCACTTTTTTATTATTTAGTGGGCTTGCTGATTAGAAAAGGCCCAAGCCCCCCATCTTTTCCTCCCCAACTGCACAATTGTCACCGCCAATTAGTGCATTGTTTGGGTGCACAATAGAGCCATAGCTGGGGGAACGGGCTGCTTTTGTGCTTCTCCAGTCGGCCGTGGGGGCAGTCAAGATTCATTTAGGGCCTTACACAACATGGACACACACACAAAAAACGCTAGCAGAAAAGTAAAGAAAGAAGGGGAGAAAGGAGGCATCTGAAGAAAATGGAGGGGGAGGGGGAGAAGGAACAACTCAGATGGGAAAAGGAGTGGGGAGAAGTCTGCTATTGAAGGGTGAGGCCAGCCTCATGAAAGGCCCAAGAGGCAGCCTGGCATTGAAGGCTCTCCATTGGAACACAAAAGGGAACTAGAGCTTAATAGTAATTAGTGGGCTAACTGTGCAAAGAACATTGTCCCCCTTGAGCAGATTGTTCCAACTTTTCCTCTCCTATGACAGAAAAGAGGGGGCTGGGGTGGCAT
Organism: Phrynosoma blainvillii; assembly: GCA_026167975.1. Taxonomy (NCBI): domain Eukaryota; kingdom Metazoa; phylum Chordata; class Lepidosauria; order Squamata; family Phrynosomatidae; genus Phrynosoma; species Phrynosoma blainvillii. The sequence goes on from JANUYF010000001.1 coordinate 229,950,956, forward strand.
TGGATGGATGGGGAGAGAAGGAAAAGAAGCAAAACAGGGGCTGGGAGGCAGGCGCACTCCGCTTCCCACCCCAGTTTGCCAAGACCAACACAGCCCCCTTCCTTGTCCTTTTGTTTGACAGGTAAATTGGATTTTGCTCTCTCTGACTCAAGCTTGTGGCCATGCCATGAGTGGGATTTCCAGCCAGACAGTGCCATTTGGACAGATCCAGTTTTGGGAAAGTTGGGTCTTTCCCTTGTTTGGGGAATCTTTAAGAAATGGACAGTTTTTGTGTGTGTGGTGGGAGACTACTTCTTCTCTTAAATGCCTACAATGCATTGGGTCCTACCGATTTTGATGGGAAAGTAAGCCCGCACGTGCTCGACTCTCTCCCAGAGAAATCAATGGGGCATGCCAGGGCTTAACTTTGATTGGATTGTGCTCTTTGTTTGTAGAAAAGGTGGGTGACTGGCGGTGTTACAAAAACAGCATGGGGAGGTTGGGGGAAATTTCCTCCGTGCCACATATGTGCCTTCAGATCTCCTGTCGACTTATGGCGACCCTATTAATTTCACAGGGTTTTCTTAGGCAACGAATACTCAGAGGTGGTTTTTGCCAGTTCCTTCCTCTGAAATAGAGCCTACAGTAGTGTTGCTTAAACTGGTACAACTGGACAAGTAACAGTCCCTGAGCCATCGGCTGCCATTCCTTAGCAAAATTTCAAGGAAAAAGAAGAAAGAAAAAACAATTGTAGCCAGTAGGAACAAACACGGTGGAAGTCCCTGGGCTGGGCACATTGAAAAAACGTAATTGCTAGTGCCCCACATAAGGTAGCCCGAGAGGTACTGGCCTACGCTACAGGACCTGGCATTTGTTAGTGGTACTAACAGTTGTCTGACCCTGCTCAGCTTCCAAAATTGGATGGGATCGAATGCCTTTGGGGTATTGAGGCCCAAATATGTACTGTATTGTGTGATTAAGAAATAAAGGAATGCATTTATTAACCTTCTTCTCTGCCCAGATTTTGGAATCAACCCTCACTCTGGTCTTTCAGGAGGGGTGGTTATAAAGCCAGATTCACTTGGAGACTGTAATGATGGAAGGCCCCATAAGGCTCAGAGGCTCCTTACTTCCATTCCAGATGGGCCTATGATAAGGTACAGCTGGGTCTAAATAGAGCAACTTTCAAGATTAAGCAGGCTGTTTTAAACAGCCCAATGGAGGGATTACACAAGATAGAAAGCTCTGGGGTATACAGATTTTATGATTAATTTCATCCATACCCTTCAAAATCACATGGCCAAGCAGCATCAGAGTGTGACCAAGGTGGCAAAAATTATTAATGAAGAAGAACAAACAAGGTAGGAGAGGTTGCTTTTGCCTGATGCTACTGGAAAGGGAAAGACTACATCCCTCCTTTCTCCTTTCTCCCCCCTGCTGAGTTAACTGAGTGCAAACTACTTTTGGACTTTGAACCCAGTCTGCAGCATTTGAAGTAAGCTGAGACCAAAGGCAAAGGTGGGAGAAACAGTAACGTGGGGGGTTTAATAAGCAGCTAAAAAAGTGGGACAGACAAATAAATAGGACTATTCTTGCCAAATTGGGACAGAATATGCCTGTCTTGTCAAAGGTAGAGTTTGAGAGCAGGAATACTTACTTGTCATATAATAATAATTATAATATCTTAATGAAAATAAAAGACACAGGGCCTTTGCAGACTGCCAGAAATAGTGCAAATTGAGTCCACTTTAACTGCCCTGGCTCAGTGCTAGGGAATCATGGGAACTGTAATTTATTGTGGCACCAGAGCTCTCTGACAGAGAAGGCTCAATGTCTCAGAAAAAAATACAATTCCCATGATTCCCTAGCACTGAGTCAGGGCAGTTAAAGTGGACTCAATTTGCACTATTTCTGGCAGTCTGCAAAGGTCCAAAGTTCAGCATCTTGTTAGTGAAAAGTGCAAAGTGTAAGTGTGGCTTACATGCATGTCTCTCTCTTTTTAGACTGGAGGGGTGGCATCTGTGGAGGCAGTGGAGGCCATTTCCCCTTCTGCCCCATGGACTGGCTGCATTTTGGAGTCCCGAAAGTGATGTTGTATCACTTCTGGATACCATTTGGCCAATTTTCAGCCTTCTCTTGTTTTGAGGGGAGGGGGGCTCTGGGGAACAGGTAAGCAAACTGCCACATTTGTGGTCTGTTTTAGGTCAATTGGACTTGTTTTCAGGCCCAAAAATAATAAACATCAAAACTGACTGCAATGTTTAGAAAAAGAAATTGGGTCTGGGAGCTTTGGGAGGATTCACAAGCTGCACTTTGGGGTCCCAAGAGCAATCTGTGGTTTATGGGCCACACTTTGGCCACCCTTACTCTAGCTCTTTCTGCTCCATGCAAAATCCCCCCTCCAAAAAAAAAAAAACACCTGTCAAGGCCTGGAAGGGACTGCTAGTGGTGATGAGGAATAGAAAGAATGGAGAAGACAATTCAGATGATCAAGACGCAGCTGCTCTGGGCTCCCAGGGGAAGGAAAAGGAGGGTGCATTTCATCTGTGAGTGCAGATGAATTTTTCCTTTTCTGAATTGTCCCATGACAAAAGTAAGCAGCACTTTTGGGGGGCACACCTGAGGTTTGGCAACTGTTAGGATGCGGAGAAGAGCACAGAATGGTGTAGACAGAGGACGTTTTCACACTACCCACCTAAAGCCAGGTGGAGCCATTCCGGAACGGGTCTTGCTGCCGATTCCAGAATGGCTCCGCCGCCGAAAGGCTAATTCCTGTTGGACAGCCGGAATTACCTTTCCGCCGCTGAAGCCGGAGTTAGCGTTGGTTCGGCCGGAGTGACGCCGGACTTAGGGCTCCGTGCGTTTGAACACACGGAGCGAAAAGCTGGACGGACGCAGGGATGACACCGGAAGGGGCGGGGTTTGCCGCTGCGCGCGTCTGAACAACCGGGAAATGGAGCCGGAGTGAGGCCGGACGGAGGTAGGATTGCCTCCTCAAAAAGGCCCGTGTGAAAACGTCCAGAGAGTTGCACTCTGCCTGCTAACCATGTAGGAACTTAGGGCCTTTGCAGACTGCCAGAAATAGTGCAAATTGAGTCCCCTTTAACTGCCCTGACTCAGTGCTAGGGAATCATGGGAACTGTAGTTTATTGTGGCACAAGAGCTCTCTGACAGAGAAGGCTCAATGTCTTAGAAAAAAATACAATTCCCATGATTCCCTAGCACTGAGCCAGGACAGTACCTCAATTTAAAGTGGACTCAATTTGCACTATTTCTGGCAGTCTGCAAAGGCCCTTAGTCAATGTGTTGGACTGCCAAGAATAACACTTATTAAAACTTAGTAAGGGCCTTTGCAGACTGCCAGAAATAGTGCAAATTGAGTCCACTTTAAGGGTTAGGGTTAGTGCTAGGGAATCATGGGATCATTTTTTTCCCTGAGACATTGAGCCTTCGCTGTCAGAGAGCTCTGGTGCTACAATAAAATACAGTTCCCATGATTCCCTAACCCTAACCCTTAAAGTGGACTTATTTTGCACTATTTCTGGCAGTCTACAAAGGCCCTAAGACTCAGGGGTAGGCAACCTTTCCCCTTTAAGGGCCGAGGGACTTCAGCTCCCAGAATCCCAGGAGCTATTGGCCAACATGGGACTATTGGCCAACATGGCTGAGGCTTCTGGGAGCTGAAGTCCCTCGGCCCTTAAAGGGGAAAGGTTGCCTACCCCTGTGCCTAAGTGAACCCACTTAGTGTCTGAAAGGTACACTGCACTACATGACTTAGAACAAGGGTCGGCAACCTACAGCCTGGGTGCGGCCCCCCGAGGCCTCTGGACTGGCCCGTCGCCACGCACGCTACCGCACTGCCACCACGCACGTCGTGGCCGCCATTTTGTTTTTCAAAATGGCGGCCATGACTCATTTGTGCATGCGCAGTACTCCTGCACATGTGTGAACAAGCTGCGGCTGCCATTTTGGAAAACAAAATGGCGGCCGCGACTCGTTTGCGCATGCACCGAGTACTGCGCATGCGGAAATGAGTTGCGGACACCATTTTGAAAAACAAAATGGTGGTCACAACTTGCTCGCGCATGCGCAGTACTCTGGAAGCATGCGCCGCCATTCCCCCCCCCCGGCCCAGTGGAAGACCTGGGGACCAGCCACTGGCCCCAGGTCTGAAAATCTTGCCAACCCCTGACTTAGAATGTACTTTCCAAACACCAAATGGTTTCACATTCTTTTCTTCCCTGTACATTAGGATGTTCCCTGGCAGGCTTATGAAGAGTCAGGTTCCTTGTGAAGAATGAGCAGTTGATATTTAGAGGTGGTTTTTTTTAGCTTTCACATAAGTAGGAAGAGTGTTTCCAGCACTTTCCAGCCATTAAAATCCATCAATGGTGATTTATGCATCAGCTAGCCACCAGTACCCATTAAGAAAGCATTTTTAGCAACTGTCTATACAAGAACCAAGACAAAAAGGTATCTTGCCACCTAATGGTTGTAACACAATCTATTTAAACAGTTTAAACTGCAATCCTAAAAGGCATTTCAACTAGCACAGAACCTCTTGAATATCAGCCTATTTTAAGTAAATAATACATGTTCCATAAAACATGTTCTAAAATACACAATAGCTTCTAACACAATGGGCCCTAATTGCTTTGAAGGACCCATCTAGATTGTGTTGAATAAATGTGGGGGAAGGGAGAAAGTTACTTCATGTGGGCTTGTATAATTCACAGAATGCATTGCCTGTCATGCATTCGTATTTACACAACAAATACTGGAGGACTTGGCTTGACCTAGAATAATTTATCACTGCAAGTTTTCAAGTGAGATTTCACTTTATGCTTTCAGGAAACTATGCTTAACCAAACACCGAAACACGTACATGCACACATTTAAAAGTAAGCCAAAACTGATAGTCAAAAATAATATAGGAGTGGGGGATCTTTAGGGATGGGGGAACTGCTTGATATACGTCTTTCTCTAAAAATTTATAATGAAGAGCTTGATTATTTTCCACAAAGCATCCCATCCACATTTGCACACCTGTTTGAAGTGGCATATTTGTATGTGTATAACCACAAATATAGACCGAACGAGACCTTAAACTGTGAAATGGCACATGCATGGTAGAGTTGCACTTTGCATCCTATCAAAGCATGGACTAGCTGCTTGTACATGCAAACAACAATTCAAGTCCAAGTTAAAGACTTTATTCTTGCTTATGGGATTCTTAACAAAGGCACTCCTCACACATGTTACAAAAGAGAATAGTGGCTTGGTTTGTAGGTCCGGGGCTAATTTCCCACCCCTTAGGATCCATCGCAGAGCACACTGGGCCCAAAAAAGCAGACATAAAAGTATCTGGGGTACTCTTTCACACTGTACTGTTATAATGCTATGATTCCATTTTAGCTCCCATGGCAACATCCTGTGGAATCCTAGTTTAGGAAGGAGCCTTTAGACTCCTCAGCTAGGGAGCTCTAGTGCTTCCCCAGTCTACATGCTCCAGGATTGCGCAAGATGCAGCCATAGCAGCTAAAGTGTTATCATAGTGATACAACTATCTTGTGTGGAAGGGCCCCAGGTTCTGTTAAACCATTTGGGGAGGGATGGGGGGTAAACAAGGCCAGGTGAGCTACTCCTTCTTTTAATGATGAGTCACCAGGATTCCAGGGGAAAAAATTATTATTATTAAAAATTTTCAGCAGGGATGCTGGAAGGGGTACTGGAAAGTGGTCTCTGGGCCAACATGTGGGCCATGAGATGCAGGTTCATCCTTGTCCTTAGATATGGATTGGTATAATACTTCTTGTAATCTTGACATAGAGATGGGAAATGGAAGAATTAGTGTTTGGCGAATAAGGAGTAGAAGAAGGCGGCACATGAAAACGGCAAGTCAGGGGATTGGGATGCTATTTAAAGAGCCTAGAGAAGAAGAAAAATTGGACTACGCTTCCCAGAATTCCCCAGCCAATTCACACTAACAATTATTCCTGAGGAACAACATTTGACACCCTCGGTTAATGGGAGGGCTGAACTGTAACACCATTAATGTACTGAATGATGAAGCAAAGAGAAATAATAACTGGTATTATAACACAAGGGCAGTAGGTTTCCAGATAAATTCACAGGCACATCAATAAAAAGTGCAGAAGAATACAGTAAGAGCCAGCATGGATAAGCAATGTGGGGTTTGTACTATCATCCTAAGAGACCAAATTGCTGTGGAAACCCACTGGGTGATTTTGGGGAAGCCACACACTCTCAGCCTCAGTGGAAGGGAAGGGCAAGCGTCTTCTAAACCAATCTTGTCAAGAAAAGCCCATGATAAGGTTGTTGTAAGACAGAGTTACTTGAAACCACACAACCAGCACCACCACAAAGGAAGACTCAGCAATTCTGAAAAGGTGGTGTAGAAACAACAGCAAGAGGATCTTCCGGTGGCACCATACGCCTGGTTCAAAAGTCTGTAGCTGGGGCAGTCAGAAATAATGCACAGAAAAGACAGAATTTCTCTGGTAGGCAGAATATATGGCAATGTTAGAAGAGGTGGCGGCGGCCCCTTGGTTAAAACAGAGTTCAAGAAAGTACATGTTTATTCAGTAGTAAGTTCTATTGCATTCAAGGGGACTTAACTCCTAATAAAAGTGCGTAGCAAACTGCAGCTTTAGTTGGTATGAAATATTAATTTTTTCACTCATACGGGACTCTTCAACAGGTTGACTGGAAGAGTTGGTCACTCACAGTAATAAAGCTACAATTGTAAATATTTGTAATAATTTCAGATAGATAATGATCCTATCTAAAACATTTTAAAACTTCAAGTATAATACCATGGTCACATCTGCATGCCATGACAGCCTAGGGTTTTAGTACATTCTGGTTTATCATGAACAAGCTGCGTGGTATACATGCCTGTATTTGCTCTCAGTTGACTCCTGCATCCCTTCAGTCCAAACAACTAAGTAAACCTTAATGCAGGGATGGGAGACTGTGGAAAGGTAAGGGGCTACTTTAGCCCCTCCAAGACAATTTGGAAGGCCACTACCCATACAAATTTGCCCAGTTCATCCCCAAAATGTGGTAGAAATCACTCCACACACAACCTAGAGAGCATTTTGGAACAATTTTTTTTTTGGGGGGGATGCAATTTTTATCCCCTTGTGGGCCCAGGGGACTACCATGTATGGTGGAAATACCACCCATAGCCTTTAGAATTCATTTGGGGGCATTTTTGAGCAGAAAATGTTTTATGGGAGCCAAAAAAAAAAAAATTGCCACGGGGACTGCATATGGCCCATATTTTGCCCACTCCTGGATTAATGTGTTGCCCAAATCTGGGATTACAGCTAGTTGCTCCCTTTTCAAGCTATGATAACAAATCAAGGTTTGTTGTTGGTTTACAAATCCTATCTGTTTTTGGAGTTGCAAGCCAGGATCACACTATGCAAACCATATCTGGTTAATTTAGCAGCTCACAATATTGGGAGCTGAGGGACTGTGTGTTAATTCAAAGTGTGTTGAGTTTCCCTAAATTCTTGGTTTACCATTTTGTATGCATTTTGCTTGCCGTAGCCCTGTGTTCAATATCTGAGGTGAAAATTAAACCTTGCCTCACTTACTCAGCTGGTGGCAGCTTGCCTACGCATTCCACAGAACAGGAAGACAACGCAAACAATCATAGTAGGAATGTGGAGAAACAGATTATGTACCCTCACATTTACAGAAAGATCAACAAGTCAAAACCTCAAACCACCAACTATACAGAGATGGCCTTTATGCAATTTGCTATCTATTTATTGTCAGGGATGATGGGAGTTGTAGCTCTTCACCTCTGGCTCTAACTCACCACCTTGTTATGCAGCAGAGCTGACCAGCTTTGATCAGTGGTTGATGCTTCTTTCCCAAGCAGCAGAGTTTCAGAGAATAGGCTGAAGACCCTGACAAACTCTCCAAGCCTTCTCACTCTTCTTCCTGAGATGTCTCCAAACTTCTCCAGGATTCCTCTGGCTCTTGTATCTTCCCTCAAGACACCAGACAACTCAGTAGTCTTATATAAAAGATCTACTTTATTCTACTATATACATAAATACTCTATGCCCTACAAATCACAATCTCTACACTTCACAATATCTCCAAAACTACTCCACAATACACCAAACTACTCCACAATATACATTAGCAAACATTGCAATTTATAGCCATTGTTAGACACCACCCATCAGTCAGTTTCCAGCCAGTGGGTGTGTACATACATCTTGATTGGTCCACATCGATCATCCCATACCTAAGACCAACCCAAGTGTTTCATCACTTTACCTTGACCACTTAATGAGTCTCAGGTGTTTGCAATCTATCACAGGTGTTCTCAATATACCTTCTATAACTTGGTCCTTGGCTCTCAAGGCTTCTTAATTATATTATCTTTTTCACCTGTGTATCTTCCTGATTGCTCCTGCTTAGTCACTTTGACATTCACATACATATTTTTATTTCTATTACTGTATATCCCATGTTGCTTTTTCCTTAACATTTATAACGTACACTGACCAAAATAAGGACATGATGCATCCACTTAGCCCTCTAGGATGGGTGCTGAAGATACCAGTACAAAGAAGATGAGCCAATTACCAGTTTCTTGAACATGCTACAAATACATTTCTATTATTCTTCATCTTTCTGTTTGTTGTTATTCAGCAGTATTCTATTGTTCTATTTTACTGCATTTTTAAAACAAAAACATTTTTAAAAGGAAAGGAAATGTTTGTATTTTAAATATGCTTTTACCTTCTCCATTGGCGTATAAACTACATTTTCATTCTGCCAAATTAGAGTTCAATCTAATCTGAACATATGTTTAATTAATCAGCAGTTGATTTGATGAAGATACCATAGCCTTCTGCCTTTAAAAAACAAAGGAGCCTTATTCAGCAATTGGCAATACCTTATTAGTTAAGATGAGGTAAGGTATAATGTTGCCTAAGAGGCAAGGATTAGCAAATTTCTGCCAGAAATAAATAAATAAAAATATCCTGACCATGCATACAAGTATATAAAAGAATGACTGAAACTTTCATATACATTCAATATCTAAGTGAGTCAAATAGTTAAGAGAAACAATGCTAGAAGAGAGATCTGGGCTAGCCATGTTGGGCATACAATAATGTACAACAACATCCAAAATCCACAAAACAGTGATACCCTAATTGGAACGACCAAAATGCAAAAAATACATGATGCAAGCTTTTGAAACTCCACTGGCATCTTCATCAAGAAAAGGTGTTAAAAATCAAACGGGAGAGAAAAAACATGAGAGGTAACTCTGCTAAAGGTGTGCAGTAACATGATGACAAACCTTGTGGTATCTGAACACTCGCTTATCATCAAGATCTGACTGGGGGGAAAGAAATCAGTGGATGTTTTCTGCAAGGACTTTTCATGTTGCTTTTTATGTGGACCTGGTCAATGCACCTGAGATGTGCTTGCTGCCTCTCCTATTTTGCTCTCTTCACCTGCTGAAGAAGACACAACTTGTTGTCTTCTGCCTCTCTCTCTCTCCTCTGATCTGCTTTCTGTTCCACTCCAGCAGAAGAGCACAGTTATTTCTAGTTGCTCTTCATCTGGGCGCACTTCTGAGGAGGAATTGTTATGTAATCCCCCCAGCCCAACTCCCTTGGGATCAGCAGTTGCTGCCTCTTCTGGTCTCTCTAGAGAGCATCTACACATTCCTTGAGGCTGGAAAAGGTGAGCTCTGATGTTTTATGCTTTAAATCTCTTTAAAACTGATAGTTGGTTGAGTAAAAATGCTAACTTCAGGAATGCAACCACAACAAAAATTAAAACGCACACACCCCTCCTGGTATAAACACTAAGCATTATTATTTACAAAGATGCACAGAGGTGTAAACTCAGAGGAGCAGCTGAGGTTGCAAAGCATTGTGAGCTACTTTTCCCATGGCATAATGAGTAACACCAATGGAGTATTTCCCAAAACCCTAAATGTGTCATGTGAATGAAGTGATTTTAAAACATACCTTGCCAAAAACTTGTCAAGTGGATCTTTTAAAGCATATTTGACTTCACAGTGTGTCCAAGGTCTGAAAATGTTAAAAGTAGATGGTTTATATACCATGCCTATTCTGCATCATTACAAGACTATTAAAATAAATAGTCCTACCCAGATAGTTACAATCTAGTAAGAAACACACTGGAAGGGAAATTTGAGGGTGTGTAATCTTCCAATGAGTCAGTGTGGTGTAATGGTTTAAATATTGGACTATGACTCTGGAGAACAGGGTTCAATTCCCAGCTCTGCCATGAAACCCAGTGGATGACTTTGGGCAAGTCGCATGTTCTTAGCCTCAGGGGAAGGCAATGGCAAACCTCCTCTGAAAAATTTTGCCAAGAAAACCCCATGATAGGTTTGCCTTAGGGTCACCATAAGTCAGAAATGACTTGAAGGCACAAAGCAACTATCTTCCAAAAGCTTGTCAGGAAGAGATTTTCAGATTAATGGTTACATGGAACCAGAACATTAATCCTTTCAAAGCAGCACTCTTATGACAGTGTACCTGGCACAATGTGTCAGGCATTATCTTTAGACACAGTTTAACATACTTCAGAGTAAATAAGCATTTTGTTGTCTACCTTCAAGTTATTTCTGACTTAGGCACACAACAACAACAAAATGCTTGTAACCTAGAGTGGCATAGTAGTTTCAGCGCTGAACGACAACTCTGCAGACCAGGGTTCAAATCCTGGCTCTGCCATGGAAACCTACTGGGTGATCTTGGGCAAATCACATACTTTCAACCTCAGGGGAAGGCAATAGCAAACTTCCTCTGAACAAATCTTGCCAAGAAAACCCCATGATAGGTTTCCCATTTGGTATCCATAAGTCAGAAACTAGTTGAAGGCACACAAAAAGAACAAGGTAAACCAATTATGGAGTTTTCTTGGCAAGGTTTGTTCAGAGGAGGTTTGCTATTGCCTGATACTAAGGGCCTTTGCAGACTGCCAGAAATAGTGCAAATTGAGTCCACTTTAAATTGAGGCACTGCCCTGGCTCAGTGCTAGGGAATTATGGGAACTGTAGTTTATTGTGGCACCAGAGCTCTCTGACAGAGAAGGCTCAATGTCTTATAAAAAAATACAATTCCCATGATTCCCTAGCACTGAGCCAGGGCAGTGCCTCAATTTAAAGTGGACTCAATTTGCACTATTTCTGGCAGTCTGCAAAGGCCCTAAGAGTGTGTGACTTGCCCAAGGTCACCCAGTGAGTTTAATGCCTGAGCCGGGAATCTAACCCAATGGGTTTCCATGGCCGAACAAAAATTCAAACCCTGGTCTCCAAAGTCATAGCCCATCCTTCAAACAACTATGCCATAATGACTCTAGAATGGTGTTATAAGTCCAGTAGTACCTTCCCACTTGGAGCATCTCTCCAAAATCTCAGAAGGACCAATACTGCCTGAGCATCTTTTCCCTGCAAATTCCAGAGAACCATCTTGAGACTTCACACACTGCAGAGGAGGAGGGATTTGACCAGTGGGAGACCAAACATGGGAATCTACATAAATGGGTAGGCCCCTTTGGCAAAACAGCAGCAACACGGGTGCTCATCTGCTTTCTCTCCAGGGCACAGGGATACTTCCTTACCTCAAAACCATATGCTTGGAATTAGTAAGTACAGGGAGGCGCAACAACAAAATGTTGCAGCATGGTTAGGGTTCCTGCCAGGTAGCCACCAATATAATATATGCTGTAAGGACCCCACACACTGTTTCCCCCTTTCCCTTCTGATCTTCTCACCTTCCCCTTTCTCTTTTCCAAATGACACCCAGTATAACAAAAGCTGTTGAGCATTCTCAAATATTTCTCTCCTGCTACAAACCTTGTAATTCCTACCTGATGATGCTTCCCTTCCTGGTTCTGAGGGTGTACCTACAAACCAGGGGTAGGCAACCTTTCCCCTTTAAGGGCCGAGGGACTTCAGCTCCCAGAAGCCTCAGCCATGTTGGCCAATAGTCCTATGTTGGCCAATAGCTCCTGGGATTCTGGGAGCTGAAGTCCCTCGGCCCTTAAAGGGGAAAGGTTGCCTACCCCTGCTACAAACTATTCATGGAGCCTGAGCTCACTCACTCTCTTTTTTCACCCCATCCTAAGTATGTGTGGCCCCATCTGGATTGGGATCAGCATGCACAGGTGAGAAAGCTTTAGAATTTATCCTCCTCCCACATCTCTCTCTCACAATAAAGGAGCTTTGAAAGGACAATAAAGTCTCCACCGATGCCAAATTTTTCCTTTTAATCTTTTAACCCCCTAAATGGTGTGTCTTGGGAGAGGGTGACATAAAAACTGATGGGGGGAAATTGCAATCTCCCCAGGCATATCCACTGGTTCTGAGTGAGATTGGGGAAGCATGCCCTGCTGCCAAGGAACAAGGAGGGGGCTCTTGGGTTGCACACCATGCGCTGAGCATAGTGCATAGTTTGACCCAAAATTGCCTTGCTTTGGCTTCACTGTGGAAGCCACACACCTTTATTTTGCTGCTGGAAGGAATGAACTTGCAGCTGTTTAAGAGGGTTAAAAGTCATTAAATGACAGAAGCCAAGATGTGTTTCATAGCATCCATGTGCCAAATACAGTTATAAAAGTGTCCATCAAGAATGATGACCCTTACATTTGTTATTACCTGTCCTGTTCCCTTGCTTTTTCAGACAATTTTCTAAGCCATCTTGACCTGTCAACAGAAAGGCAGGATAAAAATCAGACACAGGACATAAATAAATCTGCCAGCCATGCCACCTACGTAAGGGAAGCTGGAGCAGTAGTACCAATGCTACCGCTTTCATATTGCTTACAGACCTCATTCCCTTATGGCCGTTGCTGTCCAACAATAACTTAAGGCCTACACCTTGCCCACTCAGGCTGTAAAGTAGTAGTAGTAGTAATTTTGGAACACTTTTTTTTCTAAAATAGCTCAAATGTTTCTAAAGTGGCGTCCACACTGCAGAAAGAATCCACTTTCACACCACTTGAACTGCCTGGCTCAATGCTATGGAATCTTGGGATCTGTAGTTTGTTGTGGCACCAGAGTTCTCTGACAGAGAAGACTATCTCACAAAACTACAGTTCCCATAATGTCATAGCATTGATCCATGGTAATTAAAGTATCAAACTGGATTATTTCTGCAGTGTGAATGCAGCCTAAGAAAACCTACTGGGTTTTAAAAATATGTTTTTATTCTATCTTAATTTCACACTTAATACTTAAATTACACAGATTAATAGACAAACAAAAACCACACATGACAAACAAACAAACAAATCATTAAACAATACCTTGTTCTTGTCCTTACTACCCATTGCAGGTTGACCTCCTGCTCTTCTCTGTCAACAGCAAATTAACCTATACGTAATATTTCTCCTCTCTAAAATATTTACTATTTTTCCTAATAATACAGGAAAAATATTTCTATATATCAAAACCTATAATTACAATGTTCTTTTTCCTTCTTTGCATAGTCTGTAAAAGGTTGCCAGTGTTTAAAATAAATGTTTAGAGTTAAGTTTTAATAAATTTATCAACTTATCTGCTGTCAAGATTTTTCAAGGGCATTTCTGCAGGAATATTTTTCACACTTTATGCCATTCTCTTACCCATCCAAAGTTTTTAAAATGTGTGTGTGTGTGCATGAGAGAGAGAAAGAAAGAAAGAGTGTAAAAAAGCAATGAAAAGCAGCAAGAAACACAATGGGTTACACAGCAAATTCCTTTAGAAACATCCCAACATGTAATGGCAATGAACTACTCATTAAACTCTCTCATTAAGTACTTTTTAAACAGGGAAAGGACTTTTTTTTGCCTTTAGATGTTTAGATGTGGATTGCGGTTACTCCAGAATGAGGGCAGAAGCTCTTACATACTTTCAGACATTAGCTACCTGACTTTAACTTGTGCTAAAGAACCAGACTATGAGGGTTTCAACCCTGTGCTCATTTAAGCCCTATGGCAATGTGTCCTGATCTCAGTGTGTTTGTGTGTGCATGTCTGTAAAACATTAATTGTGACAGGAGTTTAGAAAGAAGTTCTGGCACACACTTCCTTCCTTCCCTCCCCTTAAAAGTGCAGCTTGGGGTTTGGTGTTTGGGTTTTTGTTTGTTTGTTTGTTTGTTTTGGCAGATGGCTGCTATGTGATATTTCCCTCACCCCCTGACATAATATAGGATTGGCCACAGTGGAGGGAAAAGAGCCATTGCCCTGAACTTTAGACCAAACCTCTATGGAGACAACTCTTGCTGTAAGGTAAATAGTGCCCACTGCTCACTTCTCCCTTGTGCTTCCTCTGGAACAGCTTTATCTCAAAGGCATTCAGTTTTGGATGGGCATTGGCATTAAAATACACTTTACACATATTATACGGTCTAGCGTAGCATAGCGGTTTGAGTTTTTAGATTATGACTTAGGAGACTCAGGAGACCAGCTATGAAATCCACTGGATGACTTTGGGCAAGTCACACTCTCTCAGCCCCAGGGGAAGGCAGTGGCAAACCTCCTCTGAACAAATCTTGCCAAGAAAACCCGATGAGAGGATCGACTTAGGGTCACCACAAGTTGGAAATGACTTGAAGGCACACAACAACAACAACAGCAATGTTAGAAAATGGTCACCTGTTAAATAGTTACTTCTTGAAGACAGGGAAGGGAAAAATGCAGCAGTTCTAGGCAGGCAGACTGCAAGTATACCTATGGATCAAGAAACGTCCGTGCCCAGTATAACTTGTACAGTAGTAAATGACCCTCAGAAAGCAATGGGGAGGAAGAAGCAAAAACAAAGACAAAAAATTAGAAAGTATTTCCTTGTATATAAGTTTTTGTTAAGGGGAAAAATCAGGGAAGATGACTATTAGCTGTGTCTGCTTAGACTGGATACCTTTTCACACAGAGTTCTGGTGCTGCGGCAAACTACAAATCCCAGAATTCCATAGCACTGAACCATGGCAGTTAAAGTGGTGTCAAACCAGATTATTTCTACAGTGTGGATGCAGCCCTTGTGGGCTTTTTGGAAGCAAACTGGCTGGACAGAGTGTTGGACTAGATATACCCTTTGCTCATCCATCTGGGTTATTCCTAGGTTTTCAACACACTGTTTCCCATTCTTTCTTTACTCCTGGTCCCTTAGATACTGAATGTTTCCTACAGCCATGGAGCTGGGGCCAGTCCTGTCATTCGGTGGATTTTAGGTGTCATAAAAGGACAAGACATTATTGTCCTTGTTATTTTACTGCCATGGATCCGAAGTGGTGCTTGGGAGAGTTTTCTCTCTCATACGCCAAAATAACTTGTCCATGTTTTGAGTATTACACACCTTGATTTCAGTAGGTACAGGGTGACATTTATTGCTTCACAGCATGCAACGAAGGGAATCTTCCACTGGTAAAATGAAAATAATAGCAACATTGTTTTGATTGGACTCCTGTACTTTTAACAAGCAGAAATCAAGTTATGGGACCTTCCTTAGAGATGCATGTCCACACCAGAGAAAGACACATGTTTTAGTACTGTATCTGCATCATGAAAAATGCTGAAGGCACTGAAGACCTGCCAGGAAAATGAGAGAAAGAGAGAGAGATAACCTGTCTTGCAAGTTTGTTTAGAAGTTAATTAAAGCTGAAACACAATGTCATAGTGTTCTGAGCTGTAGGAATCATGCAATCTGTTACGCATAAACAGAAGCTGAAATGATAAATAAATAACTGCTACTTGCCATTGAAAGTGGATTAGAATAGCCACACAGTATGCAAGCCAGCCAAAAATGAATCATTGATGTCTAAGGCGAGCGACAATTCAGCTCTGAGGGGGGAAACGGGAAAGAGTTAACATTCTTCGAACAGACTGGGAAGGACAAAGGCACATGTTGAAAGGTTAATAGGTTATACAGTACTTTAACCTTTCCACTTCACTAACTTGATGTGTTCCTTCTCTCCCATTCAGGCTACTTTAAGCCAGCCTCCAAGCATAATAGACAGCATGTTTATAAAAAACAGATTGATGTAGCATTAAGCCTTTCTCAAGCTGTTTACCCACTGGATGCGAATTAGGAATGGCATTTTTTTCCCCTTTCGTTTTTCTTTTCTTTTCTTTTTTTTTAAGAGCGATGCCATTTAATACAGAACACACCAAATGGGGTCAGTGGTGGTAGTCTATGCGTTGGGTGGGTGTTGCGTTGCTAGAGTTTTCTTACAAATCGGTTTACAGACTGGAAAAAAAATGAGAGGACGCAACGTTAATCTCCCTTTGTGAAGGTGCATAGCAGCAAAGCGTCCCCCTTGGGAAAGCTGAATGGCTCCATAGTGGGTGAAGCCACTCCGCTTGGCCCCAGGAGGCCTGGGATCTCCAACCCGTATCGCTCCGGCCATGCACTTGATGGGTGGCCTTGAGCAAGTCAGCCTCAGTTACCCTCCTATAAAATGGGAGGACTAGTGACAGTCTTTGTAGGGCTGCTGTGAGGATTAAGGTAAGGGAACGTTATTGTTGCCCTTCCCAAGGCCTTAGTGACAGGATGACTACAAAGTCAGCAAATCAGCAGTGTTGGTCAAGGCAGGACAGCGTGATAACAGAGATCAGGGGTAGGCAACCTTTCCCCTTTAAGGGCCGAGGGACTTCAGCTCCCAGAAGCCTCAGCCATGTTGGCCAATAGTCCCATGTTGGCCAATAGCTCCTGCGATTCTGGGAGCTGAAGTCCCTCGGCCCTTAAAGGGGAAAGGTTGCCTACCCCTGGCATAGACCCTGCACGTATGAATCCAGTCATTCTCAATTTGTATGGCTAGGCAGGGGTAGGCAAACTGTCCCCTTTAAGGGCCGAGGGACTTCAGCTCCCAGAACCCCAGGAGCTATTGGCCAACATGGGACTATTGGCCAACATGGCTGAGGCTTCTGGGAGCTGAAGTCCCTCGGCCCTTAAAGGGGAAAGGTTGCCTAGCCCGCGTGGTGAGAAAATGGTGACTGTGCTATGAGAATCAGCGGGAGGCAAAGATAAGGGCATTGCCCCCCCCCCCCCCCCCCGCAAAAAAAATAAGAATTCTGCACCCTGATGAATTTTTCCTCCAGTCCCTCAATTTCCAGTATTACAAAAAAACTGAAAATAGTTCACACCTGGGCCTCTGGTATTTGCTGTGCTCACATTCCCTCTGTCACTTTGCCTGACCCTTTTCTTTGATTGCCTGCCCTAAACTGTTATTTCTCCAAGCCCAACTGCAGGAACATTTCATTGGGAGGAAGAATTCTTCTTGGTGTGGATATCATCCTCATTTTGTTCATCCCAATAAGCTATGACCTGATATCAGGGCATAGCTATTGGGATGAGCAAAATGAGGATGATATCCACACCAAGAGGAATTCTTCCTCCCAATGAAATGCCCCTTAGTTCCTCAGATTACTAGCAGATATATAGATATAGATATAGATATAGATATAGATATTCTTCACAAATGAGGTTGCCCCCTATATCCCTGCACGATAGTCATATTGGTCTTGATCTGCTCAAAGCCTATCAGCTTTGAATAAGCCCTGCTGCTAATTCTTCCCTTCTTGCATTCAGCCACTCCCAACACTGTGGACGTTTTCACACGGGGCTTTGGTGGAGGCAATCCTACCTCCCGCCGGCCCCACTCCGGAATGGCTCCGGCGGCGGCAGGCTAATTCCTTTTAAAAGTCGGAATTCCCTTTCCGCCGCTGAAGCCGGAGTTGGACGTGCTGAGGCCGGAGGGACGCCGGAAGGACGCCGGACTTAAGGCTCCCTGCGTTTGAACACACGGAGCTAGAAGCCGGACGTACGCAGGGATGACACTGGAAGGGGCGGGGTTTTCTGCATCTTTCTGATGCATATACCAAAACTCCAGATTTTTAGGTATATGGCTCCCATTTGAACTCAGAAAAATTATAGGGACCACCAGATGGGTGATACAGTAATGGATGACAAGCAGGACGGTAAGGATATATTGTAGTGTGCTGTTGTATAGCCTTCAAGTCATCTTCAATGTACAGGGTTTTCTGTTTCTTCAGAGGAGGCTTGTCAGTGCCTTTCCCTTGAGCTGAGAGAGTGTGACTTCCCCAAGGCCAACCTCTAGGTTTCCTTGGCTAAATGGGGATTCAAACCCGAGTCTCCTGGATCCCTTCCTGGCCCAACACTCAATCCACAACACCATACTGGCTCTCATTAGATATTACCTTCTAAAAGGCATACTCTGAGTAACTGTGATTGATATTTCACGTGTCATGCATAAAGACATCAACAGCATGTGACAACAGAATATTGTGAGAGACCTGAGGAGGGTGAAGGGATTAAAAATACCACACCAAACTCTTAAAGCTTTGGGTCAGCAGACGATCCCTCAAATGGAGAGGCTGTCCCAAAGTTAGTGCTTGTACTATATTTAGGGAAAGCTAAACTATGGAACTGCCTGCTACATGGAAAGTGCTGCAGCAAAGTATCTAGCAGTTTCCAAAGAAGGATTAGATAAACTGTAAAATTATGGCTGGAATCTTGTTGCTTAGCCCCCAACTAGATTCATTCAGTCAACTGTTGAATGGTGAGTCAATGTATAGGTAAATCCATTTGTTGCAACAGCTCTAATCTAGTTGGGACTAAGAACGATATATAGGTCTATATCAACTATTTCCATCTAATATGCCAACCTCTGCCTCCATTTTGTGATTACCTCTGCCTTGGCATTACTGTTTGTGACTTCCAAGGAGCCCTTGTGTTGAGAAGCCCTTTTATGGGGCACATCTACCAGATCATCAGCAATAGCTAAGCAAATGTCTCCTGTGACTTGTATCAATGTGCTGGACTTAACAGGATTAAGCATTTTGGGGACAGCAAATATATACGCTATTCTCTTGTGCCAGCACAGGGGATTTGAAGCTGCCACACAGCATACCAGGACAATTTACTTGTCCTCTTTTTTGCCATCACTGTGAGGGCCATGACAATTTCCTCTGCTGCAGGGCAAGGGACTTTTGAGGTCAGCCTGGGTGAATTAGTAACTTAAGCCTTGATCTCTGGAAGAAATCAATGCATCACAAGCTCAATAAGTGACCGCTTGTTTGTGCATTACAACATTGCCTAAACTTTGCTGGAAGCTGGGAATGCTGATAAGAATTAGGAACTGCTAGAGAGGGAGGTTGGGATTGAAAGTGCGCTGCTCCTTTGGAACAGACTTCACCAACTTGGGGAAGGCAACCTGGTGCCTTCCATATTTGTTGAAACAAAATCTCCACCCCTCTCTAACATAGCCATGCTGGCTGGAATTGGGATGGATGGGAGTTGTAGTCCAGCACATCTGGAAAGCAGCATATGGAGGGAGGTTGTTTTAGAACAGGGGAATCTAGTTCTCCAGATATTTTGGACTGCCCCTCCCATAACCCCTGCTGGCTGGGGCTTCTGGGAGTTGAAATCCAAAACATGTGGAGGTGCCCATCCCTGTCTGCAGTTTGCCTGATTCTCAGTGTCCAGGTGCTCAAAGGAAGGAATACAGGTTTACACCAAAACTCAGTACCCTTTGACTGATCTGTCTCTGTAATTGACTGCAGCCCATATGTTGCAGTTTTCTCTCTTAGTTATTTACTACTGATCTCCTCTCACTACTTCAGGAGTGTTTGTGTTTATGCACCTTTAAATAACCTGTTGACTTATAGCGACCCCATGAATTTCATAGGGTTTTCTCAGACAAGGAATAATCAGAGGTGGCTTTGCTTGTTCCATCCTCAACAGCACCTGTTATTCTTTGGCAGTTTCCCGTCCAAGTACTAACCAGGGATGGCCATGCTTAGCTTCCAAGGTCAGCTGGGGGCTGTTGCCTTTTAGTGTATTCAGGGGAAGGTAGGATTAAAGCCTGCAGGATCTATTTTGTTTTTCTCTTGAACTGAAGACCTTCCAAATAATGTCAAAGTCATCTTTGGATGGAAAGAAAGATGGCAGGAGATGCCATAAAGTTAAAATAGAGAATAGAGTTATCCCCCGCTTCAGAGATCTTCAGGATTAGAGTTGCATTCATAGTTCTCTCATCTACTCCTAGGAGCCTCATGTGTGTGGCAGCAGGAAAGTATCACTATTAGTAAAAAAAAAAAAAAAAAAAAATGCAAGTCAGAAATTCTTGCTGATCTACCATCTCCCAATAGATCCCAATCTACCTTTCAGCTGACCCTAGTTAAGAAATGGGGAGGGGGAGGGATGAGTAAAGTGCTATAGAAATAATTTATAATAATAAATAATTGCTGAGAAGTAAGTCATACTCTTCACCAGATGTCTTCACTATAGGAAAGAGGATAACCATCTAATACCACGTGTTGTTGTTGTTGTTAATTGCCTTCCAGTCGATCCCAACCCTTTGTGACCCTGGGATGAGACATCTCCAAGACCCCTTATCCTCCAGTGCCCTGCTTAGGTTCTGCAAATTCAGGCCCATTATTGTCTTTTCAAATGGTTCATGCCTTCTCATGATGTGGTCAAAGTAGGACAGCCTCAGTTTCATCATCTTGGCTTCCAGGGAGAGAGAGTTCAGGCTTGATCTGTCTAAGGACCCATTTGTGTGTCTTCTTGGCCATCCATGATATCCTCAGCACTCTCCTCCAGCACCACATCCCAGATTAGTTCATTTTCTTTCTGTTAGCTTTCTTCACTGTCCCGCTCTCATATTGATACGTGGTGATGAGGAAAGTAATGGGTTGAACAATTTTATTATTAGTGCTCATTTGTACATCTTTATATTTTAGGATCTTGTTGTGGCTGCCCTTCCCATTCCTAGTCTTCCTGACTTATTTCCTGACTGCAGTCTCCATTCTGATCAATGTTTGATCCAAGGTAGGGGAACTCTTTAACTGTTTTGATTTCTTCATTATCTAAGCTGAATTTTTGTAGATCCTCTGTGATCGTTATTTGTTTTCTTGATGTTCAGCAGTTAGCTTACCTTTGCATCTTCTTTGACCTTCCTTATTGTTCTAAGTCTGTGATGTTTCTCACTAGTAGTATGGTGTCATCTGCACATCTGAAGTTGTTGATGTTTCTTCCTCCTATCTTCACTCTTCTTTCTTCTGAATCCAAAGCTGCTCTTCATATTATATTTTCTGAGTACACATTGAGCAAGTAGGGGGAAAGGATGCAGCCTTGTCTAACCCCTGTATCAACTGGGAACCATTCTGCTTCTCTGTTTTACAGTAGCTTCTTGTCTCAAGTACAGATTTCTCATCAGGACATTGTATATATTGGCATTCCCATGTCTTTAAGAGTGTTTCATAGCTTTTCATGATCTATGCAGTCAAAGGCTTCACTATAGTCTATAAAGCAAATGCTGGTTTTCTTCTGGAATTCTTTGGTGTGCTCCATTAGTCATTGTATGTTTGTAATGTGGTGCCTAATGCCTTTTCATTTCCTGAACCCCACTTGGACCTCTGCGATATCTCTCTCCATTTTGGATTGGAGTCTATGCTGCTGAATTTTGAGCATAATTTTGCTTGTGTGGAAGATTAATGCTATGGTCTTATAGTTGCTGCAGACTTTTGGGTGTCTTTGTGTGTGTGTGTGTAGATGGGGATGTATATTGATTGTTTCCATTCTATTGGCCACCGTTTGTTTTCCATATTTGTTGGCATATTTTAGTTAACACTAGAGTTGATTCTGTCTGTGTGTACTATAGCAATTCAATTGAACATCATCTGTTCCTGGTGCTTTATTTGTCCCATTTTCTCTTATTGCAGCTTCCACTTCCCTCTCTAGAATTTGGGGTTCATCTTTGTATGGTTTTTCATTCCATTTTTCCCCATCTCTTTTATATAGCTTTTATATGCTATATACCACATACCTGATACATATGCGTGTGAAAGAAGTAACCATCCCCTTTCCAGAAAGGAGGCCCAGATCAATGCCTTCAAGGGGCAGTTCCATATCCAAATGCCACTTTAATTAATAGCACTTAGCAGCACCCAAGAGGTGCTAAGCGCTGGAAAACTGAGGTGATTAGCACCTCTTCACAGAGCTTGATGGTACCACTCCCTCTTGCTGCACCAAAGCCATCTGAGGAAACTGTCCCCTTCTCTTTGTTAACAGCTACTGACTAGGTTTGCCACTTAGATTACAGAGTTTCAATAGTTTACTCTTCTATAAACCTACCTTGCAGATTTCTCCTACATTTTCCAAAGTATGTGTGAGACTGGCTGCATAATCAGTTGCATGGAGCTCTATCAGCCTCCAAATGTAGCACACATGTTCAGCACTTGGAAAAATTACTGTTTTGGATCATGACTCCTAAAACCTTCCAGCCAATATGTTTCCAAACCACACATATGTGTTGTCGTCCCCAAAAGTACCTTTCCCACGTTGTGTACTGTTTTCCGGTGAAACCACTGGGATTAAATAATTACTTTTAGGGTAGGAAAAGAACAGGTAGAGATGTTGTTTCATTTCTTCTTAATTTATTCTATACAATAGATGAGCAGTAGGTTCAGACAAAAGGGAGTTGTGCAGTAC
Organism: Phrynosoma blainvillii; assembly: GCA_026167975.1. Lineage (NCBI taxonomy): Eukaryota > Metazoa > Chordata > Lepidosauria > Squamata > Phrynosomatidae > Phrynosoma > Phrynosoma blainvillii. Next base: position 229,973,466 of record JANUYF010000001.1, read on the forward strand.
ACAATTAACTTATGGAATTTGCTGTTACATGATGTGGTGATGGCCGCTAGCTATGATTTTGAAAGAGGCCAAGGCAAATTCACAGAGAGGCTGAGTCTGTCAATGGCTAGAGTAAGTAAGGTACTATATCTTGGCTGGAAAAATGAAATGTACAAATATAGGCTAGGCAACACCTGGCTTGAAAGCAGTATATGTGAAAAGGATCTAGCGGTCTTAGTAAACTAAGCATGAGTCAACACTGTGATACATCAAGCCACAAAGCCAATGCAATTCTAGGCAGCATTAGCAGGAGTATAGTGTCCAGATCAAGGGAAGCAGTAATGCCACTCTATTCTGCATTGGTAAGACCTTGTCCAGAATATTGTGTCCATTTCTGGGCACCATAGTTTAAGAAGGATATCAATAAGATGGAACATGAACAATAGTCTGGAAGCCAAGCCTTATGAAGAATGCCAGAGGGTGCTTGGTGTGATTAGCTTGAAAAAGAGTGACATGATAGCTATCTTTAAATATTTGAAGTGATGTCATGTAGAAAATGGAGCAATCTTGTCTTCTGCTGCTTGAGAGGCTAGAACACAAACCAATGGGTTCAAATTACAAAAAGAGAGAGATTCTACCTTCACATTATGAAGAACCTATTGACTGTAAGAGCTGTTTGACATTGCAGTAGATTGCCGCAGGGGATAATGGACAGTTTGCTCTGTCTCCGGAGGTTTTTATAGAGAGAGTGATGGGCATCTTTCAGGAAAGCTTGAGTTGTATATTCTTGCATGGCAGGAGGTTGGACTAGCTGGCCCTTGTGGTCCTTTCCAACTTAAAGATTCAATGAATCTATGCAGAAGACGACATCACAGGTGGACAGAGTCAATCATGCAAGTGAGTATGCAAGACCTCAGCAGGGTTGTTAATAACAAAGTCTCTTGGGACATTCTCATTTATGTTGTTTTTGTTGTGTGCCTTCAAGTCGTTTCCAACTTATGGTGACCCCAAGGCAAACCTATCATGTGGGGGTTTTTGGCAAGATTTCTTCAGATCGAGGTTTGACTTCCTCTGAGGCTGAGAGAGTATGACTCATCCAAGGCCACCTAGTGGATTTCCATGGTTGAGCAGGGATTTGAAGCCTGGTCTCTGCTGCATCACACTGGTTCAGTCTCATTTATAGGGTCACCTAAAGTTGATGTTGAGATGCAATAACAAACAAAATGGCCACTTTAAGATTGCCAGGCGTCCTCACTTTCACTTTACAGTCCACAGCAAGACAGGGCTGAGGTTCAAGCTTTTAACCCACTTCTTCCGGTGATGCAGTAGAAAATTGTGGTCTGGCTGCTCAGATTTGAACCTGAGTGAGTTGTAGGGCTGGGGAGAGAGAGGTTTCGGGATCCTGAATCTCAGCAGTGCAAGATGTGAAGGCACTAAAGCCACCTGAACAGGACCAGCCCTTGTTGCCTGAGAAGGCAAGAAAGTGAATAAGTAAAAATTTGCTACCCTTTGATAACCCAAACCTATTGCTTGAGTTGCCCACCTTAGTCTGCCTAATAGTGGGACCATCCTTTCCCTTTCCTATGCTATATGGCAGATTTTGGGAGGCAAGATTGTGATTAGCAGGGGATACATTATCAAAGGCCTGAGAGATGCATGTCTCTTCGCCATATCCACCTCCCCCAATCTCACCTCCCAAGGCTGTGAGGACTCTGACCCAGGGTGACCAGATGTCCTCCTTTTCCAGGGCATGTCCTACATTTCAACCTTCTGTCCAGGAGGAATTCCAAATGTCCTCCATGTAGATCATGACTAAGCAGCATGGATTTTCATTTATATCAGTGTTTTTAGCTTTTATTTTGTAATGTATTGTCCTTGAATGTCCTACATTTTATGGTGCCATGGCCTCCCTCCTTTGAAGTTAGGACATCCGGTCATCCTGCTCTGACCTTTCTACAACTTCTTTGGTTCTTTAGGGAGATCAGTCAAGGTTGGTGGAAGGAAGCGTTATTATTATTCTTATCCAATTCTGGTCAATCACTCCCAAAGAAAGTGAGGAAGGGACCCAGATTAGACCAACATCTTAAAACCTCCTGATAGGAAAATCCCAGTTTGTCCTCCGCAAAATGCCAAAGAGAAACCAGAACTGAAAGGTCTGGGTTCACTGAAAGGCTTGGCACCTCTCTTTTGCCTTCTTGCTGTGGAGGCCCTTTCTCTGCCGTGGGAAGAAGCTTAGTTTCGCTGTATGGAGACCTCACTCCCTTCTACCGCGTGAGGCAAAGACATCATATTGACACAAGCATCAACATGTTTCTACATGCATTCAGACTGACTGAGATTCACACATTCAGACCGATTCAGAGAGCACACAGTGGCATTTCAGCTTGACAACAGCTTTGCAATGTCAATTGGGCTGAGAGATAACAACTTGTCCAAAGTTATCCTGTAAATCTGCACTATAGGCAGAAAGAGATATCCGGCACAAAGAGCTTGGAGTGACACTAAGGTATTCAGAGGGAGAATTATGTGCTTTGCAATGTCAATTGGGCTGAGAGAGTGCAACTCACTTAAATCAGCATTGGCCCTGCCAATATAGGCAAATAACAGTAGGCACATGAAGCTTGGGGTGACATTAAGTTGTTCAGAAAGAGAATTACGTGCCATGTAGCTTGTCTTGTGCCCCTTAAGTTAACCTGCTGCCCTCAAGTGTGGTAGAGGTCCTCCTTTCTCAGGACATACCCTACATTTCAGGCTCTTGTCCAGGAGGAATTGCAAAACATCCTCCATTTTGAGCAGGATGAAGAAGTACAAAATTACCTTTCGATGAATGTAGCTTTTAGTCTGAAATGTCCTACATTTTCCTCGAATCTCCTACATTTTGCTGTGCCTCATCCTCTTTTGTGGTTAGGGCGTCTGGTCACCTTGCCTTTTGCCAGCAATAAAGATTCAACTGTCGGTCCATTCACACAGTATTTTATAGCGTGGGCGTTTTATCGTTTGTTTTGATGTTCTTATATACCACCCTTTTGGTGGAAAGGGCATTCAAATAAATGTCGTTGTTGCTGCTGCATAATAATTATTATTATTAATTCAACTTCTATATGTAGAATGAGAGGAGGCACCATCTTGGTTGTTGTTTTTTGCCTCAGGCAGTGATAAAGTGTCTTGGGCCAGGCTTTTGTAGTGAATTGTTCAAGTGACCCTGCAGCTTAGCCACTGTGTCCCTGGTATCCATGAGGGAATAATATGTGTGGTAAATCATGTGAAAAGCTACAGGTTCAGTCCCTGGAATCTTCCGGATGCTGTTGCCCTCATAGCTGGGTGATGGGCTTCCCAGAGGCAACTGGGCGGCCATTTTGTGGAGGAATACTAAACTAGATAGGCCTTTGGTCTGATCCAGCAAGGCTCTTCTTATGTTCTTGAACAGAGTTGGGGAAAGTCTTCGGGCCTGAACAGACTGCCAGAAATAATCCATCTTGAGACCACTTTAACTGCCCTGTCTCAGTGCTAGGGAATCATGGGAACTGTAGTTTATAGTGGCACCAGAGCTCTCTGACAGAGAAGGCTCAATCTCTCAGAAAAAAAAACTACAGTTCCCATGATTCCCTAGCATTGAGCCAGGGCAGTTAAAGTGGCCTCAAGCTGCATTATTTCTGGCAGTCTGTTCAGGCCCTTCATGTGAAATCCTGACAACCAACCAATATTCTCTGAAGATGTCAGGAATGCATTCTTTTAGAACAGGGCCTCACAGCCCCAAAAACCCACTAAAAACTATGGATGGATGGCCATGAAAGCCTTCGACTTCACATTGAACCAATACAGTGATTGTGGAGCAAGATGGATTTATTTCTTCTTATAAATCCTATATTCCTCTGCTGCGTAAAATGCCTTTGCAGAAGCAGTCGGCACTGCTGAATATCCGAACTGGGTGTGTGTTGTGAGGAAAACACCTTTTGTTATTTGAACAGCCCAGTCCTGCCCATGTTTACCCAGAAATAAGTCACACTGGTTTCATTTGGATTTGCCTCCTAAGAAATAGGGGTGGCAAACACATGTTCTTGCGAGGGAATGAGGCCTTGCATTTGTAATGTTGTGAGGGGTAACAACGGGTGCATCCACACTGCACAATTATAAGCAGTTTGATACCCCTTTACCTCACCACAGCTCCATCCCCCTGGATCTCGGGATTTGTAGTTTGGTAAGGTACTTCTGCTGTTAGAGGACTCTAGTACACTCGTCTGCACTACAAACACCAGAGTTCTCCAGGAGAGAGAATTTCTACAACATTGCAAACTGCAGGATGGAGTAAGTTATGGCAGGGAAAGTGGTATCGAATTGCTGTCACTCTAACATTGACATGTCATGAAGCAAACTTCCTGCAACTCTTCCTCTTATTTTTGATGGAATAAGGTGCACAGAGAGCCAGTGTGGTGTAGTGGTTTGAGCGTTGGAATATGACTCTGGAGACCAGGGTTCGAATCCTGAGCTGGGCCATTGTAGACCCCACTGGGTGAAGTTGGGCAAGTCACACTCTCTCAGCCTTAGAGGATGGCAATGGCAAAACCCCTGTGCACTAATCTTTCCAAGAAAACCCTGGGACAGGTTCACCTTAGGGTCTTCATTAGTCAGAAATTACTTGAAGGGACACAACAACAACAACAACAATGTTCCAAAAGCTTATCAGGAAGAGCTTTTTCAATTTAATGGGTCCATAGAGAGTCAGTGTGGTGTAATGGTTTGAGCGTTGGACTATGGCTCTGAAGACCAGGGTTCACATCTGTGGCTGGGCCATGTAAACCCACTGAGTGAAGGGCAAGAAGTCACTCTCTCTCAGCCTCAAGGGGAAGGCAACGGCAAACCTCATCTAGATAAGTCTTGCCAAGTAAAACCCCATGATAGGGTCACTTCAGGATCGCTCACCACAAGTGGGCAACTTATTAGGAAGATATATTTTTCAGTTTAATGGTTCTGTAGAGAGTCAGTGTGGTGTAATGGTCTGAGTGTTGGTCTATGACTCTGGAGATCAGGATCCGATTAGTGGCTTGGCCATGGAAACCCACTGGGGTGACCTTGGGCAAGGAGTCACACTCTCTCAGCCTCAAGGGAAGCCAATGTCAAACTCCCTAGTCTGAAGGAACATTCCAAGGGGAAAAAAACCCACAATAGGTTCTCCTCAGCAAGTCTCCATAACTGGGAAGCGACTTGAAGGAGCACACAACACACAACCACAGTCAGCGTGTTGAACTCTGGAGGCCAGGGGTAGTAGGTAGAAGTGTCTTCCAATTCCCAGCGTGGCCATGTAAACCCACCGGGGCGAGCTTAAGGCAAGGAGTCACACTCTCTCAGCCTCAGAGGATGGGAAAACAAAAACACACATACAACCCCCCCCCCCCCCCCCAAAAGACAACCCTGAACCAATCTTGCCTCAGGGGGTCGCCATAAGTCAGGGACGATGACTGGAAGGCGCACAAGAAGAAGAAGAACAGGAGCAGGGGCGGGAAAAGTGAACACTGACAGGGAGAGAGAGAGAGAATGAGAGAGAGACACCCTCCTCCTCCTCCTCCTCCTCCTCCTCCTTCTCTTCCTCAGGCGGCGCCCTCAGCCTGCCTCCCTCTTCCTCTGAGGGGAGTCCTGGGAAGGAGGGAAAGAGGAGGAGGAGGAGGAAGGCGTGTCCCTGGTGTCCCTTGAGGGAGAGGGGCGGGCAGGAGAGGCGCAGGTGCCTCCTTCCTTCCTTCCTTCCTTCCTTCGGACGCTCCCTTCGCCAGCAGCAGCAGCAGCAGAGGCACAGAAGCAGGAGGAGGAGGAGGAGGTCTTGCCCGCCTCGTGCTCAGAGGAGGCGCCCAGCACGCGGTGGACCTTCCCGGTGGCCCAGAAAGAGAGAGGGAGGGAGTTTGCAAGGGGCTCCCTCTCTTCTCCTCTCCTCTCCTCTCCCCCGGGGCCAGGAAAGTTTCCCCCTGAAGGGAGCCCTTGGGAGGGGAGGGAGGAAAGGGAAAGAAGAGAGGAAGGGAAGGGAAGGAAAGAAGGGAGGAAGGACAGGAGGAAAAGAGGAAAGAAAGAAAAAAAGAAAGGAGGGAGGGAGGGAGGGAGGGAGGAAAGAGAGATGGGAGGGAGGAAGAAGAGAAGAAGTAAGGAAGGAAAGTAAGAAAGAAAGGAAGGAAGGGGAGGGAGGGAGGGAGGGAAGAAAGAATAAAACAAGGAGGGAAAGGAGGGAAAAGAAGGAAAGGAAAGTAGGGGAAAGAGAGAAGAGGAGAGGAGGAAAGAAAGGAAAGGAAAGGGGGGAAAGAAGGAAGGAAGGAAGGAAAGAAGGAGGGGGCCCTTCCTCCCTTCCCCTTCCCCGGGGGTCTCTGGGGCTTGGAGGGACCCCAGCCCACTTCTCTTCCTCCTCCTGGGTCCCTTTTGGATCCTCCGCCGCCTGGAGAAGGAGGAGGGCCAGCTTCTTCCCAGGGTCTGGGCGTTGGAGATGGCGATGGAAGAGGGCCCCCTTCTTCCCCTCCTCCTCCTCCTCCTCCTCCTGAGTTGGTGGAGTGTCCCTGGGGCTCCCTCCTTGTCTCCTTGCCTGGGCTCCTTGGCTGTCGGCGGCGAGGCACCTGTCTTCTTCCCGGAGCTCCCTGGAGTTTGGCGGAGGAGGAGCAGCAGCAGCAGCAGCAGCCGCCTCTGCGCCAGGGCTCTGGGGGCTGGGGGCTCTTCCTAAGAGGAAGGGAGGAAGGAAGAGGAAGAGGAAGAGGAAGAGGAGAGAGGGTCCCCTGCCATGCCATGCCTGGACCCGCTTCCCACCTTCTCCTCTTCCTAGGAACCAGACTCCAGCGCTAGAAGAAAGGGGAAACTATAAATCCCAACCACCACCACCACCACCCTTGCTCTCTCTTCTCCCCCCCACCTCTTGCCATGGCCGGCCTCGGCCCCAGCCACAGGGACCACCACGCATTGCTGAGCCTTTTGCTGGTCCTGCTGGAAGCCCCGGCTCCGGCGCCCGCCGCCTCCAAAGCCATCGTGTGCCAGGAGATCACGGTGCCCATGTGCAAAGGCATCGGCTACAACCTGACCTACATGCCCAACCAGTTCAACCACGACACCCAAGACGAGGCCGGGCTGGAGGTGCACCAGTTCTGGCCCCTGGTGGAGATCCAGTGCTCGCCGGACCTCAAGTTCTTCCTCTGCAGCATGTACACCCCCATTTGCCTGCTGGACTACGCCAAGCCCCTGCCCCCCTGCCGCTCCGTCTGCGAGAGGGCCAAGGCCGGGTGCTCCCCGCTCATGCGCCAGTACGGCTTCGCCTGGCCAGAGAGGATGAACTGCGACAAGCTGCCTGTCCTGGGCGACGCCGAGATGCTCTGCATGGATTACAACCGGACGGAGGCCACCACCACCTTGCCCCCCTTTTTCACCAAGCCCACTCGCTCTGCCAAAGGGAACCACAAGAACCTCGTCCCCTTCGGTGGCGGTGGCGGCGGCGGCACTTGCAAGCGGGTGTGCGAATGCAAGGAGCCCTTGGTCTTCATCTCCAAAGAGACCCACCCGCTCTACAACAAGATTGAGACTGGCCACGTCCGCAACTGCGCCATCCCTTGCTTCCAGCCCTATTTCACCCAGCACGAAAAGACCTTTGCCACCTTCTGGATAGGCCTCTGGTCTGTGCTCTGTTTTGTAGCCACCTTTGCCACGGTGGCCACCTTCCTGATCGACATGGAGCGGTTCCGGTACCCGGAGCGCCCCATCATCTTCTTGTCTGCCTGCTACCTTTTTGTCTCCATTGGCTACATCATCCGGCTTGTGGTGGGCCACGCCAGTGTTGCCTGCAACAAGGACTACAACCACATCCACTACGAGACTACAGGGCCAGCCCTCTGCACTGTGGTCTTCCTCCTCATCTATTTCTTCGGCATGGCCAGCTCCATCTGGTGGGTGATCTTGTCTCTCACCTGGTTCCTGGCGGCTGGGATGAAATGGGGCAACGAGGCCATTGCCAGCTACTCCCAGTATTTCCACATGGCCGCCTGGCTCATTCCCAGCATCAAGTCCATAGCTGTGCTGGCCCTGAGCTCGGTGGATGGGGACCCTGTGGCTGGCATTTGCTACGTTGGCAACCAAAACTTAGATAAGCTCCGGGGCTTTGTTTTGGCTCCTTTGGTGGTCTACCTTTTCACTGGGACCATGTTTCTGCTGGCAGGGATAGTGTCCCTTTTCAGGATCCGGAGCGTCATTAAACAAGGAGGCACCAAAACGGACAAGCTGGAGAAGCTGATGATCCGCATTGGCATCTTCACCGTCCTTTACACCGTCCCTGCGACGATTGTGGTGGGATGCTACATCTACGAACAGCACTACCGGGAGGCGTGGGAGATGGCCCAGAACTGCTCCTGCCCCGGGGACAAAGACAGGCTGAAGCCTGACTACGCAGTCTTCATGTTGAAGTACTTCATGTGCCTGGTGGTGGGAATCACCTCAGGGGTCTGGATTTGGTCTGGCAAGACTCTTGAGTCGTGGAAGCGGTTCACGGGGAGATGTTGCCGGAGTGGGAAGCCTGTGAACACTACTATGTATGGCGAAGCCAATGCAGCTTTGACGGGGAGGACTGGGATGCCCAGTTCTGCTTCCTACCACAAACAAGTCCCACTCTCGCATGTATGAAAAGCACCTTGCTGGGTCTCTCTCTCACACACACAAGATGGGAGCAGGTAAGCGTGGCACCGACACAGCTCCCAACTGGAAAAGGTTTGGGAGCAACTGTGGAGCTTCCAGTCTCCTTGTGGTGAAACTTTTTTGCTTCATCTTGAATTCTGAAAAGGAAGAGGAGTGTCTGTGTGTATGGTGGTGGGGAGATAACACATTGCCCCTGTTTCAAAGCTGGAAGGTTTGCTAATAACATGCCACAATATGGTCTGTGATGATGTGCCTCCTCCTTTGGAAAGTGAGGAGTTCTTAGGGGCAGATTGTGTGTTGCAAGCAGCACGCCTCTAACATAGTGCTTGGGGATTGTGGCTTTTAAAAAAAGGAAAAGGGAATGTCCTAGGAGGCTGAGGTTGTGAATGAAAGAATTAGGGGGAGTAGGGGAGGAAGAGAAGGAGAGCTGCCTGAGTCTTTCCCCTCTCTGCTACTTATCCACTACTTTCCTCACACTTTTGGGACAAGAGGTGAGGCTAGACAGTTTTGACATATAGCAGGAAGAGGAAGGATCCAAGCGTGGGAGTTACTTCTGGACTAAAGAAGTAATTTCCGTGGCTCCTGCTGGGTGGGAGATTCTGGAAGTTTGTAGCCTAAAGGTAAACTTCTCAAGTTGTGGTGACAGATTGAGCATCCCCTCCCTTCTGTTTGGCTACTCTCCATTTCAGGAAGCTTTGACAGTGTGCTCAGTTTGACAGTGTCTGCTCACAAGTAAATCAGTGGAGTTTGCTTTCAGGTAAATGTGTTTAGGATTGCAGGCTAATATTTCACATCTCCCATGTAATGTCTCCTTTGGTCCTGAGGATGTTAATTTACTATTAGTTGGAGAAATCTTGATTCACATCCTTTCCACTGGGAAGAGGTCAGGCTTAACTTTATATTACTATGCAGTCTTGTCTGTTTCAATTCCACACTTGTTGCAATATTTTTTGAAGGAGTGTGCAAGGGGACCTTGTAGCACCTTTGAGACTAACTGAAACAGAAGCTGGTAGCATGAGCTTTTGTAGACTTGAGTCTACTTTCTCAGATGCATGGGGAGAGATCTACTCTTCCAATATGTGGAGTTTAGATTGAGCAGAGCCCAATTTTAGATTTCATTTTTGGAGGAAATAACTTTGCCATCAGTTTTTACCCATGCCTTTGCCAAACTGAATGCAAGACAGCCTTATCAAGACATTGGAGAGAGCGGTCATTTCTCTCCTGACCTGCCGAGAGGCAATAAATCTGAAGGAAAGTAAGAAAGGCAGCATTTCAATTTTGGTGGTGCTGTTTGCATAGAAGGACACAATATTCTCATGTGCACCTTTTCCCTTTTTGCTAATGGAAACATGCATTGCTTTAGTATTCCTGTATGCCAGGGACTGCTTTGAAAGACACATGGTAATTTTCCACGCTACTGTCCTCTTTTTGATATGTTGTCCTGTCTCTGTCTTACCATTGATACTGCTAGAGAGGGTTGAAGTGTGAGATGATGGTCAATGACAATAAAAGCTGCAATCCTAAGACTCCCTTGCCTGGAAGCAGAGCATGGAAAACTTATTACTTTGGATTATATCTCCCAGAATCCTCCAGCAAACTGCATTGGGGAGTCTGAGATTTCAAGTCCAAGATGTAATAATTTTGATCCTCCGCATGGAAAAAAGCTTTATGGAACTGTATGATATTTACTTGTGAATAGGCTTGCACTGTGTTTTTTGAAAAGCAAAGGTTTTCTTCATCTCAGTGCCAGTTCCCTTTTGACAGAAGGACCCCAAAGAGCAACAAGGGTGTGATGCAAGATGCTTTATGCTTTGGCATGACTGCATTCTGCCTCACTGAGTGCACCTAGTTACTCTCTTCTACTTCATTGAGTTACTTTCCCAACTAGGCATTCATTGGTTCACAGCCTTGACACTGGTACACTTTTTACACATTTCTTTCTGGCTGCCTTGCTTTCTTTTTGCCTGTTTACCCTCCTGTCTGCTGTTTGTGGGAACAGTTTCTCTGTTGTCAAGGTTTAATGTTTTCACTGCTGTTTTTAATGGGAAGAAAACCAAGTGTTGTGTTTTTTTAATGCCTTCCCTACCCTGTCCCAAATTCAGTCCCCTGTGACTGAATTAGTTGTGTCAAACCACTCTAAGCAAGACAATCTATCGCTCTCTCTTTCAGAAGGGAGACAGGACAATCCTGATTTTTGAAGTACTAGCTGCAGACACCTTGGAAAGGAAGCTGCTCAGTTTTTAACCAAAGTTTGGAATGGTAACATTTTTGGACAACAGCTCAAACCCCACAGTCCATGCTGGCTACAGTTTCTGGGATATATTGTTCAGAAAAGTGGCCATTCCAAGCTCTCTCTTGAACCTTTTTCATTTATAGCCCAGGGCTCCTCATAGGAGTCCAGGGGAGCTTTCTTTCAAAGGTGGCATGAACTTGTCTCAGATATAGCAAGAAGGGCTGTCCTTTTCTCAGTGTGAAATGTTTGCACTTTAATTCTACATGGAGAAAGGCAGTTGTGCAGTGGGCTGATCCTCTTTGCAAAGAGGATGGGAAGCTTTCCCCCACCCCACAGTACAACGTGAATGGTTCCTCTCAGTTGGAAACACAGGATAAAGGTTGGGATTTGAGGGTTGGGAAGGAAGCCAAACTTTCATGTATGCATATATGGTAAAGCCAATCTGCTCATCCACTCATGACTCGAGATCATGACCCAGGAAAAAGCTGGGTTGTGTCCCTAAGGGCTACTGTACCCCTAAAGCTGACTGTTTGCCATCATGTCTGTCCATCACAGCTTTGAGGCAGCAGCTTAAGACTATCCAGTCTCTTTCCAGCCAATGCTTTTCAGTGAATTTCTTTCCCATCCCCTTATGTCATTGGAAGAATGAATCATCCTTAGCTCACACTCCTCCCCCCACCATTCAACTCAATGTGACTTAAAATGCAATCTTTATGTGCTTACCTGGGAGTAAATCGCCCTGAATTGAGTGGGTGGGCATCTGTAAGTGTATATTGCCAATAATGCTTACTTTTGGTTAGTTTTCATCCAGAGTTGAGGAAGAAATAAATAGCTACCACCTTTCTCCATAGCTGCTGATGTATTTCCTTGCATTAGATAGCCATTAAAAAAAAAAATCATTTCCTCTCTGCTAGCCACTTGCAGTTACCCTGCCCTTAAAAACTTTCAAATTCAGGATTGGGCACCTGTGGCTTGCCAGATACTTTTGGCCTACACCTCCCATCAGCCTTGCCCAGTAGAGTCAATGAGGAGGAATTGTAGGAGTCTGGGTCCCAAAACAGCCAAGGGCCACAGTTGCTGACCTGTTTTAACTAGACCAGTATTGTTGCCACACTCCACCAACAGCTTTTTGGTTAGGCATCTCTGGACCTACGTTGTTCCTGGTACATGCTGGTAACCTCCTCCCCAGGGATTTTTACTGTGGAGAGTAAGAAGCATGAATTTGGGCTCTCACATGAGCTGGACGGCATGAGGGATGGGGTGGGGGGAGCCACCAGCAGAGGTTTTTTTGGGTGCTACAGATGGAAGCATTTGAGGTGGTACAAGAATCCAGTCTTTGTTTGACCCTGGGATTCCACATCTGCTACTTGCTGCTGGGGTTAGTTAGCCAAAGGGAAAGCACAGCATCGAGTTCCTGGACAGGATGGCTGTGGCACTGGTGATGTCAAATGTTAAACTCACACACTGCGTGTAGGAGGAGGGTCAAGGCAAGCTAATGGTGACAGGGTGAGAACTCTTTTTCACTTGAAGACGACTGGAGCAAAGGATAGTAAGGTGCCAGAACTTGGGAAGCCTAGGTCAAATCTTCTATAGGTTTTCAGTTTGTAATTATTAAAACCATGATTATACCCAAGTCACTGTTTTAAGTTTTCTGTGGAATAGCTGCAGCTAGCACATCCAATTACAAATATGAATTTTATCCTTCGGAACAATTTCCCATAGAGCAGCTATGTTTGTTTTTGCTGCACTGCAGCCTGAGTCTTCCAGAAAGACTTCCAAATGTGTTGTGGCATATAGCCATTTATGGGGTGGCTTCACATCATCAGATGCATGTAGTGTAAGCCTCAGTTGCAGATCAATATTATACCTACAACACAAAATCACACTTATGTCCTGAGGAGATTCTTCACCATTTATTTTCTTCATCCACTGAGGAAGAAAATTGGGAGTATATTGTCACTGTTCTGGACAGGGAGGGCAGTTACAGATCTTGCAAATGTTACAAGTTGCAGCAGCCGAAGCCTAGGCAGCTTTGAGGGATGATGGGAGTTCTAGTCTGATATACTATGAGGTCTAAAATATCTGCCAGTTTTGCATTGCTTTTTCAAGACAGCTTTGTTAGAAAGAAGCTGCAGAGCAGCATCACTAATTAAAACAACTCAGATACAACTGAGACTTTTTCTTTGTGTGGACTCTTTAACAGTACAGAGCACCTGGGAGGGCTGGCTTACCTTGACAGGTGGCATAAAACATGACAGTATGAAACATTCTCCAATCCCCAAATAGTATAAAGCTTGTTTAAATCCTGAAATCAGTCGACTTGCATACATCGACCGGTGTTATTTCCCCAATTAATGTATCAAAAATTACTTTGATCAACCATTTCAACCCCTGCCCCACATTACTAGGATTGATTTCCTAACAAAGTATAGCAGAAAAGATTATCTTCCTTAAGCTAATAATTCAAACTATTAGGGGAGCAATTTGTGAGGCAAGTATGATTTGTCACCTTTCAACCTGAGCCCACTTTCCTGGCCAAAGCAATAACTAGACTAGAAAATACTTCATATGAACAATCTGCTCCCTTGCTGTTGTGCCAATCTGGAATTTGACCTTTGGGAAATCCCATCTTTATACCTTCATGTAAGATCTGTTCATGGTTGTGATTTGTCCTCCTGGGGTACAGTGGTCTTCTAAGCATGGCAGCTTCTGACATTCCCAGACAGAGAATGTATCACAGTGGCAGATTTTATATATCCTTCTGTTATCTCTTGAAGTCCCCTTGCTGCAGCACGATCCTGGATCACCATTAGCTGGCAAGAGCTCATGAGAGTTGGATATATGCCCTCATACTTTCTCCACCAAATCACACAGGTCAACTTTTTTTTCCTGGTAATATGTATCAAATGGAATTGTATTATGTATGATAGAAGTACTCAGGTGAGAGCTTTGAAAATCCACATCTCACTTAATGCTTACTTTCATTTTTAAACGTTCAGCTACACGCTGTGCCAGAAGAATGGAGGGATGGAGAAAACAAATGTTCAGTTCAACACAACTTCCAAAGAAGGGAGAAAAGGCAGCTCTTGCTGAAGGTATAGAATAGCCTGCCTTAGGGCAGCAGGTTGGACTAGATCAGTCTTGTGCAGCTTGTGAAACTCTCACCCCAGACACTGTGTATTGGGACCTAAGAAGTACTTGACAATCTCTGTCATGCCATATGGACAGCAAGAACCGACTGTATCTAAGCCCTGTTAGGCTGCTGTGGATCACTAGAGGACAAAGTTAGATAAACACTGATTCTTGTCAGTTCTCATTCCAGTTGTAAATGTTTGCTTGGAGTTACTCAGCTTGGATATACAGTCAGTAGTTTCATACAATTAGAGCAATATCTTAATGAATCACAGACACAAAAAGGTATGATTTCAGTGTTTTAGAAATGGGATTGTTCACTGTAAGAAGACTGAGAAGGTGATACTGGATTATAAAATTCCTAAATTAGCAAGCAAAATAGAAATTCAGTCATTGAAATGGCATTCCAAAGCCAGAAAACTGCAAAGAATGAGTTATCACTAATTTTGACAGGCTTTCTTTAATCAAGGTTTTGTGTACTCTTTTAATGTTTTTCAAAATGGAATTGCACCATGTAGCTATAGCATGTAAATAATTGTATTAAAAGAATTACATTTGTATATAACTGAATCTCTAGTGAACTTCTGATACGGGTTGGAGCAGGTTGTAAATTCTCATACTGCCAATGAGAAGTTTTGGGTACAAATAACAGAATGGAAACCTGGGGCATTAAATCACTGTAATTGATGTTAGATTCATGCTTAGGTTGTGCTGCTCTTTCAATTGTGCCTTGTGGAAATGAAGCTTCTACATACTACTTGCAATATGATTAATAATACCATGCCAAAACAGGGTTTAAAAAGAAGACATAGTTGATTCTGTAAAAAGCTTTAAGAGGAAATAAACCAACTTCAAACAGTCACCTTAATAAATGCCTAAATATGATTTTTGTATCTATGGTTAAGGGATAATTCTCTGTTACAAGAGAGCCAAGCTGGTTTGAGTCTTCAAAAATCTATCATTTACAGGACATGGTCCCATGGCACTCCAAATGCAGGGCTGTTTAAAATGCAGATCATAACTTCCATGATTTTTAAAATTCTGTACCAGAACCACAGCTTCTGTATGAAATTACACATGGACAACGTAATGGGACCACAAGCCACACCAACGCAATTGAAAATGTTTTTGTTTTGTGTGTTTTTTAAAAAAAAGATCTTCACTGTATTCCTTCTTGGGCCACGACTTTTGAGAATATCACAAGCCTGTAAGTATGTTTAATACATGTTACATTTTGTGAAAGTATGAAAGAAACCTGAGAATGTATTTAGAGTCTGTACTGAGTGGACAGCAAAGAAAACACAGAAGCATAGTTTTGTTTTCTAGTTTGTGATTATGGTGAATAGAAAACAAAAAATTACAGGAATGTATTCTTTCTGGAAAAGAGACAGGACACAAACAAGTATTGGCAGGCGTTTGTCTTGTGGGTAGGAGAAACCCAAGGACCTTTCCAGGACTACCACTGTCTTAGTCCCACTTATGCTCCTTCTTCGATCCCCTAAAGAGGAGGAGGAGTTAATCCTGCATTGCCAGGCAGAGCAGGTAAAGCTGGAGTGGGCAACATGTGGCCTCCTAAGATAATGTTGGAGTGCAACTCCCATCATTCCTCACCAATGGCTATGCTAGCCAGGCTTGAGGGAAGCTGCAGTCCAACAATGTCTGAAGGGGCACAAGTTGCTCATCTCTAATCTGAAGCAACCTTCACAAGAATTATCCCACCTTTCCTTTAGGATCTTACATATTTATGTATTTCCCCTATCACAAAACCCAACTTTCCTCTTGAACCAAAATACAGTCTCAAACCAGTCCAGGATTTTTTGATCCAGCACTGGGTTTCCTGATCCACTGAGAGAAAGTTTCTTAAAGTATCAATACTGTGTGTGGTTGTGATACCACCATTAACATAAGCAGGGTAAAGGAACAGTGAGCTTGGATACCAGATTCCCCAATAGTGTGGCGATATGTTGCCCACTGTACACACAAAGCATTGTCTCATCTCCACTTACATGCTGCATTCTTATTAAATGTATCAAATTCTCTCTTTATTAAATACTTATAATACAGAAGATTGAAAATGGTTCAGTGTCAGCTAATCCACGTGCTTCATATTCAATGAAAGTACTAAAATAGTTCCTGGTTCCTTTTAGATTTGAGCAGCTTTTTTTGTGTGTGTTTTTTTAGCAAAACGCAAAGTGTAAGCAGAACCTGTGTTATAGATGACACATGAAGATTTTGCTAGAACTTCAAATGCTGTTACAAAATATTTGAGGGAGTACTTTTGGAATTCAGAGGGTTTGACAGGTTAAGTCAGACTTGACTGGGAAATCACTATTTCAGTAGGAGGCAAGCAACGTCTTGGATGGTCACAACTATAACAAGCATTCAGTGTGGATGTGGGAAATACAGATTAGAACATTTGCTATATTAAGTGAATTCATATTTATTACTTTTTTAACCAACTACATCTCCAGGTGCTGCTGAATGAACACAGCGTTTAAGTCATAAGGGGAAATTATCTTTTTTTCTCCTGTTGCCTTATATTTGCTAACACTGTGTAAACCGCTTAGAGAGTGCTTAACGCTATAAAGCAGTATTGAAATGTGTTTTTGCTATTGCGTTAGCAAACTGAGCATTTTGCTCTGTGGAAAGAAATCCCTCTTCAGATCATATATCTTTTGGAGGAACTCAGGAAGTGCCTTTAAATACAAGGAAGGAAAGTGTTAGTGTGTTCGCTTATGATAACACTCAGCACTTGTGCATTCAAACATAAATGTGTGCAAGATAGATCCTAATGCTTTACAACCTGCAAGACATAACAAAAATAGCATTTGTCATTGGCTTTGCAGTGTAGTGCTGTTGATTTCTTCCCAATTTTCGATTGAGGGGCAAAGCTTTATAGCCAGCCATGTGTGATCTTAGCCGCAAGCCAGTTAGGAAGCTGACAGGAAGCTGAGCTGGGCGTTACAGCATCAAGTGTCACTAATCAAAAAGGTACCCTTATGTGTCAAAAACCTGTACCCATTTAGAAGCAGATTTGTAATCCAGGTTCCTACCACTTTGGGAAACTGACCATCCTCTCTAGTAGCAACCACATTAATACAAACAGCAACTGTAGCACTCGGAGAATGGATGTTAAGCATGTCCCTCCTGTACCTCTTTTTGAACATCACCTCTCCTCCTCCTCTTGTCTGACACATACCTCCTTATTCAGCAAAGGGTTGTTCTTAACATTCATTTCCATTGCTCAAGGGCATGTCCTTTACCTGCCAAACCCACTTTAAGAGGTTTCAATATCTAATTGCCTTGGAGACAAAACAAAGTAACCCATATAGAGAGGCAATATGGCCAGCACTCAACTGAGTAGGCACCCTATTCAATTTTGGCCAGTTCCTGAATTTCCAGCTAAGTATATATGAACAAAAGGGTGAGGTTAGGCTCCTTGTCATAGATATCTTCATGTGGCAGAAGTGAAAATAATGGAAACAGCCTTTTCTGATTCTAGCATGCACATAACTGTTGTGCCACTAGAGACCTCTCTTATACTTGAAAAGGCAGTGACCACATAATCACAGGGACCACTAACTGCACTTTGAAAACTACAGCTGAACTTGGCAGAGATGGATACATTCATCTACTGTATGGTTCCCCGCATTTTCTGAATATGTGCTCTTCCATTTTCAGTTATGCAACATTTCAACCTCACCCCATCTTAAAAGCACCCATATGACAAGAGGGTTGAAATTCACAGATCCTCATAGGCAGTTGTATGCAATCTGTTGTGGTGTACAAACTTGAGCAAAAGGAGCTGAACATTTTTTTGTAGGAGTGACTCTCCAATTTCCATTTCTTATTGGCTTCAATTTTTCTTGCCAGCACACTGAACTCATTCTTTCTGCAGAAGAGATCCTGGAATCACATTGTATAGCCATACATAGTAAAGGATTTGTGAAATTAATTTCTAATAAACCTGGGAAATTTAGTGGGACTTTAAAAAGTTAAGTTCTCATACACTTGCAAACTACAAGTCTTCTAGCTGACAGAGTATCTTTTTTTCCCTGACTCTCCACATGGCCAAGTATCAAATTAAGAATTGGTATTAAACTGCTATAGTAAATCTTAGAGACCCTTCCCTTCCTGCCGTCAAAAGAAAGGCAGGCATTGACCAGGTATAGGATCTTCTTGGTGGTAATACCTGCACTCTTGGCAGGATGGCTAACCTGGTGGTGAGCTGCAAGTTTCCATGGACTCAGAGGAAGATGATTTTATTTTTCCAGGCTTTTAAGCTCTTGTGAAAGTATAGATCCATTTTTGTGCTGGATTTATTATTACTTTGTGTTGTGATTGCTGTACACTTTTATTATCTTTGTACCAATTTTAAATTGTTCTGCAATGTTTCCTAACTGCAAATTTGGTCAGTAAGGTTTTGTAAACCAACATTAAGTGAACAGGCTAGAATCCAGCAGGCACTGGGACATACTGTTTCAGTGATGTCTACTGAAGCTACCCACGTGCGCCCCACTTATATAAAGAGGAGAATTGATAGAAACAGTGCTTGCTGCACACTGGCCATGTCATAGTTCATGCTACATTTTAATCCAGTCAGAACAAGCAACAAGAGGAACAGAAAAGAAAACAATGACTCTCAATTAATTAAAATAGAGTTTATTATTAGCTTCTCTTTTAATACAAACATGAGAAAGGAAAGCCACCTGAAGATGTAGCATTTGTTTCAAAACTGAACTGTGATCAATACCTGAAGCCACAGACGCTGTTTGTTGCCTGCCTGGGGCGGGTAGATTAAAATACTGCATGAGACTATAACAGTCTGAGTGCTAGTGTACACTCGTGAAGCAAGTAGGGCTTGGTATTAAATGTAACAAAAGGGACCGGATTGTACGAGAGACTGCACAAGAGTTTGTGCTACACCAGATATTGGGATGCTTTGAAATACAAATGATTTGATTATTTTGACCTGAAGTTGTGAAGGTCTGTAGTCCAGGTAGTTTACTTA
The DNA here is from genome assembly GCA_026167975.1 of Phrynosoma blainvillii. Taxonomy (NCBI): domain Eukaryota; kingdom Metazoa; phylum Chordata; class Lepidosauria; order Squamata; family Phrynosomatidae; genus Phrynosoma; species Phrynosoma blainvillii. The sequence goes on from JANUYF010000001.1 coordinate 229,992,461, forward strand.
TGCCTCCTGTTTCTAGGAGCAACAAAATCAACTCATTCTAAATTCCCATTCTGGAAGAGCAACTTTATAGGAAAATCCAACCTTTAGTAGTTCACTTCCAGAGCAAGGGCCATTAAATACCACACTTTTAAGGAAAGTAGTCTTTTTAAAGGCAATTATATGAACTAAAGATTACCATTCCTCCCTCATCAACGAAGTCCAGAACCATCAAAAGACTTCCCCACTGTGAATCTAAAGCTTTTTGGAAGCATAGGACAAAAGCAAAACGTGCTCTATATCCTCTGTTTATAGTAGAAAAGTTCAACACAGTCAGTGTATTTGTTCAGACTAAGCTTTCAATGCAGCTCTATTCAGAACTTCAGGCAAAAAGAAGAAGAGTGTATGATGGACTGCATTTCTCCTAGGCCTTGCCTAGAAGGACAAGAACAAGAGAAGCACCATAGCTGACAACAAGTGGGCCCTGACCACTTTTCATCCCAGTGAACACCAAATGCCATTTCACTGCCCATATCATAAAACAATTCCAATCCCTTGACAACCTCAAAATGAGACGACTGTGTTTACACAGTGAACATAGCTTGCTGCTCAGCAGCTTGGTCTGTAACTGAACACCACTGTACCAATCAACAGCCTTGTTAGTAAATGTGCGGTGCAGGGAGTGGGGTGGAAAAAGACCCTGTCACTTGTCAGGGCTACAGCAATATTTCCAGAGTGGTTTTATATTGTGTGAACACGGACTCTGAAAGGCAACTGCAGCTAGGACCCAGCTGGCTGTGGGAGGAAAACATTGTGACTATTCTTGTGTTAATGTTCAAATTCTAAAATTAAAACTAGTCATTATTAAAAACTCACATAGTTCACAGCTATAGGCCTACACAGTAAGCAAACATCTGTGGATTGGAGAGAATGGGTAGGTGGGTGAGGAGAAAAGGGAAACAAAAAAGTATCTCCAAACAGTTCCTGGATCTCTGGAGTTTTAAAGGAGTGTGCCCATTTGACAAGGTCCCATCTCTCCCCCCCCCCACCCTTCCCCATGGAATTATGCTCCTCTGGCTCTGGGCTTCCTTGGCTTGGTTTGCTCACCCTGTCCTCTGGCTGGAAGACACCATCACTGCTGACTTGTGAGCTTGGAGTGAAGGTGGTATTCCCATTCCTAGGAATGTTGGTGCCACAATGTCGCAGCTTTCCATCTTGATCAAGAGAGGATTGCATTAGAACGGCGAATGCCAACTAAGTTATCAGCACTGAACGATCGTCTCATAGCAGCTTTTGACAAATCTTTGTACTTGTCCTCACACAGCCTGGAGATTGCCTGTAAAACACATTCAAGCCAAATGTTATGTTTTCAGCATTATCAGAGCCAGGAAGCTTTTAAGATCACCATCAGTTCAGTTGCCTTTCTTTTTGTGTTACTGATAAATGTACTAGTGACTTTTCCCAAAAAAAGACAACTACTGTGTTGACAAAAAAATCTATTATTCTTCTGCAGGGAGCAGGCCGATCAACTTGCCAGCTTTTTAAAAATCTTGAAGGGGGGCAGTAAATACATTCTTTGAAAAGCAAATCTTTCATAAAAACTAAGACAAAGAATGAGCAGCATCCTACTGTATATCACATTTACAATCATAACGTATTATGAAGAACCAGTTTCAGGTTCTCCCTTTTCAGCAGAAAGCTCCATAGTCACTTCCCAAAAAAAATCTAATTTGCTTGATATCTATGAATGAGTTCCCAGTAGCTTGGCATATATAGATGGCTTTTAATATCTTCTTGTTAACTTCCTTGCTCTTCTGAAGACACAAGCACTTATCACACCTTCAGGAAACCAAGCAGACATTCAGCCATAGGGGGAAGGACCAAGAAAACTGGATACTTGCATGAAACACTGCCCCAGCATTCCTTTCAGCACCTTACCAGTCCTTTTTAATTTTAAGAAGAACACACCCAGGTTGTACCATAATGACTAACTAGGTTGTACTTAACGATTAACATATTAAATTTACTTGAAACGTCAAGTGGGACAAAACTGAACTGGTTGGCCCAATAAAAGTATCACCGTTTTGTAGATTTTAGATGTTAGTGTACTTTGCTGTATGGTCAACACGGCTATCCCTGGATATGTTTACAAACAGAATGATTAAATATAAATGTTATCCTAATATACAAGGTGAGATGCCACAACAGTTCAATAGAACTTCTAATTTTCTCCCTATCAACTTTCTTATTGCTCTGGATACCTAAAACAGGAAAATGTACCTTCTCAAGTGTATTGTTGTGAGTGCTGGGAAAAACACTTCTGCTGCACTTCAGCCCTGATAGTTCATCCATTTCTCCCTATGCTAAAATCTATTATAATATGTGAAGCAGCTGGGAGAGAGTGCATAAAGTCAAGAACTACTAAGTAAGACAGAAGTAATCTCAGCAGCTGTCCACAAATGGCTGACCTTGTGTACTCTTTGTCTTCAACTAAGATGTCCTCTGAAGAAAATAAACACATTCTACTGAGGCTACAATACTTATGTCCACTTACCTGAATGCCTTCACTGAACTCAATGAAACCCATTTCCAACTAGACAGGTATAGGCTTGCACTATCAAGGTGAAAGCAACTCTTTCAAGATGTACAGGCCTGAGACCTATAGCATCAGGAGGAGGTTATGATGGTAGGTATGCCAGGTGGTCTTTTCTTTCCCAAGTTATTGACTAATCTATCAAGAATAGACACAGGGTCTTCTTCCTCAAGGTATCAGGAGTTACAGCCTAGGTGATAATATGGGAAACATGTAGACTGACAGAATAGTCACTATGTGTCAGCGTCCAAAATTGTACCTGCCTACATCTACATGGGCTTATTTGTGGACCTCCACCACCTTTTTTGTCCTTCAGAAGCAATCATCTTTACATGAAGGATTTCTTTAACTAAGAGGTTAAACCCTTCAATAACACCAAACCAAAAATCTTTGCAAGCCACACTAATGTGATTAGCAGCAACAGAAGCGGCTGTCATGCAGTCCCACCAAGGCTCAGGCCATTACCTCCAGTTTCTGTGCTCGCTCTTTACTAAGGGGCTCCAGTAGAAAGCTCAGGTTGTTGTCATCTGCTAAGGAGCGAAGGTCAAAGTAGTATTTGGCGTAAACACTGGCAGGAACATTGATATTGAACTGCAGCAGCTCCAAGAAGTGTCTTTCCATCTCGTTCCTGGAAGAAAAAGAAAAACAGGTTAGTGGAAACTAAACCAGGGCCTCGTAAATGTTATTAAGAGACAAACACAAACCTCACTCACACCTTTTGGGGAACAAAAAGAGTGCGAGTTGCAGCCATAGTATTTTTATTAAAAAAAAAGAAAAGAAAGAAGAGGACAAAATTAACATGTTCATGTTAGAAGCAAAAGACGATTCCAATTGTGGGACCCCCATCGTGGGGGGAAAAGGTTATGTTGTGTCATACACGCACTTGGCTGACTTGGACGCCTTGTGTAGAGTTCCATTAGCACAGCTGTACACAATTCATCCTCCATTCTCATCCTTACAAGGCCCTGTGCCATAGTTATCAGATGAAAAGAAGGATGTGTGTGCTGTTGATTAGCTCTGAAGAACTTGCAGACATTTTCAGCAGGTTGATAACAGGAAGGGGTTTCTGTTGAAGTAGAGCCGGACCAACAAAAGAAGTAGGCACATCACCACGGCAACAAATGGATCTCTGAAGAGCGGCTGCTATTATCTTGGAGCAAAAAGCCTCTTGAGGCAACATGGATTCATCTCCAGCAATAAATAAATAAGCAAGCATGCTGCATTAGTAGGCGAAGGAGTCCTCTGCCCTGAAACTTCTGAGAGGATACATTAGCAGGGCAAGGAGGAGGAGGAGGAGGAATTCTGTTAAGGCAGCCTCCCCTGTTATTTTACCCCAAATCCATCCTATGCTTTCAGGTACAGTCCAGCTCTTTGTCAGAATGGGAAGGAAAGCGCCCAGACAAACAAACCCAGAAGCACCTTTATTCTTCCAATGGGCCAGAAAGCAAGTCTTCTGAAATAGCCCTTAAGTTCTCAGATTCCAAAAGTGCTGTCAAACACACTGTTTTAAACTTTTAATTTAATTTGTAATATGCAGGGTTTTCTTGCTACTGAACATTTTATTATTATTTTTGGTCAGTTGAAAAGCATTTGAATTCAAAACAAAAAACATTCACCAAGCTGAAAATATAGACGGGAAAATAAAATAAAGTCTTCCACTATGTTATCTTTTAGGTTAAAACGTATTAGGGAAATTAGGACCTGATGGATCATATTCTATTAAAGTCATTTCCAGCCCAAATTAGCATAATCACTAGAATATGGTGCAGTGTGTTCAAACAGAAACATAAATGTCAAAAGCTACATGTACTTTTTAGGTCAACCAAAGAGTCATATCTCACCCACACAAGCCATCACACAAAGCTACTACATATTACACTCCCAAACTCTTATCAGAGATTTTTTTAAAAAAACTGTGTCCAACCTGCATGCAGTTGCTTAAAGGAACCAAGAAGGGACCATTCTTTTTTTTTTAATCTAATGAAATAGGCCTGTAGATCTCCAGGAACAACTGGGAGTAGGAGAGAAGGGATCTGTGTGTGTGTTAAGAGCCCTAATAACAGGAAAAAAGAGGCGGAAATTAAGGACTGGTATATATCCTAGTGAGAATAGCTGCCATTGCCATCCCATATCATTATTGCTTTCCTACATTTGCTGCAACCTGTAGGCTGAACTGTGTATTCACATTGTGCGATTTCAAGCAGATCTGTAAGACTTCCCCCATTTATTCTGGGCAAAGCCAAAGCCATGCCATCGATCCCATAGACAACACAGCTTTATCCCTAGAAATGACAACTGCACAACTGCATACTAGGGGATGTACATCAAGATTTCTTGATAAGGGAGGGGGCAGCAAACCATTCCTTTAACAAAATAAATAAGACAGTTCAGTTGCAGAGCCCGACAACAAAGACGAATCAATCATGTAGCCAGCTAGTCTCAATGAAAATAGAAGCTTTGTGTGTTTTCCCCTTACAGGATGGAGTTCCATTAAAACCACTGCCAGAATTAATTTCCTGCTCATATGGTCATAAAGCTTATAGAAATGCAAATCAGATAATGTTTTGATGATCAGCTGATCATGCACTCATTTACCCCTTTTTGTGGAGACCTTGCTAATACATTTTAATTGTATAAAAATACAATACTTTGCCAGATTAACAAGTCTATTAATAGGGGTTTAAAGCCTTGGAAAAGCAAAAAGGCTCCATGCATTTCTGTTGCCTTATTTACTATGACACGTAGCCCAAGAATGAACAGTATGTCCCCTCTTTTATACTCACTGTAATCTACAAGATTACCAGATGCATGGTTAAGAGTTTGTCCCTATTTTTTAACACTTCATTAAAACACGTATTTTATAATGGTTTAGGAAATCAAGCATTAACGGTTTCCTATTGGTTCAGATTTCTTGTCACCGAATCACTACTGCAATGTAAAGAGAACTGAATGCATGTTTCTGCTGGACTCCTCTCCCCTCTACAAACCACAAACCAGATCCTTTTCTAAATTCCAATTTTCATACTCCATCCTGTTTTCCTAAAGCACCTCTCTCAACCTTTTTCTACTGGAAGAACCCTTGAAATAATTTTATGTTCTAGATATAATAATTCAGTAATAACTGTCACTGCTCTTTCGTGTACAAAATATTGTGGGGGGGGGGGAGGCTGTTTATTTTGGCCAATTTATTAGCCTACACTTTTCATGTCCTTTTTCTTTTTCTAAATTTATTACTTGATTGTTTTTTAACTTTATCCAAAAAGTAAAAGTCTTACTCCACCCTCTTTTAAATTAATCTCTCATTAGAAAACTGGTGGTTAAGCTTAGTTTAACTTTCTTGAAATCAATCTCTCTCTTTTCTTTCATAAATTTTAAAGATTCGTACGTAAGGCAAACATTGTACACTTGTATTAAATAACTGGCTTAAGCCAAAATGGGATTTAATTTTTCTAAAGGTAGGTCCACTAAATTTAATTTAGATAAAGGTTGTAAATTAATTTTAACTAATGACATTTACAACATGAAATGTATGGGCAATGTTGAATAATAAAACTATTAAAAACAAAAGCCAAAGCAATATGAAAAAATATATATCCTTAGACACAATTTTATACAAGATTATAAAAAACATTTTCTTCCTGAGTGAGATGATCAGGTTCAAATATAGGTCTGGCAGTTACACAATTATTATATGTACATTTTGGTTTCTTGATGTCTTTTACAGGCCTATATATGCATGAAAAGTACTATTTTTGAAACTAAAAAATGAAATTTACCTCTTTAATATGAAACTTCATACTTGTTTTCTGCTGCACAAACACCCAATTCTTGTTTGAATTTGAGATAAGCACACATGGATTTCATGTTCAATTGAACTGTGATGATTTCTGTCCTTGCTCTAGACAGCTGTTAAACCATCCCAGGGCATGCATTCCATAATCTAGACAGCATCACTTCAAAAATCCTGTCCCCATAGTCTTTCACCTCACTTCTGTGGGGACAAACTTAGGAGTGCTTCTATAGTCTTAACACACAAGCTGTTCATAAGGGAGCAAATAGTCTTACAAATACTATGAGGCATCACAGCTGTTAAGGGCTTAAAAGGTAAACACCAACCTTCTGAACTGCACTCAGAAATGAAATGATACCTTCAAGAACCAGCAAGATGTGGTCTCTTGTAGGGAAACTTCAGCATGCAGCATGGCCATTATATTTTCAATCCCTTTTAAGCTCAGTCAGGCTGAGTGGACAAAGTGGCATACACAAGCAAAAAGGTGGAGACTCGTTCCTCAGCAAGATGGCACCCTGGTGGGTGAAGTAGAATTGGCAAAGGCACGAAGAAGGGCAGCACCTCGCTGCTTACCTGTTCTTGTGACTGGTGCATAGCAGTGGCTGCGAAGAAGGTGGCGGCTGCTTCCTTCACCCCATGGGCTGTGATGCAAGATGGGAGCAACCTGCAATTTATTGCTAGTGGTGGTGCTGTCACCGCCATCATTCCCTTTGTCTCAAGCTTATTTCATGGCTGTTCTCCCCTCACCCCAGCTGACCTGAGGTCCCAGGTCCTTAGGGCCCAGGCTGCTCTCATCTTGTCTCACACACCCCACAAATAGGTGCAGGTAGAAGCATCTGCCTCCATCATCACAGTTACTGCAGTGCACCAGCAATAACAAGTTGGTAAGGCCTAAGTCACTGCTCTTCTCTATTTCTTTGCCGCTTCCATTTCCTCCACCTGCCAAGGCACTGACCTCACTAAGGGAGAGTCTTCACCTTCCTCCTCATCCCAGCCGCTTCCTCCATTCATCTTAGCTGATCTCTTGTGGAACCACATTGACCTGTTGCAGAACTCCAAGAATCTTGGTTAAGAAATCATAGAATTGGAAGAGACCACAAGGGCCATCCAGTCCAACCCCCTGCCATGCAGGAACTCCTAATCAAAGCATCCCTGACAGATGGCCATCCAGCCTCTATTTAAAGACCTCCAAAGAAGGAGACTCCACCACTCTCTGAGGGAATGTCTTCCACTGTTGAACAGCCCTTACTGTCAAGAAGTTCCCCCTAATGTTGAGGTGAAATCTCTTTTCCTGGAGCTTACATCCATTGTTTCAGGTCCTAGTCTCTGGAGCAGCAGAAAACAAGCTTGGTCCCTCCTCAATATGACATCCCTTCAAATATTTAAACACGGCTATCGTATCACCTCTCAGTCTTCTCTTCTCCAGGCTAAACATCCCCAGCTCCCTAAGTCGTTCCTCATAGGGCTTGGTTTCCAGGCCCTTCACCATTTTAGTTGCCCTCCTTTGGACACGCTCCAGTTTCTCCACATCCTTTTTGAATTGTGGTGCCCAGAACTGGACACAGTATTCCAGGTGAGGCCTGACCAAAGCAGAATAGAGTGGCACTATTACTTCTCTTGATCTAGACACTATACTTCTACTGACACAGCCTAAAATTGCATTGGCCTTTTTAGCTGCTGCATCGCACTGTTGACTCATGTTCAACTTGTGGTCCACCTGGTTTCCTAGATCCCTTTCACACGTAGTCTCATTCAGCCAGGTGCCCCCCATCGTATATCTGTGCTTTTCGTTTTCCGCCCTAAATGCAGTACCTTACATTTCTCCGTGTTGAATTTCATTTTATTAACTTTGGCCCAGCTTTTTAGTCTGTTCAAGTCATTTTGAATTTTGATCCTGTCCTCTGGGGTATTAGCTACTCCTCCTAATTTGGTGTCATCTGCAAATTTGATGCAAGAGGGTAACAAGCTCCACTAGCTTGTTATTTACTAGATAAGTAGACAGGGCTGAAGATCTAGTATACATGCCAGTAATTTTAACATGAACTGCTGAAACTGGCTGCATGGGCTCTCAGCCATATTTCTTTTAGGTTTATAGCTGAAGTATTGCTACTGTTGTTGTGTGCTTTCAAGTTGTTTCCAATTTATGTCAACCCTAAGGCAAACCTGTCAAGGATTTTTCTTCACAAGATTTGTTCAGAGGAGATTTTGCATTGCCTTCCCCTAAAGCTGAGAGCATGTGACTTGCTCAAGAGCATCCAGAAGTATATATTTGAGGGGAAAAAGAATGCACAACATTAGTTACAAGCATTAGAAAGGATAATTTCAGAGAACAAGAGATATCAATGGAAAACCACAGATTTTATTGTACTAAATATAAAACAGCGACTAACATTTTTTTTCCAAAATAATGCAGAAAGGACAGAGATACATAACTCAAGGTGCAACTTACATGTCTTCAACTGTAATATCCTTCAGTATTTGGCAGTAATCCACATTCCACACAGCCTGATCATCCCACACCTTGGAAGCTAGCAGTATAGCACCTAAAACTATTCTCTTCCAGTTACTTGGGCAGATGTCAATTTCTGCATAGGTTAAAAGCCTTTCCAAGTAAACCTGAGGAGAGGGAAAAAAGGCTGCTTTCAGATCTTCATAACTCACATTTTATCTATACAACTGACTTCAGGTCCTCAACAAATATGAATGCTTGTTCTACAGAAAAGCAAGGTGTTTCTACTTAGGATGTCCCACTGAGATAAACAGGACTTTTGTAACAATATCTCAGACCAAATTTTAACAGTGTGATCCTAACATGAAGATACATTTATCTTTAGATTTTCTACAATTTCAATGAGGTCCATTAATAGAAAGACATCTCAATCATCATTCCCTACACTTTGCAGCAATATATTTTAGCTGCGTTTTCACCTTTAATATCAGGTACGATGTGAGGATCTGAATCTCAAACTGAACAAAAAGTTTATTTTTAGACAAGCATAAATTTGTGTGACAAGCAGTTTCAGAAGTGCAGAATATCTGAAGAATTCCAGATGCCCCATCACCTTTTGCTTGTAGTTCAATACTGTTCCCTTTTCTGGTGAAACACTGCCAACTAGTGGCAGTACTTTTTTATGTTTCAAATTATATTTTCCCTAAGGGGTGATTTCTTAATTCATGTCATAAATCTGCCACTTTTTTAGGTGCTAGAAGACTCTGTTGTCTCTACTGGAATAAACATAATACTTGGGAAACTTTCAAAACTAGACATCCATGTTGATATTACAGAAGAATACTGTGGACAGGATTCCAATGCCTGATCACTCTAGTTTACACATAATTCCTGATCTAGTGTATAAATCATTCCACAAGAATCAATGGTAGGAAAAAATATTTCCAAAAGATTAAAAGAGGCCCTTAACTCCCATTAATAATAAATACCACTGGTTACAAGGCATAGCCCTTGATGCACAACTGTTCTGATATCAGAAGATGCAACCTTAATTTTTTTTCTTCCACTTCTGTAGAGCAGGAAAATTGTAATAACGTCCTAAGTTCTAGAAATGGATTTGTGTTATACTTATTGAACAGGAAGCTTCATTACAAGCTTCAGTGAAACTGCTGTAACAAAAATATGCATTTTATATATAAAGGATCTGTTTGATGTAAGGTAAAAGGATGCAACAGAAATATTCTTAGGGCCTTTACAGATTGCTAGAAATAATGCAACCTGAGGCCACTTTAACTGTCTTGGTTCAGTGCTAAGGAATCATGGGAACTGTAGTTTATTGTGGCACCAGAGCTCTCTGACAGAGAAGGCCCAATGTCCCAGAAAAAATACAATTCCCATGATTCCCTAGCATTGAGCCAGGACAGTTAAAGTGGCCTCAAGCTGCATTATTTCTGGCAGTCTGTAAAGACCCTTAGTGTTCAGCTGGAATCTGAGCTTTGTTATCCTTAACCAAATAGTCATCAAGTAGGTGCTATCTGCTAAACCTAGCAAAGGAAGTATAGATAATGTAAGACTTCATTTTCAAAATTAAACACAAGATGGCAGTAATGAACTAAGCCTTACCAGTGTCACTATTGCACATTCGGCCGTCAACTGTGCCGCACTAAAAAGGGTACGTACAAAGCGATAGATGTGCTTGTGATCAGGGTCATGCTTATAGTAGTCATCTGGAACCTCTTCTCGCTGAAACATGACATAATTTAGAAATGTGTTAAATACTCTACTGGACACATTAGGGCTCAATTTTGAGTGAACACACAGAGAGCACCATGCTATCAGGGATGTGGAAATATGAATAGATGCATGCATGAATAGATTCAAAACAGTTACAACTGGAACCCAAGGACTGAGTGCATATATGGGTTTTACAGCACCACCCCACCCCATTCTACTACAGCCCATTCTCACAATTTGGTTTAAAAAGGGAAATGGGTAAAGGCACACACCAAAGTTGCATGATGGGCTGCCATAGGGAGGAGTAAATGGCAAACCCATCCATATGCACAAGTAAGCTTTTTGGGTCCCGCTTTGGATTATAGAAGTTTTCACAGCATGCCTTCCTCAAGTGGAACACAGCCAAAATTAAGCATAGAACTAAAAGCCCAAGGTCACCATTCTGCAGCATCAGTTCTTAAACCCAGGACCCAAAAAGTCAATCTGGGTAGCTATAGATTGAAACACTTCTTTACATATTAGGAGAAGCTAAAACTTTCTCCTATTTCTCCTAAACAATCCTGGTTTACCTTACATGCGAACTGAAATAGATAAATACTAAATAATTACTATGTAGGCTGTATTTGAAAAGTGCTCAGAAACTTTAGATGGCCCAAAGATCTGCAGCCAAGTTCTTAACTGGAGCTGGCTACAGGGAGCACACAACTCTCATGTTGCAACCGCTCCATTGGCTGTTGGCCTGTTTCTGGGCACAATTCAGAGTGCTAGTTTTGTCTCATAAAGCCCTATATGGCTTGGGTCCAGGTTATTTGAAGAGCCCTTTATGAGCCCATTAGAGCTTTAAGATCAGCTGGAGAGGTCCTTCTCTCTGTCCCATTACCACCTCAGGCTCATCTGGAAGGAACAAGGGAAAGGGCTTACTTGGTGGCTGCTCTCAGACTTTGGAACTCCCTCCTTAGAGAGGCCACCACAGCGCCATCCCTGATCTCCTTTTGGCATCAGGTAAAAACATTTTTGTGCTGTTAGGTTTTTTTTCAAATTAACAAGGGTTGGGCTTTTAAATGCTGTGCAATTCAGATGTTAAGGTTTGTATATAGTTTTTAATGCATTCTACTATTTTAATGGTTAGTATTTTTAAATGGTTTAATTTATAAATGGTTTATAAATGGTTTAATTACTTTTTAAATGTTATATTTATACTGTTTTGGTATTGTTTTTAATTTGTACTGTTTTAAATTTGTTAGCTGTCTTGGGATAAAGGAGGGATATAAATAAATAAAACAAAAATGTAATTGCTTACATTGAACATACTCAAACAAGATAGACTAAGAGAACAATCAGATTTACCGTGAGTGGATGCGATTTCTCATCAAAAATATCCAACGATCTATCTGAATCCCTGAAACACATTAAGATACATTCTATTGGTGTTACCAATGCTTTCCCCCAAGCTACACATTTGTATTCCATTAAGAAGTACCTAGCTCAATATGAGCACTACCCCCTAACTATAAACAGTTTTCTTCTTTATTCCCCTCTCTTGTTTGTGATTACATTATTAACACAAAAATGGTGAAATTAAAATGTAAAGGTAGATTTACATTACATTTTGTAATTTTCAGAAACTGCCACTAAGCTTTGTTGAATTTCAAGACATCACAGTGTAATGCACCAACAGGTAATCTCATCACTTTTCCAAGTAATGCCAGATTGTAACTCCTATCAGCCCTAGCTAACACAGCTAATAGTGAGAGATGACAGGAGTTGCAATCCAAAAACATTTGGGGAGCTACACCTTCTCCCATCCCCCCTGTAATGGACTCAGGGTTTGTTTTAGTAGAGATATCCAAGTCCCTGCTGAACTCTACAGCTGACTAAATAGTGCTGGACAAAATATATCTCTCAAAATAATCTTTCCCACCATATTATTGTAGTGATGAAACCTCCCACTGACTCAGAAAAAAGTGTTGTAATAAATATGTAACCAATTATTGGATAATTTATTTAATGCATTTATAGATACTACTTTTCTGCAAAGCCAACGTGAAGCATTGCTTTCGTTAAAGGTGAAGGTAGCCCCTTGACATAAATGTCTAGTCGTAACTCACTGTAGGGTGCGGTGCTCATCTCCATTAGTAAACCGAAGAGCCAGTGTTGTCAGAGACTACTCTGTGATCCTGTGGCCAGCATGATTGCACAGAACTCTGTTTACCTTCCCACCAAAGTGGTATCTGTTTATCTACTTGCATTTGCATGCTTTCAAACTGCTAGGTTGGCAGAAGCTTGGACTAGTGACAGGAGCTCACCCCATCATGCAGCACCTGGGCCTCGAACTGCCAACCTTCTGATCTTCTGATCATCAGAACTGATATCTTAACCACTAAGCCACTGCATCCCTATGCTTTCATTATGGATGCTTTAATTCTAACACTATAATTTTAGTAGTCCTTCCCTAGTTACAAAGTCAGTCACCGCCAGGAGACCAGTGAGTTCCACACCATCCACATCTTTCTTATACCACTGTATATGCCACAAATGATCAGAAAAGCTAATAGATATTTCTGTAGATTTTTGTACACTTCTATGCAAGGCTATTTAATGCTATTTAATGTGAGTCAAATATGATTTTTTTAAAACAAGCACTAGAGTGGTGGCAAAATTAAGAGTATGAGAAAGTAAAAAGTAGCAAGCATAAGGCAGTGACTGGATCCTGATTAATACAAATGGAAGGCTGTTCATCCAACTGGAGATAGAAATCAGGTGACTCTCCAGATGTTGAACTGCAAGTCCAAGCAGTTTTAAGCACCATAGGCAATACAAGGAACGCTGGAAGTTGTAGTCCAGTAACATTTGGGGGAGGAACTACTCCCCAGCCTCCCACAAACCCTCCTACTGCAGCCTGCCGCTCCCAAGAAAGGCAGGGGGCTTTCTCAAAAGGACGCAGGGATGAGAGAGTGGCAGGAATTGGGAAAAGGGCCTTTCATCCATGCTATTCTAGATCTACCCCTGAATGTTACAATTTACCAAGACACTTAATATCCTCAAATGCCTCTCCCAAATACATTTTAAAGTCTATTCCATAAATAAAAGGAAATGCAAAACTTCATATAAATGTTTAAAAAGTCAAAGAAACCAGCCTTCTGACTTATGATTGCTGGCTCTGCAGCTCTGGTCTTTAAGGGACTCCATTCCCAGAGAGCTATATTTAACATTGATCTCCTGCCGAGGAATACCTCCTGAAGGAGTATGTATTTGCGACCCTTCTTTCCTAGCTCTGCTTATGAAGCTATTACACATAGAGCAGCAGAAGCTGGCAATTTACTCTACTTTCTGATAAAGAAAACTTTTTCAAAAAATGGTGAATGCAGAGATCACATACTATCACAATAAATGTACCCCTCCCTCCTTCTCATTAATGTCCCAGAGCTCTTTAATCTTAAATTAAGACAGTAATACAACATTGTAGGATAGACTGACTCAAAACAAGATTTAAATTACCATTTTTTTAAAAAAAGAAAAAAAGAAAAAAGGTCTAGTTCATGTTTGCCAGTGATGCTTCTTCATATATTTCATCAACAAGTATGTCATTCTGTAATTAGTTTACATTTATTTGTTAAAATGTTTATATCCTGCTGTTTATCATGGGAGGATACAACAAGAAGGGATGTCATATTGAGGATGGAGCAAACTGTTTTCTGCTGCTCCAGAGAACAGGACCTGGAACAATGGATGCAAGCTACAGGAAAAGAGATTCCACGTCAACATCAGGGGGAACGTCCTGACAGAAAGGTGGAACACACTTCCTTGGAGAGTGGTGGAGTCTCTTTCTTTGGAGGTCTTTAAACAGAGGCTGGATGGCCATCTGTTGAGGATGCTTTGCTTTTGAGTTGTTGCATGGCAGGGGGTTGGATTGGATGGCCCTTGTGGTCTCTTCCAACTCTATGATTCTAAGAGTATTACAGTATTTACACTGCTTTATTCTTATAACCTGGCCTTGCATCTTTTTGCACCCTACAGGGGAAAGGCCGTGAAACTTGTGCATGGGACAATCGTCTTCTTTTCCTCCTTCCAGAGTTGTTCCTTTCTTCTTCACTCTTTTTGCCCTATCCTCATTCTCACAAGAACAACACAGCAAACTAAAGATAAAGTAAAATATCCATGCCTAATATTCACATTGGGGCAATTTATTAATTAGATTTTAATTTATATAGAAAAACTCAGTGAACTAAATTTATCTGACAGAGGCATAGATTCAGGGTGGAAAGTAAAATCATAATTATATCCAGTTAAACTATTTTAGTAGAAACTTAACATTTACAGTTAAAAATTAATTTATATCTGATTGAAATTCTTAAAAATCTAATTTAGAGTTTAAAAACCCTGAAGATTCTTTAACAGGCAAACATTAGTCCTATCTCAAGGTAGACAAATCATTTCTTTAAAAAAAAAAAAAAGCTACTAAAGACTTTTTTATCTCTAGGTACCTGATGTAAATTTCACAAAACGTCTTCCTCTCTGTGTCTAGACATGAACTCACACCAAGCCGTTTAAAATCGCACATGCGTATCCCAATTTAGCGCAACTGATTTACATTTCACCTACACCTCTAATTCAAGAAACAGCATCTAAACTAGACAACATCATGGTAATTACCTTAAAACAACAGTATTTAAGAAGTGCTCACCTGTTCTTTATGTGATAGTATATTGCTAATGTAACACTGTGAGGAGAGGGGGGAAAAAAAGGCATTTCATTGTAAGTGGTTCTACGGATTCCACTTTGATACAAGATTGCTGTTAGGGATAAAAACAGATTTTTATAACAAAATCCACATTGGAGACATTAGTTTCCTTTTCTTCTTCCCTAAGGCTTGCATTCACCAAAAAATTCTAAAGCATTTATGAATGTAAATGAATCCTAGCTTAAAATTTTCAACCGATAGCTGAGTGAAGTAAGGAGCAAAGTTTTCAATACTTTTTTGTTTTTGTTGTCCCTTCTAGTTGTTTTCAACTTATGGCGACCCCATCATGGGGTTTCTTGGCAATTTTCTTCAGAGGGGGTTTGCCATTACCATCCTCTGAGGCTGAGAGAATGTGACCTGCCCACACAACTAGATCATGCAAAAAAAAAAATCAATAGATTTAATAGACTTATGTTTTCGTTTTAAAAGGCCAACAAAATTAGTTTTTTTAGGTAAGCTGAAGCTACCAGAGGTGGGACTGTTGCATGACAGGGAAAATCCAGAAAGAGATGCTGTTTATCAAGCATGCTGTTGAGCAAGGACAAAGTTCTCCAACCATTTACCCCTTATTGCTATAAAGCTGAGGTAATGATCACTGCATCTTTTTCTAGTCCGGGCCACTAGGCAATATTCTAAGCAAATCAGTGAACATGCATGCACCTTGACATTCGATTCAAAGGTTCTACTCAGGTGATGGGGTAGGATACCATTTCAAGAAGAGAAAAGGCGAGAGGTAACCTGGCTAAGCAGCCATTAAATGCAACATCTCATAGTTCATAATAACACTGAGAATCAATGAGGAAAAATGTGAACATAATTTACTAAATGTGGACAGTTAACTCTTTACTGATTCCAATGTGAAAGTTCTAAGAACATGCACAGACCATAGAGTTGTCTTCTTTGGTGAAAACTAGCTGGGGAGAGGGGTTAACTTCTAGTAGGGCTTCACCTATAAATGGGCTAAATCTATTTGCATGGAATTATCCCTTAATCAGCTTGCCCTGCATTGAAGCAGATTGTTCTACAAGGTTGTTGAGCTACAAGAGTATAAAGTACTCTGCGACAAAGCTCTCTAACTCCCATGCAGGCAGATGGAGCATATTAGTCCCCCAGAGTCATGTTTTATTGCAATTCTCACAGAGCCAGAGCTACAAGGTAGGCATTTTTATAACAAAGCCACCAACAAATTGGAAATAATGTCCCTGCTTTGTAGCCATCAGCCATGTAAAGGTGTTTTTTTTAAAAACATAAACAAAAATGACTAGGATAAAAGTCACAGCAAATCTATTGCATTTGGGGCTCTTTTTTGGAGGAGAGGCACTGACAACTACACAAAATAAATATTCTATCTAATATGAACTTGTGCTTCTGGTTTGGGGTGTTTGGATAATGCAGAATATATCTAATTCTGTATTTATAAACATTCCTGTGCATATGAGCATTTTTATACCCCACAATACACTGGAATTCTTACTGGGGTTTAAAAAATATCCTGGAGTAAGGCACTCAGTGGAAGTTTTTCATCTGCAAGGTGATGATGGGTTGAGATTTTGTTCTGCACAAAAGAATCACATATAGTATTAATTTCATTACTTCTATCCTGGTGGAGTGGATGGCGGAGAACATGGTTCAAGCTCTTTAATCAAGTGCCCAAGAAAATCATAAGTTGGTTTCAAAACCCTATCAGGGTGAAGGAAAGGGGGGGGGGGGGAAATGAAGGTATTTGAATGGGTGGATGTTATGGTGTGGTTAGGAGATTTTCAGGCGATCGCTGCATGAAAATCATGACAATTTTTTTTTTAGGTGTTGATATTCGGGAACTTTGAGGAATTTGCAGGGGATTTCAGGGGCACATGCAGCCTACAGCCCATACTCTCCCCATCCCCAATATAGCTAAAGTCAATATCACCTAATCGTATTCATGGAAAAATATCAGGTTTTTGTTTCACATTCAGAATTAGTTATAAACATTCATTCTCAAGCACTACGGATTTTATCAGCTCAGCCAGGCTTAATTACTTGAAGGATTGAGACTACTCCTTGTGAATAAAAGAAAAAACTTTGCCCATCTTGCTTTCTAATTTCAGCCAAAACCTATCATTTTAATTAAAGTATTTTAAACCTATTTTAAATTACAGATCTCTACAGAGGAACAATGACAATAGCAAATATAGGGAAGCTTCTTGAACTATATATTTTCAGTGGAGCACTTAATAAACCAAAAATAACAGCTAGCAAGGATACAAAAAGTATCAGAAAAGGTTACATTTGAGATAGCTTTCCCGATTCAGATGATTTTGTAGTCAACTTAGTGGAGGCTAACTTGGTGCCACTAGATGGCAGCACAACATCAGAGCCCACAATTAATAACTCTTGTATGTTTTATATAAAAGCCTTTTTTATACTAGACTCAGACCTTCATATACCGGTACCTATTTTGTTTGCTTTTCTTTCTTTTTGGGAAATGGGGGGGCAGGGGAGAGGTCCTGCTCACTTTAAACAGATCAGGACTTAGCACTTCCAACTAAATTTGGTCAGAGAATACTGGACCACCCCAAGAGCCAGTAGTACTTACCATTTTATTGTGCTCCTAAGATTAGGCTGGCTGACTGTGCTGTCATCTATAAATATTGTTGAACATGAACTATATTTTTTTGTAAGCTGCCCTGGGGAAACCTATAAGGAGGGAGAAAAGTTTTTTAGAATTGTTTTGAAATCCATGACTTCTGGTTATAGTCAGCATGCACACCTAATGCTATATACAGTTACCTCTCTGTTTTTGCGGGGATCCGCTGCAGACCCCCCCCCCAAAAATGGAATACCACAAATATTCAAGCCCCATAGGCTTGAATGGGGGCGTGTGCCCACAGGCACGCTCCCCATTTTATACCCCTCCATTTCCTACCCACGAACGAGCGAGGGTCACGGACTGTATGTAATAATTATGTATACAGTGCTATTGAAGAAAGCAAAGGAAAGCAAGGCATAAATGCTTAAACAGTGGATGGAAAATAATAGTGTAACAAGCAGAGACAAACACTGTCAGCAGCATATTGGGCTACAGATACCCACACAAGAGGGCAAATTTTTAGGCACCAAAAAGCCAGACATTTTTCTAGAACTATTCATTGATACAGCTACTCCTTATGTAATTTGACAACAGTGACATGTGCAAAGACAAGACAGAGTTGGCAAAGAGAGGCATTGATCAAAAGACTGGAAGGTGACTTGGACACCATGGAACTCAGGGTCAAAACAATGCATATGCTATTTAAACCCATCTAAACCCATCAATGTGTTTGCTTCTTTCCCTTTAAAACAGCTGTTGTGGGAGAGGTTAGCATGAATTGACAAGGAGAAGAAAAATGAAACTTTTCCCTATTGTGCCATTTCTGGAAATCCTCACTGAACGCTGCTTGCTTCCAAGGATGGTACTGCAACTAATTCAAAGGAATTTTGAAAGGGAAAATATCATGGGGGGGGGGGGAGTTAAATCTCCCAGTCTCAATTTTAATCAGGGACGACTTGTGGCCATTTTAAAAGGTAAAATAGTATGAGAAGTTAACATTTAACATTAATTCTGATTTGACTCCATTGAGTATATCAGATCAGTGCTACCTGAAGAGAATTTCTATTTGAGAGTTTCCAGAAATGAAACAAAAATTATAGTCAATAGACGCAAATATGTTATAGGTTTCTGGCAAATCAGGAAAAAGTGTACCTGTTCTCTCAAAACTGGATAGCCTGAGCAGCACTGACTGAAGTAATTAAAACTACATATATCCCCCCCCCTTTAAAATAATGTGCATAAATTAAGGAGACTGCCACTTGCCACCATATTCCATAAGGACAGTTCTAGGTTGTGGGCTCTAAAAGCTTTGTCTATTGACTGAGCAGTTCTGAGAACCTCTGTGGAAGTCAGCAGTAGGTACCTTACTTCAGTCTTGGAGAAGTATTTTTTAAAAAGAAAATGTAAACTGGAATCGCTATGGAATTATTGTATTTACAAAGCACAAGAACACTCCCACTTATGGCATATGCAACTGATCTTGGAAATGCACTCTTGCTTAAGGTGCTTTTTAGGTAAAGGTAAAGGTATTCTTGGTTGAGTGTCAAGTAGTGTCCAACTGTAGGGGACGGTGCTCATCTCCATTACTAAGACGAAGGGCCATTGTTGTCAGAGACTACTCTGTGATCATGTGGCCAGCATGATTGCACAGAACACTGTTTACCTTCCCACCGAAGTGGTATCTATTTGCATGCTTTCAAACTGCTAGGCTGGCAGAAGCTGTGACTAGTGACAGAAGCTCACCCCATCATGCAGCACCCAGGCCTCAAACTGCCAATCTTGCTATCAACAGAGTCAGCATCTCAACCACTTGAACCACTGCATCCCAAAAAGGTGCTTTTTACCTGTTCAAATTAAAGTCTGGCATTCTTCAAGAGATTTCTAGCATTGGGCTGGTGCTGCATGGTCTTCAGGAAACTTAACATGGCAAACTGACCCTAGAGAACTAACTGCACTTACAGAATTTGCCCCTTCCATTCTACTTTGTCAGAAAAGTGTATTTGAAACTCATTGATAACCCAAGTACGTAAGACTTGCTTTATCAGCATTGGCAGGCAGAACTCATACAGCAGTCCTATATTAAAGTAATTCAATATTACGACTCCTGCTGATCACAGGCGAGCATCTTCCTTTAGCTGTCATTAAAGTATACATCAAGGTTCTTCTCTATCAAAGTATTGGCCAATTGAAAGAACAGTTTCCTGCTCCCTTATTAAAGACATATTTACATTCAATAGCTCTGATAATCCCAACTTCCACAATGAAGACATATGTGGCTAAACCAAGATAATATGCAGCAGCTAACACTGAACTCAGTAGTGTGCTATAAAAGGTTGGAGAAAGGAGGACTGTTAACAGGTGTGGTAAGCTTGTTTTCAGTACACAGTGAATTATTTTATCATTCTGACCAAAAATTCTACTATCCTGCAGTCTACAATGTTTTGAACTCTCTCTAATTGCTATTTGGTGTCAAGAAAAACATAAATCTTTTAAAATTCTCTTAGCAAGTGGCCCTGTCTATCCCTACCAAAACAAACAAACATAAAAGTGGAAAGTAAAAAAGAGAAAAATTGGGTTTAAGACTGTGTTTTTTTTAACTGCTTCCATTTCATTCAGAATAATTTTGAGGATTACCTTTCTACTGAGCAATATAAAATATGACCCTGCCATGACTTTACCCTTAAATCAAGGCCACATGATTTCTGAAAGAGAAATTCAAATTAATTTAGAAGAATAAGGTGTCAGACACTTAGCCTACTGTTGCTGTGTTCTTTATAAAAATATCTGACATGGGTTTTTACATTTACACTTCTTACATCTATTACATGTACCTACATGGTTGATGTGGTTGCTTTTCCTCTTCTCTCTCACTAAAAAGGAAGAAAGGATTTCTATCAATAAATACTTTAATTTCTAAGTATATGGCATTATAAAATATACCAAGCTCTCAGTTGCTGTGAATTTTCCTGTCAAGTATACATTCAAACCTGACAAGGATATCTATGATTTATTCAACAACAGTTCAGTAGTTCATCTGTTCAAGGATGATATATCACCAATAACTTGCACTTGAAATATTAAAAACATATTATAAAGAATAAGTGTCACTCAGTCCAACAGAACTACACTGCATTGGACTGTTAGGACTGGGGTGAAAGTGAATGAACACATGCCATGGATCACTCTATTTCCTCATTCAAAAAATGCAGTCCTTGCACAAGACTGTGAAGGAGATCTTCACAAACACTGGGCTGTGGAAAACAGTGATAAATGTTATGTTTCATAAAATGACATATTACCAGAAATTTTATCATTTAATAGTACCATCGTTAGACATTAATGTGCAAGCTTAAGATAAGCTTAAGATGATCCATGCTAAATGTTAAATGTTATACTTTTAGAAATATAAAAGTAACTGCTGTTAGAAACTGCACTATCTGGAGCACAGCTGAGAATCATATGGCCCTCCAGATGCTATTGGACTGCAAGTCCCAGCAATTCTAGCCAACATAGCCAATTGTCAGGAATACTGAGTTGAAATGCTGAAGCAAAAAATATTTGATAGAAGTGAAATGAGACAGGTAGGCATTTCTCAGTTAAGATCTAAATATACATACTATTCTCTCCTCCCTTTTCAAGAGAATTTTTTTGCGTACCATCTGTTTGGGATTTGCTCAAGAAAATTGTGCTTGCTCCAGGATGGTCAGATGGATTTGACTCCAATGCTAAATCTGAAACAAAGAAGAAGCAACAACGTTACACTCAGGCCTCTCTGTTTTGGGAAACACAAATGCAAAATAAAAATGTAACCCTCTCCAAAGAAGCAGTCACTTACTACAAATATTCTAAGCCAAGTGAATTCATTCCTAGAAGATCTCAAACCACTCTCTTCAATAGATAATATCACTGGCATCTGTACCATATTTGGCATACAAACTGTGTTTCATGCAGACATGTTAAGCCAAAATTCTGTCTTACCATCAAAGAGCCAAAATACCAATGCATGCTGGCCAACTGCCCCCACAACAGAGAAATACCCAACAATCCAAGAGGTTTTTTCATTCATGTTTTGTGGGCTCATGACATACAAATCAGGTACCCTCAGAGACCTAGCAACAGTCCACACATATTGGGCTCTGCTGGCTGGAATGGTTTCTGCTCCATTCAGCTTGACTCCAATCCCAATTTGGAGAGAAGCGGACTCAGGGACCCCAAATTTTTTCTTCAGTAGTTCTCATTACGTGTATGATTTACACAGTTGCATTAGGAGGGACATTTCAAACACAAAGGATTGACAAGTTAAACTAGTATTAAATACTTTCTAACTTGTCAAACATTTTCAACATTTATACAGAATTCTATATAAATAAGGCAAATATTTGTTTTTTCTTGCTGGAAGTTTATTATTCATGTGAAGCATCACACACGATGAGTGTTTAATGTTAATGTTAGTAGATTGTTTTGTATGTTTTGTATGTTAGTAGGTTTGTATGTTTTGTATGTTAGCAGGTTTGTGGTTTTGTGGGTTTTGTTTGTGCGTTATATGTAATGTATATGTACATTGTGTATAAATGTATATTTGTTTGTCTTTTTATAAATAAAAAACCCCAAACATTTTCAACATTAGGTTAGTTTTCTAGCTGGGGTTGGGGAGGGAAGAAAGGAAACAATCTGAATTATACTAAACATTTTAAATCAGAGGTGGAAATTGTTTGGACACAGGCTGCATGTGACACACACACACACAAGCATTTTTCTACCTCCCTTAAACACCACAAAGCCCACTAGACCCCAACATTTGGGGGGTGAAGCATCTTTTTATTCCAAAATTGATCAAGTACTGGTTTTGGAGAACACTAGCAACTCACTGCTAAACTTACTGTCAAAACTCACTAGGAACTCTCAAATGGAAGTGACTTTCAGCTGAGATTTTCAGCCCATTTACAGCTAGTAATGTTATCACACGAGGTAAATGTCCCAAAGGCACCAGATCCCATCTGATCTTGGAGTCTAAGCATCGTCAGCACAAGTTAGTACTTGGATGGGAGACTGCCAAGTAATACCAGATGCTGTATGCTATATTTCAGAGAAGAGGACTGGCAAAACAACCTCTGAAATTCACTGGGTATCCATAAGTCTACAGGTAACTCAAAGGCACATACATACATACATACATACACAACTTCACACAACATGCAGCCCAGTGCAGGAAAGATTTGGCCATTGGTTCTCCTGCACATGACTATGCCTGCTTTACAAAAAACTTACAAGTCTACAAAAATTTCAAGGAGCTGTTTAGAAACAAAGTCTGTCTAACCATGAATAGGTAAGTGTCTGACACTTTTCACAGTTATTCACCAAAGCTGGATCATCACTCTGCAATGCACAGAAATGAAAAAAATAAAAACACAACATACTTTGCATGTTATCAAGCCATCTTAGGTCAGGATCTTTTTTGTGGGGGGGGGGAGGGTAAATATTTTCGTACAATAAATATGCCCTCTCTGGTGCATCAATTCAGTTTTTCCAATTTACCAATCTTTCCTACTCTCTCTCCCACCTTTATCTCCAATATAAAGGTAAAATCACACCATGTGTATGAAGCAGGGTACATGTTAATAGCATACAGCCAACTGACTCTCTTATTTGGAACTTCGCTGCTGACATGGTTGCCATGATTTTGAAGAAAATAAATGTTGAAGACAAGCTCAAATATAAGGGAGCCACATACTGCCCAAGTCAATACAATTCACTGTAGTCTCCCACAGTGGAAAATGCAGAGACATGGCCAAAGTTTCTGTCAAAGAAAAACAGCTGCTCTGCGGGATTTAGATGACAGACATACTGGTATGTCTGTGGACTGCTGACGGGGACAGCTCATGCCACATTGAGACAGGTCCCTCTTCTAAGGGATTGCAGAGTCCCTCTTCAACATACTAACTTGACAACCCTTGCATACTTTTGAGCTTAGGTTCAACAAAACAACTAGCAGATACATGAATAAGATGGTTACATTACTCTCAGCTATGCAGAAAAATAAGTCATAACTGCAATTAACAGGATCTATTCAGTGTACGGTAGATCAGCATTTATAACAGAGCTGTTATGCCACAGGAGATTATACCAGAAGAAGAATATGAATGTTTTGCTACAAGTTCATAAAACACATACCAAAAAATTACTAGAGTTCACAAATATCTGGAAAAAGACACATTTCATAAAGCAGGATAAGTAATGTATATAGCCCTTTAATTTTATACAAACATATTAATCTAGTAGTAATGAGAGCATCTTCCAGAGAGTAGACTCCAGAGCAAACAAAATGCCTATCAGCATGTTCTCTAAAGCAAACTTGCTGCCATGCTGTCAGGTTGCTCCTTACGCTGTGATTTACAAGTTGCACTAAACTGACCAAAGACACAGTTTAAACAAAAGTCTTTAGGTCTCAGATTTTAATGTCAAATTTAAGCCACGCCTAAATCCACAGATATCAATGGGACTTTGAAATTAATCATCTGGCATGTCAAGAGTGTATGTAATTTATCTGACTGGCTCAGAAGCCAAGCTTCTAAGGACTGCGCACAATATTTGAAGGGGACAGAGGGAAGATTGGAGAGAAGGGCCGTTCTACAAAAGGGCAGTCTTGATCCAGAACCATATCAGATCCATGTTTCTATACTAAGTATGGGCAATGAGAGTAGGGCTGGGTGGAGCCAGGAGACATTTCATGGCAAAGAGCACAAGGGTCACTCTTACTTGGACCCATTTCAAACCGGCTTCAGGGCGGGATATGGAGTTGAGACTGCCATGGTCACCTTAGTCGATGATCTCTGTCTGGGCACTGATGGGGGAAGTATGACCCTGTTGGTGCCTTTGGACATCTCAGAGGCATTTGATACCATAGACCAGGGGTAGGCAACCTTTCCCCTTTAAGGGCCGAGGGACTTCAGCTCCCAGAACCCCAGGAGCTATTGGCCAACATGGGACTATTGGCCAACATGGCTGAGGCTTCTGGGAGCTGAAGTCCCTCGGCCCTTAAAGGGGAAAGGTTGCCTACCCCTGCCCTAAACTGTGAAACAGCCTACCAGAGGAGCTCCATCTTACTACTAATTTAGACACCTTTAAGAAGGCACTTGAGACAGAGCTTTCTACCCACATGTTCTTCTTAATGGACCTCCAAGTTAATAGTATTATTTTGATTAATTACTTGGCTTTTGGGTGTGAATGACAATCAGGTTTTTACTGAATTTTTATAATGTCGATATTTTAGTGTTGGTATTATGCTTTTTATGTATTTTTGTAATCCTGTATTTTGTCTATGTTGTATACTTTTTATTGATGTAATCCCGCCTCGACTGCAGGGAGAGGTAGGAAATATAAATAAACATTATTATTGTTACTTTTTCAATATATTGAAAATTAGCTACACATATAAAAATAGGTAAAAACAATGAGAAATTCATTCATTAATTACTTAATTTATTAAAACTTTCTTTACTCGCTATTAATAAAATCTCCCTACTCATAATTGTGACATTTACATTTACAGACAAATGAACTTTAAATGTACTTAAATTGTATTTTATGTATGTAATACTCTTATATGGACTACTGAATTTGAACTAAAAAGAACTGAACTGACTGATATTGACTACACTGCATTTTCCTATCGACTATACAGTGGGACCTTGGTAGCTGCTGGAGTTTGGTTCCAGGACTCCACATTGATATCAAAATCTGTGGATGCTCAAGTCCCATTAAATATAATGGCACAGTGAAATGACATCCTTATATAAAATAGCAAAATCAAGCTCTGCTTTTTGGAATTTATATATTTAAAAATATATATTTTCAAACGGTGGATGCTTAAATCTGTGGATAAAAAAATTTGTGGATATGGAGGGCTGATTGTCATGCATTTTGTAATTTTGGTGGCAAACTCCAATATCATTTAGAAAAAAAAAACTAAGCATGACAAAACTGAGAATATAGTGGGATTCAAAAACATGACGCTAATAGGACAAACCCTGTCCATACATACTATCCTGTTCTATACAGACACTTTTAAATGGACAAATGCACAGAAGTATTAAAAAGACAAATCAGTAGAAATGCCAAAATAAAAGGAAGAAAGTTAACAGAACACACATGAAACTAATGACTATAGAAAAAAATATATCATTACCAAGTGTTATGGAGATCTTTTGTCCACAGCCTGCCTGAATTATTATACATTAGCTAAGCAATCTCAGCTCATTCATAACCATTACACATTCTCTGTGCCCATAGACAAGTATCTGACATCTCTGCTGTTAACACTATCAGAAGCAGTACCACAAGGAATTTTCAGCATATAAGCAGAGAGATTCTAGATTTTCATTTTAGACTATTACACACTGGCTGCATATTCTACTATGGTGAAATACAATGAAGCATGCTTTTCAGAGAAAGTAGGCACACATGCAAGCAAATTTATTTAGGATACGGTCCTCAAGTAAAGCATATGCCTATATATACACACAGCAAACACAACCTGTCATGTTTGCATGGATTTAACCTGTGGCTTAACCTGCTTCCATGTAGCACTATCATATCAATGGAACACCTGCTTGGGCCACTAATCAGAGGCAGGCTAATGCAACAGACAAATAGGTAGATATGGAATAATAACACCGATAAATGGTCTACCTGTGGCTCAGAACATGAATCAATTGTAATACAGTCATCCCTTCGTATCCACGGGGGAATCTGTTCTGGAGCCTCCAGGGATAAGAAAAAATGTGGGCCTCAAGTCCCATTGTTACCTATGGCCACATGATGTGTAGGGGCCACTAGCTTGGTTGTATGCATGTGCTTCCATTCGCAACAACAGGGCTTGCCAGCCGCGGAAGCTCAAACCTATGGATGGCTAGCCTGCAGATAACAAGAGCCCACTGTAATAGATTTTGCATGCAAGGTTTTTTCCTTGTGGAAAAAATTGAATATTGTACCAATTAAAAAGAATGACATCAAATATCCAACTCGCAAAGAACACTATTTGGCTCAATAACAGTCACCCTTATTTCTAGAAAGTTCTGGGCAAGCAGCCCACAGCCCAGCACATCTAACTCTGTCCTGGATTATGGCTCTTATCTTCAAGTGGGTGATCCTACTATGTAAACAGAGCTAGAACGAAATCCACTAATTTCACAATTACCTCCTTTGTCTCTTAAGCAGATAAAATGCTCTAGTTTTAAAAGAATGTGGGCTGCGTGACCATTTGAAGGTATTACAACGCCCTTATTTAATTGAAACAAATGTGTTAACTGCTACAGCAATTAAGCATGCATGGTTATTCAGGAAATATCTCTTCCACAATGGAAAAACCTATTTAAATTAATCTTTCCCTAGTGATTTAAAATCATGGTTTTAAGTCAAGCCACCATGCATGTGAGCGAGTGCAGGCCCATTACCTGATCTAAGGGTCTAGATCAGGGGTAGGCAACCTTTTTGAGCCGGGAGCCAAGTTGCTATCCCTCAGACAATGGGGGGGGGGGGGGGGGCGCGAAGCACCATAAATAAATAAATAAATAAATATTTAAAAAATTTAAAAAATATGCATGCACACTCTCTCAGCCCCAGAAAAGCCATGGCAAAACCCCTGTGGAGATTTTGCCGAGAAAGCCCCAAGAACAAGTAATAACAACAATAATCAATATCATCATGGCGGGGGGCGGCGGTGGTGGCAGGACCAGCCTGGGGCCGGTCCAAAAGCCTCAGGGGGGCGCATCCGCGCCCCCCCCCGGGCCTTAGGTTGCCTCCTCCTGGTCTAGATTTTGATGAAACAGCAGGCGACAGTTACAGGGAAGATAAATTCATTCTCAAAGGAAGTGACTATAAAGTTTAGTTCACAGCTATAAAGCATTCAGGAAGTGCCATAAAAACACATAGCATTCTGACATTTATTATGTTTCACCTGAACACTACTATTTCCATCACAGGTGGTTCTAGTAGCCAGAAAAGCAGACTCTCAAACACAATGAGATTGATATATTTTTTGACAGATCGCAAAGAGTAGATTTTAACATATTTAAGTTTAGATGTCAATTTCAACTAGTTTTTTTTAAAGACACTTAATGTAACTAACATTTAAGCTAATGAATTTTATCTACCTACTAGAGAAATAGTTCTCCACCTATATCCATATTACTCAAGAAACAACCATAACATTAAGACACCTTTCTCAAATCACACATAAAATCTTCTCTTCATTCATAATATATAAAATGCAACTAATTTTCCAAAACTGTCTTAAGATAAATATGGTCCTAAACATATAAAAAAAAATATTTGGGATAAATGGCCAGGTAGACATTTTCATATAATCATTTTGCATGTTTCACTCTTGGTTAAAGACCTTACACTGCCATGTTAGAACTCTAGTAACTCCGGAGAGAAGCTGTTTTGCTTTTAAAAATAACTAACAGTGCACATATTACATAATTTTGATTCTTAAAGAATATGCCGTATCGTTGGACATTAGGTTATGACTAACTTGAGTACTGTAATTCACTATACAAAAGCAAGTAAAACAACAACGCAGGCAAAGCTAAATGCTTGTACTGTATATATTAAATTTGGATAACAAGCAATTTTTAAATCACAAATCCCTATATAATTCTCAAGAACTAAGAAAGTATCTGGCATTCTTTGTCCCATTAGTTTAATTTGTCTCAGTTCCATTCTATTCTATGCATATTTTGTAAAAATGAATCTCGCTGTTCTCAGTACTATCTACTTTCAGGTGTACATCAAGTTTTGCCCTAAGATCAGCATCTTCACAAAACCATCTCTGAACATATCTGTTCTTCATACTTGCTTATGAAGTTCTATTTAGAGCACAATGCCACATTTCTAGTTGGGACTAGTAGCATTGCATTTCCTATCTTTCAGTTCTGCCTTGTGAAATGTACCTAATGTTTTTTCACTTTAGTTCTGTGGTAACATCAAGCCTGAACAAGTTTCACTCTCAGACTTGATAAGGCTACTTCAAAAGAAATAGCTACTCAATTAAGCACTCATTCTTTCGAAAACTGTATATGAAGTGTTCTATTTACTTTCACATTCTCTGATTTAATACTTTTTACAAAACTTTGTAAAATATTTTTCCATTCCTGCAAGCAATGTAGCAATCAGTTTTACCTGGTTCCTATTGTTAATTTTTATGACTGTTGCTATTACTGCTACTTTTAAAATGTTTTACCTGTTTTTCTGTGCGATTATTACTGCATTTAGGTTCTCTACTGCTATTATTCTCTTGTATCTCCCTTTTTATGGATGGGGATTGATCTTTTGCAATCTGTTTGCCATCTTTTTGTTTTCCATATCTGTTGACATATGTTGGTCAGTACTAAAGTTGACTCTGTCAATGCGGATTGCAGTAGTTCAATTGGAATATTGTCTGTTCCTGGTTATTGGTTTTTCACTATTTCTCTTACTGCATTTTCCACCTCATTTTTTAGAATTTGGGGTTCAACTTCATATGGTTCTTCATTCCATGTGTCCTTCATTTTGTCATCTCTTTTGTATAACTCTTCTGTGTATTGCATCAAACGTCTTTTTATTCCTTCCTAGCCTTGAATTATGGAGACACAAGAGTGCAGCAACTATAGGACTATAGCATTGATCTCCTATGCAAGTAAAATTATGCTCAAAATTCTGCAACCCAGAGAAACAGAATGGTTCCCAATTGGCAAGGGGTCAGACAAGACTGCATCCTATCACCTATCTGTTCAACTTGTATGCAGAACATATTATAAGAAAAGCAGGCTTGGACACAGAAGGAGGAGTGAAAATAGGAGGAAGGAATATCAATAATCTAAGATATGCAGATGATACCACAGTACCAGCAGACAACCTCACAGACTTGGAACACCTACTAAGGAAGCTCAAAGAAGAAAATGCAAAGTCAGGCTTAATGCTGAACATAAAGAAAACAAAAATAATGACCACCGAGGACCTTCACAAGTTCAACCTAGACAATGAAGAAATAGAAATAGTAAAAGAATTCTCATACCTGGGATCAAACATTGATAGAAATGGAGACTGCATTCAGGAAATCAGAAGAAGACTAAGAACAGGGAGGGTGGCTATGAAAGAATTAGAAAAGATTCTAAAATGCAAAGATATACAACTCAGGAGAAAAGTTGGGAGTCATACAAGCCACTGTATTCCCTATTGCCATGTATGGATGTGAGAGCTGGACAGTTAAGAAAGATGATAGGAAGAAAATCAACTTCTTCTTTGAGATGTGGTGCTGGAGAAGTGTTGAGGATCCTGTGAACAGCCAAAAGGACAAACAAATGGGTCCTAGAACGGATCAAGCCGGAAACCTCCCTGGAAACCCAGATGAACAAAATGTGGCTGTCATACTTCAGACACAGCATGAGAAGAGAAAACTCCTTAGGAAAGACAATAGTGCTGGGGAAAGTCGAGGGAAGTAGGAAGAGAGGAAGACCACATGCCAGATGGATGGACTTTATTAAGAAGGTCACAGATATGGGGTTGCAGGATTTAAGCAGAGCAGTGGAAGACAGGGGGTCTTGGAGATGTCTCATCCATAGGGTCGCCATGGATGGAGATCAACTCGAGGGCTGTTAACAACAAAACTGCTATTAGTGCTGTATTAAATGCAAATGTTTCCCCTTTGATATGACTGCCACATTGTGTCCAACTGTTGGGAGCAGTGCTAGCAGAGGGAGCCAGCACTGTCAAAGATGATTCCGTGATCATGTGGCCAGCATGCTGCTGTTTTTACCCTGATTTATTTTTAACCATCTGGTCTTTAACAGTATTTCTTACCAATTATGTTGCTTGGTTTTGATTACTGGAATTTAATGTATTTATTATATTGTATGGAACTGTACTGGCATAATCGAAGATGAGTGTACTGCCCTGGCTCAGTGCTAGGGAGTCATGGGAATTGTATTTTTTTCTGGGACATTGAGCCTTCTCTGTCAGAGAGCTCTGGTGCCACAATAAATTACAGTTCCCATGATTCCCTAGCACTGAGCCAGGGCAGTGCCTCAATTTAATGTGCACTATTTCTGGCAGTCTGCAAAGGCCCTATAGACTGAGAACAGTTTCTATCACAGCAGGGAAAGCTACTAGCCCTTTTAAAACGGCTACAATGACTAAGTTTGGTAAATATGCATTGTTCCCTATTGAAGTACTTTTTGATAAGTACATTCAGATTTATCGTTATTC
Source organism: Phrynosoma blainvillii (assembly GCA_026167975.1). Classification (NCBI taxonomy): domain Eukaryota; kingdom Metazoa; phylum Chordata; class Lepidosauria; order Squamata; family Phrynosomatidae; genus Phrynosoma; species Phrynosoma blainvillii. The sequence goes on from JANUYF010000001.1 coordinate 230,023,558, forward strand.
ACTTGATGAAAGAATGAAACATAGTCTAGCTTTGAGTGGGAAATGTGGGTGGAAGTGGGTTATTGGCATCTGACTCTGCTTCCTGCCAGTATGGATAGTTTGCCATTGTCCAGTCACAATGGTGTCATGTTCCACTCAGCCTTCAAATCCCCTTGCTCCACCACCCTTTTCCTTCCTTCTGATAAACATTAAATTTTCCACTGTAAAGTGTCCAGGCTTGTCTTGATAGCCATCATTTCCCCATTAACTCTAACAGAATGCCCTGTTTTTGTATCCAGAGTTAGGCTACATATTAAGGATATAAGGTCTCTTCCAATTCTATTATTCTGTTCTATTCTATGGATTAAACTCAGACCAGCCCAAAGGTCAAGGTTGAATTAAGCTCCTTCAGACCTGTTCTGGTGGGGGGGGGGGGGTTTGCACTGAGGAGCGAAAACGTACTGTATTTTTTTTTTAATGATTTTGGTTTTTTTACAATAAGTTTTGCAAACTGGCTTTTAAAATTGTTTTTAATCTGTTTTTAAAGAAAGGTTTGGCACATCAAAATGTGGTGGGCTGAAAGGCAATTGAAAATATGTTTAATAAATAGAGTGAGTTTCACCCTTGGCTCTAGAACTGAAGCTGCCTGTTCAGGCTTCAGAAAAGCAGGGTGCACATACACACAGAGAGTCTCTCTGTTACATTTTATTTCTTCAAGAAACTCCAGGGTAGTGGGAGAAGGGGAAGTGGGAGACTGGCATGAGCCCCTTCTAACTCAGGGATGTTTTGCAAAGAGCTCTCCGATTGCAGAGATTTGGGAGAAGGACTGTGACTTTAATAAAACTTGTGATTCCAGCTTCCTTTCTCGTTATGTGATGGAAGCAAAAAAGCTTTGAGTTGGGGGTAAAAACATGTGACTTGCCCAGTGGGTTTCCATAGCCGAGCCGGGATTTGACCTTCATCCCGTGTGGTGCAGTGGTTTGAGCATTGGATTAAGACTCTGAAGATCAGAGTTCAATACCCTACTCAGCCACGGAAACCTACTGGTGACCTCGGGCAAGTCACAAACTCTCAGCCCCAGAAAACCTTGTGAAAGGTTCGCCTTAGAGTTGGCGTAAGTTAGATATGACTTGAAGGCACACAACAACAACCCTAGAGTAATATCCACAAACCACAATACCACACTGGCTTTTGCTTCTTAAATACTTGATGTTGATTGTTATTGTTTTGAGCATTAGGCATTTAATAATCTTCCTCTTTCCCTGAGGAATAAAACTTATATTTAATATTTTATTTTACTTTTGATTACTTGTCATTCAGAGGTGTGGGGTGGCATAGATATTATTATTAATATATCCTGTAATTCCTCTTCATTATCCTTCAATCCTTTTCAATTACATGCTTAAATCTACTTTTTCCAATCATTCTAAGTTTTACCTCTTTGTTTGTTGCAGATGCACACCTGTTAGTGTTGTCTATTTTGTGTGACTTCTTGTACAAACATTCCAAGTCACATCTTTCATTTTAAAAATCCTATTCTTTAGTTCACCTCCTATGTTTTTTTAATTCACATCTTATTTTAAAAGTACATCAGTATTCTGTATTATGGATTGTAAGGTAACTTAAGGCTTGTTGTGTCTTGTGTGTAGATTAGTCGAGTAGAGGCACAGTACTGGGTGATAATGACTGATACACTGCCCTTTGCATTCCAGCACTGTTTTGCTTTTCCAATAAAGTCAATACTCTACTATTAAAGTTTATTCATCAACAATTACCAGTCCTAAAACCATTAGGATGGTCCAGCCAAATGGTGTTAAAAAGGGATTATTGAAGGGATTGGCAGAGGAAGTATTAAGAGGAAACTGTCAAAGTATGGTGCCTTTGAGTGGTTGGTTCCCAGCTAATGTAAGTATGAAAAACAGCTGGACAGTCATACTTGTTATCTCGAGACTGGCACGCAAAGAAGAGGAAGTATTAAAATTTTAGCTTCTCCTTCCTCAACTAGACTGACAGGAGGGGTAAACCCATGGGTAATGGATTACTTCTTCAGCTTACCTGAGAATTGATATACAGCACAAAGCTCAAAAGAAAAGAAATCCCAACAGTTAATCTCACATTCCCAAAGGCTGGTGAAAGACACCAGCACAAAAGCTAACTAACAAGACTAGAACAAGGTTTGAGGTGAAGACATCTTTTCAAAATCATTCACCTTTTTTCTCTGTCACTGTTGAGTTTCCTTTTATTAGGGTTCTGTTTGCTCTGTATTTTTCTAAAGATGCCATGTTTCTGTGCCAAGAAAAACTGAAGTAGATCCAGAGTTAAGCATGCTTACAGCTGTTGTTGTTGTCATGTGCCTTCAAGTCGTTTCCAACTTATGGTGTCCCTAAGACAACACTATCATGGGGTTTTCATGGAATGATTTGTTCAGAGGTTTGCCATTGCCATCCTGAGGCTGAGAGAATGTGACTTGCCACAGTGGGTTTCATGGCTGATCTGGGATTCAATCCCTGGTTTCCAGAATCCTAGTCCAGCACTCAAGCCACTAGATCACAGTGATCCAGTTTTCATAATTTTCCTGTTCCTTTCTTGTTGGAAGAACTCATCTGGAGCTTTGGGGCTGGGTGTCATCAGTATACTGATGATACCCAGGTCTATCTCTCCTTTACAAGTGAAGCCAAGGAGGTTGTGGTAGGACTGAATGGTTGTCTGGATGCAGTAAAGGACTGGATGCGGGTGAATAGACTGAGGCTTAATCCAGACAAGATGGAAGTACTGATGGTCAATAGGAAAACTAACATGTGATTGGGATCACAGCCTGTTTTGGATGGCGTTGCTCTCCCTCTGAAAGATCACGTTTATAGCCTGGAGGTGGTCTTGGACTCAGTGCTGCTCCTGGAAAGTCAGGCTGCTGCGGTGGTCAGTAGCACCTCTGCCCAGCTATAGTTGGTGCCTCTACTGCACCTGTTCTTGGGGGAAGACAGATCTGGCCACAGTGGTTCATGTCTCATTTACCTCTCAATTAGATTACTGTAATGCACTTTATGTGGGTCTGCCTTTAAAAAAGGTTTGGAAGCGGCAGCTAGTGCAAAATGCAGCAGTCAGGCTGGTGTCACGTGTGCATTTTAGAGCCCAAATAACACCGGTCCTGCAAGAACAGCTCTGGATTCCAATTAGCTTCTGAGCTCAATTGAAGGTGCTGATATTGAGCCCTAAACATTATGGGGCCAAGATATCTGAAAGACCACTTCTACTTATATGAGCTTGTCAGAAATTTGACATCTTCAGAGGAAGTCCTATTGCATGTCCCAAAACAACTCATGAAGTTAGGTTGGTGGGAACATCTAGCAGGGCTTTCTCTGCAGCAGTGCCTTGACTGTGGACCTCTTTACCAAAGGAATTTAGGCTGCCCCCATCTTTTTAAAGCTACCCTCTAGCAGCAAAAACAATGCTGTTCTGCATGGTATTTAGTGTTTGAAACTGGTGTTTTAACTTTAACTGCTGTTAAGAGTTTTAAAAGAGTATTTTAATGTACTTTTAAAATGTTTTTATTATTATGCTGTTTTAATTGGTTTTCACTTGTTCATCGCCTCAAGAGCCCTTGTTGGCTGGGTGGCAATACAGAAATACTCAAAATAAATAATATTGGGACTTCAGTTAGCTATTACTACATATTGAGTCTCCCTTATGTGGAATTCTGAAATCCAATATATTCAAAAATCTTCTACATGGGTGGCTGAGATAGCGGCACATTTGCTTTCTGATGGTTCAATGTATACCAACTTTGTTTCATGCATAAAATTATTAAAAATATTGTGTATAAAATTACCTTCAGGCTATGTGTATAAGGCATATACCAAACATCTGTAACCTTTCTCGCTGATTTCAGCAGGTTCACTCTAAGCATGACTGAACCTAACCCACTGAATTTCTGGAACATGTATGAGTTATACACATTCATGACTGAATATAATCACTTGTTTTGCTTAGCTTATTCTACTTAGTAATCACCAAGCAGTACCTGGATCACTTGGTTGAAATCTGACTCTTTCATTTTCATACAGGTGTACACACAATTTCAATCCAGTTCAAATATGCTTTGTTAACAGAATAAGGTATGCACAACTATTGCCAAGTATGGGAAAGGCCTATTCTTAAGATTAATTGCCAAGACATGGCCACGTATACACCATCCCACAAAGTGCCCAGATGACTTTGGAATACAGCAAATTGAACCTCCTGTCACCACTGGCAGAAAGCCATGGCTCATCTGGGACCATGACAGTTTATATGGTTGGAAATGGATAAGCAATATTAAGGTGGCATTTACTAGAACAGGAGGGAAGAGCAAGTTCCCATCTGAGGGTGCATAAAGCTCTTTAGGAGAGTGCCATACTGGGAACAGGGAGAACAAATTACAATAAACTGGATGTTTGTGAAACAGAGCAATACTACTGTACACCCTGAGTAATTTGGATTATTTCTCCTTTCTCTCTGTTTGTATGTGCCTTCAGATTTCCTGCTGACTTACACTGACCCCATGAATTTCACAGGGTTTTCTGAGGCAAGGAATACTCAGCAGTGGTTTTTGCCAGTTCCTTCTTCTGAAAAATTAGCTGCAGCACCTGGTACTTTTTGGCAGCCTCTCATCCAAGTATTTACCAGTTGCTTAGCTTGCAAGAACAGACAGGATCTGGTGCCTTTAGGGTATTTAGGCCCTTTTGTTGTTGTTAACTGCCCTCAAGTCGATCTCGACTCAAGGCGTCCCTATGGAGGAGACTTCTCCAAGATCCTGTTCTCCACTGTTCTGCTTAATTCCTGCAAACCCATACCCATGACCTCCTTAATACAGTCTATCCATCTAGCATGTGGCCTTCCTCTTTTCTTACTTCTATCCACCTTTCCAAAGTATTTTGTAATGATTATTGTCCTTTCCAATGAGTCCTCCCTTCTAATGATGCGTCTGAAGTACAATAGCCTCAGTTTGGTCATCTTGGGCTCCAGGGAGGTTTCTGGCTTGATCTGCTCTAGGAGTCTTTTGTCTGTCCTTGGGATCCTCAGCACTCTTCTCCAGCACCACATTATCTCAAAGGAGTTGATTTTCTTCCTATCATCTTTCTTAACTGTCCAGCTCTCACATCCATTCATGGTAATAGGGAATACAATTGCTTGTATGAGTCTAACTTTTGTGCTGAGTTGTATGGCTTTGCATTTTAGAATCTTTTCTAGTTCTTTCATAACTGCAGTCCCCATTTCTATCAATGTTTGATCCCAGATATGGGAATTCTTTTACTATTTCTATTTCTTCATTGTCTAGGTTGAACTTGTGAAGGTCCTCGGTGGTCATTATTTTTGTTTTCTTTATGTTCAACATTAAGTCTGCCTTTGCACTTTCTTCTTTGATTTTCCTTAGTAAGTGTTTCAGGTCTGTGAGGTTTTCTGCTAGAATTATGGTATCATCAGCATATCTCAGATTGTTTCTTCCTCCTATTCTTACTCCTCCCTCTTCCATGTCCAAGCCTGCTTTCCTTATAATATGTTTTGCATATGAGTTGAATAAGGAGGGTGATAGGATGCAGCCTTGTCTGACTCCTTTGCCAATTGGGAACCATTCCGTTTCTCCATGTTCTGTCCTGACAGTAGCCTCTTGTCCTGAGTACAGATTCCTCATTACGACTGTTAGATATGTTGGCACTCCCATGTCTTTAAGGGTGTTCCACAGACTTTCATGATCTATGCAGTCAAAGGCTTTGCTAAAGTGTATGAAGCACATGCTGATTTTCTTTTGGAATTCCCTGGTGCGCTCCATTAGCCATCTTATGTTTGCAATGTAGTCCCTGGTGCTTCATCCTTTCCTGAATGCTGCTTGGATCTCTGGGATTTCTCTCTCCATGTATGATTGGAGTCTATGGGCCTTTGCAGACTGCCAGAAATAGTGCAAATTGAGTCCACTTTAAATTGAGGCACTGCCCTGGCTCAGCGCTAGGGAATTATGGGAACTGTAATTTATTGTGGCACCAGAGCTCTCTGACAGAGAAGGCTCAATGTCTTATTAAAAAATACAATTCCCATGATTCCCTAGCACTGAGCCAGGGCAGTGCCTCAATTTAAAGTGGACTCAATTTGCACTATTTCTGGCAGTCTGCAAAGGCCCTGTGTTGCAGAATTTTGAGCATAATTTTGCTTGCATGGGAGATCGGTGCTATGGTCCTATAGTTGCTGCAGTCTTTGGTATCTCCTTTTTTGTGGATAGTGATATATATCGACTGCTTCCAATCTGTTTGCCAGTGTCTTGTTTTCCATATCTGTTGACATATGTTGGTCAGCACTAGAGTTGACTCTAGCAGTGTGGATTGCAACAGTTCAATTGGAATATCATCTGTTCCTGGTGATTTGTTTTTCGCTATTTCTCTTACTGCAGTTTTCACCTCAATTTTTAGAATTTGGGGTTCATCTTCATATGGCTCTTTGTTCCATGTGTCCTTCATTTTGTCATCTCTTTTGTATAATTCTTCTGTGTATTGCATTCAGCGTCCTTTTTATTCCTTCTTGGCCTTGAATTATGTTATTTTTATTGTCATAGAGCAGGGGTAGGCAACCTAAGGCCCAGGGACCGGATGTGGCCCCCCGAGGCCTTTGGACTGGCCCCAGGCCAGTCCTGCTGCTGCCCCCGGCCTCCCGCCATGATGATATTGATTATTGTTATTACTTGTTCTTGAGGTTTTCTTGGCAAAATCTCCACAGGGGTTTTGCCATGGCTTTTCTGGGGCTGAGAGAGTGTGCATGCATATTTTTAAATTTTTCATTTTTATTTATTTATTTATTTATTTTTGGTGCTTCGGCCCCCCAATTGTCTGAGGGACAGCAACCCGGCCCCCGGCTCAAAAAGTTTGCCTACTTCCGTCATAGAGCGTCCTGGTCTTTGGTTTGAATTTTCCTTTGATTTCCCAGATCCTGTAAAATAGATCTCTTGTTCTTCCCTTTTTGTTGTTGTCTTCTATTTCTCTGCATTGGTCATTGTAGTAATGCTCTTTATCTTTCCATACCAGCCATTGTAGTGTTGCATTCATGCCCTTAACAGCATCAATATAGCCCAATTTACTTTTTTGGCCTATCAGAAGCAGCATATTTTTAAAATAACAAGAAATGCTGGCTTATGTCAGCAAAGATAGTGAGAAACTATCTACTACAAGTGGCTAAATTATAGGTAAGGTGGGGGGTGCCTCCCATTCTCTTAGGTAAATCTTACCCTGTAATGCTAAGAGGTAATTAGGAGCTAGTGCCTTCTAGTTCTATTGTAGATTTTCACATCAACAGGAAACACACCATGAATTACACATTCGGAAGTATCCTGGATTTATTTTTCTTTCTTCTAGAGACACATTAAGGAGCAGCGACTTAGAAACTGACACACTTCTATCAACTTCTGAATCTTTCATAAAAAGAACAGACACCTCTTTTCCCCAACTGCTTTCCCATTAAGTTCAACAGAGAGTAACTGCACTTCTGTTTGGTTTCTTCATAGAAATTAGGGAAATTTTTCTCAGCTTTTCATTCAAGACAAAAAGCAACGTCACTGTGGTCCAAAACACACTGCAGAAATAATCCAGTTTGAGACCACTTGAATTGCCCTGGCTCAGTGCTAGGGAACAGTGGGATTTATGGTTTATTGTGGCACCAGAGCCCTCTTACAGAAAAAGTTAAATGTTTCACAAAACTATAGTTCCCAGAATTCCCTAGCATTGAGCCAAGGCAGTTCAAGCGGTCTCAAACTAGATTATTTCTGCGGTGTGTTCCGGATCTGTGTTGACCAAGGAGGCAAGTAAAATACTGTCTGAAGAATCTCAGTTATTTAAAAGAGCAGCAAATGACAGCTTCTGACTCGGCAGCAGAAATTTAACATCAAATTATAACTGTTCAGCTACAAAGCATAGAGTGCCGGTGTGAATGCACTCAGTATCAGAAAAAGAACATACAGCCTCATCTATATCAACATTATTTTACTGTCCTCTCAGACAGGCAAAAAATAGTAAAGTTTCAAACATTTCCTTTCTGATATACTTGAGGGGTTTTTTGGGGGGGGGGGGAGGGAGGTTGTTGTTGCTAGTTCCTTCTCTATTGAGAGAGGTCCACATTTTATGATTACATACTACTGTACTATCTTTCTGCAGGCCAGAAAACACTAGCCATGGGAGTGCATCCTACCTACCAGGCATCTCCTTTCAACAGGACAGACCACTTATCCTACCTTGAAAACATATCCAGGGATCACAGATATCCCTACAAAGTGGCCTGTGGCCTCACAGGAATGGAGACATATTGGATTGCAAGAGAAGAGTCCTTGTTGGTATGCAAATGGACTTTAAATTTCCTGGACTTTGAAAATCCCCCAATTGCTACAGGGCCAGAAGAACGCCCTGCAAAAGATATCCTCCCCATCATATACTATCTTAACTAAAGACTGAAACAACAGGTAGGCATCTGATTAACATCTCCAACTGTTTTTCTCCTGTTTTGGTTTGTAACATCTTGCCTGATGAAGAAGCCTGTGGAGCTTCGAAAGCTTGCAACAAGTATACTGTGCATTTCAGTTGGCCAATAAAGGTATCACTGTCTGGTGGATTTTTGTTTGAATATCCAGGGATAGCTATGTTGGCCAAATATAGTTGTTGTTGTGTACCTTCAAGTTTTTTCTGACTTATGGTGACCCTAAGGCAACCATATCATGGGGTTTTCTTAACAAGATTGGTTCAGAGGGGGTTTGCCTTTGACCTTCCCTGAGGCTGAGAGTATGTGACCTCCCCAAGGTCACCCTGTGGGTTACATGGCCCAGCAGGGAATTGAACCCTGGTCTCAAGAGTCCTAGTCCAACACTCAAATCACTACACCGTGTTGGCTATATACCAAAATACAATAACATCCAAAGTCCACAAAACAGTGATACCTACTGGACCAACCAAAAGGCACAATATTAATGTCACAAGCTTTCAAAGCTCCACTGGTTTCTTCATCAGACAAAAGTGTTTAAAAAATCATACAGGAGAAGAAAAAAAAATTGGAGGGGCTGCAGGCCTATGACTAACATCATCATTTTACCAGGGTTAGAATCCTGGCTCAGCAATGGAAACCCACTGGGTGACCTTGGGCAAGTCACACTCTCTCAGCCTCAGAAGATGGCAATGACAAACCACTGAAAAAATGTTGTCAAGAAAACCATGTGATAGGTTTGCCTTAGGTAGCTATAAACTAGAAACAACTTGAAGGTACATACCACAAAAGATTAATTTTTAATACCTTTGCCTGATGAAGAAGCCAATGAGTTTCGAAAGCTTGCAAAGTGTACAGTCGATCCTCCACATCTGCAGCTTTGACTTTTGATTTGATTATTTGCGGATTTGATTAATATGTTCTTTCCAGGAATCTTTAGGTCCAGTGTGACTCAATGCCCAACTTTCACAAGAGGCTGCACTGGAGAACCTAAAAAATCCTAGAGAGAAGACTTCTCTAGGAATTTATAGGTCCTCCAGCACAATTGTATGGTTACCTCCAGTGGATGTTGACTACAGAGTTACACTGGAGGATCAAGAGATTCCTAGAGTGGTGTTCTCCCAGGTTAAAAAAATAGCGTTTGGGGTTTTTTTTGTTTGCAGTTTCCCCACTTTCACAGGGGTCCTGTGTCCCTATCCCTAGCAAATGTGGAGGGCCCACTGTATATTGTGCATTTTGGTTGGCCTAAGTATGGCATAGCAGTTTGAGTGTTGACCTACGATTGTGGGAGACCAGAGTTCAAATCCCTTGATCAGCCATGGAAACCCGTTGGGTGACCTTGGGCAAGTCACACTCTCTCAGCCTCAGAAGATGGCAATGGTAAACCTCCTCTGAAAAAGCGTGCCAAAAAAAAAATACTATGATAGGGTTGCCTTAGAGTCACCATAAGTTGGAAATGGCTTGGAAGGCACACAATCACAATAAATGCATCACTGTTTTGTGGGTTTGGGATATTACTGCCCTATTTTAAGAGGGGTGAACAAGAAAAGCAATGCCCACAGGGTGATCAGATGTCCTCACCACCAAGGAGGACCAGAGATCACAAAATGGAGGATATTCCAGAAAAGTGGAGGACACAGCCAAAGAAAAGCTAAAAAACACGCATATAAATTCACACTTAAGAGGTGCTCAACATGGAAGGAAATTTTGGATTTCCTCCTGGACAGGAGGCTGAAATGGGAGACAGGTTCTGGAAAAGGAGGTAGACCTCTGGTCACCCTGAAAGGGACCAAGTGTCCTCACCTCCAAGGGAGACAAGGCAAATGCAGGGCAGTCAAGAAAAATGGGGGCCATCTCCAAATAAAAACCAAAAACACTTCTATGCTTCTCAGGCTGCATCCCCACTGCAGAAATAATCCAGTTTGACGCCACTTTGACTACCAAGGCTCCATGCTATGGAATTCTGGGAAGTGCAGTTTCGTGAGGCATTTAGCCTTCTCTGTTAGAGAGCTCCGATGCCACAACAAACTACAATGCAGTGCAGATGCCGCCTTAATCCTGCTCCAAATGGGAGGACGTTTTGGAATTCTTCCTGGACATTTCCTGGAAAAGGAGGAAGACCTCTCTTTCTAGTCACCCTGAGAGAAAAGGGACCTGCAGTGGGTGGGTGAGTGGGGAGCCAGATGTCCTAAGCTCCGAGGAGAACAAGTCCAATGTGAGACAGTCAAAGAGGAAAAGAAAGAAAAAAGGCACCAAAGAGGGCGACCAGATGTCAAAACGGCAAAGGAGGACAAGACACTGCAAAATGGAGGACGCTCAAGAAAAAAAGCGTAGGGCCTGACCCAACAGAGGCTCCAACTACACATATAAACGTCAATGCATGCATTTTGGTGGTGCTCCAAATGGAAGGACGTTTTGGGATTCCTCCTGGACAGGAGACTGAAATGGAAGACGTGTCCTGGAAAAGGAGGACACCCTGGGGAGGAAGAGGAGGAGGAATAGGTCCCATCATCCCCTCCACAGGGGCCCCATTCCCGATCCAGGGAGCCTGGGAGCCGGCTGGGCTGCAGCCACAGGGGCCTCGGAGGCAGAGAAAGCGGAGGGCCAGGAGGGGAGGCCAGGGCCAGGGTGACTCACCATCCGGGAACTCGCGGTCGCTGATATGTTGCAGGTGGGGCCCTCCGCCGCCGCCGCCGCCAGGGTCCGAGTCCCCGGACTCCGCCTCGGCGATCTCCCGGTAGGCGGCCCCGCGCCGCTCTAGAGCCTCCGTTGCCGCCGCCGCCGCCGCCGCGAGGCCTCCTCCGCCACTCCCGCCTCCTCCTCCTCCTCCTCCTCCTGCCGCCCCTCGGGCCCGTCCGATCTTGGGGCTGGCGCCGGGCGAGACGCAGCAGGTGACGGTGTTCCCCATGGCGGCGCGGAGGGAACAGCCGGGCTAGAGGAGGAAAGGGAGGAAGAAGGGGAGGCCACGCCGAGGAGGGAGGCACCCGCCCCGCCTCATGGTCGCCTCAGCCGAGGAAGAGGAGGAGGAGGAACAGGAAGAGCCGCCTCAGCCGCCGGCCGGAAGACCGAATGAGACGGCGACGCCGACGACGCTTTCCCAACGGGCTCCGCTCCCGCGCGCTCGCGCCCCGGCGGACCAATCGCCGGACGCCTCTCGTGAAGGCCCCCCTCTTCTCACGTGATTTCCCCCTCCTTCCCAGCGCTGTATCAGCCTCTCAGGAGGGAGGGAAGTGCCATTGGCACCACCCGGAGGCACGTGACGGGGCGGGGCCGAAGGGAGCCACGCCCCCTCCAACGCCTCCCACAGAAAGAGAGCGGGAGAATGCTCATTCGCTATCTTTCTTAAGAGGGAGCGGCGTTTGATCTTTAGAACTTGTCAGCTCTCTTTCGGTGACGATCTACGGGTGCGTGCCTAGAGAGCGGAGCCCCTTTTAATAATCTCAGCCAGAGCAAAGGTGGAGCAGCGCTATGCTTTCGTAGCTCTATGGGTTATCTATCCTTTCGTATCTCTATGGGTGTTCCATGCTGAGGGGTGACCAACTTGGTCCTCCTCCTTTTCCAGGCCCTGTCCTCCATTTCGGCTTCCCTGTCTAGGAGGAATTTCAAAACGTCCTCCGTTTTGAGCAGGACTAAGAAGCATAAAACAAAATGCATCTGAGGAAGTAGCCTTAAGTCTAGGAAAGTTCTCATACTGCCAACTTCTTTCCTTCATTGAGTCTCAAAGGGACTACAAGATCTCTCTACGTACTAAGAAGCATGGATTTGCACGTACGTTAGTCTTTTCAGCTCATGTCCTCCTTTTTTGCTGAACGTCCTACATTTTGCGGTGCCTGCCTGCTCCTCTCGGCTTTAAGGATATCTGGTCACCTTGTCTATGCTTTTGTAGCTCTATGGGCTCCCCCTCCCTCCTGAGCATAGCCCCGCCTCTTTATTTGCATGGCCACGCCCTCCGTTCAGCCCACCCCTCCCTCCATTGGCTAGTTCCGCCCTCGCTCTTCCTTCTGGGCGTGGCTTTGTGTTCCCACTTGCCCCGGCTTCCCTCTGTAGCAGCTGCGGATGGTGCTCCTCCCTCTCAAGGGACGCCCAGCCCAGGGCAGGCAATGGGGGGGGGGCTGCTGGGAGTGAGTGGGGACTGCAGCAGGAGGCACCTCTGGGATCCTGGAGTGGGAAGAGACCTACCTTGAGGGCCACCCAGTCCAAGCCCCTCCTGCCATGCAGGAACTCTCCATCAACGCACCTCCTGAGACAGATGGCCATACAGCCTCTGTTTAAAGACCTCCAAAGAAGGAGACCCCACCACTCTCCCAGTCAAACTATTCCACTGTCAGACAGCTCTCACTGTCAGGCAATTCTTCCTAATGTTGAGATGGAATCTCTTTTAATAATAATAATAATAATAATAAATTTTATTTGTATCCCGCCTCTCTGTCAAACAATCGAGGCAGGCTCACAGCATTAAGACTCCATACAATGTTAAAATACAATCCAAAATCCACAAACCCTCCCACCCCTTAAAACAGAATTAAACTAATGATGGGATTAAAACATTAAAAACAGCTTGCATCCATTGCTTCATGTCCTATTCTCTGGAGCAGCAGAAAACAAGCTTGTTTCCTCCTCAATATGTCATCCCTTCCCATATTTAAACAGGGCTTTCATATCTTAACGGTCTCTTCTCCAGGCTAAACATGTCCAGCTCTCTAACTTATTCTTCATAAGGCATGCTTTCCAGATCCTTCATCATTTTGGTCACCCTCTTCTGGACACGCTCCAGCTTCTCAACATCCCATTTGAATTGTGGCACCCAGAATTGGACACTGTATTCCAGGAGAGGAGCAAAAGCAGAATAACGTGGTACTATCCAGAAGAAGACTATGAATGGGGAGGGTGGCTATGAAAGAACTAGAAAAAGATCCTAAAATGCAAAATATTCAACTCAGAACAAAAGTGAGAATCATACAAGCCATTGTATTCCCTATTACCATGAATGGATGTGAGAGCTGGACAGTTAAGAAAGGAGATGGGAAGAAAATCAATGCATTTGAGATAATGTGGTGCTGGAGAAGAGTGCTGAGGATCCCATGGACAGCTGAAAGGACAAACAAATGGGTCCTAGAGCAGATCAAGCCGGAAACCTCCCTGGAAGCCAAGATGACAAGACTTAGACTGTCATACTTTTGACACATCTTGAGAAGGCATGAATCACTGGAAAAGACAATAGTGTTAGGAAAGGTGGAGGGAAGTAGGAAGAGAGGAAGGCCACATGCCAGATGGATGGACTCTATGAAGGAGGTCACTTTGGGTATTAAGGGGTTGCTGGATTTAAGCAAAGCAGTGGAGGACAGAGGGTCTTCTTGGAGATGTCTCATCTCCAAGATGAGACATCTCCAAGAAATTACTTCCCTTGATCTTGACACTATACTTCTATTGATGCAGCCTGGAATCACACTAGCCTTTTTAGCTGCCACATCACACTGCTGACGTCTGTTGAACTTGTGGTCTACTAGGTTTTAATTTTTTTAATGGCCCCAGGTTTTTTTAAAAAAAATTAAATTAAATTTATAATTAAAAAATTAAAACATTTTACAAATTTAAAATATATATTTTTCTAATTTTTTTTAAAAAAAAGCATCACATCTTAACAAATTTTCATTTTAACTACACGAAACAATGTACATGTGAATACATTCAGGCTGTACCTCTGATCTGTTGCTATCGTGCCTTCATTTTCCAACTTCTGGTGACACGAATGTGAACCTATCATGGGGATTTGCCCTTGCCATTCTCTGAGGCTGAGAGAGTGTAACATGCCTGAGGTCACCTAGTTTTATGTTCCAGCGGGAATCCAGCCATGTAATTTAAAGTTACAATTTTAATTTTGCTAGTTGTTTATATCACAACTGTTGCCGTTACATTCATTGAAATATGAGAATTAGGATTTATGATTAAGACAAGTACAAAAAACATTAGTAAGGGTTCTGTATGGTGTGGAATGGGAGGAGGTCAATGGCCATGAGTTACTGCACCGGTTGACACCAACCCTAGTGACACCACTGGTTTGTTTACTTAAGAAAATACTAATGTTTATAAAGAAGTCAAGTTTAAAACTGGTTATCAGCCATCTACTTCTCAGTTACAGGCAGATATGAGTATAGGGCACACATTCATAGAGAGCCAGCATGTTGTAGTGGTTTGAATGTTGAACTATGAAACTGGAGACCAGGATTCAAATCCCAGCGCTGTCATATAAACTCACTGGGTGACCTCGGGTAAGTCACACTCTCTCAGACTCAGTGTGGCAATGGCAAACCTCCTCTGAAGAAACTCGCCAAGAAAACCCTACAGTAGGATCACCATAAATCAGAAACAACGTGAAGGCACACAACAACAACAAACACATTCAGCCTGTGAAGAGTGGAGGACAATGCTATGCTATGTTAAAAGAGGTGCCAAAATGAGCTTTACGGTCCAGTTTGTTTTTTGTACTGTCTGCAGTGAGATTGGACGAAACTTTTAAAAACAACATGCCTTTTAACTTATTTTCAAAGTTAACACAGGTTGTCTTGTTACAGAGTGCACAAATGAGCTTCCAGCAAAAATGAACTTCCATCCATTAGCTTTTTCAGTATTCAGTTTGATGCTACAGGTATTGGTTCACGAGAATAATCAAAACAAGGCTTTGGTTTATGGAGCATAATAAGGACTATAAAAACTACAAGCTTAGGTTTTGCAAACATTGCAATCTCTTGGGGGTGGGGATGGGGCAGGGGGAGCTGCCAAGGCCTCTCTCTTATTGCCAGAAGCACTATTTGCTGTAGCTGGCCCACACCAGGATTCAGGATCAACACTGCTGCTCCCATTCCTTTAAAAGGTTAATTTGTGTGCATAAACAGACATGTATAATTCAGGAGATTATTGCCATCAATGCATGAGGTTCCACAAGAGCGTTTTGTACAAGTCCTGGACTTTGGCATAAACTTCAAATTCCCGTTTGAACAGAGTAAATTTCAGATTTTTAATATAGACCCTGTTCTTAGTCATAGAAGTGCTAAATGCCTTTTACTCATGTCCATATTTGAATGTAAGATTTCCTCATGTGCAACCTAGTCATGTTTCCAAGGCATTATTATTATTATTATTATTATTATTATTATTATTCTTCCAGGGCTTACTAGGGCACAGTGCCATGCGAACCCTAGCATTACTACCTCTATAAATAAATAAAAATTAAGGATTGCAAAATTAATATTTTGATGATTTGTTACTTCAAAACTGAGTAAAAGTTGCATGATGGGGGGGGGGGCAGGGAGAAATCAGCTGGTTGCTGATACAGCCCAGGATGATCAGTGTTTTATTTCAGCAATCACTTTTCAGGGACAACATAAGGTCTCCCAGCCTGTGTACCACACAGGAGGGTTTGTAGTTTTCTGTTTTTGGCGTGTGCAGGCTGGTTGAAAAAGGTATCTGAACATACACAGTGCCTTTGTGTCTTCATTTATTAGTTCCTTTCAGTCTTCAGACATCTAGAGTTAGCAGGTAAAGCTTCTTGGATGACCTTCCACAAGAAACTATTTTCAGCAGGGTTTGGGGATCCTGTGAACCGCCAGATGTTGCTAGACTGCAGCTCCTAGCATTCCTCAGCATTGGCTTCACTGACCGGCTCCTGGAGGGCCTTATGATTCATATCCCCAAACTTTAGCACAACCCTAGATATGTCTATCCAGGAATAAGTCCTCTGGAGTTCACTGAAATGTACGCTTGGATAAATGTATAGTAGGGAGAGGAACCTCTGACCCTCTCTAGGTGCTGGACAGCAAACCCCATCATCCTTCCCTAGCTAAGAGTTGTCCTCATAAAGTGGTCCCTCAGTCAGCTTTGGAACTACATCCTTAATCAGCCCTAAAACAGCCTTTCTATCAAAGAAAAAAAACACATAATGTACAATCTACCAAGCTTGTGAGCATTTATCAAGACAGTGTATATATATTTTTTACCAAGACCTGTATTATACAGTATTAGTATGAAAGCTTGTTCTTGTATGCCTTCAAGTCACGTCTGACCTATGGCAACCCAAACACAGTTTTTCTCCAGAGTCGTCGTCCAAACCACTATGCCACCTTGGCTCTCTCTCATTCTGCTTTGCAGGGCTGGTATAAAAAAACTCTGTCCTGATCTCTTTGGAGGAAGTATAATAAACAAATGCAAGGAACCATGAAATCACTTTAAGGTATACATTTAGACAAGGTGCAGAAGCATCATTACAGTGCAAACCACATACAATGATATACCCTGGCAGCATGTTTACACAAACAAATCCTACAGTGTCCAGTGGTGTTTGCTCCTTGGTAAGTATGTCTATGATCACAGATTTGAGTTGAAATGGTACGTTTCAATTAAACAGCAGTGAAATAGTTATCGCAGGAAAATCTCCGGAGGACAAGCTGTCAGTTTGGGCACACCCAAAGCCTATAATCCAAAGGCTGCTGTCAGAATTGGGTTCTCAAAACATCTGGCAAATCTTGCCTCTTGGATTAATCGTCTTCACAAAAGCTCCCAAAGGGAAGCAAAGCAGAAGGCAAACATATTATTAGAGGAAAAAGACCTTAACTGGGTAGGCCTGATTAAAATTTGCCTGCATGTGATTCCCCCCCCAACACACACACTTTATTTCAAAGGCAGTTGGATACATTCTGTTTATACAATTTATATAATTATACAATGACTGGTTGTGTAATAAATGGGCTTCAAGACTGACTTGGGAGGGCATGTAGGTCACAATATGGACAACCCAAGCCTTCAGATGATTGCATTGAGAGGAAACAGCCTCAGCTCTTTCAAGGTTGCCAGATCTCAGATTTGAAGGTTAATTTACAGACCAGCAAATTTAGTGGTAGGGTTGTCTGCAAGCCTGTGCACTTTATTGGCTTTTGATAAACATGAAGATGTCCCACACTGACTGACACATGTGTGCCTCTGGTAACTACTGTACATATAACTGGTCAGCAGTGCACATGTCGAGTGGGTTAACCTAGACAAACTGGTAAACAACAGACAGAGAAATACAGATAACCAGGAGGTTGTTGGTAGCAGGTTGAGAAAGCACTGATTTGACAGTCAGCAGTGAGAAATGGAAACAGAATTATCCGGATGATAGGAGAGGTGGGAAGGATTGTCTTTCTCAAAGAAGTGGAAGGATGGAAATAAATTATTTATGTGAATGACAAAGCCCTACAATCAGAAGTGTTCTTAAAAAGTGAGAAAATGAACAAAAGCACAGGATGCATGTTTATCCAGGCCACTCAGCAACTTCTTGGGGAATACTGCTAACCTATATCAGGATATAGAAGCAGAAGAGGGGAACCTATGGCTCTCCAGATGTTTTGGACTTCAAATCCCATCTGGCCCAGCTACTATGTCCAATCGTAAATAAGGGATTATGATAGTTGTAGTTTAAAGCATCTAGAGGGTGAAAGGTTTCTCACACCTGAGGAACGCAGGTGGCTTAAATTTAGTTGCACATAAATTGGAGAGTTCAACACATAACCTGATTCCATCAGTAAGTCAAAAATAAAATACAGTCAGGAACAGAGTAAAGATTTATTATATAATACCCTTGTTAAACATCTAGCATTATGCTGGTTCCATACACAATACAGTGGGCCCTTGGTATCTATCTATCTGCTGGGGTTTGGTTTCAAGACCCCCTGCGGATACCAAAATCTGTGGTTGCTCAAGTGCTGATATATACAGTGATGTAGTAAAATGACGTCCCTTCTATAAAATAGCCAAATCAGGGTATACTTTTTGGAATGTATATATTTATCCTTGGATAAAGAATCTGTGGCCATGGAGGGCAACTGTATAGTGCAGGAGTCGGCAACTTTTTTTGCCGATGGGCCGGGGGGGGGGAAATGGCGCTGGGGGCCGATGTGCGCGCGCGCGCTTGCCCCCCTGCCCGCGCCGCCATTTTGAAAAACAAAATGGCAGCCGTCCCCTGCACAGCGGTGGGGCCCCCCCAGGAGGGCTCCCTCTGCCTCACCGGGCCTCTGAGAGGCCCAGCGCCGCCGCAGGGCTCCTCTGGGGTGCCATTTTGGATTCCAAAATGGCGCCACAGAGGAGCCCTGCGGCCGCGAAAGCTGGCGGTGCCGGCGGCGGCAGGACTGGGCAGGGGCTGGTCTGAAGGCCTCCACGGGCTGCATCCGGCCTGCGGGCCGTAGGTTGCCGACCCCTAGTATAGTGTAACATTCAAAACAAAGTCATACTTTTCCTGAACTCTTGCTATGCTCTCGGCTCCTATCAAACCAAAGTCTCTCTTTTGATCTTATCTATACCTAGCTCTAGGAACAGTTCTATTTGTAGCTGGTGGCCTTCTCTAGGTTTTATCTATTCCTCTTTGCCCTCATCCCTATCTCTACTTCTAACCAGCCCCGTCTGGTAGTTTAACACAAACCTCTTGTTTTATAATCTTTGTATAATCTTTCCTTCATAGGCCCCTCACGGTATTCCGCAGGCTATGATTTTCTGGCTCTTCTCAGGCATGGAGACACACACACACGCTTATCTTTGCTGCCCATCTTTTTATTTCCCTTTTCTCACCTTTTCACTTTTTATTTCCCTGGGCACAACTAATGGGTTTTCGGTTTCTCCCCAGACGAGGCTGTGTGACACCAAGGTATACTTCCCATCATCAGGAAGATGAGAGTGAGTGCTGGGCATGGCTGGTGACTTGGTCCCCAACTTGGTGCCCGTCTGCTCTGGCAAAGTCATGGCTGGGTTTGAGGAAAGATTTGAACCCACAGATTGAGAGTATGCTCTCAGGAGAAGGAACCCTGCCCCTGCAAAAATGAACCACTTGGACGGTGATGCCGTCTGGCTCAAAAAGTTTTCAAAAGGATCAGCCATTCTAGGGACTTGAGCCACTATGCCAGCTCCCCTAGCATCCTAGCAGTTTCCTGTGAGTTTCGGTCCTGTTAACTAGGGCTTCTGCCCATGGCAATTGTGAAAAGACTACAGTCGTCAGTGTACTTTTCCCAGCAGATGTGCTTAGATTAAATGTATAGTTGTAATATATGGAGAGTACATTTTAAAACAGAGGCTGCTTAGTTTGTCTTTGATGAATATTGATTTTCTCTGTTACTTAATTTCTCCTCTTTCTCTGTTACTTAATTAGGAGAAAGAGAATTCTACCAAGCCCTTTATTCATTCTTGAAGACAATTTGGTCGGCAGTTTGTTTATTATAGGATGCCCTCAGTCTTCTTAACAGGATGAGAGGAGCCTGTCAAAATGGGGTTCAGATGTTTTAATTAGCTAAGTTTTTCCCCTCACATATCCTTGATTTTTAAGGTAGTCAGTATTATTTAAAAAAAACTCTATGGTGTGTGTGTGTGTGTGTATATGGGCTATAAAATCTTAGGGAAAGGAAACTTTTCACTTTATAGGTACTTTCCTCACTAAAGGATATTTATGTATTTTTTCATTATGTTGTTTCAAGACAAAACTTTAGCCCCCCAGATTGGCATCTAAGGGCCTTTGCAGACTGCTAGAAATAGTGCAAATTGAGTCCAATTTAACTGCCCTGGCTCAGTGCTAGGGAATCATGGGAATTGTATTTTTTTTTCTGAGACATTGAGCCTTCTCTGTCAGAGAGCTCTGGTGCCACAATAAACTACAGTTCCCATGATTCCCTAACACTGAGTCAGGGCAGTTAAAGGGGACTCAATTTGCACTATTTCTGGCAGTCTGCAAAGGCCCTAAGTTATTATTCCAGAACTGATTGCAAACAACATTAGTAGAACAGAATCCATGTAAATTCCTTGGGTAGAGCTCTTCTTAGGACTGATTTATTTATTTATATGGCCCCTGAACAGGAATATAATTCTCGCATTGTACCACTGTGGATTTCTTGAATCTCTGTAGACTGTGAAGCCATGTATTATCTTAGTGTCTTTCTTTGTTTCTAGTGTACGAGGGAGTATCGTAAAGTAATAATTATCACCCAGACGTTATTATGGCATATTGATGAAATTTTGTCAGTGTCATCATTGGTCCCTAAGTGCATGATATTTAGAAAATCAGCTCATTGTGTCCTTTATTTTTGTTACAGGTTGTGCCAGACTAAAGTGGAAGATGGAGACGTATAAAGGGGTAATAATTATCACCTGGAAGTGATTATGCTATATTGATGAAATTTTGTCAGTGTCATCATTGCCAAGTGACCTTTTCTTTTCCCCAAAATGAAAGATCCGATTTCACATCACAAATGATGTTATTCATGAAGTGGAAGAGGGGCTTAAGGCGCAGTCTGCAGACTTCTACAATAACGGTATTCGGAAGATAAAATGAATTACAGTAAATAAATGTTGCATGGCATTAGCCCTGAATTAGGAATCAAAATAAAACAACTCTTTCCCAAACAGGAAAAACGAAACCTGGCTCCTCCACCAGCAGAGGGCGCTGTGTCTCCTCCCTCGGAGGCCTAAGAAAGTCCTCTGTTCCTAGAGAGAAAAATGTATAGAGCCACCCGCTATCATGAAAGACATAACGCTGGACTCCATTGTCAAGTCCGAAGTCAAACCTGCAATATTAAAACAAACAAATCATTTTCTCAGAGGAGAGAGAGAGAAAGAGAGATGCCGCTAGTCACCCATGCAGAAACACGGCAAATATGGCGGTTTGCTTCCTCCCTTCCCAATTATTAGTGGAAACTCAAACGGTGGAGTGCTCTAACTTTTTCATATCTCTATAGTCCTCCTGTGCGGCGTCTCCAGTGCGCATGCGTCAGAGAAAGTTTTGTTTCCCCCAAACGGCTGGAACATCTCCTCAGGCCCAGCGCGCTGTGTGCAAAGAGTGGCGAGGAGACCGGCCTGCCTGGTAACTATGGTAACGCGGTGGGATTCCAGGAAAGGAGAGACGGTGATGGGGGAGGTTGCAGGAGGAGGAAAGGCAGCCGTTAATTCGCCAGCCTTCTCAACGGTGAACTAAGGAGTGGGCGGGGCCAAGGGAAGACGAATCCCCCTGTTCTATTGGATGGCACCAGCGTAAGCTCCGCCCTCTCCGCCCAATCAACGGGCAGAGAGCAAGAGAAGGCGGGAGCCAGTTCCCAGGTGGCTTGCCTATGACGGCGTCCCATGGAACTCTGGGAATTGTAGTTTGTTGTCTCACCAGAGCTCTGATAGAGAAGGCTAAATGTTTCACAGAAACTAGAAATCCCACAATTCCATGACAGTTAAAGCGGTCTCAAACTGGATTATTTCTCCAGTGCTGATGCTGCCTTTGTAGCATTCCCAGTTCTGAAAGCCTACCTTGCTGTATAGAGACACAAACTAAAGAAAATAAAGGGATGTAACCAATGAAAGAGCAATGAACGTCTTCCTAATCGCTTCTTTGGGGTGGCAACTTCCATAAGTTAAAACACGGCGGCATTTTTAACGCGTGGAATTTGCTAGACCAGAATGTGGTGGCCACTAATTTAGGTGCTTTTTTTTTTAAAAGGTTATCAGACAAATTCATAGAAGATAGGGCTCTTTAGGAAGTATCCACACTGCAGAAATAAAGCAGTTTGATACAATATTAACTGTCAGGGCTCCATCCTGTGGAATCCTGGGATTTGTAGTTTGGTGAGTTGTTCAGCCTGGTCTGCCAGAGGGCCCTGGTGCCTCACCATACTATACATCCCAGTATTCTGTAGAATGGAGTCATGGCAGTAAAAGTGGTGCTGTCAGGCCTAGATTTGGATTAAGAAGTAGACCTCCTTCCAGTCCATCTGATACCATCCGGCCTCAGAGGGAGAGAAAGGCTGGCCAGCTCCATCAGGCCTTGCCTAAAGAGGAGCATTTCCCCTCCATCCACCATCATCTGTCATCAGAGGGAGAGAGTAGTGGGCCAGCTCCATCAGGTCTAGCCTAAATTAAGAAGGAGAGCCCTCCTTCCAGTCCATCTGCCAGGGTCCAGGCCTCAGAGGGAGAGAAGAAAAAGACTTAGGGCCTTTGCAGACTGCCAGAAATAGTGCACATTAAATTGAGGCACTGCCCTGGCTCAGTGCTAGGGAATCATGGGAATTGTATTTTTTTCTGGGACATTGAGCCTTCTCTGTCAGAGAGCTCTGGTGCCACAATAAATTACAGTTCCCATGATTCCCTAGCACTGAGCCAGGGCAGTGCCTCAATTTAATGTGCACTATTTCTAGTAGTCTGCAAAGGCCTTTAGTCCCCTTTCCCACCAATATTCCCTTCTCCTTTTGTGTCATACCTTTTTAGATTGTAAGCCTGAGGGCAGGGAGCCATCTAATTAACTATCTGTAAGCGTCTCTGAGAGTCTTTGTGGCTAAAGAGTGGGGTGTAAACACTCCAAACAAACAAACAAACAAACAAGCAAACAGCTTTATTGCTGCAGAAGTATACTTGTCCCTCCTCATTTGCTGGGGTTAGGGGCAGAGCACCCCTGTGAAAATGGAAAAAGTGCAAATAACAAAAACACTATGTTTTTACCTGAGAGAACACCTCTCTAGGAGTCTCTAGGCCAGGGGTCATCAAACTTTTTAAACAGGGGGCCAGTTCACTGTCCCTCAAACCATTGGAGGGCCGGACATGCGCACTGCGGGTCCGGGACAAGTCGGCTGCTAAGCAGGACAGGCAGTGGCGACAAAAACACCCAGCGGGCCGGATAAATGTCCTTGGCAGGCCGCATGTGGCCTGCGGGCCATAGTTTAAGGACCCCTGCTCTAGGACCTCCATTGTGACTTTTGGCTAAAGTAGGCCATTGAGTTGCACTGGAGGATCTAGATCAGGGGTAGGCAACCTAAGGCCCGGGTGCCACTGCCGCCCCCCGCCGCCACCGCCTGCCATGATGATATTGATTATTGTTGTTATTACTTGTTCTTGGGGTTTTCTTGGCAAAATCTCCACAGGGCTTTTGCCATCATGGCTTTTCTGGGGCTGAGAGAGTGTGCATGTATATTTTTTTAATTTTTAATTTTTATATTTATTTATTTATTTATTTATAATATTTATTTATTTTTGGTGCTTCGGCCCCCCAATTGTCTGAGGGACAGCAACCCGGCCCCTGGCTCAAAAAGGTTGCCTACCCCTGATCTAGATATTCCTAGAGAGAACATATTAATGAAATCTGTGAATAATTAAATCTGCAGAAGTCAAAGCTGCAAATGTGGAAGATGAGGGTAGTGTGAATTTTGACTAAAATACATATAAAACTTGCCATGCAGTACTAGTTTCTAAGCTTCCTTCACTTATGTTCCTAAGGCTGGTTATAAAGTCTTTAAACCAGGGGTCGGAAACCTACGGCCCGCGGGCTGCACCCGGCCCGTGGACCCCCGCAGTACTCCTGCGCATGCGCAAATGAGTCACGCCTGCCATTTTGGCAAACAAAATGGTGGCCGCGATGCATGCTGCCATCCCCCCCCCCGGCCCAGCGGAAGACCTGGGGACCAGCGACCGGCCCTAGGTATGTGAACGTTGCCGACCCCTGCTTTAAACTATTTGTGCTGTATTCAGAATGAATGGAGATAACCAAAAGAACACTAAACATGGGAGTGTGCTTGTTCATTATGTATGAAATCCTAGGGAAGAGAAGGAATACTAAGCCCTGCTGCGTTCCCAAAAGAGCATGTACACGATGTGTGTGTCCCTCACAGGATGGCAGTGGCATGCAGTAAGGAGGGAAAGCACTTCAGTCCATTCTTGCATTTAGGATTTCACACAGACATCCTTTTCCTTTTGTTTGACTCGATAGGCAAGAAGATGGCCTTGGTTCCTTATGACGACGCAGCTCTTTGGGGGATGCACAAGTTACATCAGTCTTCCTCTGTATATTATTTTGCCAACCGTACCATCCAGATCAAACAGGACTGGAAGCAGCTGGGTGTTGCTGCTGTGGTATGGGATGCGGTACGTATAATTCATCATCTGTCTTTGATAACAGGCTGAACTTGGAACCATGGGCAGGTTGAAGCAACAGCAGCCATGGGGCGGTTGACAGGGCTGACCGAGGAAGTTGGAGAAAGCTGGACAGAACCCTTCATGTGAAGGAACCACTCGGCCTGTGCTTTCCTTTAGTCTTAACAAGCATCACAGAATCACAAGGCTGTAATTTTGAAAGGGACCTCAAGTGTGCAGGAAACCACTCATGTAGACATTCTTTTTTTTTCCTCATTTGAACTCATTGGTTGGAAGGTCCTATCCTCTAGAGCTGTAGAAAACAAGTTTTTAAAAATCCATTCATGTATTTATTTCATCTTCTATATGTAGAGAGAGCTTGTATAGCACATGTAGCACTTGCAGACTAACTGAACTAAAGAAGTTGGCAGCTTTTGTAGACTTCAGTCTACTTCATATATGCATCTGAGGAAGTAGACTGAAGTCTACGAAAGCTCATGCTGCCAACTTCTTTCTTTTAGTTAGTTTCAAAGGTGCTACAAGATCTCTCTACATACTGATTCTTCAGACTAACACGGCTATAGCTTTGAATTCATCTTCTATATGGCAGTCTTACCTGATCACACCCATCTGTCAATTTATTTTTTTCAGACTGAACATGCCTAGTTTCTTCAGCCATATTTCATAGAGCTTTATTAGTCTGGGATGTTAGTCCTTTCTCCTCAACTAAAAAAGATGCCATATTTTTTTATCTAAATGTCCTGACTTGTGTTGCCTGTTTACAAGCATCATCTAAACAGAGAACTTTGGAATGTATTCTCAGTATATAACAGTCTTCCCCAGGCTGCTGGTCAGTTCTATTCCCATTGTCCTAATCTTGTGTTTGAAGTTCCCATAGTCTCCAGCCTGCACGGCAGTAGGAAGTCTGTTATAAGTTCTCTACTCTTTTTGTCCCTTGCTGGTTAAAATCATTTGTTGCTGTTTTTTCTGTCCAATCCAATCCTATGAACAGCTGCTTTGCCAGAAGGTTTTTTAGTGGTTGATCCTCTGTAGGTAAGCTGTGTTTACTCAGAAGTAAGTTTCATTGAAACAGTGTTGTGTACTGTTGAGTAAGTATGTCTGTTATTCCAATGTTATTTTTTGTTTTTCATCGAGATGCTTCTTACTTGGTAAAGAGTTCCACTGATGGACAGAAATCTTGTGCTCTCATTCATCTTTGTTATTCTTATGTTTTTTCTCCTTCATTAGTGCATCTTCTTTTAAAAAAGTAAAAGGTGAATTTGTGCCAATGGAATCCTGCTTCCATCAAGTCAGCTGGATAATTTACTCAGCTAATTTATTTTAGAAGAAGTTACATATGTTCCTGGTATTAAGTTTTTCTTGTCTATTTAATTTGCAAACCACCTTTTTTAAGCAATGTTTTTTGCTGGGATGGACTCTACATGACAATAATATCAGTCTTTTATTTTTATTTGGATGGGTGGGAAGCACCAGCAGGCATGTAATTTCAGGATGAAACTATATTGCATACACAGGAACTGCATGAAGACTAGTACCACAATGGAAAATAATGAACTTATGATACAAATGAAAACTACTTTGATTACCCACACATATTCCTCCATGTGTGAACAGTGATGTAAGATTACAGATAGGAGCATTCAGCTTCAAAAGATACATATGAACCTTGCCTAAGGAAAATGTGAAAGCAACCACCTTTATTGTAATCTATGTATTGTGTGTAACTAAGGGCCTTTGCAGACTGCCAGAAATAGTGCAAATTGAGTCCACTTTAAATTGAGGCACTGCCCTGGCTCAGTGCTAGGGAATCATGGGAATTGTATTTTTTTCTAAGACATTGAGCCTTCTCTGTCAGAGAGTTCTGGTGCCACAATAAATTACAGTTCCCATAATTCCCTAGCACTGAGCCAGGGCAGTGCCTCAATTTAAAGTGGACTCAATTTGCACTATTTCTGGCAGTCTGCAAAGGCCCTAACTGAAAAGTATATTGGTTTGATACTAGTGGAAACTAATGTTCACAGTGTGAAAAAATGCCTTCAAAATAAGTTTATTTTCCACATTGAGTCAGAGGTAATCCAATAAATATTTAAATAATACTCTAAGATGCAGTGCTGCAAGTTCATGAGCCATTGTTAGCTGGAATCCTGGGAAGAAAATTTTTTTGGTCATGAGTATTTGTAGGTGTGCTCTGTCAAGGTGCAATCTTGATTCTGTTCATGGATACGAAATCAAATTGGATGTGCACCTTTTCTTACCTGGTCTTGAATTCTAACTAGAAATCTAACCATCCTGATTAAAAGTAGCTTAGAAGCAACCAGACAAAACAAGAATTTGTACAGTGTTTTCCTGCCAAGGTGGGTGGATTCTGCTGTTTCATGAATATTTGCTCTCATCTAGTCTGTGGATTGGACACTGGCTTGAGCTAGAAATTAAAAACTTAATTGTTGTTTAATTAACAACTTAATCTGAAACCACATTTCAGATTTATTTTTTAGGGGGAGGGATTCTTATTTCTATTCTAAAAAACTAACTAATTTGGAAATATCCCAAATAGAGCTCAGAAATATGCTGGTTGGCTTACACCAGCATGGCATCATTGTGTTACTTTTGTTCTCATGTGAGAAAAACTATGGTCTGGCATTGTTCAGGCCCAGATCCTCTGCTCTACTTCTGTATCCCGGAGAACTTGGACGTTCTTCCCCTTTTCCTCCTGCTAAAGCCCTCCATCAAAGACCTGCTTTAGATGGTTTCCACAGATCTCAGGGCTTTGCTCCTGTTCTCCTAGCCTCAATATGAGGGGAGGAATCCCAGGGCAAAAGCTTAAAAACACCATCGGGCCACACTGTGGCCATACTGTTAGGTGCCATCCCTAGGGCTCAGGTTTGAACCATAAAATTTCAGGGCCTGGGATACTCCTGATTCGCAACCCTATCCCCAGAGCAGGTTTTTAGAATGCACAGGAGGCTGCTGATTCTGGAAGAAGCCGTGAGATCTGGGAGGGGGGGAGACTACTGGACGCTGGCCTGAAATCAGCATTCTTTGTTAATTGCATTTCTTTCCTCTTGGCCCAGGCTGTGGTGTTGTGCACTTTCTTGGAGATGAGAGGCATTGATCTACAAGGGCGCATGGTGATTGAGTTAGGAGCTGGAACAGGCCTGCTGGGAATTGTAGCTGCGCTGCTTGGTAAGTTTCTCTTTTGGGAAACTGGAGCTAATGTTGCCATTTAAGCTCATTTCCTTATCAGACAGTGATTTTCTTATCAGGCAACATATCTCTGGTGGTATGTTCATTGTATTAATCATTTTCATTATTGTTGTGGAAGTGGGTGGTGGATAGGCAGGCTATATATAGCATAGTTATTTTCCATTCTTTGCCAGACTCTTTTTAAAGTAATTAGTTGGCATCCTGTTTAGCAGTTATAAGATATTCAGCTGGACTCACAATCTCATAACTGCTGAGGATCCACATTTATGGTTGTTAATGACCAAATGTGATCTTAAAAATCTACCTTTGCAACCTGGCAGTAGCCCAACCAAAAGGTTTCTAAGGTGCTGCAGATTTGGGTGCTGGAAAATTATTTCTGTAGCTCTCTTCCAGTTGTGGGCTGCCTTGAGACAAGTAGTTGTGGCAGGACCACGAAGGATATTTTGACCTTCCTATTCTCGATATGCACCACAACTGGGAGAAGGCTGCCGATGCTCTTTTCCAGGACCTTGATTTCCATCACCTTGGAAACACTTTGGTTGGGATGCTGTCAGACTGAGTGTGTGGTGTGTGTGTGTCAGCCAGATGTAACTACGATGACAGAGCTCCATCATTATAGTTATGTTCACAGTGCAATGAGTTCGCAACTGAACAAATCCCTCAGCTATAATATTTAGCCTTTTCAGCCTTTCAATTAATATATTCTAGGAAGCAAATGTTCTATTTATAATCCTCATTTTTTAATACTTAGTAGTTTTACAGTGGTCTGTAAACTACTGTGAAAACAGTAGTTCTGCAGATTTTAGGATTACCGGACAGTAATCTGTAAACTACTGTAAAACTGGACAATAGTTACTTTTCTAGGAGTGAAAGAATTGTGGGTATATAGGTTGACTTGCCCTTTGACCAAGCTTCCAATAAGGTGACACCTCTCATCCCTCCAACTTGCCACCCAGGTGAAAATGGCAGCTTATAGTAGCTAATGTTATGTGTAACTATAGCAGGGCTATTGGTCTGTAGGCCATGCCTTATCTGTGGTCTTTTATCGTGCTGTATTAAATACTAAGTTCCTCCAGGGTTAAAGTGGGATAGTGCTCTGCGTCAGCATATGACTATTAGAACACTTTTTTGCTCTGGGTTGTTTTGCTGAATGATGTGACTATGCATTGACCATTAACAATGCTTTTTTTTTTTAAAAAAAGCCCACCACTGTTCTGTATGATTCAGCATGATGGTTTGTGATATTTTTCATGTTATAGCCATTATAGTTACACACATTCATGTGGAAAGCCTTGTGTTACAAAAGTGGTGCCAGACACTGTCATTTCTCTTTACATATTTAACTCTCCTTTTCTCTTTGGGGACTACACTTTAGGTGCCCATGTCACAATCACAGACAGAAAGGCAGCCTTGGCACTCCTTGAGTCCAACGTAAGAGCCAATCTGCCCACCGACCTCCAGCCAAGGGCAGTGGTCAAAGAACTGACTTGGGGACAAGATTTAGTGAACTTCTCTCCAGGAGGGTATGATGTTATTTTGGGTGCGGACATAGTTTATCTGGAAGAAACATTTGGCGCTCTTCTCCAAACGCTGGACCATCTCTGCTCTGACAGGACTGTGATCCTGTTATCGTGCCGCCTCCGCTATGAACGGGACCAGAACTTCCTGAAGATGCTGAAAGGACTTTTTTCGGTATATGAGGTGTTCTATGACAGTAATAATGATGTGCATATATTTAAAGCACAGAGGAATATCCAGAAGGGAGATCTGTGATGTGTTAGTTGTGAACTCTTTGCCAGCTTATGCCCCTGTCAAGCTTGGAAATGTGACTACATCTCCCAGAATCCCCAAGACAGCATGGCCACTGTCCCATGTTGCCTAGGAAGCATAGTCTGGGAGTTGTAGTAAAAAAAAAAGTAGCATTTCCATGATTTGTCATCTCCCCAGTACACTTGGACCAAAGTATCAGTTTACATCTTCCTCCCAATATTTATTATTTTTCTTTTTGTTATTGGTAATTTAGACTGACCAAATGATAAATGGCCCAATGAATGATTGGAAGACAGAAAATTGGTATCACTGCAGTTAAGGAAGCACAGGTCCCTTTGGCTCTCAGTAAGATAGCCAGCATCGCATAGCAGTTTGAGTCCTGGACTATGATTCTGGAGACCAAGATTCAAATCCCTGCTTGGCCATGGAAACCCACTCTCAGGCTCAGAAAAACCCATGACAGGTTAATCTTAGGGTCACTGTATGTGTGGTGTAGTGGTTTGAGGGGAGTAGGGCTCTGGAAACCAATGTTCAATTCATCACTTGGCCATGAAACTCACTGGGTGACTTTGAGTAAGCCACATGCACTCAGCCTCAGAAGATGGCAATGGCAATGGCAAGTATCCTTTGAATAAATATTGCAGAGAAAACCCCATGACAGGTTTGCCTTGGGGTCACCAAAAGTCAGAAACAACAACAAAGAAGTGAAAAATCCAGTTAGATTCAAAATAATGACATTTCTGTGTTCCATTGGTGTAAAATAATACAAGTTGATGGACAAGATAGAAATCAAATGGCAAAATCAAATGTACTCTGTGATTGGAAAAGAAAAAGATCATGACAATTGCAAAGGAAACATTTTTTGAAATGTGTTTGCTGTTTTGCTTCAGAAAGACCAGGCCTTGGGCAATTATGGAGAGACCAGAGGGCAATCCTTGAACCTCTGGAAGGTTTGACAGGTTGCAGTAGCCCCATAAAAAGAGGAAAATATCAAAAACAAAAGTAGAGCTGGCATCTGGTCAACTTTGGGTTTCATGGGCCGGGGGGGGGGGGGGGGAGGAGGCTTGATGGGCCCTACAGCACATTTCTAAATAAAATAGTTCTTTGAAGCCTCCAGGAATGGAAAAAACACCTTTTTCAATAAGGAAGAACAATTATTTCACTGCAATGAAGATAATCAGTGAGCCACAAATAATGTCCACCCTGGCTGAGTGGAGTGCCTCCCTTAGGGAACACTTTACATATGTTCTCACAGGCAGCAAACCTGTCATGAAGTATATCCTAGCTGGGGAACAGAGGCCAACACCTATGGGACTGCACCTGAGTAATGAGTATGCTTGAGTTTGTCAGACATTTTTGCATGTACATGTAAAGTCATGGTGGGAACATCTTGAGACAGTTCTTGTTTTCCCTATAGTGGCTCATCTGAAGGCATTATTGAGTTCTCCTGAGTAGTCAAGACATAATATACTAAAAGGTAAAACAGACCACCCCAAAGGGGTGGCCTCAATGCGCCCCTGAGAAAGCCAGATTGGGGACATGGCAATCACACGTCACGGCCCCAATCCACCTTTTTGCCGCCCCAAAAAGAAGCAGCGAATTGCCACTCCTTGCGCTGACAAAAAGCTGGCTTTTCCTGCCTGGATGCAGCTTTACAGTGCTCCTGCGGTGTGTAAATGTGTGGCCCACAGGTAGGCAGCCAGGCTGTGTGAAGCCAGCTTCTCGATGTCTTCGGGGCGTGCGTCGTGGATATTCCATGCCCCCAAGCCGCAAGAAAGCTGGCTTTTTATGCCGGCCTCTTTCGCCCCAAGTTAACTTAAAACAAGGGTAGGCAGTTATTGAACACTACAGGTGCTATATTGTAAGAGTTGCACAAGTCAGCTATTATGGCCAGTAGTCAGGAATCATGGGAACTGTAGCCCCCAAATGTTTGGCAACCGGCCTCTTCTCCTCCAGGCAGTGTACAATAAACTATTCTAACCAATTTAAAATAGTACAGAAATATTTTTAAAGGATAAAAACTTACACGATTGACAAAATATATTAAAAGGGTTAAAATAGTTTAAAATTAATTGAAATCGTGTGTATGGGAGGGATTTTGTGAACTCAATTAGGCATCAAAAACTTTCATAAACAACTTGGCACCTAAACAGCAGCAATGTTGGCACCAATCGGACCTCCAAGTTGCCACAGCGGAGAAGGCACTCTTCCATATTGCCCTGACTAATGGGATACAGAGGAGGACCCAACCAACAGACCTTAAATGGTGGGCAGGTGCATATCTGGGGAGGCACACCTTCAAGGACTGTTTAGGGCTTTCAATGTCATTACTGGTACCATTAAGACTGGTAAAGGCAGCCAGTGTTGTATGGGTTTTGCATGATGTTTTTGTCAACAATCTGCATTTTACACCATCTGGAGTTTCTGAGTTGGCTTCAAGGACAGCCCCATGAAGAGTGCAGACCCCTTTGCCTGACTTGTAAATCATATTTGACAAATTAAGCCTCAGTCCTATACTGACTGTTGCCTAGTTCTCTGGCCCTCCTTCGCCATCCTCTTAAATGCTGACTCTGCTAAAAAATGTATAGATAGATAGAGGACAAGGAGGAAAAGGATCTCAGCAAGTGTAAAAAGAGTTTATATACAGGAGCTTCCTTGTCAGGGGCTTTTGATAATCGAGATGTACCTGTATTTCAGGCCTTAATAACGTCAGCTGTTTTTAGCTACTGGTTCCTAGATTTTTTAAAAAAATGTCTTTTATTGTTTTAAATGTCTTAAGGTAAGCTGCTTGTAGTGAAAGCCAAGATAATACTCTGTATTACTCTGGGGTGGGGAAAGTGAAGGCTCCCAAAGGCCCTTAGTATAGCCATTCATTTTTGCTGCAAATTGTGCCATTCTCTCCCTCAACCAGGAGTGGCCTTTTTAAAAGAAAATGAAATGGAAATTGACTGCCTTTAAAAAAAAAAAGAAAAAAAGAGGGCTTCTCCTGAGCATAAAAGAGGCCATTCCTCACATGGGAAATTGCCCCTCACACCCCTTAGGGATATGGGGAGCATTTTTGGCCAGTTAAAAAAAGTTTTTAAAAATCGGGTATGGACTAATAGGAACACTGATGTATGTACTAGGTTTGCCTGTGTTTATAGAGATATCTACATTTGTGGAATGGAGTCTCCAAGAATTATTTCTCACTATCATCCTAGGTCTTCATGTGGCTAAAATGGGCCAAGAGGTTGTGCTTTCATTTAAAGGGGATGCTTGAAATTCCTCAGAAAAGAATGCCATTAGTGATGGGATTTATCCATCCTTTAGAACAGATGTGTTGGAAACATAGATTGATATGATTACTCTGCTCTGTATTTGGAAGCTTATGCAAGTGGAAGACATCTTCCACAGGGACCAGCATGTTTTGAGATCAACTTATTGTCCAAAACAAAATCAAATAATTTCCCAGGAAAAATCTCGAAACACAATGGTTAACTAATGTTCAAAAATCCACAGAAATGTATACATCTGGTGCTCCATATTGGGGGGCTAGCCATCCGTGGATTGGACCATCTGCAGATGGAGCCACCCCATTATCCTCAATGGTGGCGTATGCACATGGCTGCGCTAATGTGGTCGTGCATATGTGGCACATCCATAGAGAATAATGGACTTGAGGTTCTGCAATATTTAGTATCCGGGAAGGGGTGTGTGTGTCTGGAACAGAACTCCATGGATACGGAGGACCAACTATACTTAACTAGCTCATCCAACCTATATGGAGTGGAGAGTCTATACTCTGCACAGAATTTTAGGGCACATGTGCAGTTTGTGAGGAGCTGGAGAGTCTGTTCACGGAGTATACTATTCTAGCAAGTAAGCACAAACCTTTTGTGGCTGTACATTAATGATGCAACAAGTGTTTGATGTTAAAAGTCACTGTTGCAAAACCTTTAATTAGCATCCACAGGTTTAGCAGATCACATTTTGAAAGCACAAGTTTTCAAAATATATAGAGACAGATTGCCTGCTTGTAACTGCAGTCATCGGTGCCCTCACACAAACTGGCCTGCACAGAGACCCCAGGGAAACGTCCTAGAGCTGAGTAGCTTGCTGGGAATCCCATTCCCTCCTTCATACTGCGTATGTCCTACCCTGCCAAGTTACCATTCCCTGAGTTTCCCAGTCTGCTGAAAATACCAGCAGGGACCTGAGAGAGAGGAGGTAGGGTGAGTTTCTGTTAGAGTACAAATGACCACTTGAAGAACTACAACCTGTAACTGTAAAGACCCAGAAGCTCTTCTTCATCATGGTCTCTGTGCCTCACACAAATGGGTGTCTGCAAAGCTTATTGTGGGATGAAGGGGCAGGTCACTGCCGTACAGAAGAAAGAACAGCTGGCCTTATTGAATGTCACCGCTCGCTCTGCAGTCCATTCAGTAATGTTTGATGAATGTTGGGGGTTGAGACCATGTGGCAACCTTGCATAGAGTTGGCACTATGGAGGAGCACCAGAGAAGCAGCCAAGGCCCTAGCACAGTGGGCTCTGAGACCTGCTGGTACTAGCTGGTGGGGAAGGTCATACTCCAGACAAATTGTCTCCAGGACCCACTTGGAAAGGCGCTTGGTGGAGACCTGCTCACCTCTCCTATTACCACCATGACAGATGAAGAGTTAAGACAAATGAATGGAAGCTGTGCATTCAATATAAAAGGCAAATTGCTTGCGGGATGTCACCATGAGCTAGTCATCCAGATAAGGATAGATTTGCACATACCCCTGAGTCCCGAGGAAGGAGATTACCACTGCCATGCACATGGTAGAAACTTTGGTGCCGCAGAAAGTCTGAACAGGAGGCCTTTGTATTGGCAAAGATCCATGCCGATGGTAAATCATAGAAACTTGTGATGCTGCAAATATATCCTGATGTAGAAGTGTCTATCGAACCAAAACATTTGCCCTCATGAAGGAATGGCAGGATAGGCTGAACTGTGATGATTTTAATTTTCAGGGGCTTATTTATACATTGACATCCCAAGGATCCAATATGGGTCATAGGCCTTCTCTCTCTCTCTTTGATACGGTGAAATATCAAGAGAAATAGCCAATCTTAATGTATTGGGCTGGACTCTTCCATGGCAGGTGGGCTAGAATTAGGGTCATGATTTGACTCTGAAGTGCCTTGAGATACCTCTTCCTGCTTAGCTGGTGTAGCAGACTGGGCTAACACTGGAGGTGGATGTCTAGCCAGTGCTGAGAAGTCAGCGTTGATAGGCTGCTACGGAGTTGTGGAGGGAACTGTTCCTGCAATGGAAGATGAAGAATTATCTGATGGAACGGGCTGTGAGTATACTGTAGAAGTCACAACCTCAACTGACACCAGCTTCTTTACTGGATGCAAAGAGGGAGGAGATCTTGAAATGGTGGCCTTGGTGGAGGATAGAGAGGAGTGTGTGCTGGAGTCAAAGACTGCGAGTGGACACCAATGTGGGTATGGTGTGGGTTGTCAGTGGTGTAAGACTGACATCATGGCAAATGAGTCAATACTGAGGGAGATTGAGAATGATCATGATGATGGTAATATGCAGACCATCTAGGTCAGGAGTAGTAGGTATCAGAAGCATGGTACAGGTCTCTCTACGTCAGGGGTAGGCAACCTTTCCCCTTTAAGGGCCGAGGGACTTCAGCTCCCAGAAGCCTCAGCCATGTTGGCCAATAGTCCCATGTTGGCCAATAGCTCCTGGGATTCTGGGAGCTGAAGTCCCTCGGCCCTTAAAGGGGAAAGGTTGCCTACCCCTGCTCTACGTGATGGAGAGTAAGAAAGACATGACCTCAACATTTCCCTTCAGAAATGTTCTTGCCAATATCTGACTATTTAAGATACCAGGGTGAATAGAGAATCTACATGGTAGCTGTAGTTGTGAGACGTAAGATCTCTTCCTATAGGATGCTGACATGTCGCATTGAGAAGATAGATGAAGTGCACTAAGAGACTTGCTAGATGGCGAGGTAGCAGTCAACTGCCCATGGTGGCACAGCGCAGAAGGCATTTGTTGATTTGAAACAGCAGGTGGAGTCAAGACAGGTTGTGATGAAGTAGCAGGGAATACCACTGAGGTTGACAAAATGCTCCGTATCGCCACTAAGTGCGATGGTTCTTCAGTTGGTGCTGACTCTATACCAGGGGTAGGCAACCTTTCCCCTTGAAGGGCCGAGGGACTTCAGCTCCAGAAGCCTCAGCCATGTTGGCCAATAGTCTCATGTTGGCCAATAGCTCCTGGGATTCTGGGAACTGAAGTCCCTCGGCCCTCAAAGGGGAAAGGTTGCCTACCCCTGCTCTATACTAATAGAGACTCTATATAGACTCTATACTATAGAGTCAGCACCAACTGAAGAACCATTGCACTTAGTGGTGGCATTGAGCATTCTTGACTCTGCTGTCAAGACTGGGAGAGATGTTTCTGGGACTTCACAAATAGGCTTATTGGTCTGCTTCAGTTTTCTTTTTCTCCAGTCCCAGTTCCTCAGAGGCATGACATCTCTTCTGTCCTGCCTTTTCCAAAGTGGTTGATTCTGATGCTATCTTCAGTTGGACTTATGACAGTGAGTATTAGTAGTAAGGACAGCAACTACAAGAGATGTTCCAGGCATCGACAACGAAACTCATGTGGTTGGTTCTGACATTGTTGGCCCCAAAGAAGTTGTCTGTCCTGATGTCTTTGATATGGAAGAGTGATTTAGCTTCTCTTGCAATTTTGCAGCAGTCGAGGAAGCAGTGAACAGTGACTTTTTTGCTGCTGCTTGTGTTCCAAGACTTGGAGAGACTCCTCCCAAAGGTGAACTTTCAGGTCAGATACTTGGTTTTTAATGGCTTGAGAAG
This sequence comes from Phrynosoma blainvillii, assembly GCA_026167975.1. NCBI lineage: Eukaryota > Metazoa > Chordata > Lepidosauria > Squamata > Phrynosomatidae > Phrynosoma > Phrynosoma blainvillii. The sequence continues at coordinate 230,059,769 of JANUYF010000001.1, forward strand.
CAAACCCCTGGCATACTGAGGAATGCTGGGTGGTATATTCCTCTCCCATACAAAATAAGCACTCTAAATGAGCATCTGGCCAAGAAAGTTTTTGTCCACTTGTGGAGCAGCATTTGAATAGGGAAATAGAGGCCATAGGTGGGAAAGGGAATATAATATATATATATATATATATATATATACCCCGAAAAACAGGTGAATAAGAAAAAAGAAAATGCTGTATCACACTAGAGCACACAGCTTGGCAGGTGAGAGGGGTAGAACATTCCATTAAGAGTCTTTGCGTTGGTGCAAAATCCCATTGATGTGAGTCGGATGCTTTGTGTATTCTTGCATGGCAGCGGGTTGGACTTGATGACCCTTGTGGTCTCTTCCGACTCTATGATTCTATGAGTCACAGAGACCACGAAGAAAAAATTGTTCCTACATAATTTCTTGGAGACTGCTGGATAGAACTATAAAATAATTCAATAAAGATCTATCCTGTTATTCTGGCACAGAATTTGGAGCTGAAAGGATGGGAAGACAAAGGCTATAGTTTCCTTAAAGTCCTTGTGTAACTCTGACAGTTTCCCATTAGCACAATACAAACAATAGAACAAATATATTTCAAGAAATATATATTTCTCTTTGAAAGTGCATTTATTTTTGCATTTTATTCTTAACTGGCTATTTGGGATTATCAAGGAAGCCATAAAATCTTAATGATTCCCCTCTCTAAAAAAAGAGACTTAAAAAGATTTTAAAAGCATGTTTATGTGTCTGCACATAAATGTGTAAAAAGGGTGTTATGACAGTTTATACCACAAACTTTACAGTAAGAAAAAGCACTTTTTGACAATAATTCACAAATTCACAAGGATCACTTTAATATACAAAGCAATTACTAGCATTCTGAAACACAAAGCAATTAGTATGTACATAATGTTAATAAAATGCAGTATAACTCAATTTGTAAAAAACCCATGAAGCACAAAAGGATAAATTACAAAATTAAAACAGGGACGTTTTGAGGAAATGGGGAAATCTGAAATTAACTTAATCCATTTGTAGTCCATTTTCTCTGTTTAGTAATTTAAGTTCAAGAGAAAACTTTGAAAGTTCAAATACCCTGTTTTGTGCTGATTGTTTTGGGTAAAGAATCAGAAATAAGGGGGATTGGATTAATTACATCTATTAAATAAAAGTAACATAGCCATCCCCACTCCAGACACTTCCCGTTATTCTAAAGTAGTTTTGCGTTGCAAAGTCTTAATGCAAAAAACAGTGTCAAAGCAAAAAGGTGGAATTTTACAGAAAGTGCCAAGGCATCAGCAGTACACCTTCAGCCAGTATAGTTTATATAGGAATTAATCCAGTTTTGAATGAAATTGAAGGTCTGACATTGTTACTTGCTTTTGCAAAATAGAATTATATGACACAAACAATGTATTTAACAATGGATAAAAAAGAACTTGTAAAAAGCATTTTAAAAAAATGATCCCTCAATTATTCATCACGGCTTTTGTAATTACAACCAATACGGCTTTATCCTTCTCCTGTCTGGATTCATTGTATGTCAGATTGTCCTTCATATCCACCCTACCTGGCTAAGGCTGAGGCTCTGTGTTCTCATTAAGTACAGCAAATGCCTGTTTACCCAATTGGTTATAGCTAAACAAACCCTTGGGCTTGCACCATTCTCTGACCTGTTTACATGATCATCCCGCTTATCAGGAGGTAGGATTAAAACCACCATACGTGGAGTAGTGTAGATGTGGCCTAGGGTTCTTTGTAGGGTTAAGAGGCCATACGTAATCAACAGCACAGTTATTTTGAGTATGGAATTTACAAATGGGTCACACTGTGAATACTGTGCATGTCCATGATGACCAAAAGGCCTTGATCCTTTGTTTTTGTAGCCATGTATCCAGCAATAAATTAGCTGCATCCCAGCGTAGTTACTGTCTTATCACAATGATGTAAGCTGCAGACCTCTGACAGACAATCTACAGATTCCCACATATAAATGTTCTATTCCTCTTCATACAGAAATATAATGGTGAAGGTTATGTGTACACAAACCCTGAGAAAATAAGCAAGAAAGTGCAGTAAGATGCCATGACATTCCTTGCGGGTGTAAACAAGGTATAAGTGATACACAATAACAATCCTGAAAGAACCCCACAAATTCCTGGCTATGGGGAAAAGCTTTTAGAAGGTGTGAAATCAGGGCATTGGGGACCTGCAGTTTGCAGTACCAAAAATACATTGTGCTAAAATAAATAAATGGGTGGGTGGGTGTCTTTCCATCTTGGACTATTTTTTCAGAATACATTTCAGGTTGAAATATCTGGGATAACATTTTAGGTTTCTTTCTCCTGATTTTTAATCTTGAAATGGAAGTCATAGAGTGGTTTAAGCTATGTTGAGCAGACTGCTGAATTTTGAGCACCATTTGTTTGAGTCAGCTGTGCTTCTCAGTGTGAACATATTCACTGTAGTCTAGTAACCTTGGAAGATTCATAAAATCTGTCCACAAGCATAGCGTATACAACCATTGGTTTGTACTACAAATAAGTAAACTCACTTTACACTAAAAGATTCAGTATTATAGCAAATACTGAGTTCACTTCTATTTTAACATTGAATAATTTAATTCCTTTGTAATGCACTTTTTAATGTTTTTAATTGTATTGTTTTCTAATATTGTGAAGCCACTCTGAGTCCCAGTTCTGGGAAAAGAGCAGGCTACAAATAATAATAATAATAATAATAATTAATAATAATAATAATAATAATAATAATAATTATTATTATTATTATTTCACGTCCATTGCCACTAAGTAATATTCAGAGTTGTGCTTTTTTGTTTTGTTTTAAAAAACGATCTGGTTATAATGAAGTTCCAATCTCTAGGTATAAAGAAATATTTCATACTTTTATCCTCAGGTTCCTGGAACATTAAGTTCACAAACTGCAAGACAAATTATAAAATGAAGTTACTGTCATTGAAATATATTTAATTTCCCCTTTTATCTTATGACTGCTCTTATCACATTTCCACTGACATTAGCGAAAAGGAATTTCCTAACATATTGTCTTTTAAATCTTTGGTACTGCCCTGTGCAGATCACCCTGAAATAGTAACCTCCTTTTACAGATCCTGAGAGTCAGCTGATCAGTCCAAGAGTAATGAGATGTATAAAGATAACAGGTCCAAAGTAAGCACGCTTCTGGGTTGTACCACTGCAAATGGGGAATTAAATGTCTGCCTCTTCATGTAAAAAAAGCTTCCTGCACATTAAAAAGGAAGATGTCAGAGGAAGAAGTCTATACTGGGACTTTACCACTAGCTTTCTGTTTTCTATGTTCAGGATTAAAAAAAAATTGCAGGAACAAATATTCAAGCCCTCACATGAACTCTACAAGAGTTCATCAATGCAAGAGAGCTAGCTATTCACGTGTTGCAGTTTAATCACATTTTGCTGAAGCTGAGAGCTCTCTGTGTTTTGATAATTATTTAGTTTCAGGAAAGATGACTTCTGGAACTGAGAGACTGTGGAAACACTAAATATGTCTGGACAAAAGTGTGCTGTGAATTCAAGCAATATTGCTGACAACTGCTGAAGTCTGGAGTGAGCTGCTATGAAACAACACAAAAGAAGAAAACAAACAAAACTGAGAAACCCTTTTTTCTTATAGGTGGGGACAAAAAAAAAAGCAAAAGGGCCTATCTGTTCCCTTCAAACAACTCAAAATGTTTTCAAAATGTTTTGTCTTAACTGTATAGCTGCCAAGAGACAAAGCATGAAGTGAAGAATTGGGGGATGAGAGGACTTTGAAACAGTCAACATTGTTTGATAATTCACTATCAAAATATATATATATATATGTATATAAACGGCAATGAAATAAAATAACTAAAAACAACAGTACAACGTATGAATAAGCGCCAGAATAATGTAGCTCAAACTACATGGGGAAGGGAAAAGGGAAAGGAGAGGAAACCTTGTGTGCATGTGTGTGCGTGCACATGCACACACCCACGTACACCACACCCAAACTCCCACACAAAACCCCCTTTTTTCTGACCTCAACATACTATAATACTCAGCATTCCTGACTTAGAAGCTCTCAGAGCTATAGATTATATACTGTGTATATATTTTTATATATGTACATATTTTATACATAAGCATTTCCCAAGACTATCTGTTAAAAGAGCACCTTGGGCAATATTTTAACTACCTGCACGGTACCTTTTCGTTTGTAAAATATAAAAACTGTACTTGAAACCAATTTATGTATGATGATTATAATGGAGCTAGCCCTTTCTATGCCTTTTTAATTCAGTTAAGCCTGTCTTTTAGCAAAATTTCCGTTATGCTGCAAAGGGGCCAAATGTGTAATAGCTGAGTGACACAAGTCTTGCTCTTAATTCAATAAATTAGCAATATACAAAACATGTCCCTCCCCCCCGCCTCCCGCCCACACTTTCTTCAACTCCTGTTGGCTACTAGATTTGCAAAGCACATACTGGTAAACTAGCCAGCTCTGTGCTTGGGTTAATAATGAAAATGTTATTCATATTACATAAGGAATACCAGGTGTCCAAATATTTCAGTACTGGATAAGTAAAAACTGACTTAAAATTTTATTCTTATTGCTGGTGAAAGAGTCCAGAATATAAACCCTGAATTTACCTATAGAACAGCCACAACAGATACTGTGACACTAAAAACAGTGTATATACTAAGGCAGACCAACTGGACCCTGGAAAGGTCACCTCTAGGGTAAGGGTCAACAGCCCCATAATAACCCATTTTGCTGGTGGCCTCTCTGGTGAAATACAATCTCAAATAATTAGAGGATGCCAAAAGAATGATGGTGGTTGCTTTTCTGATACTATCTATAGAAAACAAATTATGAATTATTGCATAATTTTTTTAACAATTTAAACAAGATTATCTAACACAGAAACAGCCAGCTTTTTGAAAAAAATCCCAAACCATGCCCAACAGAGACAATGGTTTTCAGGGAAGCCATCAATACAAGAATGACTTCTGAAAAATCAACAGAGGTTCATGATTCTACCAGAATTTTGGGGGTGGGGGAAACCAGCCGCACTATGCAGGTAAAAATTACATTTCAGTTTTCCATAATCTGTCCTCCTCAATCTTTGCAAGAATGTTTGTTTTCAAAAAGGTAAGTGCAGATTAAAGGGCTTCCTGAATTGAACGCAGAACTTATTAATACATTTCTGTTCGGCCTTATCATCCAATTTGCCCAAGGCAGCAAGCATTTTTCTCTACCATGTCATCTGCTCCCTGACTCCTTTCTGAGGGTATCTTATTAATGGAGAATTGAAGGATTACACAAAAACTGGGAATCTTGAAAGGGCCAATTTAAAGAACTAGTATCTGCATAATTTAACTAGGATGGGCTGTATGTTCCCCCCCTCCAAAATGTACATTGTGTTGGTAATAGTAGTCTTGGATAGTATCAACTTTGGATGGAGCAAAACAAAAAGGTAGGGCTTTTAATGACTGAATCTTTATAACAGTGTCATTTCCCCCCTAAAAGTTGCTGTTCCTACTCTACTGCTCATACGAAGTTGATCACTATGTCAAAGGTATTTGGTAGCTTCTGCACATGAATTCATATGACTGAATACACCACTTTTTCCAAAATTACAGAAGATCAATCTAATCAACTTTACAGTATAGAAAAGTTCTGAAAAACCAGATAAAGGTTTCAGGTCATCAACCTGCCCTCTCCCTAACCTCTCTATGTGTTTACTTAATTACTACTACTCTGATACCTATACACCTGAAGTAGTATATGTCCTTTGGCATCATCCCACCATATAACTGCAACTGTACAGTTTTGATAATGGAGGTTAGAAACCATGCAACAATTTGGCAACCATAGCTTCCTCAGTGCATCATACCTTGGTTCTACACATGGCCCACCGAACACTTCAGGTCAGAGGCTGATTCTCTAAGGCATTCTGATGAGCTCAGCACACTACATCTTGGAATCATTATGATATATCGCCACTTCCAATAATTTTGCAAGTGAACATGCTTATTCCATGAAGAGGATGGGAGGTGAGGAAGTCAATTCTTTCTCTTCACACTCAGGATGCACTAGTGATGAAACTAATTTGGGGGCAGGGAAGGGGAGAAGTGGAGGCAGATGTTTCAATATTCACAGTTTAATGCAAAGCACAGATGAATTAAATTCTGCAGTTGCTTTCAGGCAGTTTTGCGCGTAGAAAAAAAAAAGAAATGTTTAGAAAATTAAAAGTTCACTTTGTCTCTGTGGCTGTTACCAAACCAGTCTTTCTCCTGCATTAATGAACAAAAAACGGGGATCTAAAATTAATCCGATTTGTGGCAATAAAGGTCCTTAAGTGCTTTCAGCTCTTCAATCAATGTCTTGTTTTGGTTTTCAAGCACAGCCACTCGGTTTTCTAGACATTTGACGTATTCCTTTTTCTTCCTGCGGCACTCACGTGCTGCCTCCCTGTCGGTGAAACAGAATATTCAAAGTCAGATCAATATGTAAATAAGGTTCATAGATTTTAAACTATGATCATGTAAGCTAAAATGTCTGAATGACATAATAATTTGGAAGCTACACCCAGCACAAATCTTTTTCCAGATTCTTGCTAGGCTTAATATTTCTGGTAAGTTAAATAAAAAAAAAATGGTAGAAACACTTTTGAAAGAGTAACAATCAGTGATGATGCTTAGAATCAACCATAACTGAGTACAGGACCAATAGGAAGCCAGTGGAACACAACAGTGCAAAGCAAATCTACTTTTGCTTCTTAGAAGTAACTTTTTACATTACTCATTGCAGTGCAAAAGAAAAATAATGAACTTTAAGCTGTTTCAAATGAAGAAGTAACTCACTGTGCTGCTCACTGAACTTCTCATTGGGGCATTTATTAGTACTTTCCTTAAGTAGACAAGCTGACTGGTGTGAGTATTCTGTTCTTTACTGTATTTTTTACTATGAACTTGAAAGGATTTAAGGTGCTGAACCATATACCTCAAATAGGCCCAATAACCTTGCATAGCTTATTTCAGGTTCAAACTAAAAACCTGGAGTAGATTCATCACCCCACTGACAGGGAAACCACCAGCCACCACTGCTCTCAGGGTCCTCCTCCACATATCACCTGACACACAGCACTCTGGACTCCACCAGTCAATATGTTGTATCTATTATCTGCAGCTGGTATGTTCTTACTTTCTATATGAACTCTGGCTAAAAATCATTTTTTGTTTGTCTGGACTGGTGTCATTTTCTCCTTTTTTGAATGACCTTTTGGCAAGACATTTTTGCGATATGGTCATATGCCTTTAGACTCTCTTGAACTTCACTGCAAGAACTACAGACTTGTGTACACTGAGGCTGCTTGTACTTGTTTCTGAAAATTTCTAGTACACCTGTGATTTCATCCTCTAACAAATCCTTTTGTAGGATTGTTGGGACTGGTGATTTCCTTTGCCTGAGGCAGAGACATCTCTTCACCTGGCCTTGCACGGAAACAAACCTGTTCTTCATTAGACGGACTTCTCTCTTCCGTGCTGCTTCCTCTGCTGGCTGGGTGGGAAGTGCTGGAGAGGATGCCATGACAACACCAGGTGCGATGGTGCTTGTGGGGGCTGTGCGAATTTGGTAGGTCTGGACATCTCCCGAAGCAGCTATGAGGAAAAAGCATCAAGGAATAAGGCATGTTACGTTTGACAAGTCTGGAAGACCACAAAAGAATATAAGTATTATTGATTTCATTGTTTTTATTGCTTGGATTTTATACACTGTGTACATTTTATTATGTAGTCCCACCTTGATCCATTGGGAGAGGCGGGAAATATAAATAAAAATTTATTTTTTTAAATAATAATAATAATAATAATAATAATAATAATAATGACTTCAGGCCACTTCCTACATTAGCCAAAGTGGAAATGATGATGCAACCTCACCAATATTCAAGCCCCATTGGCTTGAATGGCCATGCGCTCCTGTGTTAGGCCGTGTGTGCACGCACAATTTGAGCTAATGGGGTTCATCCTGCTGTAAAGAACCAAGACTGCAGACTTCAAGTCTGTGAAAATGGAGGGGCGAGTGTACTGTGTATATAGTCATGTAAGTCTAGAAATTTTAGTCAAAAAATTGACACCAAAACCCTGGGTTGACTTATTCACGGGTCACTGTAAGTAGTATAGCTTGACTTATCAAAAAAGAAGAAACAATCCCCTTCTCTGAGTTGAGTAGAGTGGCAAAAGGTGAGAGCTTAGTCCATCCTGGGAGAACCTAAAAGAAGCACCAATTGTCCCTACTCTCTCCACCATGGTGGTGCTTCCGACCTTTTTGAATGTCTGGAATGGAACATGGAGGCAGGAGCAGCTCTTGGTCACTTCCTCTCAAAGGTGCATTGGGAGGAATTGGACTTTAATTTGAATAAGACATTTGTATATGTTTGTCAGCTATTCTGCATTAAAATTAGACAATGTCATCACATTAACGTTAAAGGCTATAATCACTGCTAATGTAGTCACACCATTTTCTTTGCCTGTTCATCTTTTTTGAGATGCGTGCATTTTCTTAGCCCTGCCTGTGTCTGCTCATTCCCCTGCCCCCCATATCACACACCCACCAATTACCGTAGTTCTCTCCTTATCCATCCAGCCTTTAGAGTTATAACTCTAAAGTTCTTTGGTATCAATTTTCTTTGCTTTGTCCTTTACATCCTTTATGACATGCTCCTAAATTTTATTCTCAACTTATCCTCGGGTCATATCAAAATCAAAATTTTGGCCCCAAAACCAGCCCTCGACTTGTACATGAGGCAGTCAAGTATAAACAGTACATGTCTGTTGGAAGGTGCAAAATGCCCTAGCTTCAATATCTAAAAATTTCTTAGATTTAAAACTACATTTGATCTAGCAAAAATGGATGTTTCATTTATATTGTACATCATTGCGCCTCTTGTATTTTCCGGCGTATAAGACAACTTTTAACACAGGAAAATCTGGGGTTAAAGTCAGGGGTCGTCTTATACACCGGGTACAAGGTGGAAAAGAAGGACGACAATGACGATGGGGGTGGGAGGTGGGAGGAAGGCTAGGCAAGAGGAGGCGGAGGAGGAGGAAGACGGGGATGGGAGGCAGTAGGCAGGCCAGGCAAGAGGAGGAGGAGGAGGAGAAGGAGGAAGACGACAGGGACGGGAGGCAGGCCAGGCAAGAGGAGGAAGAGGATGAAGGCGGGAGGAAGGCCAGGCAAGAGGAGGAGGACGAAGAGGAAGACAATAAGGGTGGGAGGCAGGAGGAAGGCCAAGCAAGAGGAGGAGGAGGAGGAAGAGGAGGAGGAAGACAGGGGCGGGAGTCAGACCAGGCAAGAGGAGGAGGAGGAGGAGGAGGAAGACGATGGGGCCGGGAGGAGGAGGAAGGCCAGGTGAGAGGAGGAGGAGGAGGAAGAGAGGAGGTTTCAGGTTAGAGAAGAAAAAGGAGGAGGAGGAAAAAGAGTGATGCAAAAGAGGAATGAAAGAGGATGAAAAAGGGAAGGAGGAAGGAGAGGAGGACGAAAAAGTAGTGGTGCAGGAGGAGGAAGAGAAGAATGAAAAAGAGGCTGAGAGAGTGTGACATCCAAGACTGTTGTAGTAGTAGTAGTAGTTGTTGTTGTGTGCCTTCAAGTCATTTCCAACTGATGATGACCCTAAGGCAAACCTATAATGAACCTATCATTTCTTGCCTATGTGTTTTTTCAGACAAGGTTTGCCTTTGCCACCCTTTGAGACTGAAAGAGTGTGACTTTCAAGATTATTGTTGTTGTTGTATGCCTTTGGAGTCATTTCAACTTACGGCAACCCTAAGGCAGCCCTATCGTGGTGTTTACTTGGCAAGGTTTCTTCAGAGGGGAGTTTGCCATTGCCTTCTCCTGAGGCTGAGAGAGTGTGACTTGCCCAAGGTCACCCAGGGGGATTCCATGGCTGAGCTGGGATTCAAACCCTGGTCTCCAGAGTCATACTCCGATACTCAGACAGGGCGACCAAATGTCTTCAATGCAAAGGAGGACAAGTCACTACAAAAAATGTAGGACATACATGAAAAAAAATGTAGAGAAAGCTAAAAACACTAATATAAATGTAAATCCATGCGTCTTAGCCATGCTCAAAATGGAGGGCATTTTAATGGTCAAAATGGTGATTTTTAACCTTATCATGGGTTTTTCTTGGCATGTTTTTTCAAATGGGGGTTGCCATTATCATCCTCTGAGGCTGAGAGTGTGTCACAGGCTCAGGGTAACTTACTTGGCCGCAAATTGTACATACCCCAGAATGCTTCACCTAGTATATTGGCAGTCCTTCCCCCAAACACTTTCTCATTTCCCCCCAGCCGTCTCATAGCTGGGAGTTGGAAATAATTTTTAAAGCAACATTTGAATCTGGACAATTTTTTAAAAAGTAAGGTCCAAAACACACTGCAGAAATGAATGCTAGGGAACATGGGAGCTGTAGTTTGTTGTGTTTATAAGTGATAGTTTTCCTGCTAAGTACCTGCATGTCATAAGCATTTGAATTAAAATTACCATATTGAAATCAAATCTGATGTTTTTTTTAAAAACATTTATTTGGTGTGCGTTGGAAGAGGGGTCGTCTCATATGGCGAGTATATCCCAAACTCTATATTTTAACTGGAAAAGTTGGGGGTCGTCTTATATGCCCGGTCATCTTACTCGCCGGAAAATACGGTATTTCAACTAAATGCTGGCAATGTAATACAAATTAATTACAATGTCATACAGTAAGGGCATATTCAGTGGTTACTCCTTTTTGTTTTAATGTATTAAAATATGCCCATTTTGTATTAGAAAATCTTTGGTATTTGTGGACACAAAGGTTTTAAAAAATTATATCACTACAATGTGCAATTTAACTAATTTTGGTGCTGGAAGAGAGTTCTGCGGATGCCATGGACTGCCAAAAAGACATAAATGGATCTTAGAAAAAATCAAGCCCAAATTCTCCCTAGAAGCCAAGATGACTAGCTGAGACTGTCATACTTTAGACATATCAGAAGAACCATGACTCACTGGGAAAGATCATAATGCTTGGCAAAGGAGAAGGCAGTAGGAAAAGACTGTTTAGGTCAGGGACCGGCAACCTTTTGGAGACCTGGGCCGGTAGCCCCGTAGCCCAGGTCTCACCTGGGCCAAGGGGGGGGGTGCGTGCGCGCGCGGCCCCCCACATGCCGCCGCCATGCATGGCATGGTGGCGGCGGCATGTACGGGGGGGCGCACGCGTCGGTGGAGGGTGCGTGCGGACTTACCGGCCCAGGCGGACTCCTGCTGCCGCCACCGCCGCCTCCACTTCCGCCGCTCGCTTTCGTCAGCGGGCGACAGCGAGCGACGCGCCCGGCATTTTGGAGGCCAAAATGCCGGCCGCGTTGCATTTGCACATGTGCAAACCCTGCGCATGCGCAAACGTGACGCGGCCAGCATTTTGGCCTCCAAAATGCCGGCCGCGTCGCTCGCTGTCGCCCGCTGACGAAAGCGAGCGGCAGCGGCGGCGGAGCCAGAGGCGGCGGCGGAGCCGGAGCCGGGAGGCGGTGGCGGCGGAGGTGGCGGAGGGAGGTGGAGGCAGGGGGCGGAGGGATGCGGGGGCGGAGGCGGCGGAGGCAGTGGCGCGTCCAAAATGCCGGGCGCATCGCTCGCTGTCGCCTGCTGACGAAAGCGAGCGGCAGCGGCGGCGGAGCCAGAGGCGGCGGCGGAGCCGGAGGAGGGTGGCGGCGGAGGGAGGCGGTGGTGCCTCCGCCTCCTCCTCCGTCGCCGCCTCCACTGCGGCCTGTTTTGGTCGGTGCGCGACAGAGCACGCCACAGCCGGCATTTTGTTTATCAAAATGGCGGCCGCAACGGGTTTGCGCATGCGCAAACCCTGCGCATGCGCAAACGCGTAGCGGCCGCCATTTTGGAGACCAAAATGCCGGCTGCGGCGCGGACCAAAACAGGCTGCGGAGGCGGCGCAGCGGCAGGGGTCCGCCTGGGCCAGTAAGACCGGCGTCCTGGGCCGGAACCGGCCCACGGGCCGTAGGTTGCCGACCCCTGGTTTAGGTGGACAGACTCATTTAAGGAAACCACAGCCCTGAGTTTGCAAGACCTGAGCAGGACCTGTTGATGACAGGGTAACTTGGGAGGTGTCTTATCCATAGGTTTGCCTTAAGTCGAAGTTGACTTGATGGCAGTTAACAACAACATGACTGGATCCTGCATACTTATACTGTTGCAAAAAGACTTATACTTCAAGGATGGAAAGATAAAACATTTATCATCTATTGTTTGATGGTAGATCTCACTGCTTTAACTACTCATGAGCCTATGAATGTATGTTCTACAAACATTTTAAAGAATATGTGTTTTTGGAAATATGGTCAGCTTATATAAACATACAAGCCTAGTTCGTGTTCATATCCTACATTCCTCCCTTTCCCCCTTTTAAACCTTATACCTCCCCCCTTTCCTTTTGTAATTATACTTTTAATAATTCAATAACAATATTAAAAACCTTAATCATTCTTCTCTCTTACCTTGTACAACAACCTGGTTGCTGGGTACGAGAATCTGCTGTCCATCGGTGGTCTGGGCATATTGTAAAATGGTGGTACCAGGCTGGGTTGCAGCTGCATTGGTCATGGTCAGTGTTTGCAGGCCCTGTACTCCATCTGTGCCATTGTTAGCTAACTGGATTGCACCACCCTGGGTGATAGCAACTGAAAGCATAAAAACACCACTCACCATTTTGAATATTAATGTCCTCACTGTCATATATACAACATTATCAGATTTTTTTCAAAACAAATATTTTCTAAATAGACTGTTTTAAGGCTTACTCATGCTTTGTTTCCTACGTGATAGTGTGGGGTTTTAAATAATGACATCTGTTGCAGAGTTCCTGCAGCTAACACAAACCTCTGTTCATTGCAAATTATTTTAGGCCACCACAGGACAGTCACCTCCTTACTGATGCTCTCTTTATCTTTCTTATACCAGTACTATGGCTGAGACTAGCTGTATATATTTTTAAAAGCCCCATTTAAACATTTATCTTTCTTTTTGGTATGTGAAATCTCCTATATCTTTGATGAGAAAAAGAAAGCAATCTGGCACATCTGAGTAGCAAGTGGCAGCTCTTACAGTCGCAAACAAATTTTATTACTGATGTTCTACAAACAACATCAATAAAATAATTTGTTTGTGATTGTAAGAAAGTATCTTTCAAAGTTCCCTTCAACATCTAGAAAAGTGTGATTTAGTGTGTGTGTTTAATTGCAGGCTGGGATTTTTTATGTTTATGATCTGTATCTTTGAACACTTTCATTTATTATTATAAAGTATTTACTATATGACTCCTAAGTTTTTCAATATGTGATAAAGTATGCGTTTAGCAGCACAATTAATCCAAAGTCAGCAGAACTAACAATCTACTTCTGATAAAGCTGTGGCACACTCTACTAATTCTAACAGTTAAGAATGGTTCATTTTGTTTTCTACACTTCTCTATATTACATGCTTATGTCTTGCCCAGAGTTTGAAAAACTTTGTTTTTGGAGGGATAAAACTCCCAACAATACCCCAGCTAGAATAGCCACTCACCATGCTGGCTAGGGGATTCTGGGAGTTATAGTCCAAATTATTCATATCTTTTCACATTTCTATTAACATCTTTTTTTTTTTTTGCAGCCAGATTTCCATGTTACTAATCTCTTCTTTGTTGTCTCTTCATATTAGTCCCACTTTGTTCTTCGCATACAGTTTCTCTTCTTTAAATTGCTTATCCGCTTTTATTCTCTTTCATGATGTTCCCCTGCAGCAGGAATACCATTCACACATGGCCTCTCATCCAATACTTCTAGCACAAACTTCCCAGCCTTGTTACATATACATCAATCCATTCATGCTGACAATACCTGCATGCACAGCATTGCCATACTGATGGTAGATATCAGCAACATCAGTCCCTAAAAGAAAATCAGGACCACACTAGGGACCAGGACAAAGAATAATCACAAGTACTACACTCTCCCTCCTTCCTCCCAACCTTGAAAGTTCACCAAGTTAAAGATTATCCACATGGCAATGCTTCTTGCATGGTAACTGAAATCAGAACGTGAATGTATGCTTGTATGCAAGAACAACTGCATAGCAATTATCACAGAACCTATCAACAGAAAATAAAATAAAATAAAATGCAATCACCTTATCACTTGATAAACTCTGGTCTCAACTTTTTTTCTGTCAATGGACCCTTACTGTTCTAATGTTTCTCAAGTTTGGGGTGCTTTATTTCCCTTGGAAGTATCGGGGGCCTATCTTCTGGGCAGTACACCTTTCAGCTGATTGTGAGAAGTGTTTGTCTCTGAAGGAATACCTTCCAGCATGAGAATATAGAAACAAGTTCTGTTTGTTTGGGCATGGCTGATGCACTCCGTATGTACTATTAATAACAGGACACAGGAGGGATTTTCTTGTCCCTCCAGCAATGCTGCTAGCACTGGCTCTAGCCTTTAGCAGTAGTGGGATCCTTACAAGCAGTATCACACAGATTTCTATTTTCTTGTGGCATCTGTAGGACTAGGCAGTTACTATCTTTTGGTCTCTTTCCAAACATATCCTCTTTATGCATTCTCAGCATTTCTAACACCACATTTTACATTATGGAAGTGGCAAATCTGGGGCACTGGATGTTTCTGAGCACTTTGGGAGAAACTGATAATGCAAATATAAAATGATGTTTATTTTTAAAATTGAGACTTTGATGTCCTCACCATCCCCAGTTATTCAATGAAAAACACAAGCTACATACTGTATTGCCCACTGCTTGTTTGGTAAATCGGAGTTGGCACTGTGACAGTAGTGATGGCAGGTGCTGCTGCCTCTTCCTCAGACTTTTCTTCTTCAATCCTTGGCACACCCGGGGCATCTGACGACAAGTCATTCAAGATTTTTCTAAAAAAGAAGAATATGGAAGAAATCTCACACAATTCTAATACAAGTTGAGCATCCATAATCTGGAAATCCAAAAACCTCACAAAACAAACTTTTGGCCACCAGCCGCCCATTTCTGCTTCAAGGAGGCCTCAGTAGCACTGCTCCTCATTTGCCTCTCAGATCCTCAGTTTCTGTCCTGCTTCACGTCCCATATACAATACAAGTAGCAAATGAACGAGACACAAGGCTGGGGAGTGATGCAAGGATCTGTGAAATGGCGTGAAAAGTATGGATTCGAGCTGAGCACTACACTTGGATTCCTGCCATTTCATAAATGCTCAGTCTTTCTCCAGGCTCACAAATAGAGTATGTACTATGTGACTTGCATATTATGTACATACAAGCATAGTATTTCAAAATTCAAAAAACTCCAAAATAAGGAACACTTCTGGTCGCAAGCATTTTGGATAAGGGGTACTCAGCTTGTAGCTACTGTATTTCTGGGCAGTCATAATGGGCACCAAATCATGTTGTAATACAGAAAGAAGAGAAGTGGGAAACTGGAAGTCAGGACACCCAAGCTGTCCTATATATTGGATAACAAACTTGATGGTTCAGGCAAAGGATCAAACTAAGGGTTCAGACTAAGAGCTCCTTTCTTCATTAGTGGTCAAGCTGTAAACCAGGGGTAGGCAACCTTTCCCCTTTAAGGGCCGAGGGACTTCAGCTCCCAGAAGCCTCAGCCATGTTGGCCAATAGTCCCATGTTGGCCAGTAGCTCCTGGGATTCTGGGAGCTGAAGTCCCTCGGCCCTTAAAGGGGAAAGGTTGCCGACCCCTGCTGTAAACCTTTGGGAAGCCTCAAGCAGGGCATGAAAACAAAAGCCTTGTCCTACCAGGTTATCTCCACAGTAACTGGTATTCAAGTGTGTGCTGACTATGAATCTGGAAGGTCCACCTAGCTATCATAGTTCCTAGGTACTAACTGATCTCTTCTCTTTTTAAGCCATCTAAGCCAGTGGACATGACCACATCTTGTGGCTGCTAATTCTAGAAGTTAATTAAATAGCATGAGAATTACTACTTTCTTTCATCTGCCTTACTGAATCCAATGTTCTTATACATTTAATGGAGTGATCACAAGTTCTAAATTTTTTGAAGGGGGGATCTTTTGGAGTGAAAGGGATTAAAAAAATACCTGGTCCATTTCCCCCTCATTATGCATAATTTTATAATCTTTTCTCACTTCTCTTCTTATCTGTCTCCCCCACTCATAAAATGAAGTAGTCCCAAATGCTGCGGTCTTCTCTCACAGAGAGTTGCTTCAACCTCTTGATCATATGGTTGCCCTTTTCTTTCCTTACAATATTCTTTTCACAACTGAACAACCCAAACCTCCACTGTATTTCAAAAGTGGAAACACCACAGATTGAAGAAAAATTGTAATGGCTACTGTCATTTTATAAAATACAAACCCATGTGAAGAGAAAATAATAATAATAATATTTTGTTGAGCTGCCAGGGCGTGCAATGCAGTACTCCACAATTAACTGTATCTGCTTTAATATCCTGGCCTGTTACTGTGAAGAGATTTTTGTGGCAGAAGGATAAAATTAGCCCTGCGTTTGGACTTTTGGGACCCTATGCTAGCAGTGGAGGAACCTCACAAATACACAGTTATTCTCTCACCCATTCTTCCTTATTTGAAGGGGATAAATTCTGGGAGGGGAATGGCCCTTGCCTAAGGCCTTCAGGAGCCAAATGCTATGTCCACAGGGCATAACTGGCCTATGGGCCAGAGGACCCTCATTTATCCCCCAAGATGGTGTCAGGACCCAAAAAAATTTTGGTTCTGTCATTATGGACTTGGGAAATCTATATATAAAGTCTGTATTGGTTGTGTTGTATGCATATATATATATATATATATAGAGAGAGAGAGAGAGAGAGAGAGAGAGAGATTGTATTATATGTAGGACAGGGAAAGTTAGTATCGACCTAAATGCTGAGTCTAATCAGAGCATTTTTATATTTTTATATTTTCATGTTTGTTTTATTTGTGTTGGAATGTTTATATTCCTGTTTTAATTATCTTGCCATTTAATACTGTTTTAAGGGGGTGGGTTGGGGTATGAATTTTGTTGTATGGGGTTTTAACTGATGTAAGCCGCTTAGATCAGGGGTCGGCAACCTACGGCCCGCGGGCCGGTTCCAGCCCAAGACGCCGGACTTACCGGCCCAGGCGGACCCCTGCTGCTGTCGCCGCTGCGGTGCCTCCGCGGCCTGTTTTGGTCGGCGCGCGACTGAGCGCGTCGCGGCCGCCATTTTGGTCTCCAAAATGGCGGCGACGACGCGTTTGCTCATGCGCAGGGTTTGCGCATGTGCAAACACGTCGCGGCCGCCATTTTGATAAAACAAAATGACGACCGCGGCACGCTCAGTTGCGCGCCGACCAAAACAGGGCGCGGTGGAGGCGGCAACGGAAGAGGAGGCGGAGGCGCCACCGTCTCTGCCTCCCTCTGCTGCCGCCACCGCCTCTCTCTGCCGCCGCCGCCGCCTCCGCCCTCTGGCTCCGGCGCCACCTCTGGCTCCACCACCGCTCACTTTTGTCAGCGGGCGACAGCGGGCGACAGCGAGCGACGCGGCCGGCATTTTGGCCTCCATTTTGGTGGCGGAGGGAGGCGGAGGCCAAAATGCCGGCCGCGTCACGTTTGCGCATGCGCAGGGTTTGCGGATGCGCAAATGCGACGTGGCCGGCATTTTGGAGGCCAAAATGCCGGCCGCGTCGCTCGCTGTCGCCCGCTGACGAAAGCGAGCGGCAGCGGCGGCGGAGCCGGAGGCAGCGGTGGCAGCGGCGGCGGCGGCAGGGGTCCGCTTGGGCCGGTAAGTCCGCACGCACCCTCCACCGACGCGTGCGCCCCCCGTACATGCCGCCGGCGCCATGCCATGCACAGCAGCGGCATGTGGGGGGGCCGCGCGCGCCAGTGCGTGCGCACCCCCCTTCCTTGGCCCAGCCGAGACCTGGGCTACGGGAGACTGGCCCAGGTCTCCAAAAGGTTGCCGGTCCCTGTCTTAGTCCTTGGAACAGGGGTGATTGGTACTAACAGAAAGATACTCTGTACTAAAGCTTGTTACAGATACTTGGATACTGTATTTGTAAATCCTGCATTGGACTTTAAAATAACAAACTGGTTGTTACGGAAACTAACAACCATGCTTAAATTACTTCTGGTTGACTTGCCGCCACATGCTAATTATAGAAAGGCATCCCTAGCAATCTGCTGCATGTGTGTAGCAAAATTTAAATTACTACCTGTAAGAAGGTCGCCTGGAGAGAATTTCTCTGCGTTTCTGGGAGTCTGTGACACTGTCTACAGATTCCTGTGAATCTTCACTTTCCGCAATGGTGGAGATCTAGATACAAGAACACAGTAATGTTTCTGTTATAACCAAATTTAGTAAGCAACAGATACCAAGTCAGAAAATTGTCAATATGCGTGCATCTAAAGAGCATCCCTCTATACCTCAATAGCCTGCAGGTCAAAGAAATTGTTAGTTCTGAACATTCTGAGACATGGAGGATTTTTTTTCACAGGAACTGAGGTACTGTGGACTTTAATAAATTCCAAACCTTTGGACAATAGGACATCAACTAAGTACTTTGCAGCAGACAGTGGATACAGAATGCTCATCATAGGAGAATGGCCAGCATTTGTGGAACCAGCTGACTGCTAAGCATGAAAATATGATATAGAAAAAAAAATGAGTATGTGGAAAACATCTATTCCCTTAAACAAAATGTTTTTAAGGGTAAGGGAGTGGAACCCATGTCTACAGTTAGTGGCAAAGTTATCAGCTACCTTCATCTGTGAAAAAAAAAAGTTCAAATTCTACCAGCACACAGTCAGTTTAAGGTTTACACAATATTAAGATTGTGAAATACTGGACTTAATATTTCAACATTCCTACTACATTCTTCTCTTTAATCTTCTCCTTCTAAATTCCAAACACTTATTATCTGTTTCTTATCTTCTTCTACCTTAGTTAGAAATTCCTGCATGCTATCTGAACTTTTGTGGGTTTCACATGTCAAACAAGATAAATCTGAAATCT
Source organism: Phrynosoma blainvillii (assembly GCA_026167975.1). NCBI lineage: Eukaryota > Metazoa > Chordata > Lepidosauria > Squamata > Phrynosomatidae > Phrynosoma > Phrynosoma blainvillii. The sequence continues at coordinate 230,078,862 of JANUYF010000001.1, forward strand.
AGTTTTAGTGCCTGGAAGCATATGCAGAAGAAACTACAGAACACATAAAAGTGCAAAGGAAGAACAATGGTCATCAAAATAATCTCATTTTGAGGGATGTTGCAGCTGAAACAGAACAGAATTGATACATACAACATGCAAACAGTACCGTATTTTTCGGCATATAAGACGCACCCAATTTTAAAGGAGGAAAATCTAGAAAAAAAAGATTCTTAACCAAATACTGTAGTAAAATATTTTATATCAACTGTATAAAGTTAACAGCAGTTTAAGAACAATTTTAAGTTGTAAATGTAAGTTTAAGCTAGCAGCAGGGCCAGGTATTGCACAAATTCCCTGCCCAACTTTCTTGCAAGTCTCCTGTTGCCTTATGGTGACTCCATGAATTTCTTAGGGTTTTCTTAGGCAAGGAAGACTCGAGAAGTGGTTTTGCTAGTTCCTTCCTCTGAAATACAGCCTGCAGCACCTGGGATTCTTTGGCGGTCTCTCATCCAAGGACTATCCAGGGCTGACCCTGCTTAGCTTCCAAGATCAGATGGACTGGTACCTTTGGAGTTTTTAGGCCACTGGCTTATGGAGTAATTTATGGCTTATTTTGACCCTACCATGAGGGTTTTCTTGGCAGATTTCTTCAAGGGTTTTTTTTGCCATTTCCATCCTCTGAGGCTGAGAGAGTGTGATTTGGCCAGAGTAATCCAGTGCCTTGGAGTAATTTCTGGCTCATTTTGACCCTACCATGAGGGTTTTCTTGGCAGATTTCTTCAGAGGAGGGAGTTTGCAATTTCCACCCTCTGAGGCTGAGACAGTGTAACTTGGCCAGGGTAATAATCCAGTGCCTTGGAGTAATTTCTGGCTCATTTTGACCCTACCATGAGGGTTTTCTTGGCAGATTTCTTCAAGGGGGGGACTCTTTCCACCCCTGTCCTGGGTGCTCCAATGGACTCTTCCTGGGATGGGAGGATGTCCTCTGACCCCAGGAAGAGTCCATTGAAGCACCCAGGATGGGGGTGGAAAGAGGAGGAGCACATTCAACTAGCCAGGAAAAGAGGACTCTTTCCACCCCCGTCCTGGCTGCTCCAATGGGCTCTTTCTGGGATGGGAGGAGCCCACTGGAGCACCGAGGCTGAGGCTGAAATGAGGCCTACTTTTAGCCTAGGCCTCGGCAGTTACTTACTTCTCTAGTTTGTCCTCAGCTTGTATATTCGCTTTATTAGGCGCAGCAACTTCCCCACCCTCGTTTTGGGGAAGAAAAAATGCGTTTTATATGCCGAAAAATACGGTAGCTTGAGATCTCTGCTTACTGGAGATTATCTGTCTATCAAATATTGATGTATAACCAATAAAATAAATTAATTCTGTTTTAACAATATAAAACAGGAATGGGCAAGCCATGGTTGCCAATCCAATCCCACTGAATCCTGAAAAACAGTCCTAAAACTACTCTGCAATTTGCCCCCTAAATGTAATTTCCTTTTGGAAACGAATGAAAACCTGAGGGACGATACAATTATATTTAGAAAGTGACTTGCATACTCTGGTGGCTTCTGTAAGTGTAGTTTGCTGGTATGGAGGCTACTTTTTTCAAGGTGCAGGGGGCATTCAGAGGGTGACTGTGAAGGTTCAGGGGAACACAAAAATGGGCCAAACCCTCTGAAGTAACCCAGCCCTGAAATAAAGCAATTCAACAAAATCAAAACAAGAACACACAATTGAATAGGACAAAAATCACACCTTGCTCACTTCACCACAAATGCCTGAGTGAATCATAAAGTCTTAATACAGCCAGTAATTTTGACCCCAGGCTTCATACCTGAACCTGAGGAATTCTCCTCAGCTCATGCTCATCAAATTGTACATGCTCACTCTTTCCCAATAGATATTTGAGTCTTGCCAAATTGGGAGACACACCTCCATAGAGATGGAGCTGCAGCTTCTGTCTCTGTCATGTTTGCTGCCCTAGTGTCTAAACAACATCCAAGCAACTGTTTTGTTTCGTATTAGCTTAATTGGCAGTTGTGTTGAATTCACCATCCGGGAGTTCAAATACTCTTTTACTTAACACACACATCTTCAACAGTTTGTTACAAGACCGCCCTGGAACCTTCTGGGTCTTTTTCTGCAAGCAGCCGCCTTTCAGCACAGTACATTTTCCCCAGAAAATTCTCTTTGACTGAAATCAGATCCTGCTATTGTCATTCAGAGCCCATACATTATGGAGATGTGAATGAGCAAAGAGGCAGAATGGAGTCAAAGTTTAGGAGCCACAGGAAATTTTAAAACTGGAAGATCTATTTTAGCTCTCAAGCCTCTTGCCCTGTCCAGGAGGGTGTGGTGAAGTCACCTTTTCACCTGACATAGCGTGAAAGATGTGTTAGCTATGAAACAGGAGAAGAATTGTTATAAGGCACAGTATAAAATTTCCTTTTAAAAACTCAATGGGCATGTCATAGGCATATGTTGACTAATGAAGCTCATGACTCATAAAGCTATGCTTCAAGAGATAACAAGTTTTTCTGAAATTCTTTTCATGTACCTGAACTGTCTGGACTTGTGGAGACTGAATCACTGATGGCTGAGCAGCCTGAATTACACCATGGACTTGAACAGTCTGTCCGTTGGGGAGCTGTACCAAGGTTACAGTGGGAGCAGAAGATGTTGCATGAGCTGCTGGCATAGATACCTAGAAAAGAGAGACAATATCAGCCATTATTGTAAAAACTACTAAAGCACTGGAAGAATGCTATTCATTGCATTGTGTTGTATGGCAAAACTGAGGTAGACACATAATAGGACTTAATAGGATGAGAAATGCACAAGCCTTTTTGCCTGTTAATGCAGCCCATTCATCTTTTTGCAAAATGTAGCAATCAAACAAGGAAACAAATGAGAATAGCTTCCCTTTTCATTTGGCCTGGAAAAGAACAGGTTGCTTACCTGTAATAATAATAATAATAATAATAATAATAATAAAAAATTCTTATGCCCCACCTTTTGCCAAGGCAATCAAGACGGCTTACTTAATATAAGATACAAAGCATATTATGAGATACAGTTTAAAAGCATATTAAACAGCAAACTGTAACTGGTTCTTTGAGTAGTCATCTGTGACTTCACACAAAAGAGGATTTCTCCCCCTGCACAGTGCAATTTTCAGAGCTTCTAAAGCTGCAGAGCTCATGTTTTGCCCCACCCCTCCCCCTTAAGTAGATAGGTTGTCCTGCCCCTCAGGCCTCAGTTCTATGTCTGCAAAGCAGCAACATTCAGGAAAAGAGATCAATGGGACACCATGAAGGGTGAGATTGTGAGGTCACAGTTGACCACTCGAAAAACAAGTTACAGGTAAGCAATCTGTTCTTATTCTTTGTGGACTCTGTGCCTCACATAAAATGAGAGATGGGGAAACTACTTATCCCTGGAGGTGGGAGTGTCATACCATAGCTGAGAATATTACTTTGCCAAAGGCCAACGTCTGCTGAGAGTGACTGTCCATCCTGTAGTTGCAGACAAAGATAGAGGGTTGTGACCATGTGGTGACCCAATAGATTTTCTGTAGAGGGACTCTGCTCACAAAGGCGGTTGACGTTGACTTCACCCTGGTGGAGTGACTCCTAATTTTAGGAGGGGGTCATTCGCCCGTCATCGCATAAGCCAGACTGAGGAGTGCTGTTACCCATTTGGAAAATTGCTGAGGTGACACTGGTAGTCTTTATTGGTGGGATGAGTAACAGACAAAGAGATGTTGTGTCTTGTGTCCTGTCACTATAGAAAGCCAGGGAGCAAAGGCTGGCAATAGGAGTGTAGAGACTGAGGTTGGCGGATAGGTTCTGTATGAAAGGTATCAGAGATGGCACTTATAGGTGTCTTGACCCTTTTTAAAAAACTGAGATGGCTTGAATTTACCCAGTTATCATACCACAATGACAGAATTTGGTTTCGAGTTATGAATCCACCAGGCAATACAGAGATTCTGTTTTCCTTGATGTGGAAGGAACTGAAGAGGGGGTTAACCACGATTCATATGGCACCTAGAGCAGATATGGTGGGGGAGGAAGAGACGTAGGAGATGGCGAGTCATGTTGAAGCCTCTGATAGGCAAGGTCCTGGATTTGAGGTTTGGAGTTCTGGACCTTTAGGTTGAGGGACCAGGACATTTGGAGGACTTGGTCAACAAAGGTGCAAATGTCGTCTGGGGGGCAGGCCTAGGGTCATATTCTTCTAGGAGATATTCCAGCAAGATCTCTGCTGGTCTTGCCTTTTGATTGGAGGAGCCTATAGCCTTGCCAAATCCTGGCAAGTCCAGGACAGTTGCCCAGGCCTGTTGCTCTGGATCATCCAACTCTTGCAAATCATCCACAGAGAAGCTTGCTGTGGGTTGTCATACAGTAGAGGTTACCTGTGGATGGGTCCTTAGCAGGTTAGGAGGTGGAAGTGGGGATTTATGATGCCTCCTCAGGGAGTGATATCTGTGGCCACAGTAGTCAGCTTATTCTTCTTGTTAAGACATCTCTGGTTGTATGTCCTGCAAGTGTAACATTACGGAGAAGGAGAATAATGGTGGTACTCCCAGTGGTATCTCAGGTTGTATGAGTGCATCCTTTCATAATAGCAGCCCCAGTGGTAGTGATGCCCTCAATATTGCTTGTAATGTAGAAAATAAGAGTGTCCATAATTGTCACTATAGAACATAGGGGCCAAGGGTTGTGTTCCCTGCAGTGTCGAGGTGTGGGAGAGTTTGAATCTGGGGAGATAATATGGGATCAAGATTGGTCCCAACAGTGCTTGTGGGTTTGGTGAGGAGATTCCCATGATTGGTCTTGCTCCCAGGGTAGGGATGGTGAGGAGCGGTCTTGGAGCATTACCAATGGGGTTTGTACTGGTGGTGGACACTCCAGCCAGAGAGTCTATTACCTCTCCCTCCGATGTCTGATCAGTGTGGACAAGTTCAGGAGATTCACTTGGTGATATGATCTCTCACTCAGTAGGTGAGCCTAGAGATGGGAAGGCCTGGAAAAAATTGGAAAAATTTGGAAAAGAACCCAGGTTTTCCTGTTTTTTCCTGAAGCCTTTTTTGCTTTTTTTTTTTTTTTTGAAAAACTGGATGGGATGCAGAAATACCTGGGATCATTTCCATTTGATTGTGACCCATATGGATAAACCCAACTGTCTTTGGGAAGTCTGGGTTTTTGTCAGCAATACTGATGCCTTATTCAGGACCACATTCTCCACAGCCAAGATTGGGTGCCTAAGGGTCTTTTACCAGAGGAGCAACTTGAAGCAGGAGGCAATAGTGAGCCTGTGGAGTGAAGACTTGGCATTGAGAACATATTGTCAAATTCCCCCAAGCAGAGGAGGTACTTTGAGTGTCTGTCCTTCTCTGGGATTTCCCCCCTGCAAGTGTAGTGTTGTTTAAAGAAAGCAGACAAGGCCATAAATGAGAAGCCCAGGTCAAAAAATAGTGAAGACCAACCAATGAGAACATGAAGAATAGTCAGGAAAAACAGTCCATGTTGTAAAACTGAAAATGAAAGAAGATGCTGAAGAAAAGCTCTAGTTGGCAGTCTTGCATTGGCAGCCTGAGGGACAGGGCAACCAATACACCTAAAGGGAAGAGGGCAGGGTTACTGTCAAAACACTAGCTCTACAGCTCTAGAAGCTCTGAAAATCACACTGCACAGATGCAGAGATCCCATTTTGTATGTATCACAGAGACCACAAAGAAAAACAACAATTGCCAGCTAATTGAAAATAGAAAATAAAATCTTAAAGCACAGTTTGACTAAGATCCTGGTTTATTCTGAAGCTGGTAACCAGTTTGGATGAAATGGGAAAGTATGGTTAATTTGAGACTTCTGGGCTTAACTCTTACATTTCACAAATGAAGGACAGCAAGGTGTTGTGTACTGGTAACAGGTCTGTCAATATCTCAACTGAAAAAGCCAAGATTTGACCATTTGAATTAAGCCCAATTGTTCTGAAATCTGCCCTGTCAATTCAGAAATGACTTAATTTTATAGCAATTAATGTTGTATATTGTAACAGTCTATAAACATTTGAGATTCCATAAGAATCCTATTATAATATTCATTCTAACATTGTTGCAATTTTTTTAAAATACTGAATGGAAGTTTTGTGAATATGCAATTTATACATGTTTTATTTGACTGCCTGCATAAATATGGCTGGAAAGTAGCTGGTGGCTCCTGCCACACTTTCATTAAAAGTTGTAACATGCCAGTGGTAGTGTAGATGGAAGCATAATCCTCAAATCCTTTACTAAACAGCCTTTGTGGTAGTGCTTAGAGCCAGGAGACTAGTGAGGGAAGTGTGTGTGCACACATAAATGCTTTGTCTGCCAATGCAGTATTTAGAGCTAGACTGTATTCCCAACAAGCTGTTCCTGACCATTCCATATAGCACTCATCCTTTTTTTTGTGTTTGGGAGGAGTGGAGAGTTAGGAAATCTGTAAAAGTTTTGAGTATGACAGGGTAAGTGTCAATTCAATTGGGAAGGTTCTCCCCATATTTTTTTTAAATGGAAGAGTATTGTTTTTAAAGTGGAAACTGAGAATGTAGAAATATAGAAAATAGCACCCAGGCCAACGCAAGCCAGTTTTGTACCTGGGCTAATGTTGCAATTTGTGGCTGTGCCTGTACCGTCATTTGTTGATTTTCTGCCTCTGTAACAGCTGCATCACCACTCTGCTGGTTGTCTGCGCCAGATTCCATGGTCATTTAGTTACCTACAATGATAATGATTTGTATTGTTATTGTTGTTGTTTTGTTGTTGTTATTTCAGGGTTGTTCTATAAACTTCATTCTTCAGTTTTATTTACAAAATTTGCTTATGATATTAAATATATCACCAATTAGTTATTGCACCAGTTATGTTACATTAGAACTTCTCCCTTTTACAGTTAGTGCTCTAAGTGTAAAATAATTATTGATGTTCCAGGGGCAATTACAGATTTGTGTACAAACCAACTAAGAGTTAACACAAACATTAATAACACAAGCCTGCATATGTTTTATGCCCAAATGGAGTTCATTTTCTCTCTAGCAAGTGAGTAGGGTCCCAGATAAAGTTATGTAATGAGACTGACAGAAGATGACACATCTTCCTACAGCCTCCCAAATAAGCTTGTCTGAAGATGGAGAGTGGTGCTGAATGCAGGAGAGACTGTTGTACAGGGGGCTGCCAGATGTGAGATTCTGGGGCATTCCCCATCCCACATTAACCCATTCCATTCAGCAGAGTCCCCTGGTTCGTTGGGAGAGCCTGTTTGGGGGGAACTAGGAGGTTTGCCAAAGGGATCAAGGGGCAGGAAAGTTATCTTCCACCCACCCCATCTTGTGATCTTTTCTCTGGATTCAATTCATTGTGTTTAAAATTGCTTCCCCCAGTTTACATAGTTTAGTCAAGAAATATAAGATCAACATGGCCGATTATATTAAAAATCCATGTAACAACAACAACAACAATGAAATTATTTAACAAGATGTATGACAAAAATTATGTGCAAAAATGCATCTGCAAAATTGGAGCTGAAGCAAAACACCAACCAAAACTATCTGACATGAACTTTACAAATCAGAGTATGATCCTCAGTCTGGAATATTAGCTGGCTATGTCAACCTCTTACAGCATTATTTTCAATGCAACACAAGGTTTCCCTGTGTTCCCTCTAAAACCAGTGAAACGTTCAATGTTTACAAATCTGGAAGTTTTTCATCTAAATGGAATAAATAATTGTCAGCTACAGTAAACAAAAATTTCCCATGTATGTTAGCAATATGGAGAAATTTATCAAGTCTTCTAATCTGATGTCTGAATGTTTTCCCCTAGGGAAAAGGGGGGGGGGCAGGGGAGAAACCAAAGTGGGAGGGAGGGAAAGAGATGACAGCATCTTCGGTGATACCTGGCCAGTGTTACATAGCTGAATATTTGTAATAAGCTACCTGTTTAGATTTGTGGTAAGCAACAGATAATCAAGGAGAAATGGCTGAAAAAAGAAATAAAATGACTGTGCAAAGAAATATTGTTTCCTGATATTCCTTTTTTGATCAGATTGTAAGCTTTGCACATGAAAAAGTAATGCATATGTGGCTTTCTAATTTAAAATATAGTTTCTACAAAGAAACGAGGGCATCAGATTTTTTTTCTCCTTATAGTATGTATTTCTTAGATTAATACATCCATCCTAAACAGTTTTAAAGTCGCCCCTCTGTTCTTGCGGATTTGAGATTCATGGATGTAAATATTCGTGGAGGGGCGACCTCCTTTAACTTCAATGAGGCCCGCGAAAATGGAGGGCTGGCATTATTTTATGCAACTTGGAACTTCATTTTAAGTATGACAGTCAAAAACAGGACATGATCTATTTTCACAAGCATCCAGAATAAGGAATCTGACTTCCACTTGCACTCATTCAGATAGCTATCTCTAGTTGATCTAGCTGTAAGGGGGAATCTAATCCACTAGGCTGAGGAAACCTTTGATTTTTTTGTTTAAGCACCAGAAAATTCTACTTTCATTTTAGAAATGCTTTCAGCAGGATTATGAAAACAAAACCAAGAGGTGTTCCTGCTTGAGCCATCCCATATCCCAGTGGTAGGCAACCTTTCCCCTTTAAGGGCAGAGGGACTTCAGCTCCCAGAAGCCTCAGCCATGTTGGCCAATAGTCCCATGTTGGCCAATAGCTCCTGGGATTCTGGGAGCTGAAGTCCCTCGGCCATTAAAGGGGAAAGGTTACCTACCCCTGCCATATCCAATGATGTAGACTTGATTCGACTGACTTAGGCTCAAAAACAGGGGTAGGCAACCTTTTCCCTTTAAGGGCAGAGGGACTTCAGCTCCCAGAAGCCTCAGCCATGTTGGCCAATAGTCCCATGTTGGCCAATAGCTCCTGGGATTCTGGGAGCTGAAGTCCCTCGGCCCTTAAAAGGGGAAAGGTTACCTACCCCTGCCATATCCAATGATGTAGACTTGATTCGACTGACTTAGGCTCAAAAACAGGGGTAGGCAACCTTTCCCCTTTAAGGGCCGAGGGACTTCAGCTCCCAGAACCCAAGGAAAACAAAATGGCGGCCATGACATGCGCGGCGGTCGGCGTCATCCCCCCCCCCCCATCGGCTCGTGGAAGACCCGGGGCTCCCCGGCCCAGCCCCAGGTAAGGGGAACTTGCCAACCCCTGGTTTAGCAAGAATAAGCTAATACTCAGCAGGAACAGGCTGCTGACTAGACCTCATTGTTCTAAAATGCAATCTTGATAAATTACCTGTAATAATTTATTTTTTTAACCTAACTTTGTGTCTTATTTATTTTCTAGCTACTGAAACTCAACCCACACACCCCACCACTACCTCTTTTTTCCTGATAAAGTTGGCTTCTAAACTTGAGACTAGACTTGAAAATATCTTGGAAAGACCTGAGACTCAACTTCAGACCTGAAGGAAGAAATGTGAGTCTTAATAATCACTGCCCATATCCTCCTTTCTGGTACAATAAATGCTGTGAACACTTGGGGGTGAGATCTTATTTAAGGGCCTTTACAGACTGTCAGAAATAATGCAGCCTGAGGCCACTTTAACTGTCCTGGCTCAGTGCTAAGGAATCATGGGAACTGTAGTTTATTGTGGCACTAGAGCTCTCTGACAGAGAAGGCTCAATGTCCGAGAAAAAAATACAATTCCCATGATTTCCTAGCACTGAGCCAGGACAGTTAAAGTGGCCTCAAGCTGCACTATTTCTGGCAGTCTGTAAAGGGCCTAAGTCTTGCAATTCTTTAATCTAATCTCTCTCTCTCTCTCTCTGCTTTTAAATCTCTGTCCCATTGCTTTTTGTACAAATAGACATTATTGTTTGGAAGACAGATAATGAGTCAGTTATTTTCACATTTCCTCCTCTTATATGCTACTTTACTTTTTCTTTCTTGTTTGACACAAACTAGGACACCTTCATGCCACAATTACAGAATTGCCCTCAAACTCAAAACTCAAGATGATGGTTTGAAGTTATGTCACACTTCTAGCTTGGAGGGAAAGTGCAATGCATAATTTACCATGAATTTCACAGTGAACTATGGTTTGTGCTAAAGAGAAAAATGAAAATGAAATGACACATAGAAGGACCGAGTTTATGGCTCATTTTCTAATTTTCACACCAAATATCATCAGTACTTTTACAATTTCACTGTCTGCTAGTTTCTAGCAATGTGTGTTTGAGTTGTCTCCTACCCACAAACATATACCCCTATGTGTTAACATTAAGACATAGTGCCTGTTTGCTGGTAAAACTATCATAAAGAAGGGAAATGTCACTACTTTCAGTTGGCCTTTGGGTGGTGCTCATTTCTTGTAGAGATTTTTAAATGTTTTTTACCTGTAAGCTGTCTTCAGTCCCTTTCTGGAAGAAAGGTGGCACAGACATGAAATGAAATAAATAAAAATCGACTAGACTTTACTCTCATCATAAATTTGTAATATCCCCTTAATCAGCCCATTTAGGTAGGCAAAAACCAGTGAAAACTTTTCTAAAATAGTTACAGGTAGTTGGGAGTAATTTTAGACGCCATCTTTCATTTCATGTGATTCTGAGATTTGTTTCATTCTTAAATGTTCATATTATAATGCTTATATTTAAGACAGAAAAACAGGCTGCACACTCGTGAATTAAATAAAAATAGTCCCTTGCATCAAAAGAGTAATCACAGGACATCAGAAGCCACATATTGTTTTCAAGATGATTGTTGACGTATTAAGATCAAGGTACAAATTAATATTAGAAAGTGGAAATTTAGTTTTGTGCTGATATGCAGAATTGTATTTGTATCAATTTTATTTAATCACATTTTCTGGTACAGCAGTACTTTCAGCATAATTCAGCACCTGCTTGATTGTTCAGAAACATATCATTTATTAAATATCTTATTCTTACCTTCATAACTCAAGAATTGAATTTCGAAAGCTTACATTCTTGGAAAAGTCAAGGTCTAAAAAGGTTAATGAGAAAAGGAAAACCTGAAATACATTGAACACATTTTTCTTGCACAAATGTATTAACTGGAAGAACACTTTACACCTTAGATCATTGGGCATATGGTATACAGTTGTCCCTCTCCATTCACGGACTTGAGTTCCGCAGTCTCGCATTTTGTGGGGAGGAACAACTGGCATACCTAAAATGGCTGTGCGCATGTGCGTCATGGACACGTGCACCATTAGTTTCAATGGGGCTCCAATATTAGCAAGCTGCCATTTTCGGGGGGGTGGGTGGGTCCAGAACAGATCCCCTGTGAATTGGGAATGGCAACTCAACCAACTGTTCTCGCTGGGAGATCCATTCCGGACCCCCCCCCCCCCATGAGAATGGAAAATTGCGTATATTCAAGCTCCATAGGCTTGAATGGAAGCTCGTGCCTTAGGGGGTGCACTGCCTGTTCACTGCCCGCAGTTAGGTGAGGGACGTGGATCCCAAGTCCGCGAGAACGGGGGGCCGACTGTATTGTGTTTTAGTTTACTGTATTCCATACCTCTAGGATTGCCACAAACAAGAGTCTTGGGATTTCACCCCTCCCTAATGCTGCTACTTGAGCAGAAATAGAGCTGATAACTCTATAGCCTGAATTCTGTTGCTAACCTCATCTAGAGTAGACCCAATGAATTAATGGGATTTAATGGTCTACTCTAGGTGAGGGTAACCAGCAGGATTCATGCCTGTGTTTGAGGAATGTCTACAAGGCCCAACAAATTACAAAGTGTTCATCATTATCATTATCATCACCACCACCACCTAACAGAAAACCACCAGACTCAAACATTTTAGAATCAAACTTTTCCTACTCCAGGGCAAACAACCACCTGTTGCAGATATGTTATTCTAATCTTCCCACTAAGGCAGGCCTACACAACATACGGCCCAGGGGCTGCATGTGGGCTGCCAAAGGGTTTTGGGTGGCCCAACTTCAGGCTCCTCTGCCACTTGGACTCCTCCTGAGGAAAAGGTCATACAGAGAAGGAAAAGGAAGGGCAAACACTTGCCCCGCAAGGCTCTCCATTGCCTGGCTTTCTCCTGAGGCTAGGTGGCACAGGAAGAGGAGGATGGACGAACACTCACCCTGCCATATTCCTCCATTGCTTGGCTTTCTCGCAAGAAGGCCAAGTGGAAGAGGAGGAGGAAGAGCAAACACTCCTGCAAGGCTCCTCGGCTGCTCAGCTTTCTCCCAAGGAGAAGGCTGGGTGGAAGAGGAGGAGATGGAAGAGGAGAAGGAAGACGGGCAAATGCCCACCCTGCAAGGCTCCTCCTCCACCCGGCTTTATCCTGAGAAGGCTGGGCGGCAGAGAAGGAAGAGGGGCAAATGCTCATCCCTCAAAGTTTCTCTGTCACTTGGCCTTCTCCTGAGAAGTCCACGCAGAGAAGGAGAAGGACAGGCAATGATCCTGCACCACTCAGCTTTCTCCTGAAGAGTGGGCCAGGCAGAGGAGGAGAAGGACGGAATTAATATTTATTAATTCTAATTAATATTATTAATTAATTAATATTTAATTTAAGCTTATGTGCAGCTCGAAGAAGTTTAGCCTATTTTGATTTTGGCCACTACCTACTGTCAAGTTGTGCAGGTCTGCCTTAGGATCACCATAAGTTGGAAATGACTGAAGGTGCACACAACAACAAAAAACATGATAATAGTAACCAACAGGAATTGAATGGAAGTGCAGCTCAATATCTTTTGATGACAGGCTAAGCTAATGATAACACTCACAGAGCTACTGCCTCTGTATGGTGTGCTTCACCACAACTTGCTTCAATTCTTCTCATATGTTTCTTGACTGGTACAGATGTAAACCTTGGATCACTCTGCTGGGCTTAGCAAAGGAGTAGGTACAGCCCATGATTTGATTAGTGAGTAGGGAAGGAATGGGGCCACAAAAGTGTGAAGCTTGGGAGACTCATGAGACAGCGCTATCACATTTGTTCAGTTTATGACACCAAATGAGGCAAAACATCAGTTGTATTAGAGCAGGACTGGACTATTAAAGCTCTCTGGGATCCCCCCTCATTGCCTATGCTGGCCATGATTGATGGGAGTTGTGATCCAGAGGGCCACATGTTGTTCACCCTTGCACTAGAGGTTGCAGAAATTCCCATTCCTTACCTTTAGCTCATTGCAACAATGAAAATTACACATTAATATTTGTTTATATGTATCCAATTTCTGTTAAGCATAACATTTCAAAAAGTACCAATATTGTTGCTGCTGTTGTGTGCCTTCAAGTTGTTTCTGACTTGTGGCAACCCTAAGGCAAACCTATCATGGAGTTTTCTGGGGCTGAGAGTATATGACTTGCCAAGTGGTGAATCAAATCCTGATCTCTAGTCATAACTTAACAAAAAAACAAACAAACAAAAAACAACAACAAAAAAACAAAAAAACAAAACACAAACCACTACAACATGCTGACCTTCACATATTACTGCCACTTTTAAATAATCAGCTCCAGACTGTACTAACTCATTTTACAAAATGTACCATGAGACAAATATACTTTATTCTGAATGTACACAAATCTGTATAATTTGTAATTTCTTCTTACAAGACAGTGTAATGGAAAGAAGCAAGGATAAGTGACAGGTTTAAGGTTTTGGTTTTTTGATCACATTGTGTCATCTATGGATTTGGGCTTAAGTGTGAAAATTTGAATTGTAAAATAAATATATTAACACTACCATTAAAAAAAAACCCCATCCCAGGTGCAAACATGATAAATCTTCTATAAAGCCTGGCTTTATTTATTTTGTATTCTGATGTGTGTCTTCAAGTTGTTTCCGATTTGGCAAGGTTTGTTCAGACGGGGTTTGCCTTTGCCTTCCTCCAAGTAAGAGTATATCTTGCCCAAACTCTCCCAATGGATTTGAACCCTGGTCTTCAACTCAAACCACTACATCATGCTGGCTCTTTCCTCATTGATCTTCTGTTTATTGATATTCACAGCTGCACTTGATGAAGATTTTTGTTCAAGTGCATTTATATTTCCAAATTATTTTCTGATACCTGCTTTGAAGTTCACTATCCTTTCTTCCTATCAGGACTGAGCCATGGAATTATGTGTTCTATTCCACTTCTCAAATATAACTGGCTCCTATCCTTCAGTACAAGTCAGTGGTATGTATCAGCTGCCGCCCTTAAGCACAGTGTTATGTCTCTCTATCAATGTGAACTCAATTCTCTACTTGCCTAGGATTTGACACCAAGGTTGAGGGTTTGCTTCAGGAACAGCCAGGGTATGAACTTGGATAATTTGCATTTGAGATGCTGCCAAGTGGGATGCATGATTCCACAGCCCAATACTAAATGCATATCACAGTTAACATTTACCAACTTGCACTGCACCATGAAGTAACACTTTACCTATCAAGGGTTGAGAAGCTTCATCTCTTGAAGATGTAAGTGTGGCAGATACTGCAGATGCATTTTTAAAAACATATTTGCCACAAAAACACATTTGCTGCTTAATTTTTCATAAAGCAAACAACATAACAGAGAGTTTATGTCAGATCTCAAATATCTTATGTGCTTGATATGACCATAGCTGGTCATATTAAACATACTAAAAATATCCCATCACTTTTAAATTCCTATGCTATCTTGTCAGTAGTTATGTGTGTGGGAGAGCTATCTTTGTCAAAATAAGTTATTCCTATGACTTTAGCTTTCAGGAGAGGGGAAGACTGTATTATTTTACAGAATTCTTGCTAGATTTAGAATTTGATAGGAGGCTCTAAAGTTGACTCATGTCTTATTTTCATCCTTCCCATAGGAGAGAACAGCAATCACTTATAAACTGAAAGTGTAACATGACCAACATACCATTGTGGGAATGGCTAGGCCTGCTTCCTATTTATTTATATTATTTATATGTTTCTCTTCAATGTATAGAATTCTCAGGGCCACTGCTCTACAGATCTTTCATATCTTGGTCCCAGATTGTAACTTATTTTATTGCATAGCTCTCACTGGAATCATTGAGCTTGACTCTGCTTTAACCTGGGCTGTAGAATTTCTAGGCTTCCAGATGATTTCTATTACAACTGCTATACTTCTTTTCCATTGGTCATGCCAGCAAGACCATCTTTAAGACCAACTCAAGCCACAAATATACATGGTCATATGAGGGGACCATATATGGTCACACTGTAGAACAGACATAGAACATGCAGCTCTCCAGTTGAGGGACTATCATTCCCATCAGCCTAGCAGAGCAGAGCAAATGGTGAGAGACCATGAGAGTTGCAATTCACCATTTGGAAGACCACATATTCTTCATACTTCTGCAAGAGAATAGGGGATTTCCCCAAGCCAGCTTTTATGTATATACTACTAACGTAAAACCTATCAGGAATAACCATGTTCTTGGAAAGGAATAAAAACTCAGGGAGCCCTGGTGGCACAGTGGTTGAATGCCAGTACTGTAGCCACAACATTGTGAGTTCAATCCTGCTGGGCTCCATCCTTTCATAGGTTAATAAAATGAGTACCCAACTTGTTGAGGACAATTGGCTAACACATTTTAAACCGTTTATAGAGTGCTTAGCATTATAAAGTGGTATAGATATGTAAGTGCTATTGCTATTGCATATCATATACTTTGTATGCAGAACATTCCAGGTTCAATCCTCAGCAGCTCTTGTTAAAAAGATCTGCCAACATGTGATGGGAAAGACCTTTCCCTGAAAACTTAAGATCTCTGCTGCCTGTCTGGATAGACAATAATGGTCTAGATACACTAAGAACCTGATGACATTTTAAATGGCAGCTTATAATAACCTAGTTACTATTTAATAGAAATGTAGTATTTGCATAGAAAACCATTTTAAAAATTAAAAGACATCTTAAACTTTCTCTGAGAGAGACTGAAGGCTTAGCTTTTGTGTATCACTAGCATCTACTCTATTTTTCCCTTCTATTTTATTTTGTATTAATATTTCTGATCAGTACTATATCTGGACAGCAGATTACCTCATAGATGATTTATAGTGCAACCCTACTCATATTTATTCAGACCTAATTCCCACTGAAGTCAAAAGTGCTTCCATGTAACTGTGCATAGGTCTGCAGCTTCAGTGGTATCAGCAGGGAGTGGAGGAAAAGGTTTTGCACTGCAGTCTCTACATTGGACTGCCCTTGTCCGCTAGACTCTAGCCCACATTTTAAATTAGACCTGGTCAGCAGTCCTTCAGGTGATTAACAAAACTTGTCTAGAAATAAGTTGAAACAGTATGTTAAAGAGTAATTATATGAAAAAAAGTATTCATTAACTTGGTGCCCTTCAGATACAAGGACTACAACTCCCAAAAATCCAGACAGCATGGAATAAACATGCTCACTAGGAATGATGGGAGATGTAGCATAGAGAAGGCTGGGGAAGCTGCTTGGAAGGATCTGAATGTGACATTTGTGTATGTCTGTCACCTTTTATGAGTTAAAATCAGGCTAAGCTATCACATTAAAGTTAAAAGCTATAATCACTGCCAACATCGTCACAATTTTATTTGCTTTGCCTTTCCATCCTTTTTGAGGTGTGCATTTTCTTAGCCCTGCCTATACACCTGGTTGCCTTCCTCACATATTGCACAGCCACCATTTACCATAGTTTTCTTCTCATCCATCCAGCCTTTAGGGTGAATACAGTTAGGCTTACCAGAATTTTCTAAGTTATTTGGCATCATATTCCATTGCTTTGTCCTTTATTACATGTCCCTACGTTTGACCCTCAACTTATCCACAAGCCATATCAAAATTCATAATTTTGGCCCCCAAACCTGCTCTTGACATATACATAAGGTAGACCAGGGGTAGGCAACCTTTCCCCTTTAAGGGCCGAGGGACTTCAGCTCCCAGAAACCTCAGCCATGTTGGCCAATAGTCCCATGTTGGCCAATAGCTCCCGGGATTCTGGGAGTTGAAGTCCCTCGGCCCTTAAAGGAGAAAGGTTGCCTACCCCTGAGGTAGACTGATGTTCGAGTACATACACTACAATGAGAAGGAGCAGAATGTTTCTAAAAAGCAACAACAGGTTTCCTCCTCCTAGAAAAGACAACACTAATGTGATTCCTCTTTTTTTCTTCAACACAGTGGGTAACTGTAAGGCAAATTAATGGAAGAACATAAATATTATTGATGTTGTTGCTGTGTGCCTTCAAATCATTTAAAAATTATGGCAAACCTAAGGTGACCTTAGCATGGGGTTTTCTGAGGCTGAAAGTGTGTGTCACCCAGTAGGTTTCCATGCCAAGCGGAGAATCAAACTCTGGTCTGCAGAGTTGTAGTCTAATACTCAAACTACTACACCATGCTATCAATACTAAATTATTATTGCAAGCACATACATTTTACAGATATTATAATTAGCACTGCAAGGCATAATTGTTAAAGTGTATTTTCCTCCTCCGCTTTCAAGCATGTGGTGCAATCACACTGTTGCTCTCCTGACATTTCCATTAGTGGAACAGGGTGGGATGTGTGTGATTCCTCCCCTCCTGTAGCCCTGCACGTGCCCTCAAGACCTGCTCTGGAGGGACAGAAACATCCACAGCATGTTCTTGGGCAATGCAAAGAACTGCAGGATGGAAGAGCCCTGGGGGTGCAGTGGTTAAATGGTGGTACTGCAGCCACAATGTTGTAATTTCAATCCTAGAGGAGGGCTCCAAGGTCCACTCAGCCTTCCATCCTTTTGTAGGTCGGTAAAATGAGTACCCAGCTTGTTGGGGGCAATTGGCTTACACACTGTAAACCACTAATTCATGATAAGCAGGATAGAAATGTACTTGCTATTGCTAGAAGAGAAGGAAGTCCCATTCTGATAGTACACACCAGCTGCTAGTACAATGTTGGGTGTAACTGAGTGTTGGGTGTGTTGCTTGACAGTGCCTCATAAAAACTTCTAGAGCTCTGAATAAAAGATACTTCAAAAGCTTGAAAGCACATCAGAGAGAAGGTATATTTATATCTTAATCCTGTCAGGTAATAAAACAGTACTGATGGGATATGCATTTTATCTTATCAGATCTTGAAAACTCTCTACAGACTTCTGTTAAAAGTGAATGTGTAAGGTCAATATGAAATGAATATGAGACACATCTTTTTTTAAACTAGCCAATCAGATTTGGTTTTGAAGGGAAAGTGTAAGCATGCAGAATGCTCCTCCCACCAGTGTACTGGCCATGACTTCCTCTTATCAGATACAGCTCCTTTGTAGCTACATGTCTGCCTGTTGCCAATGTGCAGACAGTGCGGCGAAAAGATAAACACCTGAAAGGCCAGATTATTGGATTATTATGAGGGATGCAGTCAGGCTCTTAAATCTGCATTTAAAGCAATGGGACTATAAAGTTCTTAGCCTTTGCTATGTTGCTGCTATTGCTATTAGTTAGTATTACCCTCACATTGCAATATATCAAAGGACAGATAAAGATTGTTTAAAAAGAGAGCCTGGACATTTGGAAAAGATAAACAAAACACCTATGAGCTTACATATAGGTGAGATGCTGAGCAACAAGTTAAAACCGCAAATAAAAATAAACTTAAAGGGCCAGAGGAAATGGGGCTGGGGAAGTCAGGCAGAAAGAGAAACTGGAAAATCCCAGAAGACACTAAAATGTCTGCCTTGACACTTTATTTGTTCTGTGTACAGCAATTAAAAGGCTTACACATATTTAAAATTTCAGAGGCCATAAAATCAATTTATTCAGCCCTTAGATATAAAATGGATATTCACGTGTCCTTGGTGCTCTTTCTCTGCAATTCATTATTTGTCAGAAAGCATGCTGCTGTATCCAAAAGAGAGCATTTAAGAAAAGCAAGAGGTGAAACTATCCCCTTGTTTGCTACTACTAGAGACAAGGATTAGAAATTTCCACAGACAGCATTAAAGATATAGGCATTTTCATTCTGTCCAGCAAATAGAGCCAGAGTGGACAAAGTGCAGCCACTAGGCTTCATTTATCTCTCCAAGATAGTTTTTGCCACCCCCACCGCTCGAAACTAATCTTTTCTTCACCTCTTCAAAAGTTAACCAGGTAGAAGACTCCAAGAGTGAGAAGTCACTATTTAAATAGATTGGAAGGAGCCCTTTGCACTATTAACATAATAGTGTTATTCAAAACCAAAAGTGTCCAGCTTTTTTTCTTCTTCTTCTGAGAGAATTTAAGCAGACCAGGGTCCTAGAAACAGAAAATTGGCCTCTGAACCCACCACACCTGGCCATCCTTGAAACAGAGTGATAAACCTACATTTTAAGATTTCAGAAAGGGTTATTTCCAATTTCCCCATGTTGCAAAGGAGGGTATCATGTCATCTTCTGGAAGTTATTAGACTAGAATTCCCACCAGTTCTAGTCAGCACAGAGTGCAGTCAGTGATGAGGGATGATAGAAGTTGTAGTTCAAGAGCTTGACCACTTCTGTTTAACCACAAATATGAAAATATATTTAAGTGACCAAATAGCCTAAGCTGTTAATACAAGAGATACCCTGTTATTTAATGGAAGGCTTATTTTCCAGATATTGTTTCCCAAATGGATCAGCTGCCCTCTAGCTTCACAATTCCAGGAACCAAAGTGTTATGACTTTGAAAGTAATAGCCCACTCAAATATTTATAGGGTGATTAAATGCATATATACATACATGAGATAAACAAAATGCAGTCTGCTGTGGCACCAGAGCTCTCTGACAGTGAAGGCTAACTGTCTCACAAAACTACAAATCCCAGAATTCCACAGCACTGAGCCATGGCAGTTAAAGCTGTGCCAAACTACATTAATTCTGCTGTGCAGCTGCAGCCTCAGTCTCAAAAGGTGCTACACGACTACTTTGTATACTGATACTCCTATGTTTTTAAATTCTAATACTTTGTAAGGATTCTTTTTAATTTGGAGTAATGAATAGTGTCCACACAGAATAGACCTAAATGAACAATCCATGCTTGCCACACTCATTGATTGGCCTCCTATTAGTGGCATATGCAGGTTTAAGTTAATCTTACACTTTGGTATGTCTATTTTTGATCACTGTGGGTATTCCCTTCCTACCTCACCAGTGACTAAAACTCCTCCAATCTACAAGAGAGCCTATGAAGCCCACCCCATAGTTACTCTGTGCCTGGAGGTGAATGGGGGAAGACTGGAGAAGGATTCAGAAGCTCTATGGTAGGTCCAGGAGGTGGTAAATGGCTAAGCATAACTCTGCGTGTGGAATTACTATGCTATACTGAGCCATGCACACTATTGAAGCTAATATCTGGTATCTCTTTTTGCAGCCCTTAGGTTGCTGGAATCAATTTTTTTACTGGTGTATGTACAGATATTAGGAATCTGCAGAGATTAGGAATTAAACAAAATATATCTATGTTCATTGTTTTCTTGAATTCTGAATAGGGGTGGATAGCCCTTTTCATGATTAGGTTTCTTTCACTTGGTGTGAACAGCAGCAGTAGGATATTACACAATTCACATACAAGCTGTAGATTGTCATCTATGCCCACCTGGCACCATCTTATATATATTAATACAGTAACAAGGTGCTGGTCATGACCTATAAAGCCCTAGACGGCTTAGGCTCAGTCTATTGGAAAGGCTGTACCTCCCCATATGAACCTGCCATTTTTAAAATCATCAGGGGAAGGCTTTCTCTTGGTCCTGTCACCATGGCAGGCTTGCTTGGTGAAGATATGAGAGTCTTCTTGGTGGCTGCTGTGGCTGCTCCTACCCTATGAAACTGTTCTGCAAGAGGCAAGAGCTGCCCCCCTCCCTGCTTTCCTCTCGCCAGCTAGCAAAAACATTCTTATTTAAGTAAGCTTTTAATGCTTAAGCAGGAAAGTTGTTTTCTTAAAATATAGATAGATAGATAGATAGATGTAGGCTTTATCTGTTTTTAACTTTTGGGGTGATTTTTAGTCAGTTTTATAGTATTTCAAGGTGGTGTTTTTACCTTGGTTTAAACTTTTTGTAAATGCTTTATGGAAGCCACCTTGGGAGAGAGGCAGCATATAAACAAAATAAATGAATAAATAAAATCTTCAAAATAGCAACAGTATTTAAGATTATATTCACAATATGACTATTGGTCCTGAAGGGGGTATACTTTCTCAAGTTCAAAGTGAGATCTGGCAAGGAAGTAGTTTTCTTTCTTATCTTTTCTTTCTTTGTTGCTTCCCTGCATGCATATAAAGGGGGTACAGCCATGTCTCTTATTTACTGTAATAGCTCGGTTAATAACAATCCAGTGTGGGCATTCCATGCAATAAACTTTGAGAAACTATCAAATATGTTAAATAGGTTTAAAATAGCTGTGTGGGACAGTCAAAACGGTACAGCAAGGATGAGGAATCTGTTCCCCTCTCCCCCAGACACTGATGTACTCCAATTTAGCATAGGTTATGCTGGCCAGGGCTGAGGGTTTATAACCCAAAAAAATTGGAGGATAAACTCTTCTCTGTCTCTGCAGGACAGCAATTTTTCTGAAGCAATTTTTTAAAAATCCTATCTTCTGCTGTTTTTAATTGCTCAACTCCTTATAAACTTCCACTAGTAGAGGTTTGTACAGAACACCTTACCTTCATTTTAATGCAAAGTACATCTAAACTCTTTCGTTATTTTCATGGATCTGTGAGTTTTCCCAAAAGTAACCTAAACCTACCCTTGCAGTGATGTGTGACCTTGAAAACAGCAATCAATCTTTTCAAGGTCCAATCTACCAACATCTTGTCACCCTATGTACAACAATGGCATGTTTTCAATATGCAAACACGAAGAAAACATAAAAACAACAAAACAGTGGTTGGCCTATAAAGCATGTGGGATAAACAATTTGTTACTGAAAAGCAAAACATGATTTTAAGAGAATGAAGCAATGCAGCCCAAATCATGTTACATGCTGAAGAGCTGACAGCATGATTATCCAACTCAGAGGCTGTTCCTTTTGTGTATATAAGAATAGAGAAGGTGGCTGAGGTCATCTGCATGAGGAATAAAGTCTGTTCATAAGACTGATGTCTTGATTAAGGGGATGCCTATTTAGAAGAACATTTCATGGATATCAAAAGTGGCTGGTTTCCAAATAAAATGGTCTAGAATTAAAAGTTTGAGAACTCCACATATATTTTTCATTTTTTTAGTATTTTCTTCATTATGCAGACAAAAGAAAATTGAAGCAAACATTGCTTAAGTAGTCAAACCTGCTAATGGTGTGAGGGAATCTGGTTTACAGTGTTTAGATCCCTAGGGTAGAACTGAATATAGCCAATAAAAGCAGCAACTGAATTCCTCATTAATTTCTGACTAAAAGAATAATGTTTGTCCAGCAAAACAATTATGAAGATGTATCTTACAATAATCAGAAACATTAGGAAAGCTACAAAAAGCAAGCCTGCCAGTGGGTAAATATCTTTTTCCAGCACTGCACATGAAAATATACTATAATGTACTGAAACTGGAACTGAATGGAAAATGTGGCTTTTTTCAGATACGCAGGAAAGTGACTCAATAATAACAATTCCAGATTTCATTTTATTTGAGGATGTCTGCAGACTGAGCAGTATGTAACATATAAGTCTTATACAGATTTATTTTTTCAATTAGGCCTAAAGGAATCATTTATCTGTATCAAATGAGATGAAAACTGATTAATATATGTGTGTGTGTAAGTCAACCATGCATGGATTTCCACCCCCCCCCCCAAGAACTGTGAATGCAATTCTGATGTTCTTCATGTCCAAGAGTTCTCATTCTCAGCATATTAGGTACAGCTCTATATATGTTTAGTCAGATTTCACTGAGTTCAATCAGGCTTACTTCCAAGTGATTTAGCAGGTTCAGATGTTCAATGAGATCAGTTTGATTACAGTACAACCAATGGACCTTTGAGAACTGTGGTTATGGCTGCTGTTTCAGGAAATCTTAGGGTCCAATAAAATCTTTAGGAGGGTTTCAATGAACACCAAATTTCCTTTGCAATGTTGAGGCCAAAGGTGTTGGATATGTACTAAGATAGTGGTTCTCAAACTGTTAAGGCAGGTGTGTGCCTGGGGGGTTGTGGGACACTCGGAAGAGTTGTGTAAATTGCCAGGAATTAATAAGATCCTGGAGCAGATGAAATGTTTCTGACATTACTTTTGTTGTTATTAACTGCCTTGGAGTCAGCCCTGACTCATGGCAACCCTGTGGATGAGACATCTCCAAGGCTCCCTTGCCCTCCACTGCTCTGCTCAGGTCCTGCAAATCCAAGGCCTTGACTCTCCTGAATTGAATCCATCCATCTGGTGTGTGGTCTTCTTCTCTTTCTGTTGCCTTCTACCTTCCTTACCATTCTCGTCTTTTCTAGAAACTGAGTTTGTCATCTTTGCTTCCAGAAGGAGCTCAGGCCTGATATGTTGAAGGACCTATCTGTTTGTCCTTCTGGCTGTCCACAGTATCCTCAGCACTCTTCGGAGGGAGATCTCGGAGGGAGATCTCAAACAAATTTATTTTCTTTCTGTCAGCTTTCTTCACTGTACAGCCCTCACATGGCTTGGACCAGGGGTAGGCAACTTTTCCCCTTTAAGGGCCGAGGGACTTCAGCTCCCAGAAGCCTCAGCCATGTTGGTCAATAGTCCCATGTTGGCCAATAGCTCCTGGGATTCTGGGAGCTGAAGTCCCTTGGCCCTTAAAGGAGAAAGGTTGCCTACCCCTGGCTTGGACAATTGTGACTTTAGTGCTCTGCTGTATATCTTTACATTTTCAGATCTTGGCTGCCCTTTCAAAAGTGGGCTACAATTTAGCAGCGGACCCTCCTTGTGGATCAGACTAAGATGATGGAAGAAATGTGAATCAAAGAGGGTCCTCTGCTAAAGTGCAGTCAGTCCATTTTTGCCTTTGCTAGTAATGTCGAGAACAAAGAGAAGTTACTTTGTTATAATGCACATGGTTTTACTAGAAAGAAGGCAAGCCTGAGGATCACTTTTTCTACAACAGTGAGATCTAACAGATTTGGCTAAAACAACCACTGAACTGCAGTCATCCCTCGATATCTGCAGGGGATCCATACTGGACACCCCCCCCCGGGATATCAAAATCCGCAAATGCTCAAGTTACGGGACTTTAGTGGTGGCGTGTGCACGTGGCTGCGCTGCCATTACAGACAGCCCCCACTGTCGGTGCACTATCTCTAACGGTGGTGCAGCTGCGTGCACATGCCGTCACTGAGGACAACGCAGGCTTGTCGTCCGAGGATGGTTGAATCCACAGATGGCAAGTCTGTGGATATTGAGGGCCAACTATATATACTCTCATACATGCCCTAGAAACTAGAATTTTACATCATACAGAGGCACTGTAGCAGGAAGATCAACATGGTAACGCTTCTGAAAGGCAAAAAGCTTGAACACTACTGACAATAAGGAAAGAGTGGGTCAGAGGAGGATCACAACTACCCATCTTTGTTTATCGGTATGCAGATTATGGAAACACAGATTTAAAAAAAAAATTAAAAGTGGGTCCTACATTACAATTTTAAATAACAGATGAGAAGACTTGGGGGGATGCAGACCGGCATTTTAGGCCCCAACGCTGCACGCCCAACTGCATGACGTCAGGGCGCCCCGTTGGCGAATCTAAGGGCAGCTTTTTGCTGTCCCCAAAAGGAGCAGCATTTGCCTGCTGTTTGGGAATTAAACAAAATATATTTACATAAATAAAAAATCAAACACAGCCAAAATTGGTGTGTGGACAACTGGGAAACTGCAAAAATGCCCTTGGGAGTGTACTTTGCCTATCTCTGATTTAGGAAAAAAATAATCCCATGCAACATCTCCTCCTGATAAAATGAGGGAGGATTCCAACATGTGTAATCCATAGAGAAATACGTTTTGTGAAAGATTCTCCACTATCGTATAGTGTCACCAAGATATCTAAACTGTGAAAGTGTGGCGTGATTAAGGAGTCAACAATCTAGTTCCTCAGTCTTAAGAGAAAAGCCGCTATACACATGTCCTGTGTGTATAGTCCTGGGATATTAACGTCCACCACCTACCTAAGTAAACCCATATGGCATATCCAAAGGATAAAAGTCAGCCCTCAAGAGATGCATGCATAAGAGACAGAACTAGATTGAAAAAGAACCAAATGATCTAAAGATAGAGCCTGTATGTAAACTAATCCCTCTGTTCAAGACTCCGGTAATTTAAATAATATAGTGATGGGCACAGGTGTTTCTCCCCACTACACTTAATGGTGAAAAGTACTTTAAAACAGTGTTTCTCAAGCTATCTGATGTGGGGGACCAACAGGATTTTTTTCTGCCAATGTGCCAGAGATCAGTATTATGTTTATGCCCACTGGCTACAACTGTTTTTCTTTTCTTGGAAGCTTTCCAGAGTCAGGCAACAGATGGCTCAGGGACCAGTACCAGTCCTTGGACCACCACTTTGAATAGGATGGCTTCAGAACACATGCACAGCCTTTTCTCCTGACAGGTTTCTTCTGCCAAGCTAACGAAATGACATAAACTACTGTAGAAGTTGACTTTGGAAGGAAAGTCAAGTGATTATGTAAAATAAGCAAAAATGAAGATTTATACAAAACACGTCACATAAAACAGTGTGGCCACTGACATTTTATGACTTTTAAGCTCCACTATTCTATTATTTCCCCCTACCCACCCACCCCATATCACTGTAGTTTTCAACTGAGAATTACACCTGAAGGATTTTTATCTATACCTGTCTGGCATTAGCAGAAAGTCTTGTTGGTGCAAATCAGTCCATATTACCAAATCTTTATGCACTATATGCAGAGATTTCCCAATCCTTAAGAACAGATTTTCAGAGAGGACAGAGGCTTACATTGCAAAAAGGTGATCAAAGGCAGTGTTCAACTTGTACATGGCAGCACTTTCTACTAAAGCAGTGATACTAATGCACACAGCCCAAAGTGGGGAAGAGACTCTATTCCATGAAAAGCATCTGACCATGAAATTAGGAGGCTCTGTTCCATGAAAAGTATGCAATCATTTGAAGAGCTACAAAGTTTTTCTATGATTTAGTAACAACATTATTTTTAAAAATAAGCTTAATTCCTCTCTAGAATTATATGAAATAGTTGCATTGTGAGCATAGGCCTAAATCCAGTTGCTACTCCCAAATAGACCAATTGAATCAATGGCATATGTGTTTCACTACCATATTCCCATTGATTTAATGGGTGTACTCTAGTTGGACTAATAACAGGATTTAAGCCATAGCTGTGAAACAAGACGGATGAATTTCTATCTGAAAAGGAAGCAATATAGTGACAGAAACAATCAGAATGGGACATATGAAAGATGGCTGCCTGTACATAAAGCATGTTAGGGAAAATAATCAAGGGCAATGTTTGGCTGAAAAGTGAAACTTCAGGAGATGTAAATTTCAGAAAGTCCTAGACTGAGACTGCCAACTACATGTTGTCTATAACAGCAAATAAATGAACTGTGTTGTAAACATGATGAAACCTTCCCTGTATTTTTTGTGGTTTTTTCGGGCTGTGTGGCCATGTTCTAGAAGAGTTTCTTTCTAACGTTTCGTCAGCATCTGTGGCTGGCATTTCTCTGAAGATGCCAGCCACAGATGCTGACGAAATATCAGAAACTCTTCTAGAACATGGCCACACAGCCCGAAAAACCCACAAAAAACTATGGATGCCGGCCATGAAAGCCTACGACTTCACACTTCCCTATATTGTCACAAAGTGTGTCAGCCTCAATATTAACCAGCACGAAGTGATTTCGCAGAAAGTTAATTTGTTGTTGTTGTTGTTGTTTTTGTGTGTGTTCAATGTGTTTCTCAGTTATGGCAACCCTAAGGTATGGTTTTTCTGGGGCTGAAGAGTGTGACTTGCCCAAGGTCTCACTGGGTTTCTATGGCCGAGTGGAGAACTGAATCCTGGTCTCCAGAGTCATAGTCCAATGCTCAACCAATGACAGCACACCACGCTGGCCCAATTTAATACACTGGGATATTATTGAGGAGAAAAATAGCTCTTCTATTTTGTGGCATATTCTGCAACAGATCCTACTTGAATATTACCAAATAAAAATGTTAAGAGATTCCAATCTAGCTAAAAATCCACTTTTTACAATGTCTCTGAGATAATTCTTTAAAAGAAAAATCCCAACCTTTGTTGAAGGACAAATGAGTTGGGAGGGAATGGGAGAGCCCCTTTACTGGTGGAGTATCTTGTTCAGCCCCCAATGACAAACCATCCTGTTGTAGATCCTAAAACACTATTATTGGGTAAGGGAAGAGTTTAGATATGCTGGGTCAAAAGAGACCTTGTTCTCTGAAGCTTGGCCTCTTACCTTCCATGAAAACATAAGCTCCCTTAAAATCAAAATTAAACTATGTTGACTTGCCTTGGTTAGACAGAGAATCAATAGGGCAAGGGAAGTGGGAGATTGCCCACCACAAATTCACCACTCTACTCAGGATAACTCCACTCACCCTCATCCACAACTGAAGCGAAGTTTAAATACAAGTTAACTTTACTTGCTTGCACTCTTCCCATTTCTTCCCCTCCCCACAGGTTTATTACTTTTTGTCTTGAGAGTGCAAAGTATACCTCCCTTATGTTACCTGGCAGAGTGCCATGTAAACTGAACCTGTGCTAATAAATTGTACAAACAAAACAAATGGTTAATAATGCCAGAACTGTCACATTTAATACAACTCTCTTAAGCACTGCTGCTGACACATTACAGCAGTGAACAGATAAACAGGAAAGAGACAAACTGGGGCAGTGAGGATTAAAGCAGGTCTCCCTGAAGCAGACCCAGCACCTATGGTGTCACCATATCCACACATAGAGTTGTGAGGAAAACAAGGTGTTCAAGAATAGTTTTGATCCAAAAATATTTTTATTTAAAAAGGGACCTTTGAAGACCTTTGAACCTCAAAGCACTTTTTGAGCACAAATTTAGGAGCCATGCCTTTTGAGAATAATTTTTTAAAAAGATTAGAAGCTTTGCTAGTAGTGTAAATTCCTGCCAAATGACCCTAGATGCTTTCTGATTGTGAAGAGTGAACTTTTTAGGTTAACTGAAGAGAGAATCTGGTACCATGACCTTTGGCAGACTTGAGCCTACTTGTGAGGAATGAGGGTGCCTTTGACCAGTTACTTCATCCCACTGACTCTCTGGTTCCCACACTACATTCAATACTCATTCATATGGTTATTAGGCGACATCCTTCTTTCCTGCCTTTGTCCCCCAATGACCACTGTGAATTTCAACTGCCATTCTTATACCCAACCAGCTTATATAGGTTTGTCTCTGGGCCACCCTTGCATCTGAGGAAGTAGTCTGAGGTCTAGGAGAGCTCAAGCTCTCTACTTCTGTCTCTAATGGTAGAATTCAAAGATATAGCCATGTTAGTCTGTAGAATCAATGTGTAGAGAGATCCTGTAGCCTCTTTGAGATTAACTGAAAGGAAGAAGTTGGCAACATGACCTTTCGTAGACTTTAGTCTACTTCATCAGGTGCATTTGAGTATCTATGGGGGGTTGCAGACTGCCAGAAATAGTACAAATTGAGTCCACTTTTAGGGTTAGGGGATCATGGGAAGTGTATTTTATTATGGCACCAGAGCTCTCTGACAGAGAAGGCTCAATGTCTCAGAAAAAAACAAAACAATTCCCATGATTCCCTAGCACTAACCCTAACCCTAAAAGTGGACTCAATTTGCACTATTTCTGGCAGTCTGCAACCCCCTAGTCTAGGAAAGCTGAGGCTGCCAACCTTTCTTTCAGTTAGTCTCAAAGGTGCTACAAGATCTCTCTACATACTACTTCTGTCTCTGTCAGTGTCAAAGGTGGCACAAGATCCCTTTGCATACTGATTTTCCATCCAGACTGACACGACTTTGAGGAGAAACACTAGATGTCTAGGAGATATTTGGGGGCTGCCTGTCCGTCCAAAGGAAGGAGCTGAGAGTGGGCCGCCCATCCTCCTCCTGGGAACTCCCTGCCTAGCTAGCCATGGGCGGGAAAAGACAGGCGAGGCCTGCTGGGGTGGGGCGGCCGAGTGGCTCCTTAGCCAGAGGCTCAGGGAAGAAGAAGAAGAGCAAGGCGGGCTGGCGGAGGAAGGAGTCAACTGGCTCGGTTTCCAGGGAGGGAGGCCTTTGTCGGAGGGAGATCACCTGCTCCAGGTGGAGGGGGAAGAGAGGCTCCTCCGACCACAATGGGAGCAAGGGTGGCCCTCCTTCCCAAGGGGAGGCTGGTGCAGGGTGACCAGAGGGGCTCCTCTATTCCAACCTTCTAGCCAGAATTCCAAAGCGCCCTCCATTTTGAGCAAGACCTAAGAAGCATGGCATTTATTTTCCCATCAGTTTTCAGCTCTTATTTACGTAATGCCCTCCATCTTGAGGTGACTGGTCAATGAGGACACCTTGGGGGAAGGGGAGAAGAAGCGCCAAGGAGTCAACGCCATGATCCGTTTATTGTTGTTGTTGTCGACTTCGACTCCTCATTATTATTCTGTTTATTTATATCCCGCCTTCCTCCCAGTACAGGGACTGAAGGCGGCTAAATTTTTTAAAACTGTCTTAAGTTAAAACCTGTGGGTGAGACCCCTCCAAGACCCCCTCGTCCTCAACATCTCTGTAGTAAGCCTTGTGGGGTATAACCCCCCTCCCATTATATCGATATAAATAGATATCTCCCCACCCCATACACACACACACATATGTATATATGCATGTGTTTATATATCCTCCCTGAATATATAAACATGTATACATGTGTGTGTGTATGGGGTGAGTATATCTATCTACCCACCCCATACACACACAATGTATGTATGTGTCTATCTATCGATCTACCCACCTCATATACGTGTGGACATAGATATCTATCCACCCCATCCATATATGTATATATATATATAGATATCTACCCATCCCATGTGTGTATATAGATATAGACATATCACGTGTGTGTGTGTGTGTAGATATCTACTCCCCCATATATATATATATATATATATATGTGTGTGTGTGTGTGTGTGCGCGCGTTTTACAGGTAATAAGCCCAGGTGAGGGGAGAAGAGGGAGCTGTGGGGACCCTCGAGAAAGAGGGGTGCCTCTCCCAAAGGCCTCTCACTCCATTTTCCCCGCAGAGGGACCGCCAACAACAGCAGCAGCAGCAGCGGAGGCCGTATTTTCCCTCCTCCTCCTCCTCCGGGCCTGGCTTCTTCCCCTTCTCCTTCCCCCGGCCGCTTCCATCCGCCATTACTCTTTGTTCGAGAAGCGGCGAGGGAGAGGAAGAAGAAGAGGAGGAGGAGGGCGAAGAGGCCGAGAAGCCAGGAGGCCTAGGAGAGGAAACGGCGGCCCAGAGGAAGGAAGAGAAAGAGAGAGAGATAGAAGAGAGGCTCCATTTTAAAAATAAAAAACAGAAACAAAAAGACCCAATGGAGGGGGGGAGGGAGAGAGAAGAGAAGGGGAGCCCTCAGGCCGAGCCTTGGCTCTGGATCTCCCCTTCCTTCCTTCCTTCCTTCCTTCTCCCGCCTCGACGGCCGTTGCTGCTGCCGTTGCGACCGTTGCGGCCCCTCCCTGTTTCCCTCCTCTTGTGTGTTGTGTCTCTGTGTCTGCTTCCTTCGTGTTTGTCCTCCTCCTCCTCGGGCTTGGCTTTTCTCCCCTTACCGGCTAGAGGCTGCTCCGTCACTGCTTTCGTCCGCGCCGAGGCTCTCGCCGCAGTTTTATTCTCTCCCCCACGTAACACACCGCGTCAAACTACACCTCCGACGCGTCACTCACAGGACACAACACACACACACAGCAGCCGCCGCCGCCGAGAGAGAGAGAGAGAGAGAGCGCCCGCTCCACAGCCCCGGAGACAGGCAGGCAGGCAGGCAGGGACGGCCACCGAGGCAGGGACAGGGGGAGCCGGGCAGGGAGAAAGCACCGCCGCCGCCGCCGAGCATGCCTGGGCTCTCCTCCTCCTCCTCCTCCTCCTCCCCCCCGTCAACACACTCAAACTCTCCCTCCCTCCCTTTCTCTCTCTCCCTGGTACGGAGAAACCCGAAAGGCCTCCACGGAAATGCCCGAAGGCTGGGCGGTTGGAGTGCGCGCGCGGGGGGGGGGCGGCGCCGGCGCCGCAAGAGCAACGGCCTCGAAGGGAAAGAAAGACAAGAGATGGAGGAGGAGGAGGAGAGGGAGAGACAAAATGGCGCCCGGCGCTCGAGAGTGGAGAGTTGAGGCCGCTCGGTAGAAATGTGTCTTTTTAAAGTCGGTTCAGACTTATGGCGACTCTAAATATGTGCCTTTTTCAAGTCTGTTCAAATTTAGGGCGACTTTTAATCTGTGCTTTTTTCAAGTCTGTTCAATCTTAGGGTGACTCTTAATCTGTGCCTTTTTCAAGTCGTTTCAGACTTATGACGACTAATAGGTGCCTTTTTCAAGTCGTTTCTGGTTTAGTGGCGACTTTTATGCGTGCCTTTTCAAGTCCTTTCCGATGTATGACGACGCTGCCGTGGGGTCTTTCTTTCTTAAATTTCTTTGGAGTATTTATACCCCGCTCTTCAGCTACAAAGGGTCTCAGAGCGGTTTACAAATGTTTAAATGGACGGTTCCCTTCCTTCAGGCTTACAATCTTGGAAAGCATGCAGGGGTAGCTGTATTGGCCATTTAGCAAATTCAAACAAAAACCCACCAAACAGTGATACCTTTATTGGCCAACCAAAATGCACAATATGCTTGTTGCAAGCTTTCGAAGCTCCATCGGTTTCTTCATCAGGCAAGATGTTACAAACCAAAACAGGAGAAAAACAATTGGAGATGTTAGTCAGATGCCTGCATTTTGATTTTTTTGTCTTTAGTTAAGATGGTGAATGGAGGGGAGGAGGAGAGGCCAGCCTGTTTGAATCTTGGCAAGATTTGTTCAGAGGGTTTTTGTTGTTGTTGTTACCCCTGAGGCTGAGAGAGAGTGACTCGCCCATGGTCACCCATTGTGTTTCCATGGCCCCAAGCCGGGATCCAAGTCACAGGGATTTTCATGACAAGATTTGTTTGAAGGAGGTTTGCCTTTGCTTTCCTCTGAGGCTGAGAGAGTGTGAGTTGCTAAGACCACCCAGTTTCATGGCCCAGCCGGAATTTGAACCCTGGTGGCCATTTTGGTGCAGTAGTTTGGGTGTTGGACTACAGCACTGGGAGACCAGTTAGAATCTTGGCTCAGCCATGGAAACCCACTTGGGCAAGTCACACTCTCTCAGCCTCAGGACAGCCATGACAAACCCCATCTGAAAAAACTTGCCAAGAAAGCCCCATGATAGATTCGCCTCAGGGTCACCATAAGTCAGATATGACTTGGAAGGCACACAACTACATTTCCCAGTGTCCTAGTCCAACACACAAACCACGACTACGCCATGCTGGCTTTGTGAAATGACCCAAGCAAAGGGGAGATACAGTTGGCCCTCCACGTTTGCAGCTTTGACTTTGCAGCTTTGATTATGTGTGAATTTAATATGTTCTCTTTAGGAATCTCTTAAGTCCTCCAGCATAATCCTGTTGGAAGCTGACCATAGAGTTGTGCTGGAGAACCTAGAAGTTCCTAGATAAGACACTTCTCTAGGCATTTGTAGGTCCTCCAGCATGATTTTAGCCTAGATTAAGAAGGCGAGCCCTCCCTCCAGTCCACCAGCCATGGTCCAGGCCTCAGAGGGAGAGAAGAACTGCTGGACCTGATCCCCTTCTCCACTGCCATTCGCTTCTCATGTCTTTTTAGATTGTAAACCTGAGGGCAGGGAACTGTCCAAGTAACTAACTAACCGTAAGCTGCTCTGAGAGCCTTTCTGGCTGAAGTGCGGGGTATAAATACTCCAAATAAATACATTCTGGCAGATGTTGACCACAGAGTTGCGTTGGAGGACCTGAAGATTCCTAGAGAAGTGTTTGCTTAGGTATAAAGAACAGTGTTTTATTTTTACTCACATTCACAGGGGTCCTTCACCCCTAACCGCAACAAATGTGGAGGGCCCACTGTAATGACAGTAGAGGGAGTAAAAGGGGCGAGCTGGGCAAATAGCACCACGCTCCTTTCTTTCCCACCACCCAAACAGCTTTCACAACGACAGGTTGAGAGAGGCAATGGGGAGGCACTGGACTCAACACATACTCAAGGGGTATGCACATACTAAGGGTGCATCTCTACACTGTAAAAACAATGCAGTTTGACACCACTTTTAAGTGCTGCAGCCCCATCCTATGGAATCCTGGGATTTTGTAGTTTTACAAGGTCTTTCGCCTTCTCTGCCAAGGACTGCTGGTGCCTCACAAAAGCGCAAATCCCAGGATTCTGTAGGATGGAGCCATGGCAGTTAAAGTGGCTAAAGTTACTTTTTTAAAAGAAAGAATTTCATCATAAAAAGGTTAAAAGCTCCTGAACAAAAATCCAGAGATGGTTCTTATTCAGTGTATAATAATTTATAGACTTTAAATTATATCACCGTATTTTGGTTTGCAGAAGTGATTATAGATTATTGTTTATTCTTTTAACATATAATTTGTTTTAGTATTGTAATCTAATTCTATTTTAAGATATGTACCATATCTTTTTGTATGCTTTTAATTGTACTGTTTTTCAATATTATAAGCCGTTCTGAGTCCCATTTTTGGGGAAAGAGTGGGATAATAATAATAATAATAATAATAGATGCTGCTTTGGGGTATGGGCAATGCACACTTTTACCTTTAGGAAGGGAAGAAAAGGTTTCAGCTAAAAGGAGCTAGAAGTAAGCAGATGGTGTGAATCTTTAAACTAAATCTATGACAAGCCAGTTTGAACTATGGCATATTCACAATGTCCACTGGAAGAAAAGATTGGGAGTGGAGTGAGGTCAGAGAAAAGAAATTGGCTTGCTTGGGCCAGCACAGAAAGGAGCATTAAGGCTGGAAGAATGCATATCTTGAGGTTATCCTCCACGAGCTATACTCTGTCTCAGGTAAACAGCAATAAAATATTGGGATCAGAATTGACCATTAGCCTGATTCTGAGTCTCACACATTTTATACTACAACAGGAGAATGTTTTGGGAAAGTAAGACAAGCAGGAAAGTAAGACAAGTGTTTTTGCTCTCCACATGATTATTTATGGACCCATTCAGTCTTCTTGGTTTTCTGGAGAGGTTCTCCTGAGAGTTTATCCGGGGGGTGGGTGGGGGTGGATTGGTAGTTTAAACAGTGATTGATCTGTCAAAATTGCACAATTGAGATTAAAACGCAATTAACATTTTCACACACAATAACTATTATCCTGGGAATAACCAGGGAGTAACCAGGCAATAAACAGCAAAAACACACACAAACAAACAAACAAAAACACAAAATCATTCATGGGAAAATCCTGTGGATGATTTGTTGCTCTTTATTGCCTGGTTATTCATGGAATAATGCACTTTAATCACTTCATTACGACCCTGTGAAAACCTATAGCACAATTGCACGATTATCATGGGATATTCCTGGGATAATCACGCTTTGAATGCAATGCCATATGAAAATGTTATCATATCCTCACAATCCTTTGATTAACTGCTCTCAACACAGATAACCTGTTTCTGAACTTAAGCTTTCTGATATCCCTTATGTAGCATTCTCAAAGATAAAAGTGTATAATGTATCCCCCACAAAAAAGGAGGGGCGACTGTAATACAAAAAAAAAAAAAGAAAAGATTTATTTTAAAAATTGAACATCACAGATTACTTATGTAGTACATCTAAATCACATCTCTTACACTCATTTGACTAACTCTGACTCTAACAAACTCTGTCTCTGACCTTAACTCTCCTAATCCCTCAAACTCTTAAACCCAACTAATTTCTAATCTTGACAACTACTCTCTCATCTCCAACTAACTGCCATATACACCTGCCTTTTAAAAATCCCCTCAGATATCCAGCCAGTCACCACTCACTCCCAACATTTCATTCTGTCACCTTGTCCCTACAGGTCCTTACCTTATAATATCTACTATACCTTGCATACACAGCCATACTACCTCTATAATATATGCCTCTTCAACTGTTACGCTAATTCACATATTCACTCATAGAGAAGAATATCTGGAAACAAACAGCAGCAAGGCTACCTTCTTGCATCTAGGATGCAGATGAGGTATTATGCTTATACCCATATCATGATGTGCAGAAACAATTGAATCAACAAAGAAACATAATTGAGACACTCTTTGATTACGCTCAAATTTATTATTTATTTTTTCTTCTTTTAATTAAATCTTGCCTTTCTCCCAACTGAGGACTAAAGATTGTTTACAACACATTAAAAACCAATAGAAAAAATTAAAAACCTCATGATGGTCCAAAACACACTGCAGAAATAATCCAGTTTGAGACTGCTTTAATCGCCCTGGCTCAGTGCTAGGGAATTCTGGGGAGTGTAATTTTGTGAGACATATAGCCTTCTCTGTCAGAGATCTCTGGTGCCACAATAAATACAATTCCCAGAATTCCCTAGCACAGCCAGAGCCGTCAAAGTAGTCTCAAACTGGATTATTTCTGCAGTGTGTTTTGGACCTATAAAAATTTATTAAATAATACAAATTATGGTAATGATATGGAATTACTAAAATTATTAAATTACTTATGAGTCAAAGGGAAAGCCATTCTCCTAATTAATTTTTTTGCTTGCCAATGTTTAAAAGACAATGCTAACATTTAAAAATATATTAACATATCACCAGATGGCAGTGTAAACCAAGATACAGCAGCTTGAACTATAGGAAATTGCACTTATGGTAGTTTTTAAAACTAAGGGCCTTTATAGACTGCCAAAAATAATGCAGCTTGAGGCCACTTTAACTGCCCTGGCTCAGTGCTAAGGAATCATGGGAACTGTAGTTTATTGTGGCATCAGAGCTCTCTGACAGAGAAGGCTCAATGTCCCAGAAAAAAATACAATTCCCATGATTCCCTAGCACTGAGCCAGGACAGTTAAAGTGGCCTCAAGCTGCATTATTTCTGGCAGTCTGTAATGGCCCTAAGTTGGGAGAAAGAATTATAGCAGCACATCATTGAGGTCCAGGGTTGGTAGAGTGACAATTATGCAGCACCGTTAGGCTAGTACTAGGTACATTTAAATTCATGTTTTGTTGAAAGCAAACTTGGGGGTGAGAAAGTTCAGAGCTCTATTCAACACAGTAGTCATGAACCCATATATAACAGGACTGCTGACTACATTTGGAAATGAGTGAAGTACGGCCTATCATCTAAAGAGGGAAACCCTGTAAGACTGTTATAAGTGCTCTAAAATTAACTAACTGTGCTGCTGATCTTAGCCATGGATTATCTCAGCAATCCCTTGAATGCATGTTCTCTAAACCTCCATCTTTTTTGTATCTGCTGCAGCTTCTCCATCTTCTTATATGGATTTGTATGTGTGTGTATTTATGTTACATTATTTTTCAAAATCCATAAGCAGAAATTGCAGTTCTGTGAATAAACAACATGAATAAAAGTTCAGAACTAATAAAACCTGCAGTGTGGGTTTTTTTTTTTTACAGGGAATAAAGAACGAAAAAGGGAGATGGTGCCATGTCAGATGTTATGTAAATGTTGCACACAATCTTTCCATTTAAATTACCCATCATGAAATCACTTCTGTGCAATTACGTACTAATAATTCTGTTTAGATGGAAGAAGAATGATATAACTTTAAGCTATGCATTTTGATAAATGGTGTTCCCTTTCTGGGGTTTATAAACTGATGCTAAACTGTGACTGATTGATTAGCATAAGAATAATACTTGATTAAAATAATCCTTTTCTCTGACTTAGTTGGGACTGGAAGAGAAGGATGACACTTGAGGTTCTCCTTTGAGTCCACTGTGTGCGTATTGTCATAAATATTTGGTATGTATAACTGTATGGAGAGAAAAGGCAGGATTGACTGTAGTTATATTGAGGATTCCGACAATGGATCATCCCACTGAACAAATATAACACTATGATTCCACTTTAGCTGCCATGGTTTCCTCCTGTGTAATCCTGCGACTTGCAGTTTAGGGAGGGCTGTTTGGGATCCTCAACCAGAGAATCCTCCTTTGCTGCATTGGGCCAAACTGCCAAACCTTAGGAGGATTCCATGGGATGCAGCCATGACAGTTAAAGTGGAATCATAGTGCTATAATTGTTGTTGTTGTGTGCCTTCAGGCCATTTCCAGCTTAATGGCAACCCTAAGGCAAATCTGTAATGGGGTTTTCTTAGCAAGTTTCTTCTGAGGGGGTTTGCTGTTCATCATTTGAGGCTGGGAGAATGTGACTTGCCCAAGCTCATTCAGTAGGTTTCCATGGCCAAGCTGGGATTTGAACCCTGGTCTCCAGTCATAGACCAACACTCTGACCACTACACCACACTGGCTCTCACGCTGGCTATAATTAGGTCATGTGAAAGGGCCCTATGTTGTCCATTTTCTAATCATCTGCTATCTCACTATCATTTCCACCAATCCCATCCTGCTCAGATCTCTTTGGTGGAAAGCTCTGATCAACCAAACTCTCTTCTAGTATAATGTCTAATTGCTTGAATTTAACCAAACCATATCCCATAACACTTTCTGAAAACAGCAGCTAATAAAACCATTTTTTTGTTGTTGTTAACTGCCCTTGAGTCGATCTCAACCCATGGCAACCCTATGGATGAGACATCTCCAAGACCCTCTGTCCTCCACTGCTCTGCTTAATTCCTGCAACCCCTTAATACCCAAAGTGACCTCCTTAATAGAGTCCATCCATCTGGCACGTGGCCTTCCTCTCTTCCTACTTCCCTCCATCTTCCCCAGCACCACATCTTTTCCCCAAAGAGTCCTCTCTTCTCATGATGTACTTGAAGTATGACTGTGCCTCAGTTTGGTCATCTTGGCTTCCAGGGAGGTTTCCGGCTTGATCTGCTCTAGGACCCATTTGTTTGTCCTTTCAGCTGTCTATGGGATCCTTAGCACTCTTCTCCAGCACCACATTATCTCAGATACATTGATTTTCT
The DNA here is from genome assembly GCA_026167975.1 of Phrynosoma blainvillii. Lineage (NCBI taxonomy): Eukaryota > Metazoa > Chordata > Lepidosauria > Squamata > Phrynosomatidae > Phrynosoma > Phrynosoma blainvillii. The sequence goes on from JANUYF010000001.1 coordinate 230,116,911, forward strand.
TCCTATCATCTTTCTTGACTGTCCAGCTCTCACATCCATACATTGTAACAGCGAATACAATGGCTTGTATGATTCTCACTTTTGTGCTCAGTTGTATATCTTTGCATTTTAGAATCTTTTCTAGTTCTTTCATAGCCACCCTCCTGATTCTTAGTCTTCTTCTGATTTCCTGACTGCAGTCCCCATTTCTATCAATGTTTGATCCCAGGTATGGGAATTCTTTTACTATTTCTATTTCTTCATTGTCTAGGTTGAACTTGTGAAGGTCCTCGGTGGTCATTAGTTTTGTTTTCTTTATGTTCAACATTAATCCTGCCTTTGCACTTTCTTCTTTGATCTTCCTTAGTTGGTGTTCCAGGTCTGTGAGGTTTTCTGCTAGTACTATGGTATCATCTGCCTATCTCAGATTGTTGATATTCCTTCCTCCTATTTACACTCCTCCTTTTTCTGTGTCCAAGCCTGCTTTTCTTATATGTTCTGCATACAAGTTGAACAGGTAGGGTGAAAGGGTACAGCCTTGTCTGACCCCTTTGCCAGTGAAACCATTGCCTGCCTAATTAACCTAAAGGCACCAAATCCTGTCTGATCTTGGAATCAAAACAGAGTCAGTTCTGCAAAGCACTTAGATGGAAGACTACCAATGAATACCAGGTGCATTAGTCTGTATTTTAGAGGAAGGAACTGGCATAACTACCTCTGAATATTCCTCCTCTTGGAAACTCCTGTGAAGGACAGAGTCATGACATTAAACTGATTTATTGTTGTGTGCCTCCAAGTCCTTTCCGATTTATGGCCACCCTAGGATGATCCTATCATGGCAAAATTTATTCAGAAGGGGTTTGTGTTTACCTTCCTCTGCAGCTGAGAGTGTGTGACTTACCCAATGTCTGTTGTTGTGTGCCCTCAAGTCATTTCCAACTCATCGGTCTTGTGTGCCTAAGGCAAACCTATCACAGGGTATTCTTGACAAAATTTGTACAGAGGAGCTTTGCCAATGCTAGCCTCTGCGGCTAAGAGCATGTGACTTGGCCAAGGTCACCCATGGATTTAATGGCCAAGGCGGGATTAGAATCCTGTTCTCCAGAGTCATAATCCAACTCTCAAACCACTACACCATGCTGGTTCTCCTTGAAGATCTTTTGTTGTTGTTAACTGCCCTGGAGTGGATCCTGACTCATGGCAACCCTGTGTATGAGACATCTCCAAGACTCCCTATCTTCCGTTGCTCAGATCCTGTAAAGTCATGCCTATGACCTCCATAATAGAGTCCATCCATCTAGCATGCAGCCTTCCTCTTTCTACATCCCTCCACCTTTCTTAGCATTATTGTCTTTTCCAATGACTCATCTTACCTCTGTATAAATAGCTGTATGTGTGAGATAGTAGCACAAGTTGTCTTTCACTAGTTGATCTTTTCCCATCCTGGTTATATGGCTTGTAACACTAGTTAACAACCCCAGAATTCTCTTTCTAGAAAGTATTTGATAGTTTAATGTGGGGATGGAGGTTAGCTGACAGATCATTCCTTGCCTAAGAAAACTATGAAATTAATGGGGTCTCCATAAGTCAATAGATGACCTTAAGGCACTTACACATACATACACCTCCACAATAATCGGCATTTTGTTCCCATTTAGGGTAAATCCTCATTTAGCTATCCTCCCTCCTCCAGTTTTGGCTTCCATTGTCTTTGTCAAGTGGCTTCATTTCCTGCTACATTTAAACTCTTGAATTTCTCAATGGACAGCTCTCACTTCCACCAGACATTTTAAAAATAGCTTTTCAGTGTGAATGAGGAAGTGAATCACCTAGGTGAATGAGAGACTGTCTGCTCTTTTCAGTACTTATTTATTTCATTTAAAAAACAAAACAACAACAAAACCTAGCTCTCAACCCCCTCAAAAGTTCCTTGAGTGCCTTCCAAAGATTAATAATAAGACAGTCAGTCACTGCCCTGAGCCTTAACAATCCAAAGTGACACAAATGAAATAGGAATCGGGACCAAAGGCATTGAAAAAGAAAACTCAGGCAAAAGTTCTTCATTTTCCCTCTATGAGGAAAATAGAAATTGATGCCACTTTAGCTGCCATGACTCCATCCTATGTAATCTGTGAATTTGTAATTTCGTGAGATAGGATTGCCATAAACTGAAGTTGACTTGATGTCAGTTGGCTACAACAAACAAGATACTTAGAATTCTGTGCTGTAGTAATGTCATAGAGCTTGCCAAGCGGAGAATTTGAAGCTGATGTAACTTGATTAAACTCTTATGGTGTGAATACAAATGCTATAACTAGTTTGGACACACCCTCAGACAGGTGAATTGTTGCATTTGAAGAAATTGTCCATGTACACATCTTTGTATTTTCTTAATTAGAATTGATGTGAGGCACCGGTTCAGATCTATCCAGCCCACTTTCAAAACATAAGCAATATTTATTTCATAGAATCTTAGTTGGAAGGGTCCACAGGGACATCCAATCCAATCCAATCCCCTCCCATGTTGGAATACACAACTAAAGCATTCCTGAAAGATGCCCATCCAGCCTCTATTTAAAGATTCCCAAAGATGGGAAAGTCTACCACTCTCCCAGGCAGTCCATTCCTCTGTCCAACGGCTCTTAGAGTCAAGAAGTTTGGACACACCCTCCATCTTGATGTTTAGATGGACTGTCTTTCCTTGTAATTTGAATCCATTGGTTTGTATTCTGCTCCCTGGAGCAGTTTCATTCCATGCTAAGCCCCAAAATCAAAAGTACAACTCGTGATGCAGTGCCTTTTCTCTGTGTGTCTTCCAGCCTGCAAGAGTAGAGGAGTGGTGTGAAAGGCTGGTGTGAAGGGGACAGAGAGGAGAGTTTGGGGATGGGGCAGATCAGAGGCTGACAAAAGACAGGCAGGTAGATTTAGTGCCACAATAAAATACAGTTCCCATCATTCCCTAACCCTAACCCTAACCCTTAAAGTGGACTCAATTTGCACTATTTCTAGCAGTCTGCAAAGGCCCTCAGTCTCAGTCATACCACAAGATCGCTTTGCATACTGATGTTCCAGACTATCATGGCTATGTCTCTAAATTATAGGTTTTCACAGGGATTTTTAGAGTGTAAAGAGCCAGTGTGGTGTAAGTGGTTTGAGTGCAGGACTATAACTCTGGAGACCAGCTCAGCCATGAAGCCCACTCAGTGACTTTGGGCAAGTCACATTCTCTCAGCTTCAGAGGAAGGCAATGGCAAACATCCTTTGAACAACTCTTGCCAGGAAAACCCCAGGATAGGGTTGCCTTAGTGTCGACATAAGTTGGAAAGGACTTGAAGGCACACAACAACAACAACAACAACAACAAACTACATTTTTGAATGTATTATTATTATTATTATTATTTTATTTTTTTATATCCCACCTTTCTCCCAATATAGGGACTCAAGGCGGTGAACAACAAGTATAAAACAGTACAATTTAAAAACAGTACAACAATATTAAAATATATAAATATATAAATATAAAATTTAAAAAACAATTAAACAATGTTAAGAGTTTAAAAGTTATAAATTAAAATATAACATGTTAAAATACAAACCATTAAAATTTTTATTGTACAACATTAAAAACCGAGTCCTTATCAGTTTCCAAAGGCTTGCTGGCCCAAGAATGTCTTTACCTGCTGCTGGAAGGACAGCAGTGATGGAGCCATCCTGGTTTCCTTTGGGAGTGAGTTCCAGAGCTTGGGAGCAGCCACTGCGAAGGCCCTCTCTCTTGTTCCCACCAAACGCGCCTGAGAGGGTGGTGGGAGAGAGAGAAGGGCCTCTCCTGATCTCAATACTCTGGGGGGCTCATACAGGAAGATACGGTCATTCAGATAGCCTGGACCCAAGCCATATAGGGCTTTATAGGTCAAAACCAGTACTTTGAATTGTGCCTGGAAACAGACTGGCAGCCATTGGAGCTGTTGCAACAAGGGAGTTGTATCTCCCTGTAGCCAGCTCCAGTTAACAGCTTGGCTACAGCTCTTTGGATAGCTGAAGTTTCTGAGCACTTTTCAAAGACAGCCCCAAGTAGAGTGCATTACAGTAATCCAGACGGGATGTAACCATGGCATGTACCACCATGGTCAGATCTGACTTCTCATGTAGAAAGTATGTTGTCTCATGTAGAAAGTATGTTAAGACATGTATAAAGTATGTTGTCTATGCTGCTTCAGAAACGGCTCTACTTCGGTTAGTTTTTTCTCTGCAGTTTAGAAAGCCAAGAGTGACCTTTCCAAGGTTGTAGAGAGATCTTGTAGCACCTTTTTAGACCAACTGAAAGAAAGAAGTTGGCAGCATGAGCTTTTGTAGACTTAAGGCTACATCCTCAGATGCATTTGGAGACACCAAATGCACCTGAGGAAGTAGACTGAAGCAGTGGCGTCCCTAGGGCTGGTGTCACTCGGTGCGATAACCCACGGTGTTACACACACCCATTGACCTCCTCCCATTACGGGATCATGCAGAATCCTAGTAATGCTTTTTGTACTAATGTTACTCACAAATTGTAATTCCTGTACAGTGCATCACCAGGGTTGGTGTCACCAAGTGTGGCAAACTCGTGGTATCACCTCCATGGGCCTCCAGAAAATTTGACACAACCAACAACTATTAAAAACAACAACAACAACAAAAACAACAGTATGTGCTTATAACATGTGCAGACAAAACCATGTGATTCAAAACATTATTGTAATTGAGTTCTGATCAGAGCACACGCGCATTAAAAAGTTCAAAAAATAAATTTGCGTAGAATAACTATGATCCATTGTTTGTTTTCACCATCCAGCATTCTGAGGCATAATTCCTTGGAACGTCGAGGTTCCATTTAGCACACTATGGCTGCATCTGCACTGCAGAAGTGATCCAGTTGACACCACTTTAAGTGTCATGGCTCAGTGCTATGGAATTCTGGGAACTGTAGTTTTGTGAGACATTTAGCCTTCTCTGTCAGAGAGTTCAAACAAACTGCAGTTCCCAGAATTCCATAGCATTGAGCCATGACACTTAAAATGGTGTCAACCTGGATTATTTCTGCAATGTGGATGCAGCACATGACAAACATGGCAGTTAGTCCTGTCCTGCATAACTTTTATATAATACACATAGAAAGGCAATTAAGCAGTGGTGATAACCTCATCTTTGGCAGTGTGTGCCACAAATTAATTTTGCATTGTGTGAGTGCTTTGATTGTGTATTCCTACAAGGCAGTGGGTTGGACTGGATGGCCCTTGTGATCTCTTACAACTCTTACAATTACCAGAAATGAATTTACAGTATTTTCCCGAAAATGCCTATTTGCTGGTTCATGTTACTTTCCTGTCGAATTCCAAGCGGTTTATGCATAATGTAGTGTGAAAACCATTCACGCAATTGCGCCTAATATGCTGGACAACCACGGGTTCTGACCTGTTTAAACTTCCAATTTTCCCCATGTGATAAATTCCTGTGATTCTATTATAAGTGCTGTCTCTTAACTGCTCTGAACCTATGGTCAGCCAGGTTGACCATATGTCCTCATAAACCATTAAACTCACTTGGATCAGTCATTCTCTCTCAGCCTGACCTACCTCACATGTTTGTTGTGAGGATAAAACTCTTGAGGAAAAGGGACGCATAAGTCACGTTGAGCCCAAAAGTGTGGTATAAAAATACATAGCAATTGCATACAGACAAATATTATTCACACTGCAGTTGGCAGGCTGAGACACAAGGTTTGATGTTTTGATATATTTGATGGCAGTCATTAAAAGTATTATCCAGGAAAACTTTTATTCCATTTTCATTTTCAGTTGGTGGCTATTTCACCTGACAACTAAATGGGCCTTACGCTGATCTAGCTCTTACACACAAGCACATTTCTAGGGTCATTGATTCTTACTGATGGCATTATTATTGTGAAGTCGAAGGCTTTCACGGCCAACATCCATAGGTTTTTGTGGGTTTTGGGGGCTGTGAGGCCGTGTTCTAGAAGAATGTATTCCTGATGTTTTGCCTGCATCTGTGGCTGGCATCTTCAGGTTCTCTGGCTGGGTTGGGAGGGAGCCTGCTAGCAGCAAGGTTTGTAGAGCAAAAGGGGCACCTACAGTGGGAGTCCAGTACAAAGGCAGGAGGAGGAGATCAATGAAAACACAGAAAGTGCCCTTCCCAAATTCTTCTCCCCTTCCCTCTCTTACTAGCAGCAGCATTTTTGTACAGCTTTTTTTTTGGGGGGGGGGAGCAACAGAAAGCTTCCTTGGAGCTCTTGAGTTTCACCTTTAACTTTTGTGCTGAGAAAAAATGGGAGGGAGAAAGAATGTTGAAGGAAGAGGTGGAAGGCTGGTAAATAGCCATGCTTTCTGGCCCTTCAAAGCCTGCTGCTGAGACACAGGCAGAGAGAGAGAGAGAGGAGAAGGGTGCCATGGTGTTCCTCACTCTCTTTCCTCTTTTCTCTCACTTCCATCTAGCTGCAATAACGGCTCACAATGTGTGAGTGAGAGAGGGTGGGATGCCCTCTCTTCGACAGCCATTTTTTAACCATCTTTCTCCCCCGGCCAGCAGAGCGGCCAGAAGTGGAAGGCAGCCCCCTTCCCTCCAGCGCACTGGGTGTCACCCCCTCTGGAGTGTTATTTGGTGTGGGCCACCCCCCTCGCACCCCCCTAGTAACACCACTGGACTGAAGTCTATGAAAACTCATGCTGCCAACTTCTTTTTTCAGTTAGTCTCAAAGGCATTACAGGGGTCTCATTCCCATTATGTTATGACCCGGTTTGCTAACCGGTTTAAACACTTGAGCTGAATCACTGAAGCGGTTTGGCGAGGGAAGCCCTGCACTAGACCCATTTAACACACATCTTTTTGACGCTCATTTTTTCTGCGTCTTTTGCAATAAATCAATTCAGTACAAGCATAAATGGGATGCAGATCGGAATCAATTTAAATTTGCCCTTTAAAATTGCCAGCCGGCTGAAGAGGCTCCATTTTGAATTGATTCATTAGTCCAGGGGTAGGCAACCTTTCCCCTTTAAGGGCTGAGGGACTTCAGCTCCCAGAATCCCAGGAGCTATTGGCCAACATGGGACAAAGGTTGCCTACCCCTGCATTAGTCAATGTGAACAACAAGTGGGTTATTTTACAACAAGAAAATGCGATCAGGGCAAATGTACTGTAAACCGCGCTCCACTGTCGAACCAGTCCATCGATTGAGATTGCAAACTGATTTATTTGTAAGTGAGAATGAGGTCAAGATCTCTCTATGTAATGATTCTACAGACTAACAAGGCCATATCTTTGAATTCTCTAAGGTTGTTCACCTTTTTACTGGCCCTTGCTTTTAACACTTTATCTGTATAAGGCAGGGGTAGGCAACCTTTCCCCTTTAAGAGCCGAGGGACTTCAGTTCCCATAATCCCAGGAGCTATTGGCCAAGATGGAACTATTGGCCAACATGGCTGAGGCTTCTGGGAACTGAAGTCCCTCGGCCCTTAAAGGGGAAAGGTTGCCTACCCCTGGTATAAGGTGACAAAGGGGGGAAGCAGATGGAGGCGCCGGAGATGCCGCCGGACAGAGCGCCGTGGGACCGCAGCCTCCGCACTCCGGCGCTCCTGCGGCGTCCCTGGAAGGAGCGCTAAATCAGCGCTCCTTCCACAAGACAGGGAAAGTGTGCCCTAAAAGCGTAGGGCGCACTTTCCCTGCCTTTTCCGCCGCAGCGCGTCCGGTCGCTGCGGCGGGAGGTTGCCCCGGAAGCGCCGGCCGTGCAGAGGGCCGGCAGCTCCCAGGGCGACCTCAGGAAGAGGAAGGAGCGCCGCGCGTGCAGTTGCTCCTCCTCTTCCGGGTCTCGCAGACGACTCAATTAGTCGTCTGCCGAGGCCCAAAGAGACCAATTTGTTGTTATCTGGAGATCAAGCAAAAACAAATCTTGGTTTTTCTTCAGAGATTTAGCACATGGCAAAATAGTGGTAGCCACCTTGTACCTGTCCTTAAAAAAACTACTAAAATATTTGGCAGACACCTCTTGTACTGTATTAACTGACAAATGTGGTGCTGGTGATAGTATGGCTAATTATGAGCAGAGTCTATGTTTGAAACTGCAAGGAACTGTTCCTTCTTTCCTCCTAGAATAATCGAATCAGAACGTTGGAAAATTATAGGAGTGAACAAAACTGGCTAACAGAATTGAGTGAGTGGTCAGAATTGAAATAACAATAGCCAGCATCTTTAAAATTATATAGCACAGGGAAAACCATATCTAAGAACAGTTGAAGAAAAAGTTTAGAAAGCAAGTTAATAAATGATACTGAAAAAAAGATAAATAGTGAGGCAGTTAAAAGCTTGCTGAAAGAAAAGCCTTAAAGCACTGGGAAACACTAGTAAAAAATATAATCTTTTTTAGTTCTCGTGACAGAGAGATCTACATATCATACCTTATTGCACTTATATGAAGGAAGAATGTAAACTCCACAATAAGGTATTTTACAATAACATTTGTCAAAATGGACACATATGCTGGCATGCTGTTAGTAAGGTACAATATTGTGCATCTGCCGTATGACATTAGAATTTCCTCTTTGGTCATTATGTAAGACCATTATTCTGTTCTGACCTTGCAACAACCAAAAGCTGCCCCAAACCCATATTGTAAGCCATACAGCTCACCTCTACCCCAACACTGCCATTTCTGAGTTCTTGTACAGTATATGTGCGTGTGTGTGTGTGCATGCGTGCGTGCGTGCGCGCGCATGTGCATGGGAGGTCAGAGGCAATATGTCTAGCTATTTACCTCTGGCTGAATGCTCTGCAGAACCTTATCTCCATGGACCACCAAAGTATTCCCAGAGGTCCCTGCTGGTGCCTGTTAGAATAATAGAATCATAGAGTTGGAAGAGACCATGAGGTCCATCCAGTCCAACCCCCTGCCATGCAGGAAGACACAATCAAAGCACCCCTAACAGATGGCCATCCAGCCTCTGTTTAAAGACCTCCAAAGAAGGAGACTCCACGAACCTCCGATGGAGTGTGTTCCACTGTCGAACAGCATTCATTGTCAGGAAGTTCTTCCTAATGTTGACGTGGAATCTCTTTTTCTGTAGTTTGTATCCATTGCTCCATGTCCTAGTCTTTGGAACAGCCGAAAACAAGCTTGTTCCATCCTCAGTATGACATCCCTTCAAATATTTGGACAGGGCTATCATATCACCTCTTCACCTTCTCTTCTCCAGGCTAAACATACCCAGCTCCATAAGTCGCTTCTCATAGGGAATGGTTTTGAGACCCTTCATCATTTTGGTCACCCTCATCTGGACACACTCCAGCTTGTCAACAGAATTGTGATGCCCAGAACCAGATGCAGTATTCCAGGTGAGGCCTGACCAAAGCAAAGTTGCAATAGCTGGACATGTTGCCACTGATTCCCTTTTTCTCCATCCTGAGAATGGCTGTGTTGGTGGGTAGAGGTGCTTGCAGCTCCTGTGATGAGTTTGGGGAGTGGCATTCGAAGACATAGCTACAGGGAAGTAGCTGTGTGAGACACATAGTATATTCTGATTCAGGATTTTGGGCCAGTCTTAGCTTTTGGACACCCAGTGTAAACAAATGGACACATACAATTTAATCATTCAACAATATGATTCCTACCCCTGTTTTAATGCCTTTTGTATGTTATTGCAAACCAAAAGTAAAAACAATCCTTTGATATTTATATTGCACCAGATCAGTTGTGTCTTCCAACCAAATTTTCTAAACTTTGATAAGAGTTTTAGGGATGTTTTTTCTTTTTAATTCAGGTATTTTCTGCTGGTATGCAGAATAATAAAAGTTGCTAGAATACTGATGTGTGTAAATGTATTGGCAGCTCTGTACTGACTTCTTGGAGCCAGCATGGTGTAGTGGTCTGAGTATTGGACTATGACTCTGGAGTATGTGTTGTGTGCCTTCAGTTCATTTCCAATTTATGGCGACCCTAAGGCAATCCTACCACAGAGTTTTCCTGGCAAGTTTCTTCAGAAGGGGTTTGCCATTGCCATTCTCTGAGGATGAGAGAATGTGACTTGCCCAAGGTCACCCAGTGGATTTTCATAGCTGAGTGGGGATTCAAACCCTGCTCTCCAGCATCATAATCCAAGGCTCAAACCACTACACCATGCTGGCTCCCATGGCTTTGGAGACCAGGATCCAAATTCCTGCTCTGCCATGGAAACCTTCTGGGTGACTGGGCAGATCACAGACTCTCAGTCTCAGAAAATCCTGTGATAGGTTTGCTTTTGACATGCCATAAGACAGAAATGGCTTGAAAGCATACAACAACAACTGACGTCTTCCTGTAAAAAAATAAAATAAAAAAATTAAAAATTATTTTAAAAAAAAATTAAACACAATCAGAATGTCAGGATTGTATGTACTGGAGAAGCTTCCACTCATGTATCTTTTGAATGGGAGGCCAAACTGTTAGCAATTTCTTTAAAAACACAGGGATATCTCAATTAATGAAGGAGAAGTGTTCCTAGGCATTACTTCTTTAACAGAAAAATTGGTACCAAAGGCAGAAATAACATATAGAGATTAAGTTCCTATACCACAGAAGAGAAGCAGTTCAATGTGTTTCAGCAGACTTTTTATTTAAAACTATCCTTTTTATTTAAAACAAGGCATTGCATAAGGAAACAAAAATATTTTGACCCTTCTAGAAGGTACTTATATTATTTCCACTTGGGTGGCCAAATTTATAGATCTTTGCTTTTTTTGCCATGTTGGGGGGACAGCTGATGAACCAGGGTTATCCATTCTCCCTCTTTCTTTGTTTTACTGCTCACATAAGCTCAGTAAGGGATTTGGTAGGCAGCTGCTATTTACCTTACCTGCTGTGGGCAAGCATACATAGCTAACATAGGATGAGCGAGTCTTTCCTGACTCAAGCTTCATTGCATTGTGTACTGCAGACAATCCCACTGCAATCAGACAATGAAAGCCTGTGTTTTTCCTTCATCCTTCACTGTCCTCCCAATGCCAATGTGGAGGAAAAAGGGGTTTTGGTGGATGTAAAAAACTTTGTAAAAAAGGAGCTGTTTTGTCAGAGGCATTGTTAACTGAGGCATGCCAGTACTCTGCTTCAGAATATGGGGCAGCATACACACACACACACACACACACACACACACACACACACACATTTTGGTTGCTGTATATTTCTAGCTCTGATTTCCAGTGATCTCCAGTGTTCCCAGTCTGTGAAACAGATAAACATAGAAAGTACATTTCCAGTGGATAAATTAAAAAAAAAAAAGATTAAAGGTTCCTCTTTACATGAATGTCTGGATACCCATTTACTATTGATACTTGCTCCTAGGGGAGTCCTCCTAACAACTCAATTCTCTCTATCAGGTTCTGTTTTCCCATTTCAAGAGCTTATTATACATAAAGGAAGAATTGTCACTATATACTGTTATTTTACCTGGTTACTGTACTACTTTTTTAAGGTAGTAATTTTTTTGTTTTTGCTTTTTAATAAAGATATCAGATTGGATATATCAGACTGTATAATTTATACTTTGGCACTTTTTAAAAAGGTGGAATGGTTAAAATATAAATATATTATATAATTGAATGACTGCATACATGCACTAATCTCCCACGCAAGCAAGTCATACTCAAAATTCTGCAACATAGACTCCAACCATACATGGAGAGAGACATCCAAGAGGTCCAACCAGCGCTCAGGAAAGGAAGAGGCACTAGGGATCACATTGCAAACATACGATGGCTAATGGAGCAAACCAGGGAATGTGCTTTGTAGATTATAGTAAAGCCTTTGACCGCATAGACCAGGGGTAGGCAACCTTTCCCCTTTAAGGGCCGAGGGACTTCAGCTCCCAGAAGCCTCAGCCATGTTGGCCAATAGTCCCATGTTGGCCAATAGCTCCTGGGATTCTGGGAGATGAAGTCCCTCGGCCCTTAAAGGGGAAAGGTTGCCTACCCCTGGCATAGACCATGAAAGGCTATAGAATGCCTGTAGAGGTATGGGAGTGTCAACACATCTGACAGTCCTGATGAGGAATCTATACTCAGGACAAGAGGCTGCTGTCAGAACAGAACATGGAGAAACAGGATGGTTCCCAAATGGCAAAAGGGTCAGATAAGGCTGCATCCCTTCACCCTATCTGTACAACTTGTATGCAGAACATATTGTAAGAAAAGCAGGCTTGGACACAAAAGAAAGAGTGAAAATAGGAGGAAGGAATATCATCAACCTGAGATATGCTGACAACACCATAACACTAGCAGAAAACCTCCCATCGTTGGAACAACTACTAAGGAAGAACAAGGAAGAAAGTGCAAAGGCAGGCTTAATGTTGAATCTACACAAATTCAACCTAGACAATGAGGAAATAGAAATAGTAAAAGAATTCTTATATCTGGGATCAATCATTGATAGAAATGGGGACTGCAGCCAGGAAATCAAAAGAAGACTAAGAATGGGGAGGGTGGCTATGAAAGAACTAGAAAAGATTCTAAAATGCAAAGATATACAACTCAGCACAAAAGTTAGAATCATACAAGCCATTGTATTCCCTCTTACCATGTATGGAAGTAAGAGCTGGACAGTTAAGAAAGATGAGAGGAAGAAAATCCATTCTTTTGAGATGTGGTGCTGGTGAAGAGTGTTGAGGATTTCATGGACAGCCAAAAACACAAACAAATGAGTCCTAGAGCAGATCAAGCCAGAAATCTCCCTGGAAGCCAAGATGACAAAACAAGCTATTGTACTTCGGGCACATAATGAGAAGGAATGACACACTGGAAAAAACAATAATGCTAGGAAAGGTGGAGGGAAGCAGAAGGAGAGGAGGGCTGTATGCTAGATGGATGGAATCTATTAAGGAGGTCACAACAATGCATTTAGAGGAACTAAGAGCAGTGGAGGAAAGAAATTCTTGGAGATGTCTCATCAACAGGGTCACCATGAGTCGAGATCAACTTGAGGGTGGTTAACAATAACAACAACAACAAACATACACGTACAAATCACTAGATCCATTTCATTGACCTGATTCATCCATTCAGAATAAAATCTTGTAAGTTTGAGCATTTTTCTTCAGTGTGAAGAAGCTGAGATTTAACATCACAGTTTTATACCTGATAAAAGCTCAGTGCTGGTTGCCAGAGCAAGCTCCAATGACTCTTCAAGGGGGGTTATCACACGGGGGTCCAAAGCAGAAGGTATCCAAAGCTGATACGTATATTCCTCCCATGTGTTTACACATATCCAAAGGCAATCCAAAGCTGAAACGTATTTTTTTTCCGTGTGTTTACACATATCCAAAGGCAATCCAAAGCTGAAAGGTATTTTTTTCCGTGTGTTTACACATATCCAAAGGCAATCCAAAGCTGAAACATATTTTTTTCCCGTGTGTTTACACATATCCAAAGGCAATCCAAAGCTGAAACGTATTTTTTCCCCGTGATCCGAAGTCAAAGGGGATCTTTTGACATTCGGATTTTTGGGGAAGTACAAGGGCGAGGCGCGGGAGGGAGCCTCCGCCGCCACCTCCTCCGCGGCTGGAGCCGCCTCTCCGCCGGTGCCTTGGGCTGGCTGGAGGGCTGGCAAGTGCCGGAGGGAGGGCGAGGCACGGGAGGGAGCCTCCGCCGCCGCCTCCTCCGCGGCCGGAGCCGCCTCTCCGCCGGTGCCTTGGGCTGGCTGGAGGGCTGGCAAGTGCCGGAGGGAGGGCGAGGCGCGGGAGGGAGCCTCCGCCGCCGCCTCCTCCGCGGCCGGAAGCATTTCGCCATGGCCGCGCCGCCTCCTCCTCCGCGGCCAGAAACATTTCGCCATGGCCGCGCCGCCGCCTCCTCCGAGGCCGGAAACATTTCGCCATGGCCGCGCAGGCGAAACAGATTCCTTTCAGAATCTGTCTACTTCAGTTAAACTTCGCTTACTGTTCGCTTGCTGGCCAGCGTTTGATAAGGTCGAAGGTGAGAGAACAGGAGGCAGTCACCTCCTACATTGTTAGCAACACTCATGCAAAATTAGTTTCTGTGGTGGACTTCTCAAGCATTTTATTGCTTTGGGAGCTGTAAATACACACTGAACCTGAAACAAAATAGCTCAAAACAGAAATGGGACTTCAGCATCCTCTTCCTTTTAAGTTAATGAATTGCAACACGGGTCTGCTCCATTACAGCACTTGGAACATTTATTGTTGCTCTGTGTAATAAATCCTCTTGGCCAAATACAAGCAGGCAAATTGCATGCTCGATTAGTTAGAGAAAATTGGTTGCTTGGCTTAATCCTTCCTGTTTTAAGTACGGAGGGGACAAGGCAAGCAACTAGAATCACAACTTCCCAATTTTGAGGGGAAAGGGGGATATAAATAAATATAATAATATAATAATAATCACAAAAGAAAAGTAATTGAAACACAGGAATAAGGGGAAATTCAGAGACAGTACTTCTCAACCTGGCAACACTGTTCAAGAAAGGCAGGAAAAGGAGACTGTACTGTTGCTCAGTGCATCTTTATAGGTAGAGTTGAATTTAGATCCATTTGCTCAAAAGATGGGGACTCTCTCAGCCTCAGAAGAAGACAAAGGCAAATCCCCTCTGAACAAATCTTGCCAAGAATACCCTGTGATAAGTTCACCATAGGGTTGTCATAATTTGGAAACAACTTGAAGGCATACAACAACAGCTTCTAAAACAAAGATGAGAAATAAAACTCTGGGGGAAAAAACTGTCAGTAGCAAAATACTACAACACATCACTTCAGAACTGCTGTGTAGTGAAAGGAAAACATATTACACAAACCATCTGTGAATGTGACCTCTCAGGATAGAACATGGGAGTAGGGTGCAGGAATGCTGTTGATTCGGAATGGCTGGGCTTTTATAAGAGAAGCTACAAATAAATAGGTGAGTGAACATATTTCTTTGTAAGATATGCATTTGTTGTTGTTAACTGTCCTTGACTCATGGTGACCCTGTGGATGAGACATCTCCAAGACCTCCTGTCCCAGCCTCTCTGCTCATCTCCTGTAGTCTGAAGTCCATAGCCTCCCTGATTGAGTACAACCATCTGGCATGTGGTCTCTCTATCTTTCTACTGCCCTTTCCCTTTCCTACCATGATCTTATTTTCCAATGATTCATGCCTTCTCATGATGTGGCCAAAGTGCAACAGCTTCAATTTAGCCATCCTGGCTTCCAGGAAAAGTTTGGGCTTGATCTGTTCTAGGTTTCATTTGTCTGTATTCTTGGCTGTCCATGGTATCCTCAGCCCTCTTCTCCAGCACCACATCTCAAATGAATTTATTTTCTTTTTATCTTTTTTTTCTCCCTGCCCTTGGTTTGAACTTGGCTTTAATTTCTCAGATTGTTTTTATAGAGGTCTCTTATTCTTCCCTTGTTGTTGTCTTCTATTTCTTTGCATTGGTCATTGTAGTATTTCTCCTTATCCCTGCCTTCAGACGTTGGACAGTTGTATGTTACATGGCAGTTTTTGAAGGATGGGTGTCTGATTCTAATTGGGTTTAAGTATTTGTCTTTGAATCTTTGTATCTAATATTTGATGGCTTAGATCTTAAATTACCCCTCCATTCACATAAAGTGGAGCAATGTCTACTGTCTCCCCTCTCCATCAGCAGTTCCTGATCCCACAAGATCCTGCAAGAGCTGAACTTGGAGAGGCTGAACAGGGAAGGTGGATATGGGAAGAAAACCTTGTTCTTAAGGATCTGAACTCTCTTCTGTTCATGGAGGAAAGGTCAGGATCCAAGACAGTATTTTTATAGACAATTTCAACTCGCATTTTTAAAAAAAAGGTAAGATCCTATGAGGAAAGTGAAATATAGAGGCTGTGATACTGGATCTAACCATGAGGAGGATAATGCTCTGCACACATAGCTCTGCAACACATCCTCAGAAGTCAGTTGGCAAGTCCTAGGGATGTGGACCAGTGATAGGAAAGTTGGTAGAAAAGGATGAATGCATAGAAGTGTATGTGTTCCTTTAAGCTATGTGTCAATTTATGGTGACCCCATGAATTTCATGGGGCTTTCTTAGGCAAGGGTTTACCGTAGTTAATCATGAATAAGCTAAAAATCTAATTTATTTGCATTTACATCAGAAAAGGGAAAATTAAGTATTACAATTATGTTAAATGACTATTTAAGCTTAAAGTAAAAACCTGAATTAAAACCATCTCAGAATGAAGCTGAAAAATGTCTTTTGTGATTATATTTCCCACCTCACTATGGACGTTATCACACGTGGGCCAGAAAGCGAAAATAAAAGTGGAAATGAGGCATTATGAAAATAAACTGAAAATAAACTTGTTTCCGCAAACGTCATTACCTTAATTGCGAATTTACAGCAAGTGCAAAGAACGTCCACACACAAGCAAAAATATCCCGTAAATGTAGTAGAAATGAGCCTCTTGCACATGCGCAGATAGAGGAATGAGCCTCTTGTACATGCGCAGATAGAGGAATGCTCGCGGGAACCATGGGTAATGATGGGGAAATGCTCCCCAATACGTATTTGGTGATCACGCAATTGCATTTTCTGAAGAAACCAAAATTCAAAAGATCTCGGATCTTTCCACTTTCTGTCGGGGTTCTGTCGGGGTTCTGTGCGACGTCATGTGAAAACACGGTCCAATAATCCGGTATCATTCGGGATTTCGTGTGGATTTTGTTTAGATTGGGCCCCGTGTGATAACGTCCTCCATCTCTGTCTTTAGCCTAGGAAGGAAGGAAACATCTGAAAGAATGTTTGGAAAACTCAATTTCCCACCCATTTCAGTATCTCCCTCCCTCATTTTTGCTTTTCTTTTCTCTCGCCATTATAACCCCCCTAATGTATAGCTCCCTGTGGAGGCTGGATCTCTTAGATCTCTCACACTAGATCTTTCAGATCCCCTCACATTGGGTCTCTCAGATTATGGGGGGTTGCAGACTGCCAGAAATAGTGTGAATTCAGTCCACTTTTAGGGTTAGGGTTAGTGCTAGGGAATCATGGGAACTGTTATTTTTCTGAGACATTGAGCCTTCTCTGTCAGACAACTCTGATGCCACAATAAAATACAGTTCCCATGATTCCCTAACTCTAACCCTAACCCTAAAAGTGGACTGAATTCACACTATTTCTGGCAGTCTGCAACCCCCCTATGTGACCACAACAGGGTTACCCAGGATTTTTCTCCTGTCTTATGACAAATAGTTTGAGACTTCGGGCCTAAGCAGACTGCCAGAAATAGTGCACATTAAATTGAGGCACTGCCCTGGCTCAGTGCTAGGGAATCATGGGAACTGTATTTTTTTCTGGGACACTGAACCTTCTCTGTCAGAGAGCTCTGGTGCCACAATAAATTACAGTTCCCATGATTCCCTAGCACTGAGCCAGGGCAGTGCCTCAATTTAATGTGCACTATTTCTGGCAGTCTGCTTAGGCCCTTCTTTTACCTCAGAACTATTTCTCTAACCCTTGGTCCTCCCACTGACTTAAGTCTTTTTATTATTAAATGTTTTTACTATTCTTGGTAGCATGTTTTGATGTTAAACATAAATCACTTCAGGCCACTCCTTTCGGAACAAAAAGAAAATAACTTATTTACAGGGAGAGTTTATGATGGTATCTCTTTTGGTAGTTGGTTCTCAAAGCTTATGTATATTACTTCACTGGTTGCTAACTGACTCTGTTTCAGTTCACTCAAGGACTTCAGTTACTCTACAACTGTGTTTTAGTTCTTTCCACACACCTTCCATTAAAGCTTATTCAGTAGGAGTATAAATCCTACAAATCTCTAGCTTTATTCATAAATTACAATTCTACAGAATAATGTGGATCTGAGCCTTCCCTTCACTGGCTCTCCACTGCTCAAAGAACGTATCAATTTAAACTGATTTCACAATCCCTCCTCCTTCTACGGGAATCTGAATCCCCCTCAAGGGACTTTATTTCACAGCGGAAATCCCATGCAGAAACAGGGTTTTAAATAGAAAAAAACCTTCAAAAGTGGGTAGATTTTCAGATGACCTCGTTTTTAAACTGTGCTTAACCCAAACAGAAAGTAGTTAAAAGTCGTTTCTTTTTAATTTTGGAAAATCCTGAAAGTAAGAAGAAGTGGCTTTTGACTACTTTTCATTCGGGTTAAGCACAGTTTAAAAGTGATGTGTGTGAAAATCTACCTGCTTTTGCGGGTTTTCCCCACCTTTTAAATCCTGTTTCTGCACAGGATTTCCCCCGTGTGATAAGGTCCATGGCTAAACCCTTATTCTCAACTGCATTTCTGGCAGTTCTAAGACACATTCCTGCCTCAGCAGGCTTGACACAGTCATTAGTGGCACTGGACTTCTTTTGTCCCTTTAAAATCCTTTCTCCTGATATGGGAGTCTGAATCCCATTCACGCTGAACCCTTATTTCCAACTTCATTCTTGGCAGTTCTAAGGCACACGCCTGCCTCAGCAAGCTTGACACACTCAGCTCATTCTTAATGGCTCCTCCTCCTTTTTATAGCCACTCATCACGCAGGCCCCCACCTTTTTGCTGGCCTGACTCCAATTGGCTGCTCTGAACATCCCAATCTTCCAGTGCTTCTCATTTTTAAACAATGTATTGCTTTCCACATGGCTCCCAGAATTAAGAGATTCACAATCCTGTTTCCTGGATGTCTGGTATACAAAACTGGAAGTTCACCTGGATGCAAAGAAGATCATGCTCCTTCCAAACTGCCTTACTAGTAGTTGGTTAAAAATCATTTGACCTTGGAATTATTTAATCTATCCTCGTCTAACTACTGTATGATTTAAAATAAACAAAGATTCTTAAAGCCATTTCATTTGCAGTGGTTTTAATGCTGTGACCTAAAAACATTAATTTCCCATTGTACAGAACATCATAATTGCAGGACTAGAAGAAAACAAGAAGACAAAAGCAAGAAGAAGGATTTTTGAAAGCGGTCTTGCAAAAATCCAAGACAACTAGACTTTGGGTACAGAGCTAGCTGGAAAGCATGAAATTTGTTGGCTTCACATCCTTATCTTTTAACTAATGAACAATTTAACTAATAACTTAATCCTGGAATTAAGCTAATGAATTTTTAATGTGTGAAACAGACGGCATTGAAGGGCTGGTATAAACCAATGTTGGGTTGGTGCTGTGGCAACCGCAAGCCGTGGCCTCACTCCAGCTGTTTGGCAGCACAAAAAGAAGCAGCAAATTACTGCTCCTTTTTGAGCCAGCAAAAAGCCGGCTATTCCATGCCACGGTACTTTTGTGGCACTCCTTTGGCGTGCGTTGTCTAAACACCACGCTTCCAGAGTCCATTAAGTTGGTCGCTGTGTGGTCAACAGGGCAGCATGACACTTGCTTCCCAGAGTCTTGTGTGTGTGTGTTGTGTGTATGACACGCCACCAAGCTGCTGGGAAGCTGGCATATTGTGCTGGTCTGTTTCGGCCCTAAGTTAATAAATAAATTTAAGTTGGCCCTTTATATCAGAAAATATAACTGAGCTTGTATCTGCACTGCAGAATTAATGCAGTTTGACTCCACTTCAACTGCCATTGAATTCTGAGATTTGTAATGTTGTGAGATATTTAGCCTTCTCTGTCATAGAGCTCTGGTGCCACAACAAACTACAAATCCCAGGGTTGCATAGGATGCAGCCATGACAGTTAAAGTGGTGTCAAGTTGTGTTAGTTTTGCATTGTGGCAACAGCCTAATTGATTTCCTACCACTAGCACTGCTACAGCCATATGCTGTCTCTCTCTCTCTCTTTCTCTGTCTGTCTCTCTGTATGAGGAATCCTGGTACTGGTCATTGAAGGAGGGGCTTTTACAATCCTCATCCAGAGAATTGTCCTCTGATGCCTCTAAGCCAGGGGTAGGCAACCTTTTTGAGCCGGGGGCCGGGTTGCTGTCCCTCAGACAATTGGGGGGCCGAAGCACCAAAAATAAATAAATAAATAAATAAATAAATAAAAATTAATAAAAGTTAAAAAATTAAAAAATATGCATGCACACTCTCTCAGCCCCAGAAAAGCCATGGCGAAGCCCCTGTGGAGATTTTGCCAAGAAAACCCCAAGAACAAGTAATAACAACAATAATCAATATCATCATGGCGGGCGGCGGCGGTGGCAGTACTGGCCTGGGGCCGGTCCAAAGGCCTCAGGGGGCCGCATCCGGCCCCCGGGCCTTAGGTTGCCTACCCCTGCTCTAAGCAAACTGCCAATTCCCCAGGAGGATTCCCAGGATGCAGCCATGGCAGTTAGTGTGGAATCATAATGCTATAGCTGTGTGGTGTGAAGGGGCCTAAGAGGAGAAGATCTATGCAACCTTCCTTCCAAGGAGCTCAGAATATACTACAGTGGGTCCCCAAGTATCTGCTGGGGTTTGGATCCAAGACCTGCCTGTGGATACCAAAATCTGTGGATGCTCAAGTCCCATTAAATGCAATGGCACAGTAAAATGATGTCCCATATATAAAATGAGAAAATCAAGGTTTGCTTTTTTGGAATTTATATCTTTTTGACATAATTTGCCAGCCATGGATGTTTGAATTCATGGGTAAAAGATCCATGGATATGGAGGGCTGACTGTATATGGTTCCTCTTCTATGTGAAGATTTGAAAGCTGTTTCCAAGTTTGTTCCATGCAGTTCTGTTCAATGAACACTAAAGGGCAGACTATGCACATAATATAAGAAGCAGTGGATGATACAGAACCCATGCTAGGTATTACGCAGATTAAGCATTGTGGATTATTTTTGAAAGCCTACCCCTCCCCTTTTCTGTATATTCAGGATCTGTTAGTAATTTACAGAGAATGTGTTCTCATTCATTCTTGTGTTGTTGTTGATGTTGCAGGGTGTCATGAACTGTTTAGTGTCTCTCTCTCTCTCCCCCCCCCCCCCGGATTCTGCTAGTACAAAGTTCTGAAAAGAAGAGTTATTCATTCAGCAAAGCAGAATTTGGGATATGGGTCCAGGACAATGCTATAAAGCTCTGTTGGATAAAATGTGAGAGCTAATCTGCTATTGGAAGAATTCATTCTATCTGCATTTAAATATAAAATAAACAAACCCACATCGCCCACACGAACATATGGTTTTGAATTTATATTGTCTTTCTTGCTTCCTGAAAGTTCCAGCATAGTTCTTAGTTTTAAGCAAAAATCAAAATGTATTTTGAAATGTGTGTTTTGAGAGAAAACATTCATTTTGAGACTCTATAATTTATACATTCATCTCTCCAATCTGTATATTCAGTGGACCACTATTGGTTGGGATTGCACCTCTTCAGGTGGTACAGGTGAAGAATTGCACATTGAAAGACAGCCTTTTTTGGGGGATGGGGTGGGAAAATTCAGCTTAGTTTTCTGCCTGGGAGAAAGCTTCTTAGGGCCTTTACAGACTGCCAGCTTGAGGCCACTTTAACTGTCCTGGCTCAGTGCTAAGGAATCATGGGAACTGTAGTTTTATTGTGACAGCAGAACTCTCTGACAGAGAAGGCTCAATGTTTCAGAAAAAACTACAGTTCCCATGATTCCCTAGCACTGAGCCAGGGCAGTTAAATTGGACTCAATTTGCACTATTTCTGGCAGTTCGTAAAGGCCCTTACAGAATCTTTTCCCTAACACAATAATTTTCACAATAACCTTTATAGACTTAGTTTTCAGTTTTAAAATCTGTGTTTAATTGTTGAGTACTAGGAGTTTTGTTTTGCTTCCATGTGTTGTGTTGATTTCAATTGAATGCTTTTATATTCTGCTTTATATTTAAATAAAGACCAGTGTTATTCTCTCCCTAATGCACAATACCAGGGTTGATCACGGTGAAACATTGGCTCGAATTAGTCACATTAGACACAAAAGCAAATCCATACCCCCTACAATTAATCTGTTAACCTACCCACAATGGGATTTCCTCAGAGATTTATGCAACGGCAGTCAGATTTACAAATTAGGCCCATGTTCGCCTTACAGTGACAATTCACAAACATAGCATGCTGAATGCAAGGGACTTAGATGAGGAAAATAAAGTGCTATGATAAATACATATGTTCCTCCGATTTAGAGAGCGCAAAAAGCAAGATAAATACATAATCCACTTTGACCCTAAGGCCAACTTCATGATTAAAGTGGGATTTGAACAAAGTATTTCTCCAGCTCAGATACATAAATCACTAGCTTACCAGCACAGTGTAGCCATGGGGACTAATGTATGATACTGTTATCATACCGTTTAATAGAGCCAGTGTGATGCACCTGCTAGATGCCCAACCAGGACCAGGCATAGTCCTGTTCATTCAAATCCCCACTCATCCACTAAGAGCACGTGGTAACTCAGGCTAGCTTAATGTACCTCATAGGACTGTTGTGAAGATTTAAAACAGTGAGGAACTATGTAGTATATTCTGAGCTCCTTGGAAAGAAGGTTGGACAAAATGTAATAAATAAAGTATAAATGGAACCACAACAGGTATAAATGTTTGTATAAACACATAATGTATAAAATGGATCCACATTTTGCAGCAACCAGTTACTGTAATTCAGGAAAAGAGAAAGGGTCACCAAATCAGATCACTGTAGAGATATGCAAAATATTTTGTGTTATCATTATTAAGCAGCAAATATGGTTCCTATATGTCTATTTTCAAGCTTGGATCAATTGTTTTGTACATGCATTTGCCATTCAAAAGTCCTACACCTCCAGGTGTAGTAAATTTCAGAATTTATGGTTGAGTGTGTGTATGTGTTTTCAGTAGGCAAACGGATCTTGTAGGCAAGGAATACTCAGAGGTGGTTTTGCAGGTTCCTTCCTCTGAAATCACCTGGTAGTGTATAATTGGCCCTTGGTATCCACGGATTCTTTATTCACGGATTCAAGCATCCATGGCTTGAAAATATCAAAAAATATATAAATTACAAAAAGCAAACTTTGATTTTGCTATTTTATATAAGGGACACTATTTTACTATCCATTTTATTTAATGGGATTTGAACATCCATAGATTTTGGTATCCACTGGGGGTCCTGGAACCAACCCCAGCAGATACTAAGGGCCCATTATACAAATACAGCCCACCTGCCCCAACCGTGGGCTTGCCATCCATGGATTTGAGCATCCACAGCCCATTCGCTTGAATGGTGGTGTGTGCATGAGGCAGCACATGAGTAGCCATTAAAAACCACAGGACTTGAGGTCTCACGGTTTTTGGCATCTGCAGGGAAGTCCAGAATGGAACTCAGTTCAATTCAATTTATTTATTCGGTCCTTGACCAGCATGAAAATATAAAATACACAAGATATATAAAATATTAAAATAATACTAATAATACTACTACTACTAATAATAATAATAATATAAAAAAGAAATATGTACACACAAATATAAATACCAATGGACAAACTAGGATAGGCTCTACAGATACAATGCCCAGCCAAAACTTTCTATACGCCCACTTAATGTCCACTTATCAGTTAACCAATTGTGGCTGCAGTTTACAGACAATGTAACAAAATTTGGCCACCATATGTGATACTGTTGGATCGTTGTTATCTAATAGGAGACGTAAATAGAAGGTATCAGATTTACCTGGGAATTTACTCAGTAGTGGGCTGATCAATTGAAGACGAGCGTCCCTATAGAATTGACAGTAAAGGAGAACATGCTCATTGGTTTCAACATTGCCCGAGCCACATGGACAAAAACGGAAGTCAAAAGGTATTTTTTTAAATCTGCCTTCCAGCAAGGCCGTGGGCATCACGTTGAAGCGAGCCAACGTTAAAGCCCTTCTGAACTTTGGGATGGTAACATGGAATAGATACGGAGCCAAAGAAGGAGCCGAGGGTAGAGAACTGAACAGTACATATTTCGACAGATAGACGGAATCCATTTCTCTTTCTGCTTCTATAATTTTTTGTTTGATTAAGGACTTAGCTCTGTCAATGTCAAGCCTTAAGATTTCAGTGTCATTAAGGCCTAATTCATTTAGTTTCTTAAGAACTAAAGTTCCCCAGGAAGATTTGCATGAATCTAAGAATATCAAATTAGTCAGGCCTCCAGGGATCTTATGGAGTTTCTGCCAATAAGTAAGTATACTAATCCATATACTGGATTCTATTTTAATGATCCCGGCCTCCCTCCTGAGGAGAGCATTCGGAACACAGTTGGCAACCTGAAAAATTCTCCTAAGAAACTTAGTTTGTACCCGTTCAATTACATTAATATTACTATATGGGCCCAAATGAGCTCCGTATAAAAGTTGCGGGCGGACCTTGGTAGTAAACAGCTTTATTGCAGCCGGGATGAACTGAGCGCCTTTACTGAAAAAGAATCTTAGAATAGCCATTACGGTTCTTTGGGCATTGCCGATGATATATTCGAAATGGGCAGTTCTTCTACCCGTGTTCTGGAACACAATTCCCAGGTATTTGAAAGTCTTGACCTGGCTAATGAGTTGTCTATCAAGGGTCCATTGTATCAATTTGGGGCGATGAGCAAAGATAAGAATCTTGGTCTTCGAGGAGTTAATTGTTAATTTCTCCTCTTTGGAAAACAAAGCCAGGGAATTTAAGGCTCTTTTAAGACCAATGGGAGATAATGACAAAATAACAACGTCATCCGCATAAAGCAGTGAGTTAATATGCTTATTGGCCAGCTTAGGAGGGTGAAAAGAAAGGTTATTCAAAGCAGAGACGAGGGGATTAATATAGAAATTAAATAAGGTAGGGGCCAGAACACAACCTTGTCTAACCCCCGTCTTAACAGAGACAGTCTTGGTGACATGTCCTTGAGGGCTGCATCTAACCTTAATACTAGAATTCTCATGGATCTTAATGAGAAGGAGAAGGAGTCGCTTATCTATATTGGTGCACAGTAGTTTTTCCCATAGTCTAGATCTACTAACTGAGTCAAAGGCGGACTTAAAGTCAATAAAAGCCGCATATAGTGGTTGACCATAGTGGAGATATTTTTCAGCAAGATAATGCAGTATCATTGCGTGATCAATAGTGGAGCGTCCAGGCCGAAAGCCTGCCTGTTCTGCCATCAGTATATCTTCAGACTCAAGCCAATCTAAGAACTTATTTAGAAGATGTTTAGTATACAACTTGCTTACCAAACTCAAAAGACTAATTGGTCGAAAATTAGAGGGGTCAGTTCTATTACCTTTTTTATAAATAGGGATAATGATAGCCAGGCCCCAGTCATGTGGGATGGAAGCAGATCTATCAATGGCCGTAAATAAATTGGAGAGGACAGGGACCCACCAATCAAGGTTATTTTTGAGTATTTCCCCTGTTATAAAGTCTGCACCAGGAGCGCGGGCAGGTTTGAGTTGGGTAATAAGTCTCTTTACCTCAGAATGTGAGACAGGGGGCCCAGAATGGAACCTATGCAGATACTAAGGGCTGACTGTACTAACCAGGGCTGACTCTGCTTACCTTCCAAGATCAGACATGATATGGTGCCTTTAGGGTATTTAGGTATTAATTTAATCAGAAGCAGATCTGTTGAGTTTAATGGAACTCTCCATATACTTACCTGGCAGGGGAGAAATCATGATTATGAAACTTACTCCTAGTTAAGAATGTATAGGATTGAATTCTTAATACGTCAGACATTACTCATGGTTCATCAGATACAAATGCCAAGGTATTGACATCCCCTTTAGCCACCAGTCTCTGTGACAGTAGAGTAGCTAAGCCAATGGCAGTCACAAGACCTGTGATATGTCTTCATATATACAGCACACACACACACGTTGTGATTTCTGAGCAGCTCAGCACTACTGCAACCTGACATGTTATTATACCAGTCCATTTTTGCCAACTTTATTAGGTTATTAATTGAGGCCAATGGAAAAAAATGTTTGCAAAATCCTTACTAAAGTTCTAAAGCACAGAAATGGGTTAAATGGTTTTTGGATCATGACTCTGGCCTATTGTTCTTGATTTAATCCAAGAAGTATTGTAGCACCGATCTCCCAGAGAAAAGTTTATCTATCTATCTATCTATCTATCTATCTATATTAATTAATTAGATTTTTTACCAGTAATGATTCAGAGGCGAACATGTCAAAAATAATTTCATGGCAGCAACAGAAACTAGAAGAGTATTTTAATGTGACTTAATGCATTTCAGCTTCTTGGAAAACACAGCACATAGGAGCAGCTGCCATGAGGGTGCTTTTTCTGAATATAAATGGAGATTGCAATGTGGGTTTAATTAAATTATTCCTGAGGTCATCTTGAGCAAAGACAAACTTCAGCACCTTATTCTTCACTCCCTCTTTTGCACTCAAGACATCTTACATGACTAGAGCTATTGTGGTTGTCTTTAGATTGAAGAGAGGCTGTTGTAAAATCTGGTTGGTTTAATTGAAATAACTGTTTGTGTACAAATACATTACCAATGCTGTGTCCTTCCTCAGAGATGGTTGCATCCCAATATTTGAAAGAGAAACCGCCTTCGTCACAATCCCACTCTCAGTCTTGTAGTTACTGCCAATGGTTGAAGCAGACTGCATTTTAGTACAAACAAGAGAATTATGTGACAGATCCCCTCTCAAAGCTGGCCTTTCAGTTCCTAAACCTTGTCCCTTTCCCCCTCAAGATCCTGGTTTGGTACATGGGCCTCAAAGTGATCCCTATATGGACCATGGATGTATTGTTTAGTGGGTTCCTTTGGTAAGCGTGACCAGGCTCTCTATCAAAACTTAACAAGAATAGCCAGACACAGCTGTAAAAAAAGAATAAACGGTGATTAATACACAATTAGACCACACATTAATCCCTGAATTATTTAATCCTTTATGGCTCCCCAAAAACCTATTCAGTTCTTCCCCCTGGCCTACTGTCCTATCTGTATTACAGCTTTTCCTTGTCTCTAGGGTCTAATTCACACGGCAGTAGGAATGCTATTTGATACCTGTTTAACTGTCATGGCCCCATACTATGGAATTCTGGGATCTGTAGTTTGGTGGGACACCAGAGCTCTCTGACAGAGAAGGCTAAACCTCTCACGAGACTACCAATCCCAGAATCCCATAGCATTGAGCCATGGCAGCTAAACCAGTGTCAAACTGCATTAATTCTGCAGTGCAAATGAGGTTTAGGCCATTTCCCCCCTTTCTCTCTGCAATCTTTTCCCTGTTTCTCCCCATCTGCCTTCTACAAGAGACAAGCTTCTATTTTGTACCCTT
Source organism: Phrynosoma blainvillii (assembly GCA_026167975.1). Taxonomy (NCBI): domain Eukaryota; kingdom Metazoa; phylum Chordata; class Lepidosauria; order Squamata; family Phrynosomatidae; genus Phrynosoma; species Phrynosoma blainvillii. Next base: position 230,144,103 of record JANUYF010000001.1, read on the forward strand.
TCTCTCTCATTGCACACACACACACACACACACACACACACACACAGTATTCCCTGAGCTATGATTGCCTGCCTCCAACCAGGCTGGCATAGCTTCTTTTTTCACTGTTACTTGTTTCCTCAGTTAAGAATGCCAACCTTACACACAGTATATAGTTGGCATTACCACCACTACCACCACCATCATCAGTGCTGCCACCACTGCCACCATCATCATTATCATAAAAAAAAAAATCAATGGGAACTTCCATGCACCTGAAAATGACTCAAAAGTTGGCTTAAGCCTACATCCACACTGCAGAAATAATCCAGTTTGCCACCGCTTTAATTGTCATGGCTCCATCCTATGTAATCTTGGAAATTGTAGTTTGTTGTTGCAGCAGAGCTCTCTGACAGAGAAGGCTAAATATTTCACAAAACAACAATTCTCAGAATAGCATTCAGCCATGGCAGTTAAAGCAGTGTCAAACTGGATTATTTCTGCAGTGCAGGCACAGCCTAAGAGGAGTAGCTGAAGATGTTCAGTCTCCTAAAATACACTGTAGATTGTCCTGTTCCTCTTTTCTTTTGAATGCATTCTGTGTATTATCTCTCCTATCTGGGAGATATGATTTATTTATTGTGTATAGACTTCATCCTTGAAGCCTAGCTCATAATTTTCTGTCTCTCCATATACTTCATTCTAATATTCTTAAATTGAAGGGGAAAACTCAGCGCCTGAGCATAGGCTTTGCATGCAAATGCTCCCAGATTCAATCCCAGTATCTCCAGGTATGATTGGAAAACACCTGTCTGAGAAACTCTGCCAGTATTATTATTATTATTATTATTATTATTATTATTATTATTATTATTATTATCCCTCTCTTTCCCCAAAACTGGTACTCAACACAGCATACAATATTTAAAAAAGAGGCACTACTGGGCTAGATGGACCAATGGCAGCTCCCCATGTTCTGCCATCCATCATCAGAAAAAATAAAACCTAGAATAAACCCAAGAAGCCCACATTTGGCAAAGAAATCCCAATAAATTGTTCATACCTATGCAAACAGATATGTGTGTGTGTGTGTTAATAGATGCTTGTAATAGATGTATATACTAGATGCAAGTAGATGTATTTATGAACAACTGTGCAAAACTGCATACTTTGCTGGTTTATTTATTGACACATGTATTTCAGCCTGTACAGGTCATTCTGGTAAATGTACTCTCAGAAGACAGTACAGCATCTGAGAAGACGTGGCGATGTAGCTCTTTCTTCTCCTTCTCTCTTCTTGCTCCTCCTCACTGCTTCCTATGGGTCTGAGTCTACAGCTGCAGTGTGTAAAATCTTGTTATGTCGAGATGCTATCGCCGTGGATTTCACTTTAGAATTCTATTGTGCCGCCTTTTTCAAAAATGTGTGCCATGCTAATGAAATGATAATTAGTCATGGTAATTAGCATGGTAATTAGCATTGCTTTCAGTTCCCACTGGGAAGGCCATACGGATTTATAGATTAGGCTTCCATCCAGTGGTTTGAATCACCTCGGGGATTTTACTGCAGTCTGGGTCTCCTTGGCATCAGGCAAGTTTATCCATTTTGGGGAGTGGGGCCTGCAACCTTTGTCACAGGGAGCCTTTCTGTGTCCAGGAAAAACCAGTTAAACCTCCTTGCCAAAACAGGGACAGATGGTTTGCATGATGACACTCAGCTTTGTCCTCAGGCAAAGAGATCAAAAGCGAAAGAGCCATGAGGCCACCTGAGCCCACACAGCATGCTTCCGGGTGCCTGGGCAAAGGGCCCGGAGGAAGCCCAAAGCAGGTGGAAAGATGGAGGGGTGAGGGGCTTCCCTCTTCTTTCTCTGCCCTGTCAGCTGAGCAGAAAGTGTACTCTTGATACAACACACTGCTTGGGAATTCAGAGGCTGAATAGATTACTTTTCTTTGCAAGACATTTACGGTACCTTTAACTGTCAGAGAGCTCAGGGGCCACAACAAACTACAGTTCCCAGAATTCCATAGAATTAAGCCATAGCTATAGCCATAGCATTTACATTTCTATACCGCTTATCAGTGAATTCAGCACTCTCTAAGTGGTTTACAATTTGTAAGCCAATTGCTCCCAACAAGCTGGGTACTCATTTTACCATCCTACGAAAGGATGGAAGGCTGAGTCAACCTTGGGGCCCTGGGATCGAACTCACAGCACTTAACCATTGTGCCACCAGGACTCAAAATATTAGATTATTTCTGCAGTGTGGATGTAGCCTAAGGGATTCCTAGAGAGAACAACTCTTTAGACATTTTAGGTCCTCCAGTGTGACTCTGTGGTCAATGTCTGCTAGATGCATACCACAGAATTGCACTGGAGGACCTAGAAAATGCCTAGATAGAACATATTTTTTCTGATGTGGGTAAGTGAAACTGGAGGTACAAGTCCCACAGATACAGGGGTTGTATCTACACCTACACCTATATTTATAGCTATATTTATATCTATAGCTATACTAGAACCTATATCTAGTGTGCCCAAATATATTTAACAAAACCCTACTCCAATATTTTTCGATAGAAGACAAATAACTTGGGAAGGGGTTGATTTGGAGAGGAGAAATGCCTTCAGAGTCACAAAATCCTTTCCTAGCCAGCCTGTGCTGTCATCCACATCAGTTTAATCCATCTCCTTCCATAAGAAATTCCTAATGCAATTTGCCAAGTTACATGAAAAGTGGAGTTGAGCTTCCAGGAATAATTTGAATGTTAAATCGAGGCAAGCACTGAAGCATCAGGAAAGAAACTCAGCAACTCTGTAAAGCAGGTTATGGGTCACAGCTTGGAACATTATTTTTTAAAAGAAGAATTAATATAATATTGGCATGCTGAAGAACCATCCATAACTGAGCAGGGTTAGGATGATGCTCTGGACTCCAAAAGGTGACAAGGGGTTAGAAATTTGCCTTCCTCTCCATACCCTTTTTGCAGGTAAATAATAATAATAATAATAATAATAATAATAATAATAATAATAATTTATTTATATCCCGCCTTTAGCCAAGACTATCAAGGCGGCTTACAATCCAAAAGCACAATCCCATGCAATACAAAGAACATTCACCCCCCCCTAAAAATATATTAAATTCATAACAACATTGAGTGCAGCTAATAGGACAGCTTCACAGAAAAGATCTTTGCTTGCAGTCTCCGCTATAGAGGGAGATCCCTCCTGTCTATGAAAAACAAAGGTTGTGGCTGCTTGTAAAGTATGGCGTGCAATTTGCTGGAAGGATGCCAGCCTGGAAACTGCTGCAGAGAGCAGCATTCCAGCCTGCGCATTTTTCTCAGACAATTATGCACATGACACTTGATAAGTTTATTTATGCATTTGTCTTATTTCTGTCCCACCTTCCAGGAAGATCATCAACACATCTTATTAAAAAATCAAAATTTTACAGTGATGCTGTAAGAATTGAAATAGCTCTCAAAGCTGCTTCTGACCATCCCAAGCAAAGACATGCAGATTTGATTCTATTATTATTATTATTATTATTATTATTATTATTATTATTATTATTATTCCCTGGCTGCTTCCGTGTGCATTTGTGAAATGTGAAATGTAATGATGAAAAGGGCCTTCGATAGCATTTCTCCATCCATCCACCCAGCCTTAGAAGCCTGTATGGTACTTTCGAAGGTCCTGAAAACTATTTGGTGAATAAGGCAGACTATAAATAGACAAAGAAGGCAGAACAGGAACAGAAGGAGACAAGAGAAAAAACAAACACCAGTTCCTTGCATGTGTGTGTCTTGAGGTGGAAGATAGATCAGGATCTCCTGGTAGAGTTTTGGGCAATTTGGAGGAGATGGGCAAAGATTTTGGACTCCAAACAGACTTCAGAGGGCAACAGAAATAGCTTCCAGCCCTCTCTCCTGTAACTAGCTTGCTGAAAGGGAATGCTGGGTGGAGAAGCAACATCATCATCATGTCCTGCATTTCAGCCAGGATGCAAGGTGGCTTACATATTGAAATAAATGCAGTACAATTAAAACATACAATAGATTGGTGTTAAAATAGAATTAAACATTTAATGGCATTAAAGAAATTAAACATGATGGCCTGAATCTCATTGCTAGTCTCAGCTTGAGTTGATACATTTTTAATTTTGTGTTGGATGATTTTAATGTGTCCTATGTTTATGTGCTTTAAGTTGTGTGTTTCAATGGTTTTATGTGTTTTAATCTGTATTTTACCCTACCTTGAGCCTTGGGGAGAGGTGGGTAACAACAACAACAACAACAACAACAACAATTTTACCTGTACATTGACTCACCATTCAGAAATAGTTTCAATGAATCTACTCTAGTGGGGAAAATCCAACAGAATTCAGGTTGATAATAGCAATACAAAACAAAAACAAAACAAGACCCATTTAAAAATGCTTTCTTTAAAACCATCAGCTCTGAGAAGCTTGCTAGGATCAAAAGGTTTTCACTTGTGAAAGGACTGCAAGGGGAGGGCCATTCTGGCCTCTCTCAAGAAGAGAGTTCCAGGTCCTAGGGGCAACCATATCTTGTGTCCCCATGAGCCATGCCTTAGAGAGGAGCATCCCTTGAGGATTTAAGGGATTGTGAAGGGTCATATGGAGAGATGCAGTCTGTCTGATAGCCACCACTTTGAATGGTGCCCAGAAACAGACTGGTTGCCAGCAGAGCTGACGTAGCGGTATGATTCCTGTAACCAGCCCCCATTAATAATATCACTGTAGCTTTTTGTAGCAACTGTTTTCCAACACTTCCAAGTTTTTGAACATTCTTCAAAGGCAGCTCCACACAGAGTGCATTATAGTAATCCAAATGGGACATAATTAAGGTATGTCACTGTGGCCAGATAAGATGTCTATGGAAAGAAGCAAAGCTGGCATGCTAGCTTTAAGATTGTAAATGGATTCCTGGACATTGCTAAAATCTGGGCCTACAAGGTCAAAGTTGAGTCCAGGAGTCCACCCAAACTATGAACCTGTGTCTTCAGGAGCACTGTAAGCCGCATCCAGCACAGGCTCAATCCCTATCCCCTTCTCTGCTTTCTGATTGACCAGGAGCACCTCTGCTTGTCTGAATTAAGTTTCAATTTGTTTGTTTTCATCCAATCCATTACCAATGTCAGTGAGAACTGAAACAGTTTCCATGGGGTTTGGTGAAATACAAATTGTGTGTCAGCAGCATAATAGATCCAGCATGGTGTAATGGTTTGAGCACTGGATTATGACTCTGGAGATTATGGTTCAATGCTGCTCAGCCATGGAAATCCAGTGGGTGATCTTAGGCAAGTCACACACTCTCAGCCTCTGAAAACCCTGTGATTGGTTCACCTTAGGGGCACCGTAAGTTGGAAATGACTTGAAGGAACACAACAACATCATCATCATCATCATCATCATCATCAACAACAACAACAATAACAGCAGCAATATACTGATAGCACCAACTCCAAACTGTTCCCAGCATTTTCATGTTGATGATGAATAGCATTGAGGGGCAATAGCAAGCCCTGAGGGACTTCACAAGCTGGTGACCAGGGAGTTAAATAGAAATCCTCCAACATCACTTTCTGGGTATGTTCCTCCAGGAAGGATAATGAATAGATAAATAAGTCCAATTTCAGAATAGTAACATTTGGATAAGCACAAATTGTGTATTTGACACTTATAGTGCAATCCTATGCATGTCTCCTTAGAAGTCATCCCTTTTGCTCTTGGCCAGCAGCAGTGCTGAGCATCTTCATGCAACTGGTGGGGTCCAAGAGCTCCAGCAAGGGCCACTGTGCATCCATTTTGTCCTCTCGCCTCCCATTTTGAATTTTCCACAGTGCCCCAGAGCACCCAAGACACAAGGCCAGAGCATGAAGTGGAAGTGGCACAGCATTACCCAGATTCAGACTCTGCTCCCAGGGAAACCCACAGATGGGCAGTTGGGTGTGCAGGGTAGCTTTAACTGGCATTGGGCTCACTTTTGCAATGCTGTCCCAAACAATCCTAAAGGACTGCCTCAAAGATTCCTGTCATGATTGTGTAGAAGCCTCTCTTGACCCACCATGTGGAAACCACTGAAACCTGCAGTAAAGAGATTTTGCTGTATGCTTCTAAAAAGGACATGCCAATCTGGACAGTGAGATTTTTGTTATGGGCCTCTTATTATTCACACTTTTTCTTTTAAAAATGTTCTTCCATGACAGCCTGACATAACCTGATACAAGTCACATTGTGTCAGACAGAAAGATACCTCGCTGCTGAGACAACAGATGTACACAGTGTCCTCAGATTGCCTTGTCAAACTGAAATCCAATCTCGTCTCCTATTACCCGTTAGCAAGATATATTGATTAAACCTATAGGCAGATAATGCAAACAATAACATGGCTATTGATTAGTGAGATGGCAGGCAGATAGATATTTATGATGATGGGGGTTCTGAGTTCTCTCTCTCCTCAGCATGTGCTGAGGGTTGTATATCAATTTACAGTGGTTTTCTGCAGCTAAAGGATATTGGCTTGAATTTAACATACCAAAGCTGGCCACAGGCAGCTGGTGCATGTGTGCACACACACACATACACACTGTGTGTGTGTGTAGAGTGGGGATTGGTGCAAGACACTTCTACAAGACTCCTTTGAAGCCAGATTGTTGTAGTGGTTAGCGTGACAGACTAGCATGAAATTCATTGTGCAAACTTGGATTATGTCACTGTTTAATCTATTTATTTTATTTTAAAATCTACCTCACCGAGGTGTTATGAGAATAAAACGTTGGTCACTACTGGTGTATGTGGTTTTCTTTCTGTGCAGAAAACAGGATTTTGCACCAGAAAGAGTATAAGCAAGGTAATAAAAACCAACAGCCCTTAAAAAAAATCAAAGTAAAAATATATTCGATGGAGGCTAAACAGCCTATGTAAAGCATGGCTCTCCATGGCTTAGTTTCACCCTGAAATAAATATGTCATGCTTGATTCTAGGCAAGCCTGGGTGGAAAAGCCATTGTGTAGGTGAAATGCTAACACTGGAACATCTTTTCCATTACTCACTGCTGCCACACAGCACAACATATTAGGACTCAGAGATTGTGGTCTTGGTATTTCATCAGCCTTACAGAGTTCTAGGTCCAGATCAACTCCTCCTATGTGAAACTCAGTCTTTACCACACACCCCAAGGATTCAAAAACACCTCTTCTTTGTGAAGCAGAACTATTATTTATTTATATACTGTCATTGTATTCCATCTGCTAACAGTGATCTCTGGGCAGTTTACAACTAGAAAACATTTTGGAATCCTAAGGATGTCATCCACATGTCAAAGTTCTCTTATGCATGTATCTGTACTTCTTTGGCCATTGCACAACTCTGAGTTAATGCTATAGTAGAAATTTTTGAGATTTTTCTCTAGCACATAAAAATGGCTGCTACATGCTCCCCTGTCCCATTCTCCTTCTCTGTTTCATGTGGCACTGTTTGTACAACCAAAACACAACTCTTTGTTGTAGGGTTGCCAGAGTGAAAATGGGAGATGCCTCCTGTCCCTTTAATGACTATGTAATAGAGGCATTCCAGCTGGTGTTGCCTGTCATGCAAACAAGTAAGAAGCAAAACTTGTTGAAATTCCCTGTTCTACACAACCATTAGAAGGTACCTCCAGTTTTCACTTTTGCAACTCTAGAGTCTACTTTATTTAGTACAAGTCCTTCAGAGCAGTTTTCAGGCCTGTACAATCCTTGCCTAATGTACATATTCTAAGCGCCTTGCTCTTCTTCTACTCTTCTTGATTTTCTTTCAAACTCCACCTCCCTCCTCTTTGTGGTTTTAATCCTGAAGCCAATATACACATACTCCAGCAGGTAAAGGGATCTTGTAGCACCTTTAAGACAGACTAGGGAAGCAGACGGCGCAAAGCGCTGTTTTCAGGGCAAGGAAGGGGAGGGGCAGCCGCACGGTGGGCGCCCCAACCCCTTCCCAAAGACATTGTCGGAGCGCCAGACCATCCGCATGGCTGGCGCTCCGAGGATGCCTTTCCCCTGCAGCGTCCACACACGCTGCAGCGGAAGAGCCGCCGAAGGTGCGCCAGCAGCCTTTTGCGGCCCACCTTCGGCGATTTGTGGAAGGAGTGCTATTTTAGCGCTCCTTCCTGGGGTGGTGAAGCTGCGCCATGGGTGCGAGGTGTGCGGATACTTAACTATTAATTTAAAGGCATGTAGTACACATTTGAAACTTAAAGATTAAGGTCCAGCACATCCCTCTAAAAAATCTTAGAGGCATGGAGAGAAGGAAAGTATCCTTCCTGATGTGATTTGGTATCTCCAGTCAGGCCCTCACAAAAAGTATTGGAGACACAGTTGGAAATGGCAAATTAGTTGGGGGCCCTGCCTCCCCACATCTGTTGACTCATGTTCCCACCAGTATTATTTATTTTAATCCCATCTTTCCGCCAATATGAAATCCAAGGTGATTTGTGTGCGCATGTGCCTTCAAGTCGCTTGTTGACTTATGGTGACTCCATGAGTTTCATAGGCAAGGAAAATTGACAATGGTTTTGCCAGTTCCTTCCTCTGAGATATAGCCTACAGAACCTGGTATTTGTTGGTGGTCTCCCATCCAAGCACTATCCAGGGCTGGCTCTGTTTAGCTTCGAAGATCAGAAGGGATTTGGTGGTTTTAGGGTACATAGTATGTTAAAAACAAAATATAACTTTAAAATGTGTAATACAATTACATTAAACAGTACTACTAAAATTAACTTAACTATTAATTTAAAGGCATGTAGTACACATTTGAAACTTAAAGATTAAGGTCCAGCACATCCCTCTAAAAAATCTTAGAGGCATGGAGAGAAGGAAAGTGTCCTTCCTGATGTGATTTGGTATCTCCAGTCAGGCCCTCACAAAAAGTATTGGAGACACAGTTGGAAATGGCAAATTAGTTGGGGGCCCTGCCTCCCCACATCTGTTGACTCATGTTCCCACCAGTATTATTTATTTTAATCCCATCTTTCCCCCAATATGAAATCCAAGGTGATTTGTGTGCGCATGTGCCTTCAAGTCGCTTGTTGACTTATGGTGACTCCATGAGTTTCATAGGCAAGGAAAATTGACAATGGTTTTGCCAGTTCCTTCCTCTGAGATATAGCCTACAGAACCTGGTATTTGTTGGTGGTCTCCCATCCAAGCACTATCCAGGGCTGGCTCTGTTTAGCTTCGAAGATCAGAAGGGATTTGGTGGTTTTAGGGTACATAGTATGTTAAAAACAAAATATAACTTTAAAATGTGTAATACAATTACATTAAACAGTACTACTAAAATTAACTTAACTATTAATTTAAAGGCATGTAGTACACATTTGAAACTTAAAGGTCCAGCACATCCCTCTAAAAATCCTTCTGCAACCAATTAAAGTTGAAGTCCCATCAAAATAAAGAGGTCTTTGCTCCACAATGAAAAAAGAGCAGAGAGGGGGCCAGCTCCCCTGGGAGGAAATTCCACTTCCTGGGAACAGCCACCGAGAAGGCTCTCTCCTGCATCCTCACCAAACACTCCTGTGATGGTGATGGGACCAACTGAAAGCCCTCTCCTGAAGAAACCTGGGCAGGCTCATTTAGAGAGGTACAGTCTTTCAGGTAGTCTGGACCCAAGCCATGTAGGGCTTGTGCCTGGAAACCAACTAATAGCCAGTGAAGCTTTTCTAACAATGGAATGATATGATATACATTGAAAATAAACTATATTTGCTGCCTTTTTGTGATGCTTCTAAATCAACTGACCAAGGCTGGTGCCTCAGACTGGATAGGACTTGGGTCCAGACTATCTGAGAGACCGTATCTCCCCATATGAACCTGCAAGAGCCCTACGATCGCAGGCTCACCTGGTGAGGATATGAGAGAGAGCCTTCTCAGTGGCTGCTCCCAACCTCTGGAATGCCCTTCCTTGGGAAGCTAGGCTGGTCACCTCCCTGCTGGCCTTTTGCTGGCAAGTAAACACATTTTTATGCTGACAGACTTTCTGTATATAATGCATAGCAGAGTGGTTTTATGGAGCAGGTGAGTTTTTAATCTGTTTTTAACTTGTATATATTTTATGTTATTTTATATTATATTTTATATTGTGTATATTTTATGTGAGTTTATATACAGACATTTTAATTGTTTGAATTCTATTGCAATTTTAAAGGTTTTATCTGTGAGCCGCCTTGGGTCCCTCTTGGGAGAAAGGCGGGATATAAATGTAATAAAATAAATAAATAAATAAAATCTTACACAGCCCATAGTTAAAGCTAAATCCCAAAAGTATGCTTTATATTCTTGCAAGGGGGCATTGGTGTTTGCCTAGCCTGGAGGCTGAAACACTTTATTCCTTTCCTTAATGTATAGATGTTGTCTTTAAAACCTACAAACTTTGAAAAATCCAGTCTTGGGTGCCATCTCAGACAAACTGCACAGGGGCATTTGTGATTTTGACAAGTTTCCCAAGAGAGATGCATACTCTCCTCTAGAATTACACTGGCTGTGTCAAACATTTCTCCCATCAATGGGGCCAATCTATTTGCTTCTCAGCTCATATTGCTTTTAATGAAAGTTTCCTCTATACATCAAGGGGTAAAAAGAGAGTCTTCAACTTAGAAGACTTGCTACATCACTCCAGTTCTAATTCTGGAGAGAGGACCTGAAATGAAGTATTGCAATAACCAGAGATTTTTTACATAATTTCCAGGCTGTGGGCTGACAAGGGTGGGGGGTTCACTTCTTTTACTGTAATTTTACATGTCTTCACATTAAGTGCATGCGTCGCCAGGGCTGGAGGACATGGAGTAAGTAATGCCACTCCGTGACTCACACAAATGTAAACCACATCAGTCTGTGTTGCAAAATGGATCTATAACTGGTTTTTTTTTTTTTTTTTGGTTCCTGATCTAATTCGATTGCTGTGATTTATGAGACTAAGAAAAGGACATTTGCTGCCCTTTGCTCCCTCAGTTTGTTTTTTCTCCAGTTAAATTTGCTAGGGGAAAATATTTAAATAATTCTCAAGAGAGAAAGAGAGAGGGAGAGAGAGAGAACAAGCATCTTTCTGGCTTGCTAAAGGTTTTATGAGATTTGCATGTCAAACTTGAGGATTTGCTCCCATCAGCAATTCCCCTTTTGAGCTAATCAGCATCAAGAACTCTTTAGTTTGGTAGGACTGATGGTCTTGACAGAGCTGAAGTTTCATTGGGCTTAGTCAAAATACAATAATTGCAACAAATCCACAGAAGTGAATACTGGAATACTAAACTGCCAGTTGTGTATCTGAATGAAACTGTGCACTTTGTAGTTTCCTTGCCCTTTTCTTGTTATTAACATAAGATGATGACCATAAGTGTAAGTGACAGCACAATTCCCCCCCCCTCTTTCCCTGAGCTGTCATTTCCCTCCCTTCCTAGTATTAGTATTAGTTGCTGTGATTATTACAGAATTCAAAAGAACTGGTATGGTATAAAATATAGACTGTTGGGCTAAGACTGGGGAGATACCAGTGGTGGCTGGTGGTTTTCATGTTAGAGGAACAGTGAATCTGCTTTTGGTTTTAGTCCAGAATTTAAGGAACTTACCCCAGGAGCTGAACCTGTTTTGGAGATATGGCTGAACAACTTCTTCTTTAGTGTGAACTAATGTATGTTTGTATATCCTTTCAAGTCACCTGTTGATCTATGGTGACCCCATGAATTTCACTGGGTTTTCTTAGGCAAGGAATATGCAGAAGTACTTTTGCCAGCTCCTTCTGCTAAAATATAACCTACAGCACATGGTCTTTGTTGAATAGTACCCATCCAAGTACTAATCAGAGCTGACCCTGCTTAGCTTCCAAGATCTTGTGCCTTCAGGATTTTGTTGTTGCTGTTGTTGTGTGCCTTGAAGTTGGAATGAATTAAACCTCCCATGAGATCCACCAGCCTCCACTGTCCAGATGCCTCAAAAACCAGTAGTGTCCTTGATAAGGCTAAAGCAACCATCAAACAATGGGTGGCAGATATAGAGCGACAGCTAGATATAGCTAGCGCCCCAAATTTTATTGCTAGTGACTCCAATAGATATTTGGCATCACCTATGGCATACTTAGCAAAACCAAAGTACATAAACACTGGAGAGTCTTTACTTTGGCACAATGTCATGCCCTTCCCTCAGCTGTCCTTGAAGTCCTATATAAGAAGATCCCCTTCTCAGACAGATTATGCTCCTGTAACTCTGGCCAAATAGAGACAACAGAGCACATACTACCCCAGTGCTCATACTACAGAGACATCCGTCTCAGCCTTATCTCACCTCTATTGCATAAATACCAAGGACACACCAGTCAATTTTATACTTTTCTGATGCTTTCGGTCATCAACATATAATATTGCCAGATTCTGTGTAGCTGCAGTTAAAATTCATCAGGTAATGACCTCTGCAGCAGACTAGTACTAGTCTTGTCTTGCTATACTGGATTTTAAAAGGATATTTTAAACACTGTTTCAAACCTACATTTTTATTCTGTATCCCCTTTTCACCTGTCCTGGTCTATGACCGTAATAAAGATGAACTGAACTGGTGTCCTTCCCCATTTTTAAAAATAATCGGGGTGGGGGGGGGAGGAAGGCTGAAAAGTACAGTTTTTGGCTGAAAATCCCCTCAGGGGCACATGGTTTTCTCTTAAATGCCCAACTAGCCTAAAAAAATAGTAAAAATGTCTTGTGCAGAGTCAGGAGGACTGGAAAATAGTCCACCCTGATCTATAATTATTAAGTGTGATTTATTTACTTATTTTAAATATTTTATGACTTTCATGGGAAGGGGAAGTCTTTCCCTTCAGCTTTTCTCCCTAAAGATTTCTCTGGCATCTCCAAGCTTCTGGGTTAGTCTAAAGCTGCTGCTACCTGCATTTTGTGCATGAGTCGGAGCCTCACCCTCTGGAATCTATCTGAGAGGAAGGAATGGAACCACTGCAATGCAGTGTCTCCAATTCCTAACTCTCCCAGGTGTTCCAAGAGGATGTCGTGATCTATAGTGTCAAAAGCCACCAAGAGGTCTAGAAGCACCAACAGGGTCATGTTTCCTCTGTCGATGCCTAGACGGAGGTCATCAGCCAGAACAACCATGGTAGTATCCACCCTATATCCTGTCCTGAAGCCAGTTTGAAATGGATCAAGATAATCGGTTTCATCCAAGATGACTTGGAGTTGAAGGGTGACAGCTTCTCGATCACCTTGCTCAAAAATGGCAGATGAGATACAGGCCTATAGTTTTTCATATCCAGGGGGTCCTGGGAAGGCTTTTTCAGGAGCAGTCTAATGACCGCTTCCTTTAAACAAGGTGGAATACAGCCTTCCCTAAGGGATGCATTGATGACATCTCTAAGAAATGTCATCAAGGTGTCTCCACCCTGGATGGCCAGCCATGATGGGCAAGGATCAAGAGGGCATGTCGTCTTCTTCACATTTTCAAGGATCTTGTCCATGTCATCAGTACTCACCGAATCAAACCGATCCACTTTAATCTCAATAACAGGGTTATTGGAAACTCCATCAGTCAATTCTGCTATAAGTCCGGCATCCAAGTCGGCTCTTATCTGAGAGATTATATCTGCAAAGTAGTTGTTAAAATCATCACAGCAGGCTGTTGTTGTGTTAAGTAAAGGGTTCTGAACAAGTGGAACCTGTGTCAGCTCCCTTACCACCCTAAACAGCTCTGCTGGGCAAGACTCTGCAGACGCAATATGTTCAGAGGAGGTTTTCTGCACTGCACGTATTGCCTCTCTATAGGAATGAAGGAATTTTCTATTACCCTGGTGTTCCAAGTTTACCTGCAGATTATACATTAGTTTCATTGTGTGCCTCTTAGGAGAGTAGAGGTGAGGCAGCCAAGTCCCAAATCCTCACCACTGTCTCTTTCTCCAAACCTTCTTGTCCATTTTTTTTGCAATTTTATATTTTATTAACATGTATTATTCAAACATACCTATCAAATTAAAATATTAATGCCTTTTACAATAGTTATCTACAAATATTTACGTTTGACTTCCAAAGTATCTCCAGTTTGTACTCAACCATGTTTCAAAATTCACTCATTGTCTTCATATACAAGCCATTTTATATATTAACTCCACTGTGTGTTATAACATCAGCTTTAACCATCTTGATCTTTTATAATAATTATTATAAATAATTCCTGTTAGTATTCACATACCATTATTAGGTCATTTAATACTTTACATTTTCCAATCAGTTTATATCTCTACTCAGTTAAGTTTTCTTTTTTACAGTATTGCAATATCAGGGTCCAGTCTTGTTCAACACTTTCTACATTTTGTTTATTCAGTCTAGCTGTGAGTATATCCATACTCATCATTTCAATAAGCCTTGTAAACCACTCACTGGTTGAGGGCACTTCTATTAGTTTCCATTTTTTTGCTAATGTAATCCGAGCTGAAGTTATCATATATAATAATATTCTCCCATATTTCCTTTCAATTTTTTCTGGGATCTTATTTGTCATATTCAATAAGTATATTTCTGGCATCATGTCATATCTTATTTTAAATATATCACAGATTACCTTATGGATCATTGTCCAATATTTCCTAATTTTATCACAATTCCACCATACATGTAACCAACATCCTGTAGTTTGATTACACTTCCAACATCTATTATTGCAATTTTTGTAAACTTTTACTAATTTCGCTGGGGTAAAATACCAACGTTGTTCCATTTTTAAATAGTTTTCTTTCAAGTCTTGGCACTGAGTGAATCTTTGTGTCTTCTTGTCCATTTTGAGGTTCTACGGAACACAACAATGCAGGCCAAGGCAATCCTTTTGTCAATTATACTATTCTCTCTCTGCTGCTCAGTGCAATCTTTAAAATGTTCTCAAGGCTTCCAATAAATCCCTTTGTAGGCTTTCCTTGCACTTGTGTGTAGCAGTTTTTTCATTAACTGAGTATTGGTATCATATTTGAAGCATCATCCTGGGACTAGTTTCATGAATCATAGATACTCCCATCCAACTAGTCCTTCCTTTGATCAGCAATACTTCATAGTGGGCAGCAGAGCAGAAGAGCTATATATAATAGTTCAGGTTACACTGGATCTTTCTTGTGCCGTTGCATCAGACAAAAATTTCTTCAGATTATCCATATATATATATATATATATATATTTGACAGAATAAATTGTATATTGACTTTTGGTCTATTTGACAGAATAAATGTTATATTCTCTTCAGATTGTCCAAATAAATGTTATGCTATAAAGGTTTCTCTTCAAATGAATCCTCTTCTCTTTTCGCAAATAAATAAATAAATAAAGTTTTCAAAGAGTCATGGGGTGGAAATCTGTGACTCCTAAAGATCCCATAAGCTATTGTTTTTCTTTGTTAAGGTGGACTAACAAGGTTACCTTGCTGGGAATTTGTCACAGCCAGAAAGATTGTAGCTCACTTCTACTGTCATATATGGTGTGGTGTTGCTTGCCTTTAACTTGTTTCTGATTTATGGCAACCATAAGGTGAACTCATCATAGGACGTTATCACACGCGGGTCTCAAAGCGGCAAGAAAGCAGTATGGAATCAATCCAGAACTATACCGGTATAGACCCCACAAGATGGAAATGGCTATCAGACGCAACTAGCATCATTGCGCAATTAACGAAACCACGATAGATGCGCTCCTGGGAACCGTATCTGCCGCTCACACACAAGTGAGAAGATCCCTTTCAGAACCCAGCAGGGATGTTCTTGCACATGCGCAGAAACAGGACAGCTGCGGCTGTCACTTGCCGCAGCTGTCAAACACACCCCTTCCCAAGCCGGCACAGGGTTGGGAAGGGGTGTGTGTGACCTTGGGACTTGGGAGGAGGGCAGGGTCGGAGGATGCCTCCGACCCTGGCCTCGTCCCAAGGGAAGCCTGGTTGCTTTCCTTGGGAGGAGGGCAGGGTCGAAGGCGTCCTCCGACCCTGGCCTCCTCCCGAGGGAAGCCTGGTTGCTTTCCTTGGGAGGAGGCCGGGGTCCAAGCCCGGCCTCGTCCCAAGGAAAGCAACCAGGCTTCCAGGCTTGGGAAGGGGTGTGTGTGTGTGTGTGTGACAGCCGGCTGTCACACACACACACACACACCCCTTCCCAACCCAAGCCGGGAAAGAGAGCCGCTCTGAGGACTTCTGCTCAGAGCGGCTCTCTCTTGGGAAGGTGTGTGTGTGTGTGTGTGTGTGTGTGACAGCCGGCTGTCACACACACCCCTTCCCAAGCCTTCGCGGGGCCTGGGCTCCAGGATACGTATCTGGTGATCAGACATACGGTGAAAGCGCTATCATTGCGGTATCATTTTGGTTGCGCACTTGTACTTCCTCAGGAAACCGGCATTCAAAAGAACGGGGATGATGCCGCATTGGGACGGGGTTGGGACGGGGTTGTGTGCGACGTCGTGTGAACACACGGGGGAAAAACCGCAATAGGACGGGATTGAGTGTGGATTGGGTCTGCTTTAGACCCTGTGTGATAACGTCCATAGAGTTTTCTTGGAAAGTTTCTTTAGAGGGAGTTTACCATTGCTTGCTAGCTAGATGTGTGTGTCTCTGTGTGTGTTTGTTATTGTTAACCACCCTCAAGTCAATCTTGACCCGTGGTAACCCTTTGGATGAGACATCTCCAAGACTCCCAGTCCTCCACGGTTCTGCTTAGTTCCTGCAAACCCATACCCATGACCTCCTTAACAGAGTCCATCCATCTTTGTCTTTTCCAAAGAGTCCTCTCTTCTCATGATGTACTTGAAGTACGACTGTGCCTCAATTTGGTCATCTTGGCTTCTAGGAAGGTTTCCAGCTTGATCTGCTCTAGGACCCATTTTGTCCTTTTGGCTATCCATGGGATCCTCAGCACTCTTCTCCAGCACCACATTATTTCAAATGCATTGATTTTCCACCTATCATCTTTCTTAACTGTCCAGCTCTCACATCCATACATGGTAATAAAGAATACAATGGCTTGTATGATTCTAACTTTTGTGCTGAGTTGTATATCTTTGGGATTTAGAATCTTTCCATAGCCATCCTCCCCATTCGTAGTCTTCTGATATCCTGGCTGCAATCCCCATTCCTATCAATGTTTGATCCCATTTATGAAAACTCTTTTACTATTTCTGTTTCTTCATTGTCTAGGTTGAATTTGTGTACATTCTCTGTGGTCATTATTTTTGTTCTCTCTTTCTCTTTCTCTCTCTCTTTCTCTCCCTCTCCCTCTCTATATCCAGCATGGTGCAGTGGTTTGAACATTGGACTAGGAGTTTGGAGACCAGGGTTGAAATCCACTGGGTGACTCTGGGCAAGTCACAGTCTCTCAGTCTCAGGTGGAGGCAATGGCAAATTCCCTCTGAACACACCTTGCCAATACAACCCTGTGAACACAACCCTGTGATAAGTTTGTCTTAGGGTCACCATAAGTCAGAAATGACTTCAGGGCACACAACAGCAATGCCAGAATCCATGCTGGTTGGGGGATTTCAAAATAGTCAAATTTCCAAGTTCTGCTTGGGAAAACTCAAGCAAAGTTTATCTGAAGGATATTCGTCTGTTAAGAGTGGCAAATATTTGAAAAGACACCTTGAGAGGAAGAGAGTGGAGAGTGGGGATAAATGGATCTCTGGGTGGTGAAGGACTCATTTGCACACCATTTATCCAGAGTATTTCATTTATTCCTTGGAGTACTTAAAATATCATTCTGTATAACATTTGCCTTCAAATGAAAGACTCTTCACCACCAACAGACCTGATAGCTGAACTTTAGCAGGTGTTTTGAGTTCAAATACATGCAAAATCCATTGAAACCCAATGAATAATAGATGGCTGTTTGCTTCACTGTGGCACAGTGTGGAGCTGCCCCCCTTTTTAACTACAGCTCTTAGGGTGATAAAGGGGTGCATGCATTTGAATAACAGGAGTGGAACAGTCTATCAGAAAAATCTCATTTTGCATACTCAAAGATGTTTCTTCTGTAATCCCAATTGCCCTTACTTGACACAATTTTAGTGGTGCTTAATTTTACCGAACTATTTCATGTCTCCTCCTCCTCCTCCTCTCTTGCCTCCAAAGCAGAGAGAGCATGTCACAACTCAAGCCTCTGATCTCCTGTCAGTTTTTCATTTGGAGATCTTGCCCTAACACAGCAGACCCTTGAGAACTGGAAGCTGCCAAGGAGCTCCATAAGCGGTACAGATGCAATGACCTCTAATCTGCAACTGAAGTCTTTGTACTTTGAGTTTCAGCAGGGCCAAATGGCTGGAAACAGACTTTATTAATACCTTTACAGGGCCAAGAACATATGATAAAACTTGAAGAATCAGCTTGAGGTGTGTTGGTGTCGGGTTTTACCTCAAGGAATATGGAAAAAATAGGCTTTCTCTATCTTTCTGGACCATGGGTGGGAAAGTATGCCCATGGATTGCCTGCACTGCTGACTCATTTTTAAAAAATCGTACACACCCCAAGTCTCCATCAGTCCCCAAAGTCCTGAACTTATCCCACAAATGTAATTTTCTGGGGTGAGAAATCACCTCAAAACAGCCCAAAACAATGCAAAACACCCACCAATATAGTGATTTATTATTGTCCATATCCTATGGGCCTCTTTGTTGTTGTTAACTACATTCGGGTTGACCCTGACTTATGGAAACCCTATAGATGAGATGTTTCCAAGTCCCCCTGTCCTCCACTGCTCTGTTAATGT
This sequence comes from Phrynosoma blainvillii, assembly GCA_026167975.1. NCBI lineage: Eukaryota > Metazoa > Chordata > Lepidosauria > Squamata > Phrynosomatidae > Phrynosoma > Phrynosoma blainvillii. Next base: position 230,162,851 of record JANUYF010000001.1, read on the forward strand.
CCTGCAATCTCATGCCTGTGGTTTCCTTGATTGAGTCCATCCATTTGGCATGTGGTCTTCCTCTCTTATTACTACCATCTATCTTTCGCAGCATTATTGTCTTTTCTAATGATGAATGCCTTTTCATGATGTGGACAAAGTATGACAGCCTCAGTTTCAGGATGACCAAATGTCCTAACTCCAAAGGAGGAAAAGGCACCACAAAATGTAGGACATCCAAGAAAAATATAGGACATTACAAACCAAAAACTAAAAAAGACTAATATAAATGTAAATTCATGCTTCATAGACATGCTTGTAATGAAGGACATTTGGAATTCCTCCTGGACAGAAGGTTGAAATGTAGGACATGTCCTGGAAAAGGAGGACACCTGGTCACCCTGCTCAGTTTCATCATCTTGGCTTCCAGGGAGAGGTCAGGCTTGATCTGTTCTAGGGCCCATTTGTTTGTCTTTTTGGTTGTCCACAGTATTCTCAGCACTCTCCTCCAGCACCACAACTCAAATGAATTGATTTTCTTCTTATCTGCTTATTTCAGTCTCCGGCTCTCAGATCTGTACATAGTGAGGGGGAATATTATGGCATGAACGATTCTAACTTTAGTGTTCAGTTGTGTATCTTTACACTTTCGGAACTTGTCTACTTCTTTCATAGCTGCCCTTCCCATTCCCGGTCTTTTTCTTATTTCTTGGTTGCAGTCTCCATTCTGATCAATGTTTGATCCAAGGTATGGTAACTCTTTCTCTACTGCTTTAAGTGTTGTAGCTCAATCCTCTGGAATCTTGGGATCTATAGTTTTACAAGGTCTTTAGCCTTCTCTGCCAAAATGTGCTGGTGCCGCACAAACCTATAAATAGGATTCTGTAAGATGGAGCCATGGCAATTAAAGTGGGGTCAAACTGCACTATTTCTACAGTGTAGATACACCCTTAGACTTATGCATTTATAACTGTTTGGTATGCATGATCTCTACACATCCTGTAGTTTAGGGGACATGTAGGGACCATGAAAATACACCAAATTCCCACTCTGCAGGAAGCAGCTGCTGTGGTTAACAGAGGTCTATTCCCCTTTTGCACAAGAAGTAGATGACTGACATTCCCACCCATCACATGAGCAATCTCCATCATGAGGGGGAATTGCGGCAGGGATCCTACTTCTGCCTGTCACAATGGAGAGATGGAAACATCATTTGCTTCCAAGTGACAGAGGAATGGATCCCTGTTGACTGAATTGACTGCTTCTTGGTAAGTGAGGATTGGGGGGGATGTCCAGCTGTGAATCACTGAGTAGCTATGCATAACCAGTGGTTATACATTCATAACTCTCCAACAGCTTTCCTTCCTTCCTTCCTTCCTTCCTTCCTTCCTTCCTTCCTTCCTTCTTTCCTTCCTAGTGAGAGAAGCCACAGAGGTCTTCTCCATTTCAGTATGAAGCAAGATTTATTATTATTATTATTAATATTGGCATGGAGGAGCATACCAATGGGTGATGAATTTCCTCCAGATATTAGCTCAGACTCTAAAGGAGCTATCTAAGGTATTTCAGCCCTTCACACTAAAGTACAACCCCATGAGATGGAGCCCACCAGCTGTCACTGGGAGCATTCTTGCATCCATGCCCCAACCTGCACCCAGACAGAGGTTCACAGCCCAACAACACCTAGAGCAGAATCTCTGCTCCAAAGAGCTCAAAAATTCTGTATCCTAATAAGTAATATGGCTGTGGAAGAAAGAAGCAAAAGTAGTAATACAGTCAGCATCCCATTATTGATACTGTAGGCCATGTTAAAATATGCTTGAAAAAGAAAGCAGCTCTCTATTTTTAGGTGTCTGGGGAGCTCTTTGCTGAATGGCCGTCCACAGAGAAATGTTGCTATAAACGGAGGAACATTTTCATTACCACCTGTGAGTTGATACAGTCTGTCAGATACATGACAGTATGAGGAAGAGCCTGAATGAGGATTTTGCACTAGCTGCTTTAAAAATAGCCTCTCCTGGAACTTCGATTGGAATGGCTCCCTCAGGAGCTTTCAGAGATGAATGTTCATATATCACTGGAACCTTTAAAAAAAGTTTAAATGGTGCAAGACTGTTGTTCTCACCATAGTGCTGTGATGAAATGACAACGTGTATGGAGATGAATTCCTGTCTTTGAAATGCTCCTGTTCCATCTACACCAAAGAATGATGAAATCAATAACTAGGCAAATTAGAAAAAAGTGGAAAATAACAACCAACTAGGGGATTTATTTCAAAAGAAAGAAAACCACATGGGAATTATATTGAGTGTGTGTGTGTTGTGTGCCTTCAAGTCATTTTTAACTTATGGTGGTCCTAAGGTGAACCTGTAATGGGGTTTTCTTGGCAAGATTTGTTTAGAGGTTTGCCATTGGAGTGTAGATGCATTCAAACCATGGCAAAGGCATTTGTCTGTTTCCCCAAAGGCAGGCCAAAAGGATTTTGGGATCAGATGTCATCTCAGGTTGGCACTTGAGACTGGGCATTGGAGGGGTGGTGGTGAAAAAACAGAAAGCAAGGCAACATGATAAGCTGACACTTTTGTCATAAATATACGTGTGATGCAAAAACAATGTTATGTGGCAAACACTGTTTTTGTTGCAAAGGGATCTTGCAGCACCTGTGAGACTAAGGACTTTTTCGCACGGTGAAAAAAGACAGAAACATAGCTGTATGCTCCTGTCAATATCGCATAATAATGGGAAGATTTTCAGATGACATCACGCGACATCACCATTATTGCATGATTATCTGCACTAGTTTTTATTCACGGGGAAATCCTCTTTATTTATTAATGGGACAATTGTGTGATAATGGTGATGTCGCATGACGTCATCTGAAAATCTTTCTGGTATTTTGCAATATTGATGTGAACATAGTGCTATGCTCCTGTCTTTTTTCGCCGTATGAAAAAGTCCTAACTGTGTGAAAGAAGTTGCAGCATGAGCTTTTGTAGATTTGGTCTACCTCCATAAATACAGGCCAGGTCAGAGGCATCAGAGGAGAATTCTCTGGCTGAGGATTCCAAGTGCCCTTCCTTTGACTGGCAATCCCAGAATTCCATAGGATGACATTTAAAAGGAATCAAACTGCTATAATTGCATCCAATGGAAAAGATCTTTGACAAGCATCTCACAGAGCTACTGTGTGGAGAAACACAGTAATGATTCCAATGCTCTGTATAAAGCAAAAGTGTTATCTTATTCCACCCCAGCCCCCAAACACAGTCACCATCAATTTTGAATGTAATGGATCCACTGTCAACTAGCATAAACTGGAAAGGGAAGTTGTAGGTTGCTTCTTGTTTCTCTGCATCATGAAAAGTACCTGAAATGAAATCTTTGCATCTCCAAAAGATGCAAATAATCCCCCCCAATTATTGCATTGTTTCTTTTTTGTTTACTCCTGTGTGTAAACTGGGATTGCACACCAAAACTTTCACAAATAATAGAGAGTTCTTGTCACTCTGAATATTGTGTTCCAAACTAGGCATGTTGCCAAACAAGTAACTATATACAAATTAATTAATACATGTTAGGTCACTCAGAAGACAAGCAAAACATTATACTAGCTTTTGAAGTTCTCTGGATTGTTCATGAGCTAAAAAGCAATCACCATGCAATGGAAAGAAAAGTGATGCTGTTGAACTCACAAAAGCCTAAAGGTCTGCATATATGTCTTTGGTATAATATATAACTAAACACTTTCATTTTTGATTCCCCCCCCCCCCCCAAATAGCAGGTATGGCAGATCCTGATTTTCATTAGGGTTAAGACAATAACTCCTGGGTAGATAAGGTTTGACCCAGTGTGTTGTAGTGTTTTGAGGGTTGGACTACAACTCTGGAGACCAGGATTTGAATCACCGCTTAACCATGGAAACTTCCTGGTTGACCTTGGGCAAACCACACTCTCTCAACTTCAGTGAAAGGCAAGGGGATACCCCCTCTGAACAAATCATGCCAAGAAAACCCTGTGATAGGGACTAAGGCAAAGAACAACAAAAATATAAGGTTAAAACTGTCCACTCAGCCATAATCCCAACAAAAATCCCTGGCCTGGCATTGCCATGAATTTTAGGGAAAAGTTCCCATTTGCACAAATGAGAGCTTGCCTTCTCCCAATGTCTCTGCCATGTATTACACTCTTAATCAGGGGTCGGCAAGTTTTCCTTACCTGGGGTCGGTCCACTGGTCCCCAGGTCTTCTGCGGGCTGAAGGTGTGTGTGTGGGAATGGCACCGTGCAAGCTTGCATGCGGGTGCGCATGCACAGTACGCCGGAAGTACTGTGCATGCACATGCATGCTCACTCGCACATGCGCAGTACTTCCAGTCTCTTTGCTTCCTTTTTTAAGCAAGGTGATCGAGAGGGCAGTTGCTTCCCAACTCCAAGAGGTCTTGGATGATACCGATTATCTTGATCCATTTCAAACCGGCTTCAGGACAGGTTATGGAGTGGAGACTGCCATGGTTGCTCTGACTGATGACCTCTGCTTGGGCATCGACAGGGGTAGTGTGACCCTGTTAGTGCTCTTGGATCTCTCAGCGGCCTTTGACACAATTGATCATGCCATCCTCCTGGATCGCCTGAGAGAGTTAGGAATTGGAGGCACTGCTTTGCGGTGGTTCCGCTCCTTCCTCTCAGGCAGATCTCAGAGGGTGAGGCTCAGGGACAGTTGCTCATCCAAAATTGAGCTTAATTGTGGCGTCCCTCAGGGCGCCATCCTATCCCTGATGCTGTTTAATATCTATATGAAGCCGCTGGGGGAGATCATTCGGAGGCATGGAGCTCGGTGCCATCAATATGCTGATGACACCCAGATATCTCTCTCCATGACCAGATCATCAGCTCAAACTTCAGATGGCGTCTCTCCTCTTAACGACTGTCTCAGAGCGGTAATGGATTGGATGAGGAAAAACAGACTGAAGCTGAATCCAGACAAAACAGAGGTACTGACAGTGACGGGCCCGAAACCAGATTTGGGAATACAGTCTCCAGTCCTGGATGGAGTCACATTCTCCTCTAAGGACTGTGTTCGCAGTCTGGGGGTGCTCCTAGATTCATCGCTTCACATGACTAGTCAGGTGAATGCGGTGGTCAGGAGCGCCTGTTATCAGCTTCGGCTGATACGCCAACTGCGCCCTTATCTGGACATGAGGGACCTGGAAACTGTGGTACATGCTCTGGTAACCTCACGTCTGGATTTCTGTAACGCACTCTACATGGGGCTACCCTTGTGCCTAACTCGGAAACTGCAACTAGTCCAAAATATGGCAGCCAGGCTGATCACTGGAACATCGAGGAGGGATCACATAACACTTGTGCTAAAATCCCTCCACTGGCTGCCGATTAGTTTCCGGGCGCAGTACAAGGTGTTGGTTTTAACCTTTAAAGCCCTACATGGCTTGGGTCCATCTTATCTTAGGGACCGCCTCTGCCTGTACAATCCCCCCCGCTCACTTCGGTCCTCTGGGAGGAACCTGTTGCAGCCAATAAAGACCAGGTTTTCACAGACCTCCCAGAGGGCCTTCTCCGCGACCGCTCCCAGGCTTTGGAATGGCCTGCTGGACGAGATCCGTCTTATTACCACTCTTACTGCCTTTAAAAAGGCAGTAAAGACGGATCTCTTTCGGCAGGCCTTCCCGGAATAACTGCCCGGCTCGGTGAAGGTTTAATGTTGATACTGTTGTCAGTTGGTATTCTTTAGTAGGTGATCCTCTATTTTACTCTCCAACTAGTTCGCTGGTTGGATAGATTTAATTGTTTGTATTTATCTCGGCTGTATTTTTAACTCTTTAATGGTTTAATTTTATTTTAAGGGGTGGGTGGGTGGGTGGGAGGTGGGGGGGCAGGAATTGTTTTACTTATTGTATTTTTAAATTGTTGTACGCCGCCCCGAGAGGGACGGGTTATAAATAAAACTTATTATTATTATTATTATTATGTGAGAGCGAGTCTCAGCCGCCATTTTGTTTTCCAAAATGGCAGCCGTGACTCGTTTGCGCATGTGCAGAGTACTGCGCATGCGCAAATGAGTCATGGCTGCCATTTTGTTTTCCATTTTGAAACTGTTAAATTCTACCCACTAAAATATCTTGGTTCCCACTCATCGTTTTGACATATAGATGTCTCATATATATATATATATATATATATATATATATGTAATTACAGGCAACTGCATCATTTGTAAGTGGTTACTTCCAAGCTGTACAAACTGGAGTGAATTCAATGTAAGAAATTTCAATATGCATGAAGCAAGCCTTGAAAGAAAAATATTTTAGGAGTTTATCACACGGGGAGTCCCGTGCAGAAACGCTGCTTTAAATTGGAAAAAAACTGCAAAAGCGGAAGCAATTTATCAATGGGATTTCCCCATGTGATAAACTCCAGCGCAGTTAAAAGGAGGTTAATCCGAATGGAAATTAGACCAAAATTGCTTCTTTTTACTTTTGGCATCTTCCAAAAGTAAAAAGAAGCAGTTTTGGTCTAATTGCCGTTTGGATTAATCTCCTTTTAACAGTGACGTCGTCTGAAAAAACACCCGTTTTTGCGGGGTTTGTTTAATTTAAAGCCCCATTTCCTCACGGGATTTCCCCCGTGTGATAAACTCCTTAGACTATATTTACATGTGCAGGAGAATGGACATTGAATCCTGAAGTGGTAAAAGAGGACTCTTTTACTTTTATATGCAAAGGATCATTTAAACTAGTATAATAGTTTAGATTTTGGGTTAAAATCTTTTGCTAATATTTTATTTGCAGGCATACTTAAAAAATAACTTGCAGAGTATTGGCAAATGGCTATCCAATCTGCAGTCTGGGATACTATATTCCACTCTATTGTCCTAGGCGCCTACATTTGGTTCATTCTTCAAATTTTTATCATTTACATTCCACTTTACTCCATCAGGATAAACCGAAGGAGTAGCCCACAGAAGCAAAAGTAGGTAAGAAAAAGCATTCACAGGAAACATAATGAATAAAATACTTTTTAAAAATTACAACCACAAAATGTGGAAGAAATCCAAAAGCATTAACAAGCCTGTCCTATTTCATGCAAAAATCGACACAGGATAAAAAAAAAAATACTCCAGTAACCCCAAATTAACAATATAGACAAGATCAACATAATAAGAAGCCACAACTGAGAAATAATAATATGGGAGGAGAGCAGAGGGGATAGGATGGCGGGAAACACTAGCCAAACACTTTCCAGGAGAGTCGGGTCTTTGCTTGATGCCAGTAGGAAGACAATGTAGTGGATTAATAGGCATTATATTATTCTTTGTTGCCAGGTTCACCACCTTCTAAGCTCTTTAATCATCTTCATAACCAGGTCTGCATAATGTTCTGATAGAGAAACTCAAGAATTCTCTCATTTTGTTATGTTGCAAAATTTAATACAATGTTAAAACCGTGGCTATAAGAAATAGCTTCATTTAAATAGAGCATATTCAAATTAAACTGCTGAAAATGTGACGTGTATTAAAGCATCAGATCTTGTCTGATCTTGGAAGCTAAGCAGGGCCGGCCTGCTTGGATGGGACACCACCGACAAACATCACGTGCTGTAGGTTTTATTTCAGAAGAAGGAACGGGCAAAATCACCTCTGATATTCCTTGCCTAAGAAAACCCTATGAATTGCATGGGGTCACCATATGCTGACAGCTAACTTGAAGGCACATACACACACATTGATATTTATTTTTACACATTATAAACAGGATATGTATGTGCAAAGGATCTCTCTCTCTCTTGCTAAAGTACAATTTTTTTAATAGCCATCTCAAAGAATTTCTTAAAATCTCTCTCTCTGTTGTAGGGACATGTCAGTCCTTATAAAGAGGGAGATAAGGGGCAGAAGAGGGGGAGGGAGTGTCTCCTGTATTATATGAGACTTCGGTGCAGATGTAAGTATAAAATGCTCCACAAGTCCTGTAATTGAGAAAATCCATCAAAGGGCCTGACAACTGCTCTAGCATTTGCAGCAGCGATAAAAGTTGGATTTATTTCACTTTTGGAAAGGGGGCAGTCTCACCTTCTGGCGGCTTTAATGAAATGCCATAAAACTAGAGGAAAAACTGTGTTGTAAAGCAATAAAAAGGTGGTCAGAAGTGGATTGTTTGTTGAAACATTCACGGAGGGAGGAGCTGGGGAGGAGGTTGAGGGGGGCATACACCCCATCACTCTACTTGAAGCGTGACCAAAGAAAAATGACTGGGCCAGTAAGCTGAGCAGCCCAGGGCAAGACAAGCTGGGCTAGCTACTGATTGAGATAAGAATATCAAATGTAGATTCATCGGTCACTGTAGCTTCATCTACCTATCATAGTGGGCCCTTGGTATCCACTGTGATTGGGTTCCAGGACCCCCTGTGGATACCAAACTCCATGGATGCTCAAGTCCCATTACATGCAAAGGCATGGTGAAATGGCATCCCTCATATAAAACTGCAAAATCAAGCTTTGCTTTTTGGAATTTATTTATTTTTAAAAATATTTTGAAGCAGTGGATGGTTGAATCCGTGCATAAAGAATCCATGGGTATGGAAAGTCAACTGCATCGCCCATTGCCCCGGTCCACACATGGTCAAGAAGGGGAGTGGCATTTGCTTGCGTTGAGATCCCTCCAGAACAACTGGACTGCAACAGAAACAACATCTGATGTAAAATGGAGGCCTGTGACTCTACCATCCTCACCTTTCTTCTCCTGTATTATTTTTTATAAAACATCATTTGCCTGATAAAGAAGCCAGTAGAGCTTCAAAAGCTTGCATGATTTATTTTATGCATTTTGGTTGTCCAAGAAAGGTACTGATCTTTTGTGGATTTTGCTGTGGATTCATCTGTCTTTTCTTATCTAGGGTATATCCACATTTTAAAGTTATAGCACTTTTAACTGCCATGGCTTATAGGAATCAGGGATTTCTAGTTGGGGAGGGATTTTTATGCTAAGTGGTTCTAGTTTACTCCCCCACAATAGCAGATAATTCCAAGATCCTCTGCAAACTACAGATCCCAGAATTACATAGGATAGAGCCATAATTGATAAAGTGGAATTAAATTGCTATACTTGTAGAGTGTTGATATACTAGCCCAAGAATGCGTGGATGTGTTATGCTACTGGTTGTAGTTTTTCCAGGGTCACGTAGCAGTGGTGAGGGAAGGCAGAGGCAATCTGGTTACTTCAAGCAGCCTACTTCTCCAAAAACTTCGATCCTTCACAGCTGCTAAACTTGTGGTCTGTCTCTCCTCCTGCAGCCGCAACCTAGGCCAGTGAAGGGCATGGGAAGGATTATAGTCGTGGATAGTCTGAGTCTGGAGTGGAAGTGCTCAGCCTTGAGAAGACAGTGCTGGACAGTTCCCTGGGATATGGGTGACTCTCTTTGTGCATGAAGAATTTATGCATTTAATTTATACCCCAGTTGTCTCATAGCATGGGACCAAAGACACTTTACAACAAGGCTAAAGCAAGGTAGAGCTAAAAGCCTGATGACAAAAAAGTTACAACACAATTAAGCTAGCATACTGAAATGCTATTAATTTTAAAAAGTATAAAATCATTTTAAAATATAATAATGAAGACAAAATTACAGTGGGGGGAAAACCCACCGTCCCTCAAAAGATTCTTTGCTCCATATACAGGTCTCTCGTGCTGGATCAAAGCAATGGCTCACATTGTACAGTGGGCCCTTGGTATCTGCTGGAGTTTAGTGCCTGGACTCCCTGTGGATAGCAAAATCCATGGATGCTCAAGTCCCATTGTATACAGTGGCATAGTAAAATGGTGTCCTTTATATAAAATGGCAAAATCAAGGTTTGCTTTTTGGAATTTATTTTTGTATGTGAATATTTTCAGGCCATGGATGGCTGAATTTGTGGATGCAAAACCCCTAGAAATGGAGGGCTGATCGTACTTTTTTTCAAATTGAATTCCAACCTAATTTTCAGGGGGTGGAGGAGATATCCTTATTATGTTATCTGTTATTGGCCTAACACATTTCTGTCCAAATGGTGTTTCTGTTGTCCCAGCCTATTTTCTGACAATTTGTGGCATGAACTACAACATGTATTCCCATCTTCAGGGACATTTATTTTTAATTCTGCCACATATTGGGACAATATATTCCCTTCTAGTCTTCCTTAAATTTTTGTTTAGAGTTATAGTGCTATAATACATTAGTGAAATGGTACTTTGGTACTATAATTAATATTTTTTGTTGGTGGTGTTTTGAGAGGAGCTTTGCCCTTCAAATTATAGGACCACCTCAGCAAACCACACCCCAGTTTTAAAAATCTTTGCAAGAACTGTGGCACAGATCCAAGAAATTACCAGAAACAAGCCTCCAAAATAATAGAAAAACTGGACACTGAAGCAATGACAACCAGCTAAACCCAAGGATGTATATTGTGATAATTCATGCTTCTTTAAACCAGCCTGGAAGAGGCCTTAATCTGTTTTGCAAGGAAAAAATTGATGTTTACATAACTAGTGGTTCCCTTTGGTTTACATACACATTGGCACTTACTTTCCAAAACTGGGAAAGAGTGAGAGAGTAGTCTGACCAACAATTCACATCATTCCTAAAATTAAAAAAATCATTATTTTACTGTTTTTCCCCAACAAGCTATGCCCAAAGTAGGTTGCAAGTAACATTGCTTGCAAAATACCTCACATTTGCATCACATTTGAGGAGGGGAGAGTGAAGGGAGAGGGGAGACATTTTATAGAACGTCAATAAATTCAAATAAAAGGAGAACATGGCAAGAAACATAAGATAATAATTCAGTCTTACCATGACATGAGAAAAGCTTAATACATAGAAAGTAAAACCAGGATTAACAGAGAAGTACCTATCCCCTTAATGCTCACTGCTAGTGCCATCCCTAAAATAGTGGATTACAGTACATCCATAAGATAATAAGACACTAAGAATTGATAGAAAAAGAAGGAAGGGGGGGAATGAATGTGGCAGCACCTTTAAGACTGTTTATTTTAGCATGAGCTTTCATAGATACTTCTTTGAAAATTAAGAATGGGTATGTAAGACTTTCATGCTTATTACACTAGTAGTTAGTTGTTTCAGGCTGTTCTTCTCTACTTCTCTACTCAGAAAGGTAGCAGAATGGCAACCCACTCTTTGGCACCCTCATTTAATTTGTACCGCAGTGATGTTATTTCCCATTTTACCTTTCTTGCATTTCAGATACAATGCCATGCATAATGTTCAGATACAATACTACGCATTTCAATAACAGACATATATGTATGGAAGGAGATGCAGCATGGTGTTGTGGTTTGAGTGTTGGACTATGACTCTGGAGACCAGGGTTCAATCCCCAGCTTGGCCATGAAATCCACTAGGTAACCTTGGGCAAGTCACACTCTCTCAGCCTCAGGGGAAAGCAATGGCAAACCTTCTCTGCAAGAAAATCCCATGATAGGTTTGCCTTAGCGTCGCCGGACGTCAGAAACAACTTGAAGGCATACAACAACCACAACCACAGCCAACCACGTACACCGTCCTGTTTGCTCTGACTCCTGCTCTGATTTTAAAAACAAACAGGAAGCCATAATCACACAATTATATATTGATGTCATTATGGAACCACCTCCACTTCCTGCCCAGGTGGGGAAAGTGAACACACACCATACCACTTCCACTATGTTTTCCTATATTTTTTCTCACAAACTCACTCTTGCTTGGTTCTGCTTGTGTATATTGTGTATATTGGTATATTTGCTCTTTTTAAAACTTTTTTTTTGAAGTCTGTTGGCTTCTCTGGGCAATGTAATCCTTAACAGGATTACATTAGCAATGCGCTACTGCATAACTCCTCTTATTTTTTAAAAAAATAGTGGCAAAAAAAGCATACATCAGTTTTCTTGGGAATTCTTGGGAATCTTGGTGTCCTCCCAGCCCAACTACTGGAAGAGTGTCAGGGTTTCCCCAGAGAAGGAGCAACAAAACAACACCCAGATTGTACCCACTATGCTCCCAAAATTGTAATGAAGCAGATCAAGACATTTGCACCCAAAACAGTTGCTAAACCATAGCAGGACAAAGGACCACTATTATTTTGAATGGGGAAATAATCAATTTCTAAATGACCAAACAATGGGACAGCATGGTGGAGCATCCAGAGAACCATAACATTGTGCATTCAGGTCCAAAGATGGGACTAATGCACTGTAAATGCAGTATAACAATGTCCTGTGATAAGCTGAAACAGACGATTTTGGTTAAATTTCTGTTTAGTCTTTTTGCCTCTCCATCCTTGTGTGAAGTGGTCACTATTGCATAAAATCGCCCTTCATTTATTCCACCAAAAGCTTTTTTCACCTCTGCCTTTTCCTTCCTTATAGGCCTCTTTCATTCTGTGTATGCGTGTGCCTTAAAGTCACCTGTAGAGTTATGGTGCCCCATGAATTTCATAGGGTTTTCTTAGGTAAGAAATACTCAAAGGTGGTTTTACCAGTTCCTTTCACTGAAATATAGCCCACAGCACCCGGTGTTCATTGGCAGTTTGCTATCTAAGTATTTAGCAGGGCTGACCTTGTTTAAGTTTCCAAGATCAGACAGGATCTGGTGCCTTTGGATATTTAGGACTTTTCTTTCATTCTAGAATATCTCATACTAAAAAAAAAAAAAGCCATGAAATTTCATTGCCAAATGAATTCTGCAAATACTTGGCTGGTGCCAAAGGAACTCTAATATTGAAAATTGCAAGGGTGCTGGCAGCTTGCCCCACAGAATTTCCAAGGGTGATATGGGAAATCAGGAATGTCTGATTTTTGCAGAAAGAGAGATGTCCCGCTTAAATGTGAGTGTGCTGTGTGCCACTAAGTCTTTCCTGACCCATGATGACCAAAAGTTGAACTTATAATGGGTTTTTTTTTTTGGCAAGGTTTGCTCAGAGGGAGGTTGCCTTTGCCTTCCTCTGAGGCTGAAGAGTATGACTTTCCCAAAGAAACGTTCCATGGCTGAGTGTGGATTTGAACCCTGGTCTCCCAGAGTCATAGTCCAATGCTCAAGCCACTGAACCACAATGGCTCTCCCAGCTTAAATAGCATTGGCCTTATCTCTGGCATTTTCATAAAAGCTCAAGTGATTATTGCTTCAGTTGGTTTGTAGGAAACCAATATCAGTCAGAATACTCAAATGTGTTACAAATGCCTCCATTAGATTTTATCACCCAAATTAACAGCAATCAGGCATTCATGCAAAAAAGAATCAATGGCAAATTTAAGCCTCGCATAAGAGAATGGAGATGCAGTTGGCTTGTCTAGCTGTAAAGATGGGTTTAACTGGGTTAGTGCTTGAAAGGCATGAGAGGGGGATAATTACGTTCAGGGGAAGTTAGTATAATACCATTTATTAGATTAATGTGTGTATGGACAAGTGGGGAAATGGGTTTTTCAACTGCCAGCAAAAGCAGATGGGATGGCCCAGTGGGTGCAGAGAAGGGGCAATGAATCATTTGGGCATCCCTCCAAATATCCCACCTTGAGATGGCCATTCAGTAGGAAGCCCCAGAGTTGAAAGCTGTGTTTGTCTTTCTTTGGAGGTGGGACAAAGACCCACTTGTGTACCAACCATTTCTAGCCTGCCAGATTCTCTTTTAGTGGATAGTCTCTTGAAGAATACTCCAGGAGAGTTTAGGGTTCAAGGAGTACAAAGCCCCTTCCTCCTATCATTTTTATTACTATGTCATCCCACATAAAACGACCCTACTATCTGTCTAAGTGGCTACATCCAAGTGAAAACTGTGTGCCCCAGGGACATCTTATAACTCTCTGTGAAAGGGTCCATTGGGGACTAAGATTCTCAACCTTATTCCCAAATCAGCTTCAGCATCTTGGGTCACTCTTTAAAATTGAGACTAACTGCTAATATCAGACTCACCAGCCTCCATAATGGGAACGGCTAGGATGCCAATTACTGCTGGGTGCCAGTAGCAAAAATGTCTTGGACTGGCCCTTTTTAGGCTTAGGGCCTTGTGTTAATGGAGAATATTTCCCCTTAACAGCTACCAGGTAATGGAGGTCATTAATGATGAGCTAGTTACCTGTCTTCGAAGACAATAGTATTCTTGTTTGACAGAGCCCCAAGCCTCTGAAGAGTTTGAAAAGTAGGCCTGTAACACAAAAGAAAGTTGGGAAGGGGGAGATGAGACAGAAAATTTCCCATGGAAATCTTTTGTGAGAGTGGGGAGGGGAGCAGTCATCATAAATGCCTTCCACACAAGGTAAGATGAATACAGAATGACCATCACAGTGCATGTGTAATTTGCATGGATACCAGAAAATTCAGTATGATTAGTGGTATCGCAACAAACACAGCATGACTGTAGTACATTTCCCGTCACTATAATTATCTTCTAAAACTTTTAACGGGAATGCTGATTGCTATTCACTTGCTTATTCACTCCCAGAAAGTGGAATAATGAACAGATGCCAAGAGTCAAATATTGACTGCAGAAGGGCTGCATGTGTTGCAGAGTTGAAAAATGAACAAGAGGTTGAACAAGGAAGTCCCTCTCTAAGGGACTAAATCAGAAACCATTATCAAAGCTGGCTCAGCCAAAGAAAGCATATTGCAATGGGTTGTGTATGTGTGTGTGTGTTTGTGTGTGTGTGTGAGAGAATCTTAGAACAGACAAAACTTAATTTTCTGAATTCAGTTTATTGCATACAGCTAAGCGTCATTTTTTTACAGTTTAGCAAGCATGTGAAAAACAATCTCGACACACAGGTAAGGGGCTTTATACCTTTCCTACCAAGCTAATTTTTTTACACTAAATTTGTGGGGATTTAAAAAGAAAAACAAAGTTGTCAAATTCATTAGCAAATAAAATTGAACAACCTAGTAACTGAAGAAGTAACTGCTTGACTTCCTCATCTCTCCTCATCCCTTTTTCATTTCATGTCATGATCTTTGAGAAATAAACTTGATCTGTAAGTCACCTGGTAGCATTTTTGGCCACAGAATGGGTTCCAAATGCCTCCAATAAACAGGCAAACAATGCAACCACTTACTACCTTAAACTGTTGTATACTTTTGTCATTACCCTTACAATAACTCCTGTATCTTTTATTCCCTTACTGCATATGATGCTGCACAAGAGTCAAAAGCCATGAACCAACTTTTTGCCTAGGTATGAGTGTGTTGGTCAGTACCCTTTATCTGATTTTCAGTTTTTTAAAATCTCAACTTCCTTTGGTCCCAAATATAAAAAAAACTAGATAATCCCCCCATGAGAATTCTGCTCCCCATTCCCCCATTTCTAGCATTACACAGAGTGAGACATGGAAAATCATTCACACCTAGACTTGTTCTACAGTATTTGCGGTGTTAGTACTCTGTTGGTTACTTTGCCTCTCTCTTTTCCTTTGGTGCCTAAACTTTGGTTCTGAGGAAAGGGCAGGCCTTCAGGAGCAGTGGATTTGCTGAAAACACAACAAACCCCTTAAAATAACTTTTAAAACTCTGGACATTGCAACAGGAAGTCAGTTCAAGTTGCAATTTTCAGGCCCGTTTCCAAGGTGTCTCTGAGGAAATCCTGTTGTTGGGAGGAAAATGGGTTTATTGCAGGGAATATGCATTCCCCTTAACCAATGTCCTTTTGTGTTCCTGGCTCTCAATCCAGAGGAATTGTGGTCTGCAGAAGCTTGCTTTTGCGTGTGGATTGCTCTTGCTGTTGAGCAGAAATAGGAACAATTACTGAGGGTGCTCTTATAAGTTAAAAAGAAAAAAAATACACCTTACTTTATTGTGGTCGGAAATCAGGCTTGGTATAGGAAATGAGATAGACAAAAGAAGTTGTCATGTACTTGGATACAAGAGCTTCTAAAAGTTTGGCTCTCATGTGTGGGAGTAAGCTAGCAGATACTATTTGGGCTGGAGCCCCATGGATGCACCTTCCCAGACAAAAGGAACAAAGAGACTTTCTAATTTCTTGAACGAGAGTGAAGTGACCTCAACAGGTAAAAAGGAACTGTGGTTTATAGTTTTCTAAGTACCAAAGTACCCAGTCAAATTAATCAGGACAAAACAAGTGAAGCAGTAATTTCCAATTTATTAGTTAACATTCTTGCAAGAAGGGATGTCCTAGGTGAGTAGGCATACGCCCATACTTGACACAGCATGGTTTTATTCCCTTTGCCTGGCAGTATTTTTCCACCCCCATAACATTATTGACATATGATCAGTTTTAAGACCACCTTTTCATGTATGTAAAAGCCCAACCCACAATATATCTCTTCATATATCTCATGACCATTTAAAATAGGGATAATTTATGCATGGGAAGTTTCAGAATTATGCATGAGTCAATTACGCAGAATCAGTCTTGTCTTTGGGTGATCCCCTTGTTACCTTTAGAAGGAAATGCGGTCCTTGCAGTTAATTTAGAAATGTAACAATAAATCCTTCCATAGCTTAACTCCTATCTCAAATTTGTCCTTTAGTTTTATCTACAAACTGTTTATGTACTTTGATGTGCTCACTTTAATAAAAATGGTTACAAGATTTACTGTCTCTTTTTTATTATTCTTTCTGCACAGTTTTAAACATAGAATACGAGACCCCAAGGATCATTCAATTCACCCCCGAATTAGCCATGAGCTTTGTAGTTTCTTTTACGTTATTTCATCCCCTACACATATACATTTTTATTTGTTGTTAACTGCCTTCATGTTGATCTTGACCCATAGCAGTGACCCTCTGGATGAGACCTATTGCTTTCTTTTAGATCATTAATTTTCAAAGACTCTTTCTAGGACATTTTTATCACCCCTAAAGTTAAGAGGGGAAAAAACTATTGAAGTCACACTGAGCCCAGCCCTTTTCATTTCAACTGAATACATCATAGCATATAAATATTTAAATGTTATATGCAAATATATACAGGTTTTCATATTTATTTACCTGCCCCTCAATACCATCCACTAGCTTCCAACTCCCTCCATATGGACGTTACCACACTGGCCCTAAAGCAGCCTCGTTTCAGCCTCACTTCAGCCTCGTTTCAGCCTCGTTTCAGACTTTTTTTCCGTGTGTTCTCACGACGTTGCAGCAAACCCCGCCCTTCCCTACCTCATTTCGGCGTCATTTCAGCCTCGTTTCAGTCCTTTTGACTTCCGAGAGTTTTAAGGAATACACCCGAGCGGTCGGCACTATACCGGAATGATGCTGATCTCGGCATAGGTATAAACACGAGATCCTTGTCATACCGCATTTCCTCATTTTATGGGCCATGGTTCCTCGCGGTGTTCCCCAAGGATTTGAGGAAGCATCTTATGACGTGTACTTCCTTTTTGGAGCGGGCAACAAATGGGACGGGTAAACAATGGTCCTCTCTTCTATTATTTTAAGGCAATCTAGAGCTTTCTATTAGGATTTGTGCCACCGCGCGACCAGGGCTGGGGGGGGGGGGAATCATTAGAATTATGGATGGCTTTGTAGCCCAGAATTTGGGGGGGGGGGGATATCTGTATATATAGTTGGGGGGGCAGTGGGGGCGGTAATTTGGTTGGAAAAATTCCCCGTGGGTGATGGGTACATGGATATAATAGTGATAATATCAATAATAATAACAATAATAATAATAATAATAATAATTATTATTATTATTATCTTTCTTTTCTGATGTTTCTCTTTCCTCAGGTGTAGATACCTGGCTGCCATCATCTCGGAGGCTGTGGTACCTGGTCGTGTGTGAGTAGTGTTATCTTGAATAAATGTGTTACATCTATTCCTTGGGCGCCCAGTTTGTATATCAGGGGTAGGCAACCTTTCCCCTTTAAGGGCCGAGGGACTTCAGCTCCCAGAAGCCTCAGCCATGTTGGCCAATAGCCCCATGTTGGCCAGTAGCTCTTGGGGTTCTGGGAGCTGAAGTCCCTCGGCCCTTAAAGGGGAAAGGTTGACTACCCCTGGTATATATAGTGGGGGGGGGGGGGCGGCAGTGGAGGTGGTAATTTGGTTGGGAGAATACTGTGGGTGATGGGTAGATGGAAATAATAGTGATAATAACAACAACAACAGAAACAATAATACTAACAGTAATATAATACTTGCTGTTATTGTTGTTATTGTTATTTTTATTTATAACTCGCCCCTCTGCACAGCAATCGGGACGGCTTACATCATAACATAATCAATAACAGCTAAGAGCGATTACCACCTCCCCCCATAAATTTTTTTAAACCAGACATGGTTTACAAACAAATTAGAAATAGAAGGATAGATAGATGGATAGATAGATACATAGATAGATAGGTACATACAGGGATAGAGGAATGGAAAGGTGTGCATGTATATGTATGTATATATATATATATATATATATATATACAATATATATATACATACATGTATATATATATAAATACACGCATGTATATATATATATATATATATATATATATATATATGTATTTGTTACATGCGCATTTTTCCATTTATCTATCTACTTTTACTATATATTTACATTTACATTCAATATATATCTACATATTACGCCTGACGTGCATGGGTGACTTATCAAAGCACCCCCAAAATGGGCTCTTCTTTTGTACGGTGGGGGGAAAGCAGTACGTCCATCCACTTCTGCCTCCTGCCATGCAGGAATGCCATTTCTATGCACCACCCCAAGGGGCCCTTTCCGACTGTGCTTCGATGTGCATTTCAGCGGAGATGGCTCCACAAATGGCATAGCACATGTTTCCCTGCTTGGGCGCCCGGTTGTGAGGGGAAGTTTTAACAATGTTTGTTTGGGCGGTTTTTTCTTTTGCATGCATTTCACAGCTCTTGGCCCTTGGCTAATAAGTGAGACATATCAGGTAGTGCCCTTCGCCGATTTGAAAAATGGTAATCGTTTCACCTTTTCCTCTGATCAATTGAACTTTTCCTCAGCTCCCTTTCTTTTTGGCCTGCCAGGGAATGCTCTGTCTTCTAATATCTTACAGTGAGAGACACTATTGTTTATCTATTCTGGTGGTCCATTCCCTTCTAGTTCTAGTGATTTCCCTGCTTTCTCTTTCAGATACACTGCGTCCTAGATATCGAGATGCTGGTGCAAAGGAGTGAAAAGGGCGCGTTGAAGAGTCTATGTTTTCCCAACATCCCACCTCAGATAATTAAAGAAAGATGACATGCAGTATTTTTGACAAAAAATATAGTATTTATTTTAACAATATGTTTCCTGTTGTTTTTATTTATACACATTCATTACTAATGATTTTTAAAAGAAACAATGGGGAGAGAGGGATGGAGAAATCAATAAAAAATAAAACACCTCTGACTGTTCTCGCACACGGCAGAGGGGGATGGGCAGAGGGGGGTGGGATGGAAAAATCAAATAAAAGTCACTCCTGAGGTGGATACTGATGCACACGGAAATGGTCGAACCACATATCCAGCTGGTCCACCTTTCTTTCCAGTTCTCCAATTCTTTGAAGAATCGCCCCCACAGTGTT